>MU825896.1:36317-719813 GCA_029204205.1 Desmophyllum pertusum
AACGGTCTATCATATACTATTTAAGAGAGAGACAGGAGGGGGGAGGGGAAGATTAGGGCGAGAAAAGTGCCGTGAACGGCCGGAGACCTAGTTCAAAAGCTCGCTAAAAATCATCTTAAAAAATCGAGACATATTACGCTCGATCTTACCTCTTCACGTTTGTCGCAAAAGTGATGAGTCATAGCTCTAGGAAGACAAAAAAGGACACCAGGTAAGGTTTCCGGGCAAACTAAGGTATTGTAGCTTTTCAAAGGAAAACTCAGAGGATTTTTCAATTCAATTTCAAATCGGCATAGCAAACTCTTATAGTCAAATTGCATATAAACACTTGATAGTAGCGGCTTTGGCTGATGCTGTAGTTTTTCGAGATTGCTATTCTGGATAGAAAAAACAACGCACGTTCGCTGGCTGTTTTAAGCCTCTCTCCGGAACGAAAAGAACGAACGAAACGAAGCGAAGCGAACGAACGACTGACTGAATGACTGACTGACTGAATGAATGATTGAATGAATGAATGACTGAAGCAACGAACGAATGCGACAACTGAACGAACGAAGGGGGGGGCGAACGAACGACTGAACGAACGAACGAAGGTCGACTAACGAACGAACGAACGAACGAAAGAACGAACGAACGAACGAACGAAGCGAACGAACGAAAGAGGAGGAGACGAACAGAAACGAACCGAAGCAACGAAGCGAAGGGCGAACGAACGGAAACGAACGAAGCGAACGAACGAACGAATTCGAACGAACGAACGAACGAACCGAACGAACAGGGCGACTGACTGACTGAGCTGACTGAGTCTAGACGTGACTAATGAATGACTGACTGACTGACTGACTGACTGACTGAATGAATGAATGAATGAATGAATGAATGAATGAGCTGAAGCGAATAAGAACGAACGAACGAACGAGCGACTGAATGACTGAAATGACTGACTGACTGAGCCAAAACGAAACAGAAGCGAACGAACGAACGAGCGAAGGCGAACGAACGAAAGAATCGAACGAACGAAACGAACGAACGAAGCGAACGACTGAACTGACTGACTGACTGAATGAATGAAATGAATGAATGATGAATGAATGATGAATGAATGAATTAATGAATGAATGACTGACTGACTGACTGACTGACTGACTGACTGACTGAATGAATGAATGAATGACTAGAACGAAAGAACGAAGCGAACGAAGCGAACGACTGAATGACTGAATGACCTGACTGACTGAGCGAACGAAGCGACGAACGAACGAAGCGAACGAACGAAAAAACGAAAAAAGCGACTGACTGACTGACTGACTGAATGAATGAATGAATTCATGAATGCATGGACTGACTGACTGACTCTAGACTGAATGAATGAATTAATGAATGAATGAATGAATGATGATGACTGAAATGACTGAACGAAAGAACGAAGCGCAACGAACGACTGACTGAATGACTGACTGACTGACTGACTGAATGATAATGAATGAAGACTGAACGAAGCTTAACAGAAGCGAATGCGAACGAACCGAAGCGACGAACGCACGAAGGCGAAGCGAACGAAACGAAGCGAACGAAGGCGAACGAAGGCGAATGCGAAGCAACGAACGAACGAAGCGAAACGAACGAAGCGAACGAACGAATGAAATGAATGAGATGAAATGAATTGAATGACATGGCCTTTAGGGACTGTGCATAAATTACCGAGGAACAGGGGGGGGGGGGGGGGGAGGTGGGGGTTTGGAAACTCAAGTAAAGTAAAATCAAAAAGTAAAATCATAACAATAGGCAATAAAGTAATAATCAAAGCAAGGAGATGGGGGGCTCTAAGTACAATATTACATTGGGCGAATCCATACGCTAATTTATATATATCGGTGGGGACCGAAAAATTTTCGGCGGCCGCTTCGGGGTCCTAGCTAGCGGGCGCTTCACCGGACCTAGAATAATAACACAAGCAATTTGGGGCACATGGGCTCTTTGTTAACTTCTGCTTATGTCTACTGTTGAACTTTTAGCTAGCGGAGTTGATGTTTGTTCCAGACTCGGATGTCGCAACAATTAAACATGCAGTCGGAGCTCTTCTTTCTGTCTTATAATGAAGGATTTTTATGCCAGCAGGTGGGCGTGTATGAGAAAAAATGTAGGCGTACTTGTATAAAAGGTGTGTGTGTATCTGTGAGGGGGAAAGTGGGGGGTTGTGGGGGCGTTAGGGTGTGGGGTGGGGGGGGGGGGGATATATAGGTGTGGGGGGGGGGGTGGGGGGGGGAGGGGGGGGGTCCTTGGGGGGTGGTGGGGTGGTGTGTGGGAAGGGGTTTGGTTGGTGGTGGGGGGGGGGGGGGGGGGGTGGGGGGATTGTGATGGGGGGGGTTGGATGTGGGGGGGAGGGGGGGGGGTGTGTGGGGGTGGGGGGGTGGTGGGTCGAGGTGGTGGGGGGTGGCGGGTAGGGCTGGCCGGTGGGGGGGGTGGTGGGTTAATTTGGGGTGGGGGGGGTGGGGGGTGTGTGTTGGAGGGGTGGGTGGGGTTCTGGTGGTGGGGGGGGGGGGGAGGGGGGGTCGGGGGGTGTGGGTGGGGTAGGTGGGTAGTGTGGGTGTGGGGGGGGGGGAGTGGGTGGGGGGGTGGCGTGGTGATGGGGGGGGGGTGGGTGGGGTGGGGGGGGGGGATGGGGGGGGTGTGGGGGTGGTGGGGGGGTTTTTCTGGGGTTGGGTGTAAGGGTTGGGTGGGGGTTGTGGGTGGGTGGCCGCTGGTGCTCTCTGGGGGGGTGGGGTCGGGGGCGGGGGGTGCTGGTGCGAGGGGGGTAGGTTCGGTGCGGGAGAGTCGGGGGTGGGATGGTTGTGGCGTGTAAGGGTGGGGGGTAGGACTCCGGGAGGGTGGTGGGGGGGGGGTGATGGGTGGGTTTGTGGGTGGGTGTGGTGGGGGTGGGTGTTGGGGGTGGCGTGTTGGGGTTAGGCGTGGTGTGGTGTGTAGGGGGGTGTAGTGGTGGGGGGGTGGTTTTGATGGTGGGGGGGGGGGTGATGTGGTGTGGGGGTGGGTTGGGGGGTGGTGGTGGTTTGGGGTGGTGGGGGGTGTGGGGTTGGTGGGTCAGGGGGAGGTACTCTCTGGTGGTTGGAGGGGGGGGGGGGGTTGTGTGGTGTGGCGGGGGGGGGGGTGGTGGTGGGTTTGGGTGGGGGGGGTGGTGGTGGTGGGTGGCGTGGTGAATGGGTGGGGTTGTGTGGGTAAGGGGGTGTGGGGGGTGGGTTGTTGTTGTGGGGGTTTGGGTGTGTGGAGTGGTGATGGATAGCGGGTTGGTGTTGTGTGGGTTGGGGGTTGTTCTACTGATATTGTGGGTTGGGGGGGTGTTGTGGTGGGAGTGGTTGTTGGGGTGGTGGGGGGGGGTTGGGTGGGGGTTGTTGGGGGTGCTGGTTGTATGTTGGTGGGGGGGGTGGGGTGGGGTGTGTGGGGGTGGGGAGGTGGGGGTGGTGTTGGTGGTGGGGGGGTATGGGTGGGGTGTGATGGGTGTTGTGGGGGGTAGTGGTGTGGGTTGGGGGGGGGGGGTGGTGGGTTGTGTGGGTGGGGGGGGGGCGTGTTGAGGGAGGGGTTGGTGTGGGCTGGTGTGTGAGTTGGGTGAGGTGGGGGGGGGTTGGTGGGAGTTGGGATGGGGTTTGGTTGGTTGTGGTGGGGGGGGTGGGGGTGATTGTGGGTGGGAGGGGGGGAGTGGTTGGTGTGGGGGAGCTTTGACTAGGGGGGTAGGTCGGTTAATGACTGACTGATTAGATGTGACTGCCTGGGTGCCAGAGGCTTTTCATCTTGGGCGGCGGTTTCCGGTTTCTAAATCTCTCTTATGGGCCCGCATCCAAGAAAGCCTCTGTTCTGGAGGGCAGGGCGCTATTGCTTTGATAACGCCGAGGGCCAATGGCAAGGGCCTGCTTAAACTTAAATGGATTTAGAGTCCAGAATTTGGACTAGATTGGCTGATTGGCCGTCCTAACGACTCCCTAAGGTATTTTGAAAATCTAATGAGTCTCTGTGATTGGTTGCTGCTAAGAAAAAAAATAGTACGGTCTGTGGCGTGGAAAAAGCCTGTGAATTGACGAGGGCGATGAAGAGATAGTAAACAGTGATCACACGGGGGATAGAACAGGTATTTGTTGTTGTTGGCATGTTTTTGAATAATCGGGGATTGCTGATGGAAGTTTGGAGGAAAAGCACTTTGAGAGGGGAGCCTTAGCGATAAGTTTTAAAATCGTTCGGACAGTGTCGACGAATTAAGCGCCGAGTCAGACAGATGGCATTATTCGGCCCAAGGACGGTTTAAAGCGGGCCGAAGGCTTGTTGATATGCTGCACATGGCTGCAGCCGTGAAAAATGACTTTTTTGTGCCCAAAGGCCAGGGGCAGAGGGGGCTTTGAACATCGCTTAGTTCGCGCATGGGCTGTTTCGTCTGCTTTCCAGTGGGATAAATTTTCATGATACTCCGTTGCTCTTTAAAGATAGGTTAGGTCTCTGCTTGTAGAGTTGGGGCCTCATATCGTGTCGAGTTAAAGCACTTCTTACTAGAGAAGTTCTCGGGCCGACTGAAAGATCATTGTGCGATCGCGCAAAAGGGGGCTCTGAAACGCTATGGCTCGCAAAACACCTGAAACTGTTTATTTTCCTGGCGTTTTATTTGGGTGCCGAACGTATCCACCATTAAGCCACGCACACACAGCTTCAGCATAATCGGGCACGATAGCGAAGACTTCGAGGTAGGGACGCGAGCTTTTTTCTACAGGAGTTGTTTTCGTTCACATCCGAATACGCGGCGCATTTGACACCGTTGTAAAACTATCTGGCTCGTCATATCTCTCCACGTGCCCAAATGTAATAGCGTTTCAAAAATGATGCAAAGTTTCAACGGGAACGGTAAATCAAATTGCAGCGCCAACTGTGGCCAGTGGTTTATTGTCTGCGCAGGCTCCGCCGCATCGCAGCGCCGGGGGCGGGTCGTCGGTCTTGTGTCGCCGACTTTATTCGGATCTCGGAACGGGCGAACGGCAGAAAATAAAGCGGCTCTGGTACCCAGGGTAGATTAGTATGGGGGGGCAAATAGACTAAATTCACTGCGGCTAGGAGGGGGGCGTAATTACCTAATATTTGGCTACATGAAGCCCATTTTCCAACCCCCCCCTCCTGATAATTATTGGCACAGTCCCTTATATTTAACTGAGTGTCGAGACTAAAATAGCACTGAGTTCAAAACCGGCTAAGTGTACTGAAAAGTGATTGCTATATGTAGGCTTGATTACCTTGTTGAAGGAACTTTTCGCACGAGAAACAGTGTCTCAATTGCATATAAGCTGATGTTTCAATCGCAACGATCGCAACCGGATCGAAGCTGCGATCGTTGCGATCATACGGAAACCACTCCTGCGATCGTTGCGACTGCGATCGTTGCGATCATATGGAAACGCGAATACCGAGTTTTCCAATTTAACTTGTGCTGCGCATGTGTGATTATTAACCAGATCAGTATAGGCAATATGTGAGAATATTTATTTTGATGGATTATACGGTAAAACTATCTTACACTAAAAATGCTGTGTACTAAGTACAAAGAAGCTCCTTTCTCAAAGCTCCTGACATAAATAACATTATTTATCGCATTCTTCTATTTACAGTTCATTGCTTTCGAGAGTTCAATTTTAAATATTTTTTCACGGAATGGAATTACTTTTACAGCTTTTATAGTCTACAAAAAATGTTTTGGCAAAATAGGTTTTTACAAGCACAATGTAACACCACTAGCACTATACAGGATAAAAAAACGGTTCTAATAGATTTTTGGCACATAGCGTAAAGTTCCAAAAGTAACGACCATCTGGCTTTGTTTATAGAAAAATTCCGTTTGAGCGACCATCGTTACTTCCAGATCCTATCGTTACTTTCGGGTAGCGATTTCAAACGTGTACCGTCAGTATGGGCCGATCCAGCTTACTTTGATCGTTTCAAATGTAAAAACACACACAACTGGTTCGTCTGGTGTCTTCCGGGTGCTGCGGAAGGTACTCCTGAAAAGGAGTGTTGTTGGTGACCAATCACCAACAACTCCTTTTCAGGACTACCGGCTTCACCCGGACGATAGGCGAACTACTGATACTCGTGGGTTCAAACCATTTACTATGATACACACAAGTGGCACATAAATGACCTGGGTAATTTGGTTTGCTGTCACTTATCTTTCTCTAAATGATGGTGTGCCAGATTATTCGCTGTCCAACCCATGCACTTGTAACGAATAAGCACAAGATGAAAGGGGAAATCGTGCATGCGCATGCGCAGTCTGTCAGTGGCGCGTGGCTAAACGGTTAAGCCCGGGCCCAAACTAGGATGCGAGTTGCTGAGAGTTGGCTCCCATGAGAGTTTTCTTCAACTCTCATCGAGTATCATCCGACTTGGGCCAAACGAGAGCGAGATTAGTCGGAACAGGTTCAACAGGTTGAAATTCGATGAGAGCGAATGAGAGTAGACGAGAGTAACTGAGAGTTTATGAGAGTTTCACTGAGGGGAAACGAAAGCAAGAGTTTGAACTCTCAACAACACTCATCCTTGTTTGGCCCCGCCGGGCTTAACTTTAGAAGGACTCAGTCGGAAGGCCAGGAAACCAAACCGCTTCTAACGTGACATGCTGCACACCGGTGTGTGAAAAAAAGCTTTTTCCAGAATTTCCGTATCAAAACGTGGACTGGTCGTAGAGCATCGAGAATCGGCTCTATCGTCAGTGTGATCACCTTGTGAAGCTCTAATCTGCACATATCTTACATTAATATTTTGTTAACGATATATTTTGGTTTCACGTGGTTTTTAAGCATTTTTAGTTTACTGGACGCTTGAGTCCAAAACGTGCCATGACTGAAAGCTACTGAAATTGTACAAATTTGCAAGTCGCATCCGAAATGTGTCAAATGTAGGAGGTGCCATCCATTTTATAGCGGAACGTCTTGCTTAAATAAATAATTTCGAGAACGAGAAAAATGGAATAAGAAACCCAGCTTCATCATATACTAAATATGAATATGTTGTAAATTATAAATGAGACATTTTCCAGCAGTGTCTCTGCGAAAATATGCGAATAAATAAAAATGATAAGTCAACATCAACAATGTTGAGACGTTATTATCTAAATCATCATTGCCTTGGTTTGTCTACAGGGCATCGCATGCCACGAAGATTCTCCTCAGGATCATGAAGTTGTATTTCCTCGTAAGAATGTCTTCTGCTAGAAGATGAATCCTCCATATTGCCATATACCGGATCCTTTGTGTGTGAAAGTATATTGAAATAATATAAGAAGTGGAGAAAATATGCATTGTATCATAAGTGTTGGAAGTAATAAACTTACTTGTTACTTGATAGAAAATAACCAACTTATGGTAGTAAAACCTAGTAGAACACTAGACAAAACAGGGACGTAGCCAGCCATTTTTTTCCTTTAATAATAATAATAATAATAATCTTTATTTATATAGGCGCCGTTTCTACTAAAAAACCAACAGCGCTTAAACAAAACTACTTATTATAAACAAATAAACATTACTTTACTGATATGATAATTTACTATTATAAAAACGAATAATTATAAGGGAAGCAAAGATTTAAAAGGAACGATTAAATAAAAAAGTCTTAACTCTACTTTTAAAGGTACTTAGGCATGATATGGTTCTAATATGGTCAGGTAAATTATTCGCAAAGTATAGGTGCAATTTACTGAAAAAGCGCGCTTTCCAGCGCTTTCCGCTTTAAGTCCGAGATTAATTTTATTTAATTTTATTATTATTATTATTATTTATTTATTTATTTATTTATTTATTTATTTATTTATTTATTTTATTTATTGATTTATTTATTTATTGATTTATTGATTTATTGATTTATTGATTGATTTATTTATTTATTTGATTTCTTTATTTATTTATTTATTTATTTATTTATTTATTTATTTATTTATTTATTTATTTATTGATTGATTGATTGATTTTTTTTTTTGGGGGGGGGAGGGGTCTCTAGAGGGGTGTTTATTTTATTATTTTTTTTTTGCTTGAAAGTGTTAAGGGGGGACTTAACCTAAATTCTAATGAAATTTTAAGAGGTTTAAAGAAGGGTTGGAAGAAAGAAAATATTTTTTGGAACACCAACAGACAGTTGATACCCACGCGGGTGCTCTTGCGTGGTTATCAACTGTCGTCAATTGTCAATCTACTAATTTTTAACTTCAAATTCTAATTTTAAAACTACATTAAATCTTTAATTTTTCTTATTTCCCTCGAATTTTACAACTCCTTTGAGAAAAACTATTTCCTCCCCAAAATACCCAAAAATCACCCAAAAATTTACAAAACACCCCATAACATAGATTCATGGGATGAGTGGAGAGTTTTTGGATTGCTTGAAAACGCGAACGAGATATTTCCATTAAACCCATGTTAAGTGGCGGAAAAATGGCATTCAGGTAGAATCCCGCCTTAAGCCCGGGCTTGATGGCTTAACGGCGAGCTACGCTCCTGCAAAATATCAGATTCTAAGGGAAAGAGGGACTACTACGGTAGTCTAAGAAAATCAGTTCACTCAAACAAGCTTTCGTGTGGTTAAATCAGAACATGCCGACGTTTTGGCCAAATAGTTGAACCGTTGGGCACACACAGATAAATAAAACAAGAACTAGCTACTTTTAAGTCGTACAAGAATCAACAGCCTTATTGAATCCCCTTTGAAAGAAAGACTGCTCAGGGAATAACATGAAAGAAAAATACCGTATTCCTTACCAGTTGTATTCTCTGCTGCAGTGGTGCTTGATTTTCCCTTTGTTGACTAAATAAATAAGTAAATAAATAAATAAATAAATAGTTAAATAAAGACAGACAGACAGGACAGACAGACAGACAGACAAGACCAGAAAGACAGGCAGACAGGCAGACAGACAGACAAACAGACAGGCTCAAACGCATCTTTATTTAAATATACCGTAAAAACGTGGACATTCAAGGAGAAAGGAAAAAAAATGTAAGGAGAACGACCGTTTCGAACGGGAAAGGGCGAAGTTGTCTGGATGTATCGGAGCGGTTATGGGGTCTGCCAGGATGCAGACCCTGCAGGTGCAGATGCCGTGATGTGTATACAGACCCTGGGTCTGACGTGAACATCGACTTAGACTGCGAGCAGTCCGCTCTTTCTTTCTGATCGAGCGCGAAGCGCGAGTGAGCGGAAATCGAGGCGCGAAGCGCGAGCGAGCGAGAGATGGGCCGAGGCGGAAGTGAGTCACGAAGTGACGAGCAGAAGTGAGTCACGAAGTGAGAAGAGCGAAAGATAGAGGGACTCGAGGCTTTCCTCTTTCCGACGCGTGCTTGAATTTCCCGTTGTACAGACAACGGAAAATTCGGATTGGTTAATTAGACCATTGACGCTGTCAGATTAGTTTGATTAGTATTAACTTCTTGACAACCTCTTGACGACTTGTTGATACTAAAGCGGCTTAGATTTCATAGCGCGAGACATCAATAGCGGCAACTTTGTGGCGAGAATGCAGAATGTTTTCAATGTTTATCTCTTCATTTAGCCTGTTCCAGGCTCTCGGATAGTGGGGACGAAGCGAAAAAAGCGAACGGCCGCGCGAAGGTAGTCTGGAGGAGGGTTTAGGCAGCGGCGGGAGAGCCTGTAAGCATTTCTTTAACAAGCCTACTTCCGCCCCCTTTTGGAGTAATTAGAATTTAGGTGTCAAAATGTCAAACTGGCAATTAACCGCATCGTTCTCGGATTTCTCGCGCCAGCAGTTCGCGCAAATCTCGAGTGGGAAATGTTTGGTTTTTTCATGCCGTGGTACCAAAGGACCTTCTAATCTTGAAGTCCATGCATATTGCAAAATTCTGCAGATTTTGTCGATTGTATCATGTAGTGGTGCAAAGGTCCCACGCGTTTCGTTGTTTTAATGCAGTACGAAACAAACAACTAGTGGCTTTTACGGGCAGTCAAAGTTTGATTTTGACAGATGTTGTGGGCTTCGCTGGGCCACAGGCTCGCGAGGCACGAACACTTACCCGAATTTACGGGACTTTCGTTAAACTTGTCAGGCAATCGAACGCGGACGGTATTCCTGTTACGACATCGAAGAGACTATCCAGTAACTCGCCAACAGGAATTTCACCTTCGGCCAAAGCGGACTCGAGAATCTGGCAATGTTCATTCAAGGAATTCTCGACGTTCGCTTGCACTCAGCGATGGCGCCAATCCTCAGGCCGACAAGGAAAATGTCGAAAAACGTCGATCCTCTGGCTGGTTTAACTGCCTACGTAGAAGCTCCAGTAGTCTCTGGACCAGGACAAATAATGATATCCGTTATTCCAAACGACTCATTTTGCAAAATAGCTTTTATAATTATCAATTCAAATACCGGGCCCAGCTAGCAAATACAAGAAATCAAAACATCCTACACGTAATATTTGATAGAAATGAGCCGAGACAAACCAGGTGCGTTCGGGACCGCTTCAAGTGAACTCGGTTAATACCTGAGCTGTCGCTGGCTGTTAAATATAAATACACTGTTTAGAGCCGGCGAAAATCCCGCGGCTCGGTCCAGGCGAAGAATTCTGAAAGATCCTGCATGGTGCATAGCTGTAATAATTTGTGTTAATAGGGGAGAAAAACGTTCCATCCACGATGAAAAGTACACGCGTTTGGATAAAATTTATGCGATTCCAGATACATACAAGTCAAATCGATAGCCTGCGTGCGTGAAGCAAGGAAAATAGGAGACGTCCTGCATGCAGGCTAAATCGATTAGCGTTGACATCTATGAACCGATGCTCGCCGCGACTTGTTGACATACCTGTCAAAATCAACCAATCAGAGGGTATAGCAGCTCCTGCTATACCGAAAGTAGGGTCGTTAAAGAAAATGCTTACAGGCTCTCCCGCCGCGCTGCCTAAAACTCCTCTCCCAGACTACCTTCGCGCGGGCCGTTCGCTTTTTCGCTTCGTCCCCACTATCCGAGAGCCTGGAAACAGGCTACTCTTCATTTGAACGAAGTAGTTTTAAAAGGGAAAGAACAGAAGCAAGCAATCGAAGCTTACCTGATGGGAAAGGATGTAAATGGCCGTTCTTCCCACGGCCTTCTGGAAGAGGATGATTTATCAGAGTTTTGTTAACGTGAAAGATTTCGGAGCGATTCCGCATTAGAGTCGGATCACAGGTCTACTCCGCTCTGATCATTGTTCGCCAGAAAGAGCATCGTCCAACGATTTTGGCTTGAGGTTGCTGACGAGGATAAAGACAGTCTTTGGACTTTTCAGACATTGGCGGACAACAAAATGCTGATGGTTTCACTTTCATGAATACAGCTTGTTTTTCCAACAATAAGCGCTGAGTTTTCGTTGATTGATTCATAATCTAAGATCGTACTCAAACCACACACGCTTGCGGCTACAACGATCTGATGAGAAAATAGAGAGGCTGTGAACAGACTACGAGTCGCGTGGGGTGTAACAAGAATCCTTTCTTTTCGCACCCGGGGGCTGGTTTATTTTTTTTGGGCCGTACGTGACCTAAAGGGCAGAGTTTTTGTTATTAAAAAAGTTAATTTTTTTTCAATTGTTTACGGGCTTGGTGGGTGGAGTTATCTGGCCACGCCGTCGGAAAGAGGAAAGCCGGCAGTCCCTCTATGCTTTCGCGCTCTTCTCACGTTCGTGACTCACTTTTCCCGCTCGGGCCCATCTCCCGCTCCGCCTCGGCCGCGCTTGCGCGCTCGCTTCGATTTCCGCTTAACTTCGCGCTTCGCGCTCGACTCGATATCAGAAAGAAAGAGGCAGTCTAACATCGACTTGATGTCCGAAACACATTTTTGCAGCAGCTACTTTATTATACCAAACATATTCCATTTATCAGAACGCATATTTACTTCCTTACCATTCACCTGTAAATGGAAGACTATTTGCGTTTGGCTAGACCGAAAATTTCCAGAAAAAACGTCCTCAAGAGGTACTCCCAAAAAATTCCCAATTGGAAAATCGATCCGAACAAGAAATTGTGCGGCACGAAGAAGTAAAATCGTTGTTTGTCGAAGCTATGTTTGATGAGCTGGCCGTGTTGTCTCAAGATCGTTTCCCATGTTTATGGCCGGTAAAATTGCTCCAAATGGACAGATGTTATGAACGCAGAGAAGAAATGCCGTGAGTTAAAAAAAACGTTTTTTCCAACCTAGATTTTGTGGCTGATTATCGTTTGATTGATTTCCGTAACTCCTTAATTTTATTTTTTACAAGTATGATGGTAATTTTGCAAAACGTCTTATGTTAGTTAGATGTTATTAAGTCACACCAGCTACATATATATTATGTCAAAACGTATTGGCAATTAAGCTAACTTACTTATTTATCCTGTGCCTGTAAGACAGCCCAAATACTAACAATAAAAAAAATAAAAAACAACTAAAACCAGCCCACTATTCCAATGACAATCCAATGAACATTACTCTCGACGGTGTGATCATAAATCTGTCTTTTATTCAGCTTCTTTTCCTCGCCTGGGAAAAGAAACACAAACTGTTTACCGTTGTTACTATTTTCCGTGGACGATTCCCGTGACGTTCTGGAACGAGCAAAATAATTATATAGTTAGCGACCCTTTAGATCGGAGTAACGAATACGAGTTTTGAGTACGAGTGTGCGCAGGTTTTACATTACACGTCTAACACCCCATCGTGTTCCGGCCTAAAAAGCCTCCTTCTCTACTGGTCAGCAACAGGGAGGAGCGAAGGCTCTGGGAACTTGACTGATCTGAAATTCGAAAGTCGTACTCGTAGTCAATCTCGTACAGACGGTACTCGTACTCCCAATCTAAAGGTCTCTACTTAAGTAACATAATCCACGGAGGCAACTTGAAGCCCAGTAGATGGATAATATAAATCAATTTTCCTTCTAAATAAACTGCTTTGGCTGTGTCAGTACCTTTTTTCGATCACAATTTGCTCAGACGAAGGATTCACGGATACTTTTCGAGTGCTTCAACGAAGATTTTGCCAAAAAACGGGCACTAATGTTCCCCAGAGGCATTTGGTATGACCAAGGCAGGAAGCAAGCAGGCAAATTTATTTTTTGTGTCTACTTTTACGCAAACGATCAAAGCAAAACATAGCCGCAGACCTGCAAAAGGCAAAGGAACACTCGTTGGTCCACATCCTTCTGCTGTGCACATAACTGATTTGAATTTTATAGTCCATAAAAGCGGCTTAGCCCTGGGCAAACGTGGCCTCAGTTGCCGGGATGCCGGTCGTCAATTTGCAAGTTTCCTTGAAGAGTTTGAGATCGGTATCGACGTTCCGTTCGTCTCAATCGATTAAAAACCTGCCAGATATCTATGGTAAACTTCTTGGGGACTCAATTCCAAGTATTTGGAGGGTGGGCAAACTGTAAACGAGGGTAGTAAATTAGTATTATGATTCGTAAATTAGTAATAAAAATTACATTACGGTACATATCAGTTTGGTGGAAAAGCTTACAGCATGTTGGGACACTAGGGCATTGGGGCACGCGGGACGAGTAAATAACACAAATACACCTGTCCTTAGTTCCCTTCAGGGCTACTGGTAAGTGCTAGCCTGATGAGGAAAACGGACGTAACTTTGAGCATAATTAAGCGCAAAACCGCCTTTTAGCAAATTTACCGGTGCTAAACTTTTTTCTCACTTCTTTCTTTTTCTTGCCCCCCCCCACCCCCCCCCCCCCCCCCCCTCCCCACCCCACCACTTTCTTTTTGCATTTTCTTTGCCCCTTTTAATTTTTGAGCTAAACTTTAAGGAACCCAAAGAAGTAGAATGATAGGTGCATTTACGTATGTCACATTTGCCACCTATCTTAAAAAGAAAAAATTAGCATGTTTTTCCCTGCAATATATAGGCATGATTTGTTCGATGTCTCAGTTCTACAAACTACGAACCATTGCCAGAACGGAGCAATAATGTAGACACTAAACTGCTTGTTCATTATAAAGCTAGCTTTTAATTGAAAATTCAGTTAAATGAAATTATGGCACTTGATGCCAATAAATGTACCTTCCATACAACTGTCACATCCACGTTTTTCACTTTCAACAATGTTTGGAAACCGACCAGTTTTTAAATTGTTGGAGCTTTCGGTTGGTGCTGAAGGAAGTAAAAGCAATCAAAAATATTTTAAACACTTACTGTTCGATATATTATACTAAACTGTCTTTTAGGAATCAGTTTATTAATATTCATATGAAACGTAAAATTGGTCTCTACAGTAGTTTTCAAACCGAATAATGGTACCATTTTACTGGGCACACAGACACCCAATGAATCAAAGAAAATGGCACGTGAAAGTACGTAACTATACACAGATATACAATTTTGTGTGTTAATTTCAGATTTTCTCTCCGGCATATGAAGGTCATGAAGGAGGGTGTTGTCCATCTCTGATTTTTTTTCCTCGTTGTCCAAAATTTTGGTTTTATGTGGGCATGCCCCAATAGAAAATATTGTAGTTAAAAGGGATTGTTTAGTTAATTTAGCAATGTTTACAAACGAAACGAAGTTTTTTTTGACAGTTTGGCTGCAATCCGTCGAGGATACCGGCCAGAAAATAGACGTCTGTGGAACTTAAATTGGTGCTGTTCTGTTTCTTTTTTTTTTTGGAAAAAAAGCGGTGGAGTCAATGAGTTATAATAAGCTCCGTCCCAAAATGTATCTCATCTTACCTACATTTAGTCCAGTTCTGGCCCCATCTCTGTCACGCAATGCTACGGGCTCTTGACGTGAGCGTAGCGTTGCGTGACAGAGAGGGGCCAGAACTGGACTAACCCTACATTATACTTAGCATGTTTACAAAGGGCCTCACGTCATTGTACAGTAAAGTTAAAATTAAAATTCGATAAACTACATTTGTAATTTAATGAAGTTTCTCACTTTCTTCATCAGTTTCTTTCGCAGTGACAGGTCCACTAACCAATCCCCAGCCAGTTTCACAGTCTGTGCCAAGCTACACTGGATGAAAAATGTGTATTCCGTGTATGGATAAAGATCAGAAAATGTCTGTAATTTCACTATCTTTGGAGGTAATTTCCATGGACTGCAATTATAAACACAAATTTGATAAAAAGAAAGATGCTATAATTAATATAATTTAATTTTAAATTGTTTCACCTCAGTTAAAAACCAGGAAAATGTAAAATATTTTGTAAGTGAACCCTAATCAATGTTACTGTTCATTTTTAAGAGTAATAGTTTACCTCGTTGGTTTTTTTGCTTGTGCTGCAGCATTACCAGATTTTTATAACATAGAAAAGAGGTTTGAGCTCCCATGAATAGAGCAGGTTTCCCATGATACAGAAAGAGTTCTTTTCCCAGTTGCTTTAAACTGTTAGGTTTTGTGGCCTTGTACACTGAGCTGCAATAAATTTATGTGAGAACTGTATAATTATTATGTCTGGTAGTTATAATCCAAATTTTCAGTTACAGAACTAAAATAATTCACAGGAAGGGGATCAGAGCTGCCTAAGATTTTCAAAAGTTTCTCTCCTCTAGAATATATATTTTTTATACTTTTGCAAAAAGTCATATTTTGACATACTCATCATTTTTAAATTCAATAAGAAAAGTTGGGGGCGGGTTGGGGGGGGGGGGGGGGGGGGGGTGGGCGACAATGACTGAATTCGTTTTAGGGTTAAACACACTAAAGAGTGTTTTTGGGGACATGTTATGACAAACTGTTATTATCAGGAAGACGATCCATAACCTTGTTCACCAATTATCTAGCATTTATTTGATACCATCAACTGATGGGGGTCATCAAAAAAAACACAAGAGCAGTATCTTGGTTTGCATCTGACGTCATCAAATTCTAAAATCTAAACTGTCAATTCTACAAAGCTATTCTTTTCACATATTCTAGACATACAAGACATTAACCTCTATGGCAAAGTTTGGTATTGATTCAGTGTTTCGTTTCGAAAAATACAGCATTTTGAAAATTTGGCGATGTCCCGGATGAACGTGTTTTTTGAACTGTCACAAAAAACGGGTATTTTTTATGTTATTTTTAATTTTTCATACGTGGATAATAATTTAGAATGATATCTGAAGAGTTTTGAAGTGAAAGCTAATGACATTGACGGTAGAATCTACGCTACTTCTTGTACAATTTTATGGCCGCCATGTTGGTGTCCCAACGAAGGGCACCAACATGGTGGCTGCATACTAAATAACTGTAATTTTTCTGAAAATTATTTTCGTAATAACTCGGTTATGAAAAACGCTACAAAGCTATAATTTTGACGGAACATTTTTTCTGCCTTGCTCTATAACCTGTTAATTTTCTGATGTTGTTCCTGCAAGCAAACAGTTCTTATAACATTGATGCAAACCACCAATTAAACTGTTATTTACAACTCAGAGGTTAAAATCCATTTTGACCTATAATTAAGTACTTACTACTGGTCAGAGCTCTGGTCAGAACGGCAGGCCTTTTTGTTGCTAATAAAAACTCCAAATGAATTTCGTATCTCCACAATGAAATAAAATCCTCGGCAAATCAAAATAAGATTTTGCAATAATGCTAACAATGTTAGTTCCCTTTTTTTAGTGAATGCTGTGTTGTGTTTAGTGTACAACCGAACTGAAATTTTCCAGTTATAGGACTTTCATATACCACTTCTGTAGTTGGTTCAGAATAGAAGAATCCTTTTGGACAAGTGGCTGCCATATGGTATTAACAATCTTGAGTCCTGTTACAGCTTTACATCTTGCAATTTTATGTTCACTTTTGTGACAACTGAAAATAAATATAAACTCACAATTATTTTTAACTAAAACTTAGTATTTTAATTTAATAATTATCTAATATGTTGAATTTATTTAAAGTCACACATACACTTGGAATTTCTTTTTAAAAAAATCCCCTTGGGCCTTAGTCGCGCTCTCGTCCCCTACCCCTCCCCTAAAAATGTATATAATCTACAGTTTTGTCACAGCTTACCATAATGATCCTACATTGGGCATCACTGATGCGATGATTCAGACAAGCAACCATGCAATCCAAGGGATCAGAGGAGTCCGGGGGGCGACTCCCATCCTCCCATGCGATCACCAAAAAAGTAAGGGAAAAATGATAACTCAGAATTGTGTGAATGGGTCGTTTTTCGGGGCAACACAAACTAACGTTTTTTTTTTAAAAAACATTCGGCTTGTCAATTTAAATTTCTTTAAAAAAAAAAAAAAAAAAAAACAAAAAAAAAAAAAAACAAACGGGTAGTTTCAGTATTTTCCCCCCCCCCCCAGTTTAGTAAACCAAAAAAAACCGAGCATCTTTTTTTCGGTTTAGATATCGACTGATTCATGGTGACCTTCCTTACAAAAAAAACCATGACACCTTATTTCCCCATCCCGCGTCCAACATACCTATAGAGGGCTTTACATATGGGAGTTATATACACCATATTGGGAGGTACCCCCCCGCCCTCCCCCCCCCCCCGGCCTTATTAATCTTGGATAAAAGGGTACTCGTAAATATAAACTCCTCTCTCTTCTCTCTCTCGCGAACGTCTCACTCCTCCTCATCCCCCCCTCCTTTTTTTTTGGGGGGGAGGAGGGTTTACTTGAATTTTTGGGGGGCCTCATGGGACCCTGGACTGCTTGAAATAAGAGTGGGGGGGGGGGGGGCAAATTATTTTGGGCTTTAAAAAGGTTATTGCTAGTTTTCAAATCAAACCCAAGCCCGCCCCCCCCCCCCCCCCCATAGTTCCGCCATAATTGCGCAAACCCCCCGGGTTTTCGGGCCCCCATAGTTTAAGTTTTTTTTTTTTAATTGGGGGGAAAGGGCCCTCCCAGGGCGGGGAACCCAATAGGGCGGGCTGGGGCCCCCAAGGGGTCGTCCCTATATTTAATGTAAGGGGAGGGGGCGAAATGGTTGATAAAAATTTCGAAACTTTCAATTTTTGAATTTCCTGAAGTTCTAAAAGGTAAATTCTTGTAATTCGGTCCTCGGGCCCGTGCGGCCGAAAAAAAACCCTTTGGGGGATGGGGGATTTTACAATTAATTGTTGGGGTTTTGTTGGGTCACAGGGGGCGCTGTTGGGGGGCGTAAACGTAAACCCAAAGGTTTGTCCAGTGTGGGTTAGTCGCCTTAAAAGGTTTTTTTACGGGGCCCCAAAAACGGCGGTCGGTTTTTGGTGACGTCAATTGCCAGGTGACACCCTTTCATCAGGAAATTTATGATTCAAAACTCTCCACCTCCACAAAATTTGTCATTTTCCCGCCTGAGGGCCCCCCCTTTTGGCGGGTGGGAAACAAAAAAAATTATAAAACTGCTTTTTATTTCCTCCGCTGTCCGAAAAGTGCCCGAAGGTGTTTACCAAAAAAACAAAAAAAAAAAAAAAAAAAAAAGTTTAAAAAAAAAAGGGGGGGGGGGGGCACTGCGTCGCCTTTTATCATTTTCCCAGCCCTTTTTAGGGGGGAACCCCCATTTAATTTAAATTTTCAAAGGTTTTTTTTTTTCCATTTCCACTTTGTTAAACTTTTCGTATTTTTTTCACCGGGCTTGCCGGGGGGAATTGCCCCAAAAGGCAAAAAAAAAAAATTCGCAAAAAAAAAAAACACGAAAAATCGGGGGCTCTTCTTGTGATTAAAACAAAAAAAGCTTATTCAATACCACTGAAAGGTGTACTACTGGTATTTTAAAATTTAACAATCAAACAGAAAAATCCCCGGAAAGAAAACCTCTTAATTTTTCCCAAAAGGAAAAAAATATGTGGATGTTTGCTTTGCTTGTCTTGCCGTCAAATTTTTTAAATAAGGCCCAGTTTTCAGACGGGTATCCGTACTTCACATGATCCGACTTGCTTCGATTAATTGAGTTCATGAAGTTCTGCGTCTTGAATCAAAGCCGCGTCCTACAGCCGTTTTTTCCCGGTATGCAGCCAGGCGGGAAGAACTCTGTGAGAACGGCCCCCAATGAGCGATCCGATTTCATGCAGCCGTTCCGAATTGATTCAGACACACGTACCTCATGAACTTAATTAATCGAAATTTCGATTCGCGATCAATCGGTGCAAGCTACGTCGTCTGAACAGAACTGGGCCTTATTTAAAACATTTTGACGGAAGACAATGCCAAAGCCCACATCCACATATCCTTGAAATAAGTTTTCTTTCGGGGATTTTCTGTTTGGATGTAATTTTTAAAATACAGCTATATTACACCTTCAGTGGTAGATTAGCTGCCTTAATCAGAGAGGCCGATTAGCTTTTGCGATTTTTGCTGGCCAATTCCGGCCAGCGGAAAAATACGAAAGTACCCAAGTGAAATGAAACTTGATATTATGTCTAAATTGCCTGCCCCTGAATATGAAAGCGAGGCTTTAACTTTTTTTTTTTTGGTACCTTCGGCTTCGCGCCGAGGGAATAAAAAGCAGTTTATTAATTTTTTCCGCCAAAGGCCTCAGAGCCGGGATGAAATTTTGGTGACGAGAGTTTTTGAATCATATTTCTGATGAAGGTGTCTTGTCCCAATTGAACGTCACACGGACGCGTGGCCGTAACTAGGGCGCACTAACAACACTGGAACTGCGGTTACGTGCACAGCCCCATGAACCCACACCCTAACAATAATTAATCCCAATCCCAGCGTTTCGCGCCGCTAGGACCGATACGATACTAGTTAATAGATTCAAATGAGTTCGAATTTTAATACCATTCGCCTCCCATAAAATTATATAGGACGGACTGGCCAGACGCCCTTGTCGCCGGGGGCTCATTAAAAATTAATATGGGGCGACCGGCGGGTGCGACTGCGGAACTAGGGGGGGGGGGGGGGGGCTTTTGATGAATTCTAGCCATAACTAGGCCATATGTCATCTTATTCAGCAAGTCATGAGAGCATCAGACTCCTTCCCCCAAGGAGGGGGGAGATGAGTTATTACGGTACCTTTTACATCCAGTATAGGCCCGCGGGGGGGGAGGGGGGGGGGGTACTCCCACATATGGTAAGGCTATATAGAGCTTATGTGCCGCGGGACATAGAGTAGTGCGTTTTTTGTGAGGTCATGATCAGTCCGACTAAACGAAAAGATACTGGTTTATTAAATACTGAACTACCCATTAAGAATGTAATGACGCCGATTTAAAAAAAAAAACACGTTTAGTTTGGTTTTGCCCGAAAACCGTGACCCATTCACACAATTCTGAGTTAATCATTTTTCCCTTACGTTTTTGGTGATCGCATGGGAGGATTGGGAGTCGCCCCCGGGACTCCCTCTTGATCCACTTGGATTGCATGGTGGCTTGTCTGCAATCATCGCATCGGTGATGCAATGTAGGATCATTATGGTAAGCTGTGACAAAACTGAGGATATCATACATTTTTAGGCGGGAGGGCGTAGGGGACGAAGAGCGATAAGGCCAAGTGGATTTAAAGTGAACAATTTTAGGTGTTGTGACTCTAGAATAAATACAACATATTAGAATAATTATATTAACATTCAAAAAAATACTAAGTAATTGCCCAATAATAAATAATTGTGAGTTTTTATTTCTTTTCAGGTTGATCCACAAAAGTGGAACATAAATTGCCAGATGATTAAAAGCCTGTTAACATGGCACTTCAAGATTGTTATTATTCATCGAATATGGCAGCCCACTTGCCCAAAAGGATTCTTCTACTAAAATTCTGTGACCAAACTACAGAGTGTTATATGGGAAAGTCCTAATAAACTGGAAAATTTTTCAGTTCGGTTGTACACTAAACAGAGCAACACAGCATTCCACTAAAAAAGGAGACTTGACATTGTAGCATTAAATTGCAAAAATCTTAATCTTTGATTTGCGAGGATTTTTATTTCATTGTGGAGATTGACGAAAATTCATTTGGAGTTTTTATTAGCCCCCCCCCCCAACAAAAAGCCTTGCCGGTCTGACGCAAGAGCTCTGAACCAGTAGTAAGTACTTAATTATAGGTACAAATTTGATTTTTAACACCTCTGTACGTTGTAAATAACAGTTTACATTGGTGGTTGCAAATGCATCAATGTTATATAGAAACCCTGTTTGGCTTTGCCCCATGAACAAACGATCAGAAAACTTAAAACAGGGTTTAATATAGAGGAGCATAGTGACACAGAAAAAAATGTTCCGGGGGAGCAATCCTTAAAATTATAGCTATTGTAGCGTTTTTCATAACCGAGGTTATTAACGAAAATAATTTTTTCAGAAAAATTACAGTATTTATGTAGTATTGCAAAGAATCCATACCAGTGATTGCGTGCCCTTTTCGTTGTGCCAGATCACCAACATGCGCGCGGCCCCATAACAAAATTGTACAAGAAGTAGCGTAGATTCTAACCCGTCAATGTCATTAGCCTTCACTTCAAAACTCCTTTCCAGATATCATTCTAAACAATTATTTATCCACGTAATGAAAATTGAAAAACAAATAACATAAAAAATAACCCGTTTTTGTGTGACAGCCCTTTCAAAAACCACGAACTTTCATCCGGCCCGACATCGCAAATTTTTTTTCACAAATGCCTTTTATGTTTCAGAACGAAACACTGAATCAATACCCAAACTTTGCATAGAGCGTTAATGTCTTGTATGTCTAGAAATATGTTGAAAAGGAATGCCTTTGCTAGCATACTTGACAGTTTAGATTTTAGAATTTATGGATGACGCTCAGATTGCAAACCAAGATACTGCTACTTGTGTTTTGGATGACCCACCACGGACCATCAGTTGATGCCGTATCAAATAAATGCTAGATAATTGGTGAAAACAAGTTATGTATTCTGTCTTCCTGATAATAAACAGTTTGTCATAACATAAAAAGTTCCAAAGGAAAACAACTACAAAATAACTCTTTAGTGTGCTGTTTAGAAATTTTTAAAGAAAAAAAAAAAGAAATTTAAACATAGTTAAAAAAAAAAAAAAAAAACCCGTAAAACGAATCACAGTCCATGTGTCGCCCCCCCCGCCCACCCCCCCCCCCACCCCCCCCCCCCCCCGCCCCCCCCCCAACCCAACACCACTTCCGCCAACTTTTCTTATTGAATTTTAAAAACTGCATGAGTATGTCAAAATATGACTTTTTGCCAAAGTATAAAAAATATATAAGTTCTAAGAGGGAGAAACTTTTTTTTTTTTGTGCAAAAATCTTTAGGCAAGACCCTCTGATGCGACCTTTCTCTGTGGCAATTATTTTAGCTTCTGGCTAACTGAAAAAATTTGATTATAACTACCAGACATAATTAATTATACAGTTCTTCACATAAATTTATTGCAGCTCAAGTGTACAAGGCCACAAAACCTAACAGTTAAAGCAACTGCCCCCGCGAAAAGAACTTCTTTCTGTATCATGGCAAACCTGCGACCTCTTATTCATGGCGAGATTCAAAACTCTCTTTTCTATGTTATAATAATTCTGGGTTATGCATGCAGCAACAAGCAAAGAAACCAACGAGGTTAAACTATTACTCTTAAAAAAATGCAAACTGAGTAACATTGAATTAGGGTTCACTTACCAAATATTTTATTAATATTTTACATTTTTCTTGCTTGATTTTTAATAAACTGAGGTGAAACAATATTAAATTAAATTATATGATAATTATAGCCTCGTTTTCTCTTTTTAATCAAATTTGTGTTTTATAATAATAATATTGGCGCAGTCCATTAAACTTACCATTCCAAAGATAGTGAATTACAGACAATTTTCTGATCTTTAATCCATACACGCCGAATAACCACATTTTTTCATTTGATTTTTTTCATCCAGTGTGGTTTAGCTTGGCAGCCCTGTGAAACTGGCTGGGGATTGGCTTAGTGGACCTGTCACTGCCGAAGAACTGGATGAAGAAAGTGAGAAAACTTCACTTAAATTACAATGTAAGCCTTTTATTATCGAGATTTTAATTTAGAAACTTTACTGCCTGACATTCCTGTGAGGACCGTTGTAAGAAAAACATGTAAAGTCTATTAATGGCTAGCGATTGAGGTATCCAGTTTCTGCGCCCCTCTCTCTAGATCCACTCAACGACTACTGTGCTCACAGGCTGTTCAAGAGCGTACGCAGTGCGTAGACACGAAGAGGGGCAGAACTGGACTAGATGTAGGTAGATGAGATCACATTTTGCGACGACAGCTTATTATAACTCATTGACTTCTCAGGTTTTTTCCACCCCCAAAAAGAAACCAGAACCGCCAATTTAAAGGTTCCCACAGACGTCCCTATTTCTGGCCGGTTATCTCGTACGGATTGCACGACAAAACTGTCCACAAATACTTCGTGTGTAACACTTTGCGTAACAGTAACCATTCAACTACTAATGGCCATCCCTTTTTACCTAGACTACAATATGTCTATTGGCGGCATGCCACATAAAACCAAATTTTGGACAACGAGAAAAAATAGAGATGGACAACCCCTCCTTCATGACTCTTCATATGCACTTGAGAAGCAAAATCTGAAATTAACACACAAAATTGCTTATATCTGTTGCTATAAGTTACGCATACGTTCACGTGCTAGTTTCTTTGATTTCATTGGGTGGTCGTGTGTGCCCAGCTAAATCTGCTACAATGCATTCGGTTTTTGCAAAACACTACTGTGAGAGGACCAATTTTTACGTTTCATATTGAATATTACAACTAAACGTTATTCCTAAAAGACAGCTTGTTAGCTCTAATATATCGCAACAGTAAGTGCTATAACTATTTTAGATTGCCTTTCTACTTCCTTTTCCAGCCCACCACCGGAAAGCTCCACAATTTTTTTTTAAAAAACTGCGTCGCGGTTTTCCAACATATGAAAGTGGAAAAACGTGGCTGTGACAGTTGTATGCGAAGCGTACATTATTGGCCATCAGTGCCCTATTTCATCTACTGCAATTTCAGAGTAAAGAGCTAGCTTTTAATAATGAGCAAGCAGCCTTTAGTGTCACATTATTGCTCCCGTATCTGCGCCCAATGAGTTTCGGAGTTTGTAGAACTGAGGACATTCGAACAAATCATGGCCGTCATATGATTGCAGGGAAAAGACATGTGCCTAACTTTTTTCCTTTTCAGATAGGTGCGCCAAATGGACATACGTACATGCACTTAAATCATATCTATACTTCTTGGCGCATCCTTAAAAAGTTTAGAGCCTCACAAACATATAAACTGGGGCAAAGAAGAATGAAAAATTTTACAATGGGTGGGGTGGGAGGGGGGGGACGGGGGGGGGGGGGGAGAAAAAGAAAGAAAGTGGGGAAAAAAGTTAGCCACCGGTAAATTTGTTGCTAAAAGGCGTTTGCGCTTAATGTATGACTCACTAAGTTACGTCCCGCCTTTCCTTCATCACAGGCTTATGAAACACTTAACCCAAGTGAGCGATAGGGAGCGGACTTAAGGACAGAGTGCCCTATTTTGTATTTACTCGCTCTCCGCGCTGCAAATGCCCTAGTCTCCACAAACATGGCTGCTAAGGCCTTTTCCGACCAACTGATATGCTACCGTAATGTAATTTTATTATTACTAATTTACTGAAATTCATTAATACTAATCGTAACTACCCTCGTTTTACAGGTTGCCGCCTCCAAAAGACTTGGCAATGGAGACCCCAAGAAGTTACCCATAGATATCTGAGCAGGTGTCATCGAATGAGAATGACGAATGGAATTCCCCGAATACCGATCTCACCCAAAAAAAACTCTTCAAGGTGAACTTGCAAATTGACTACTGGCATCCCGGCAACTGAGGCCCACGTTGGCATGGCGCTATAAGCCGCTTTATGGAACTACAAAACTCGGAAATCAGTATCGTGCACACGAGCCAGAAGGATGTGCCGAGACCAACGAGTGTTCCTTTGCCTTTTGCCAGGTCTGCGGCTATGTTTGCACCTTTGATCGTTTGCGTGAAAGTTAGACCACAAAAACTAAATCTGCCTGGCTTGCTAATTCCTGCCTTGGGTCATACCAAATGCCTCTGGGGAACATTAGTGCCGTTTTGGCAAAATCTTCGTTGAAGCACTCGAAAAGTACTCGTGAATACCTTCGTCTGAGCAAATTGTGATCGAAAAAGGTTACTGACACAGCAAAGCAGTTTATTTAGAAAGGAAATTGATTTATATTATCCATCTACTGGCTTCAAGTTGCCTCCGTGGATTATGCTTACTTAAGTAGAGACCTTTAGATTGGAGTACGAGCTACGAGAGTTGACTACGAGTACGACTTTCGAATTCAGATCAGTCAGTTCGCCAGAGCCTTCGCTCCTCCCTGTTGCTGACCAGTAGAGAAGGAGGCTTTAGGAACACGATTGGTGTTAGACGTGTTAATGTAAACCCTGCGCACACTCGTACTCAAAACTCGTATCTCGTTACTCCAATCTAAAGGTCGCTACTATATAATTATTTTGCTCGTCAGAACGTGACGGGAATCGTCACGGAAATAGTAACAAGGTAACAGTTTGTGTTTTCTTCCAGGCGAGAAAAAGCTGAATAAAAGACAGATTTATGATCACACCGTCGAGAGTAATGTTCATTGGATTGTCATTGGAATAGTGGCTGGTTTAGTGTTTTATTTATTTTAGTATTTATTGTGGCGGTTGTCTACAGGCACAGGATAAAATAAGTAAGTTAGCTTGAAATACGTTGACATAATATATGTAGCTGGTGTGACTGACTAACATCTAACTATAAGTAAAAAAAGGGCAAGACAATTCGCAAGTACGTTTGTGCAAAATTACCAGTCATACTTGTAAAATTTAAGAGTTACGGTCCAAAACACGATAATCACCACAAAATCTATGTTGAAAAAAACGGTTTTTTAACGCACGGGCATTTCTTCTCGGTTCATACATCTTGCGATGAATAGCAAATTCAGTTTTTGACCAAAGACCATCATTGGAGCAACTTACCGGAAAACATGGAAACGATCTTGAGACAACGCCAGCCTCATCAACATAGCTTCGACAAACAACGATTTACTTCTTCGTGCGCACATTTCTCTGTTCGGATCGATTTTCCAATTGGAATTTGGGAGTACCTCTTGAGACGTTTTCTGGAATTTTCGGTCTAGCAAACGCAAATAGTCCTTCCATTTACGAGGTGAATGGTAAGGAAGTAAATAGCGTTCTGATAAATGGAATATGTTTGGTATAATAAAGTAGCTGCTGCAAATGTTTTCGGACATCAAGTCGATGTGCGAGCAGTCCCTCTTTCTTTCTGATATCGAGCGCGAAGCGCGAGTGAGCGGAAATCGAGCGCGAAGCGCGAGCGAGCGGGAGATGGGCCGAGCGGAAGTGAGTCACGAAGTGAGAGAAGAGCGAACTGATAGAGGGACTGCCGGCTTTCCTCTTTCCGACGCGTGCCAGATAACTCCACCCACCAAGCCGTAGCAATTGAAAATTAACTTTTTAATAACAAACTCTGCCCTTTAGGTCACGTACGGCCAAAAATAAACCAGCCCCCGGGTGCGAAGAAAGGATTCTTGTTACACACGCGACTCGTAGTCTGTTCACAGCCTCTCTATTTTCTCAGATCGTTGTAGCCGCAAGCGTGTGTGTTGAGTACGATCTTAGATTATGAATCAATCAACGAAACTCAGCGCTATGTGGAAAAAGCTGTATTCATGAAGTGATCCATCAGCATTTGTTGTCGCCAATGTCTGAAAGTCCAAAGACTGTCTTTATCCTCGTCAGCAACCTCAAGCCAAAATCGTTGGACGATGCTCTTCTGGCGAACAATGATCAGATGCGGAGTAGACCTGTGATCCGACTCTAATGCGGAATCGCTCGAATCTTTCACGTTAACAAAACTCTGATAAATCATCCTCTTCCAGAAGGCCGTGGGAAGAACGGCCATTACATCCTTTCCCATCAGGTAAGCTTCGATTGCTTGCTTCTGTTCTTCCTTTAAAACTACTTCGTTCAAATGAAGAGATAAACATTGAAAACATTCTGCATTCTCGCCACAAAGTTGCCGCTATTGATGTCTCGCGCCTATGAAATCTAAGCCGCTGTAGTGTCAACAAGTCGTCAAGAGGTTGTCAAGAAGTTAATACTAATCAAACTAATCTGACAGCGTCAATGGTCTAATTAACCAATCCGAATTTTCCGTTGTCTGTACAACGGGAAATTCAAGCACGCGTCGGAAAGAGGAAAGCCGGCAGTCCCTCTATCTTCGCTCTTCTCACTTCGTGACTCACTTCCGCTCGGCCCATCTCTCTCTCGCTCGCTTCGCGCTTCGCGCTCGATATCAGAAAGAAAGAGGGACTGCTCGCAGTCTAAGTCGATGTTCACCGCAGACCCAGGGTCTGTATACACCCTCACGGCATCTGCACCTGCAGGGTCTGCATCCTGGCAGACCCCATACCGCTCCGATACATCCAGACAACTTCGCACTTTCCGTTCGAAACGGTCGTTCTCCTTACATTTTTTTCCTTTTCTCCTTGAATGTCCACGTTTACGGTATATTTAAATAAAGATGCGTTTGAGCTGTCTGTTTGTCTGTCTGTCTGCCTGTCTGCCTGTCTTTCTGTCTGTCTGTCTGTCTGTCTGTCTGTCTGTCTGTCTTTATTTAACTATTTATTTATTTATTTATTTACTTATTTATTTAGTCAACAAAGGGAAAATCAAGCACCACTGCAGCAGAGAATACAACTGGTAAGGAATACGGTATTTTTCTTTCATGTTATTCCCCTGAGCAGTCTTTCTTTCAAAGGGGATTCAATAAGGCTGTTGATTCTTGTACGACTTAAAAGTAGCTAGTTCTTGTTTTATTTATCTGTGTGTGCCCAACGGTTCAACTATTTGGCCAAAACGTCGGCATGTTCTGATTAAACCACACGAAAGCTTGTTTTGAGTGAACTGATTTTCTTAGACTACCGTAGTAGTCCCTCTTTCCCTTAGAATCTATATTTTTGCAGGAGCGTAGCTCGCCGTTAAGCCATCAAGCCCGGGCTTAACACTTTCAAGCAAAAAAAATATTAATAAAATAAACACCCCTCTAGAGACCCCTCCCCCCCCCAAAAAAAAAAATTATAAATAAAAATAAAATAAAATAAATAAATAAATAATAATAATAATAATAAAATTAATTAAATTATCTCGGGCTTAAAGCGGAAAGCGCTGGAAAGCGCGCTTTTTCAGTAATTGCACCTATACTTTGGAATAATTTACCTGACCATATAGAACCATATCATGGCCTAAGTACCTTTAAAAGTAGAGTTAAGACTTTTTTATTTAATCGTTCCTTTTAATCTTTGCTTCCTTATAATATTCGTTTTTATAAATAGTAAATTATCATATCAGTAAAGTAATGTTTATTTGTTTATAATAAGTAGTTTTGTTAAGCGCTGTTGGTTTTTTAGTAGAAACGGCGCTATATAAATAAAGATTATTATTATTATTATTATTAAAGGAAAAAAATGGCTGGCTACGTCCCTGTTTTGTCTAGTGTTCTACTAGGTTTTACTACCATAAGTTGGTTATTTCTATCAAGTAACAAGTAAGTTTATTACTTCCAACACTTATGATACAATGCATATTTTCTCCACTTCTTATATTATTTAAATATACTTTCACACACAAGGATCCGGTATATGGCAATATGGAGGATTCATCTTCTAGCAGAAAGACATTCTTACGAGGAAATACAACTTCATGATCCTGAGGAGAATCTTCGTGCATGCGATGCCCTGTAGACAAACCAGGCAATGATGATTTAGATAATAACGTCTCAACATTGTTGATTTGTTGACTTATCATTTTTATTTATTCGCATATTTTCGCAGAGACACTGCTGGAAAATGTCTCATTTATAATTTACAACATATTCATATTTAGTATATGATGAAGCTGGGTTTCTTTTTCCATTTTTCTCGTTCTCGAAATTATTTATTTAAGCAAGACGTTCCGCTATAAAATGGATGGCACCTCCTACATTTGACACATTTCGGATGCGACTTTGCAAATTTGTACAATTTCAGTAACTTTCAAGCTAGTCATGGCACGTTTTGGACTCAAGCGTCCAGTAAAACTAAAAATGCTTAAAAACCACGTGAAACCAAAATATATCGTTAACAAAATATTAATGTAAGATATGTGCAGATTAGAGCTGTCGCTTAGACCGACAAGGTCATCACACTGATGATAGAGCCGATTCTCAATGCTCTAACGACTAGTGAAGTTTGATACGGAAATTATCTGGAAAAAGCTGTTTTTCACACACCGGTGTGGCCTGGCCTTCCGACTGAGTCTTTCTTAAGTTAAGCCCGGCGGGGCCAAACAAGGATGAGTGTTGTTGAGAGTTCAAACTCTTGCTTTCGTTTCCCCTCAGTGAAACTCTCATAAACTCTCAGTTACTCTCGTCTACTCTCATTCGCTCTCATTCGAATTTCAACCTGTTGAACCTGTTCGACTAATCTCGCTCTCGTTTGGCCCAAGTGATGATACTCGATGAGAGTTGAAGAAAACTCTCATGGGAGCCAACTCTCAGCAACTCGCCTCCCTAGTTTGGCCCGGGCTTAACCGTTAGCCACGCGCCACTGACAGACTGCGCATGCGCATGCGCGATTTCCCCTTTCATCTTGTGCTTATTCGTTACAAGTGCATGGGTTGGACAGCGAATAATCTGGCACACCATCCATTTAGAGAAAGATAAGTGACAGCAAACCAAATTATCCAGGTCATTTATGTGCCACTTGTGTGTATCATAGTAAATGGGTTGAACCCACGAGTATCAGTAGTTCGCCTATCGTCCGGGTTAAGCCGGTAGTCCTGAAAAGGAGTTGTTGGTGATTGGTCACCAACAACACTCCTTTTCAGGAGTACCTTCCGCAGCACCCGGAAGACACCAGACGAAACCAGTTGTGTGTGTTTTTACATTTGAAACGATCAAAGTAAGCTGGATCGGCCCATATACGGTACACGTTTGAAATCGCTACCCGAAAGTAACGATAGGATCTGGAAGTAACGATGGTCGCTCAAACGGAATTTTTCTATAAACAAAGCCAGATGGTCGTTTACTTTTGGAACTTTACGCTATGTGCAAAAATCTATTAGAACCGTTTTTATCCTGTATAGTGCTAGTGGTGTTACATTGTGCTTGTAAAAACCTATTTGCCAAAACATTTTTTGTAGACTATAAAAGCTGTAAAAGTAATTCCATTCCGTTGGAAAAAATATTTAAAATTGAACTCTCGAAAGCAATGAACTGTAAATAGAAGAATGCGATAAATAATGTTATTTATGTCAGGAGCTTTGAGAAAGGAGCTCTTTGTACTTAGTACACAGCATTTTTAGTGTAAGATAGTTTTCACCGTATAATCATCAAAAATAAATATTCTCACATATTGCCTATACTGATCTGGTTAATAATCACACATGCGCAGCACAAGTTAAATTGGAAAACTCGGTCTTCGCGTTTCCATATGATCGCAACGATCGCAGTCGCAACGATCGCAGGAAGTGGTTTCCGTATGATCGCACGATCGCAGCTTCGATCCGGTTGCGATCGTTGCGATTGAAACATCAGCTTGCAATTGAGCACTGTTTCTCGTGCGAAAAGTTCCTTCAACAAGGTAATCAAGCCTACATATAGCAATCACTTTCAGTACACTTAGCCGGTTTTTAACTCAGTGCTATTTTAGTCTCGACACTCAGTTAAATATAAGGGACTGTGCAATAATTATCAGGAGGGGGGGTTGGAAAATGGGCTTCATGTAGCCAAATATTAGGTAATACCCCCTCCTAATGGAGTGAATTTAGTTATTGCCCCCCCTCTAATCAGTCAGAAATTATTTACGACCCCCCCCCCCCCCCCTTCCCCCTCACAGTACACACACACCTTTATACAAGTACGCTACATTTTCTCTACACGCACCTGTGGATAAAAATCTTATAACAGAAAGAAGAGCTCCTACTGCATGTTTAATTGTTGGACATCCGCGTCTGGAACAAACATCACCTCCGTAGCAATGTTCAACAGAGCCATAGCAGAAGGAAAAGAGCATGTGTGTTATTTTCAGGTCCGGTGAAGGCTAGCTAGGCCCGAAGGGCCGGAAAATTTTTCGGTCCCCACCTTATAAATAGGTAATGGGTTCGCCAATGTAATATGTACTTGAAATAAAATGTTACGCCCCCCCCTCTCTTGAGTGACTTTCTCCTTGCTTTGATTTTACTTTATGCCACCCACCCCCACCCCCTCTGTTTTCCAACCCCCTCCTGGTAATTATTGCACAGTCCCTAAAGGCATTCATTCATTCATTCATTCATTCATTCATTCATTCGTTCGTTCGTTCGTTCGTTCGTTCGTTCGTTCGTTCGTTCGTTCGTTCGTTCGTTCGTTCGTTCGTTCGTTCGTTCGTTCGTTCGTTCGTTCGTTCGTTCGTTCGTTCGTTCGTTCGTTCGTTCGTTCTTTCGTTCAGTCATTCATTCATTCATTCAGTCATTCATTCATTCATTCATTCATTCAGTCAGTCAGTCATTCATTCATTCATTCATTCAGTCAGTCAGTCAGTCAGTCAGTCGTTCGTTCGTTCGTTCGTTCGTTCGTTCGTTCGTTCGTTCGTTCGTTCAGTCAGTCAGTCAGTCAGTCATTCAGTCATTCAGTCGTTCGTTCGTTCGTTCGTTCGTTCGTTCTTTCGTTCAGTCATTCATTCATTCATTCATTCATTCATTCATCATTCATTCATTCATTCATTCATTCATTCATTCAGTTCAGTCATTCATTCATTCATTTCATTCATTCATTCATTCATTCATTCATTCATTCAGTCGTTCGTTCGTTCGTTCGTTCGTTCGTTCGTTCGTTCGTTCGTTCGTTCGTTCGTTCGTTCGTTCGTTCGTTCGTCGTTCGTTCGTTCGTTCGTTCGTTCGTTCGTTCGTTTCGTTCGTTCGTTCGTTCGTTCGTTCGTTCGTTCGTTCGTTCGTTCGTTCGTTTCGTTCGTCGTTCGTTCGGTTCGTTCGTTCGTTCGTTCGTTCGTTCGTTCGTTCGTTCGTTCGTTCGTTCGTTCGTTCGTTCGTTCGTTCGTTCGTTCGTTCGTTCGTTCGTTCGTTCGTTCGTTCGTTCGTTCGTTCGTTCGTTCGTTCGTTCGTTCGTTCGTTCGTTCGTTCGTTCGTTCGTTCGTTCGTTCGTTCGTTCGTATTCATTCAATCATAGTTTCTAGTTCCGGCAATTTCGGAAATCCTGCAAAAAGTTGCCTGTCATTGATGCTCCCGGCGGGAAACGTTCACTGAATGTCTTCATGGCTTGTATTCCGGTGTTCAAATTATTTGCTTGAACAGAATTGAAGATACGATTCTTACTTTGCGCCCTACAAAGTCTGAAAATTATTGTTTTTCACTTTAACTGAGTTCCGATGTTAAAACAGCCAGGAACGTGCGTTGTTTTTTTTCTATCAAAAACTACAGGTCAGCCAAAGCGTACTATAAGTGTTTTGTATGGATTTGACTATAAGAGTTTGTATGGATTTGAAATTGAATTGAAAAATCCTCTGAGTTTTCCTTTGAAAAGCTACAATAAAGTTTGCGGAAACCTTACCTGGTGTCCTTTTTTGTCTTCCTAGAGCTAGTCATCACTTTTGGAACGTGAAGAGGTAAGATCGAGGTAATATGTCTGATTTTAAGATGATTTTAGCGAGCTTTTTGAACTGGTCTCCGGAGTTTCACGGCACTTTTCTCGCCTACTCCTTGTCTCTCTCTTATTAGACTTATTAGCAGGGCCGTAGCTAGCGGGGGGGCAAGGGGGGCAGTTGCCCCCCCAAGAATGGGTAATGCTTTCTGAAAAACGAAAACTGCGTATGTTTTTTTTCGCGTTCAAACAGCCGCCTTCTTGATAAAAATATATGCCGAGGGTCTTTCAAAAACAAGATTGAACATTTCAAAGGCTTGGTACTCGATCTCCCCAGATTTTGCTCGGCATATTAATCAAGATGATGGGGAACGAAGAGGCGAGAACTTCTTACTTCTCAGGTAACTAAGTAAGTAGTTATATTTTGACTGCCCGGTACCATACTAATTTGAACATTTACGATTGATTGAGAAATATATTTTGGAGCGGAAATACAACTGGAGACATCTTTTACACACGAAATAGACTAATAAAATGTTTAGTGTACTAAGGCCGATATACGGTATGTATCAAGGTAACAAAACCCCGGAAATATTGCTGTAAGCACTAAAAATACCTGTCATTTTACACTGAATCGAGATTGATTTTTTGACAAAATATCTCATGGAAAATGCTCAAAATAGCATTTCCGAGCCTCTAGATTTCAAAATTTTCTGGGGGGGCATGCCCCCAGACCCCCCTAGCGGCTCGCGCCTTCGGCACTCGCTTCATTGCCCCCCCATTCAAAAAATTCTAGCTACGGCCCTGATTAGTAAGCTTATATGATAGACCGTTGAAACGAAAATCGCTCAAATGGCTTAAAGAAGCACTAAAGAGTCGGAAAAGAGACAAAAAAAAAGGACATGAGGTAAGGTTTCGAACTTTATTGTAGCTATTCAAAGGAAAAATAATATTTTTCAATTCAATTTCAATCAACATGTCATTATTTTATGCTAATGAGCTGGACAAATATAAACAATACGTTGTTGTAAAACACGTGCCTTTTGTGTAATATCGTCTCAGCTGCTTTTGAAGCCTGCCATTATTACATGTACACTATATGCAGAAATGATTTGTTCCCTTTCAAATTTTCGCGAAGCCTTCCGAGTTTCCATGGATAAGCTATTTATGTGACCGCGCGAAAGGCTGGGGAAAAATCCCTCGACTTGGTTGGTATAAAAAGATGGTCGACAGCCTCGAGGATGCATGCAGTCCGACATGGCGTTGATCGCTGTGTTTTCATATTTATTCAGTTCTTTTGTGGTGTATCATGTCGTGGCAGAGAAAAATCACACAGGTAAGGAATTTTATAACTGATAATAAGCTTATTAGGTAGTACATAAACGTGACGAAAATGACGACCAGACAAATTTATTTAACACCCAATTGTTATTGTGTAGAATCTTTTCACGGTGTTTTCGTCCGTCTGCGGTGACTAAGCTAGAAACCGTAGTGATCAAAGCAGAATGATATATTTTGTGTGGTTTTTGCAAGCTTTAGTCACGTATTCTCTCCGTTCTCAAGTACCTATAACCTCGCAGACCTCGCTTTGTTTTCAGACACTGATTCGTCGCGTGACGGCTTAGTTGGCTTTTAAATGATTATTCATTGTTTCGGTTTCAAATTGAAAACGGAAGACAAACAAGCACATCCACATAATATTCCTGAAATAAAGTTCTTCCGTGATTTCTGTTTAATGTGCAATTTTAAAACACTAGTACATTAATTTACACAAGGGTATCACCCTATTCTAGCGAGAGCCCAATAGACCATTTTACAGTTCTGTGAAATGTAACCAAGCCTCTGTATGAAAGCGAGGTTAGGGGTGACCATGAGATGATAGAGATCAGAAACTAGTTTACATAATAACAGAATAATTTACATTTGAAAAGAAGGAAGGTTTGTATCACAACAAAGTCACCTCCAGCCTCACTTCTGTTCATTGAAGGCCTGGATTCTAAGCACACAACTGTAAAATGGACTATTCTTTCGATTGTGATTTTGCCGGCGAAAAATATTCAAGTGCAAATTAATAAAGTGAATGAAAGAGATTTTATTAAAAGCTGGAATATATTAAAGGCAAGACTGTAACTTTTTTTGTTTTCGGCAACAAAAGCGATTTTTATGAGGGCTTTTATGAAATTTCCCCAAAATAGTAAAATCTATTTTAGGACGATTAATATTGGCCAGCGGCTTGTCGCGGAGCTCAATATCACAATGGCGGCCGCGGAAGTTCATGATGCCACTCCATCGATCACCCTGTGGGGATTGTATGATTTTTAGTCGAAGAGGTTTTTTGAGGTGAAAGGCAACTACATTCTGCCTCTTTTATTTGGAAGGTAATTCTAAAACTGGAAGGATTGCCAAGCTAGGAAAACCAAACTCCTTTCATGATTATGTTAATTTAAGTTAATTTAATTCTAATTATTAGGCCTCTATGGGAGGTACATATGAAAGGGTTACCTTTTCTGTCAAAAATGGCATATAAAAAGGTAAGGGTTTGGACCTCGGGGCAGAGCCTCCCGGTATACAACTTTGTTGAGTACACCCCCCCCCCCCTCCCCCCCCCCCCCCCCCCCCCCCAGGTATTAAATGCACCCTGGCATGTGTCAAATGCTTTGTAGAACAAGGTACATATTAGGTTCTGTTAAGAGAGGTGCAATGGTCTTGGTGGATTGAGAAGACCAGTAGCTAGCGCTACATTGTAGGATCAAGCCTCACCAGTAGGGCAGGTATATTTTGGAGGTTGCAGGTTGAGACTACTTTTAGAAACATTGCACATGCGGTTAGGCAGAGAATGGCGTCACGGTTAGCCCAATTAGCTTAAATTAGCCCAACTGAAGGTTAGCCTAATTCTAACTGAAGATTAGCCTAGTTTGGTTAGCCTAGCTAATTGTTGGGGTTTGGGTTAGCAGTTGACCTGCAACCTGCAAAATATCCCTGCCGTCACCAGTATCCTAGTTCTATTACAGTTAAGAGGCTGTCTCTGTTAAAACCGACCAGTCGATTTTTCTTCGAAATTTGGATTTTTCTCATATGCTGAGATTTTGAAGCCTTTACCAAAGTAATCACTAAAATGAGTTTTATTTGATCAAAAATTCTAACTGGAGTTATTTATGATCGATCAAAGTTTGGGCCGGTTGGCACTAATTTCGGGCCCCCCGGAACTGCAAAAATGACGCATATTGCCGTCGCCGTGAAAAAATAAATATTCGTCCTAAAGATCCAATTCTTTTTTTAATCTATAGATATATCATAGAAGTTTGTTCAGACTGTTGCAATTAGAATTCAATTGTGTTACTTCGGCGGTAAAAATTAGATTTTCTACCACACCTAAACGAGTTTTGAACGAAACACGAAAATAGCTCAACTTTGAGGGCAAATTTTAAAAATGTGGCACCTGTTTCAGACTGCTTAACTACATAAACAGAAACTAGAAATGACCTTTAATTCAAAACTAAAATAAAATTTGTCTGCACTCCACGTTTGCAACACTAACAATTGTTTGAATTTTGGTAAATTCTGAAAATGTAACTGCATCTAAACCGCAAGGGGACTGGGAACGATTACACATGTAAACATCGCAGCATTCCTTTCTTCCTTACATCCTTCGATGCGCGGCTCTATTTACTGTTCATGTGGTGTAATAGTAGTCGTCAAGATGCCTCTACAAACTATTCAAGACTAATCTACATCATCAAAGCGGCTTCGAACAATATTATGGTCAGTAATGCAAAGAAGACCGTTCTTGCTACGTTGTGATGTGACCGTCACGCTCGATACAAATCTCAATGATGAACGTATCTTACATATATCTTTTAGTTGGTAACGATATAGCTGGAGGGACATGTTTAGAGTTCTGACGTTACTTAATAGGAATCAAGGATTACTGAAGAGACCAAAAATTACATCAGAAAGCCAGATAAGAGATTATAGTAAGTCAATTTCTCCAAACACACTGTGAGAGCGAATGTGTTCGTTTCTGTTACATTTTCAGAATTTCCCAAAATTCAAACAGTTGTTAGAGTTGCAAATGTAGTGTGCTGACAAATTTTATTTTAGTTTCGAATTAACGGTCATTTCTAGTTTTTGTTTATGTAGTTATTAAAGCAGTCTGAAACAGGTGCCACATTTTTAAAATTTGCCCTCAAAGTTGAGCTATTTTCGTGTTTCGTTCAAAACTCGTTTAGGTGTGGTAGAAAATCTAATTTTTACCGCCGAAGTAACCAATTGAATTCTAATTGCAACAGTCTGAACAAACTTCTATGATATATCTATAGATTAAAAAAAGAATTGGATCTTTAGGACGAATATTTATTTTTTCACGGCGACGGCAATATGTGTCATTTTTGCAGTTCCGGGGGCCCCGAAATTAGTGCCAACCGGCCCAAACTTTGATCGATCATAAATAACTCCAGTTAGAATTTTTGATCAAATAAAACTCATTTTAGTGATTACTTTGGTAAAGACTTCAAAATCCCAGCATATGAGAAAAATCCAAATTTCGAAGAAAAATCGACTGGTCGGTTTTAACAGAGACAGCCTCTTAAAAACTCTTACAACAAGGAGCCCAAAAGTGTGACCACTTTTGATTAATTCATATTCTTTCGTGCACACACACTATCCAATGAGAAGCCAAGGATAAGTTAACTATCTTTGGCTTCTGATTGGATAGTCTGCACACACGAAAGAATCAGTGCATGATTGTGAATTAATTAAAAGTGGTCACACTTTTAGGCTTTAAATTCTTACTGTAATACGAGTTCTCACTCGATCTCCAACCAGATATATTTGGGTCCATAAAATCTTGAGGAAAATCACCTATAAATACTAGGGGTAGCTAGGTAACTTTCAATGGTCTAGCATATGCACCCTGTCCAGGGGAAGTAGCAATTTGTCTATAATAGTATTTGTACCTATTGTAATATTATAGTTGCTTCGTGCGATCAAAATCAGTGTTAAGCCCCAGCAGTCATGAGGCATCAGACTCCTTCCCAGCAGCCAGGGTCACTCCCGTATAAAAGTGACAGGGGTGGATTGCCAGGAATTTTAAAAGGAACCCCTTATGGGTACCAGAATTTTATTTTGTGGGTGTGACACAAATCAATTTCTTACCCTAGAAAATAACTGACTTTTCATTAGAATTGGTATACCTCTTATAAGGTTGATTCTGGTACCTTGCAGGGGTTTGATCCTTTCAAAATTCCCAGTGAACACCAATGTCACTTTCATATGGGAGTCCCCTTGTGATTGCATGTTGGATCAGACATATCTTATATGTTTGTCTGAATCATATATTTGAATCCAATTCATATATAAATAATTTAAAATATTGATAATTTATTATGAGTTTTGATTTCTTTTCAGTTGTCACAGAAGTGAACATAAATTGCAAATGTAAAGCTGTCTCAGGACTCAAGAATGTAAATATTTTATGGCAGCCACTTGCCCAAAAGGATTCTTCTATTCTGACCAACTACAGAGTGTTATATGAATTAAGTCTTATGACTGGACAATTTCAGTTTGGTTGTACACTAAACACAACACAGCATTCACTAAAAAAGGAATTACAATGTAGCATTATTGCAAAATCTTTTTTTCCTTTCCAATTTCGTTTCATTGTGGAGATACGAAATTCATCTGGAGTTTTTATTAGCAGCAAAAAGTACTGCCGTCTGATAACAAACAGTAAGTACATATAATTATAGTCATCATATGACTGCACAGCTCTGCTAACATAATCCTATAGAAATTAGAGTACTGCGAGCTGGTGTATATACATGTATATACACAATATACACCCGTTTTCAAAAACTCTGCTATTTATAAAATATATATACCTTTTGTTTCTTCATCGCATAACAAAGGGTAGACAAAAGGTATATATATATTTGAAAATAGCAGAGTTTTGAAAACGGGATATAGGGCCAGACGGGTGGCATGAGTTGTTCCGGAAAAAGCCATCCGATCCCACTCAAGCAACTACCCACAAGTCCCTGTGCGCTATTTTTCCTGCAGTAAAACTAGATTGAGGGAAAATAGCGAAATTTGTTCATATGATAAATTACTTATTGACTGAGTTAGGTCGGCCCTCCCATGCAGTCAATAAGCTCATGCAGCCCCGCCCTTGTACTTTGATGGATCAATACCACCACGCCATCAGTTGATGGTATCAAATGAATGCTAGATAATTGGTGAACAAGTTATGATCATCTTCTTGATCAATATAGTTTGCCATGGCAACAGTATAACATATGTCAAAAACACCCTTACCCTGAGCTTTAAGTGTTCATATAAAGCCAAAAACGAATTCAGTCACCCCCACCCCCCCCCCCCCCCCACACCCCATTTTTTCTTACTGAATAATGATGAGCATATCAAGGATACAACTTCTTGCAAAGTTTTAAAAAAGCTATAAGAAGGAAAATTTTCGAAAATAATTTAAGGTGGCTCTGAACCTCTTCTTGTGAATTCTTTAATTTTTTAAATTGAAAATTAAAATATACCATCATTTCTTTCCACAAAATTAAATTATTTGCCAGACATACATGTAATAATGATATACTGAGTTCTCATGTAAATTTATTGCAGTTCAGTGTACAAAGCCACAAAACCTAACAGTTAAAGCAACTGGGAAAAGAACTCTTTCTGTATCATGGGAACCTGCTCCATTCATGGGAGATGAAACCCCTGTTCTATGTTATAAAATCTGGTATGCTACAGCACAAGCAAAAACTAATGAGGTATTAACTTACTCTTTTAATGTACTTACAAATATCGTACATGTCTCTTGGTTTTTAACTGTGGCAAACGATTCAAAAATACCAGGTAAATTGTATTAATAATTAGGATCTAATCTAATTATTTTAATTAATTGATTATTATTTTTTTCAAATTTGTGTTTATAATTTCAGTCCATAGAAATTGGCTATAAAGGTGATTTACAACTGTTCCAGGCAATTTCCGATCTTTATCCATACACGGAATACACATTTTTCATCCAGTGTAGCTTGGCAGACTGTTCTAAGGGCTGGGGATTGTGTAGTGGGCCAGTTACTGGACGAACTGATGAAGAAGGTGAGAACTTCTTTAAATTACAATGTAGATTGTCAAAACTTAATTACTTGTATACTGTACATGACTTGAGGGACCCTGTGAAGGTAAGGTGGGATGCATTCTCGGGAGGAGGATGGGTATGAGGCAGTCTGTCTGGTTATCTTTGAATTACTACCTGTTCTGAGTTTCTCCCTCCCCCTGTATCCTTTTGGCAGTATTTTGTCAGTCTCATGAAGCAATTATTGAAAGAAAAACACAAAGTGGAAATGTTCGAACATGAGGCAATCAGATTGAAAGGGAACTACCTGAAATTATCACAAGCTGCATGCATATCTGTGTACTTTCAGTCACATTTCGTGGACTTTTGGCACCCATGCATTACATCCTTAGTAAATTAAGACCTATATGGATTGACGAAAACTATAGCAGCCTGGATAAGTTTAACATGAGTAAGTAAAATCAATAATAATAAACTGATTTTTTGTTGTCTTTCATTAATTTTATATTTCGCTTCAGCACCAACCAAAGCTCCAGAATTTAAAAACTGGTCGGTTTCCAACACTGAAAGTGACAAACGTGATGTGACAGTTATGTGGAAGGTACGTTATTGGCTTCTACCATTTTTATACTGATTTTCAACAGAATAAACGTTAAGCCAGCAGGCTGCATGCTCTCTATTTTATTTGAAGATCGAACAAATCCTTTGCAGGAAAAACAAGTTACTTGTAAATGTGTTTTTTCCAAGATCGGTGACATATTTGTCTGACTAGCACACCTATCGTCTGTCACGTTCTTCAGTTTTCTTGCGTTCCTAAAAAATTTAGCTCAAAAATAAAAAGAGGCAAAGAAAATGAGAAAAGAAAAAGGGTGGGGGGAGGGGGAGAGAAAAAGAAAGAAGTGACCAAAAAGTCAGGACCAGTCAATTTGTTAAAAAGGAAAAATCATTTTGAGTAAAGTAAAAAAGTAAAGTCCGATTCCAAGGCTAACTGCTCATCAGGCTAGCGCTTAAATCCGGTTTTGGTAGCATGAAGGGGAGGGGACTAAGGGGTGTTTTATTCGTTTCACATGTCTTCCAACATATTGTGAGGTTGCCCGCCTACTGATCTCTGTACTGTAACTTATCGCTAAATACTAATTTACAACCCTCGTTTACAGTTGCCACCTAAAAATACTTGGAATGGCGTCCCCAAGAAATTTAACATAGATATCTGGCAGGTGTCATTAGACGAGAACGGCTCGACGATACCGATCCCAAACTCTTCAAGGGACTTGCAAATCGATGACGGCATCCCGGCAACTGAGGCCACGTTGCCCAGGCTAAGCCGCTTTATGGACTATAAAATTCAAATCAGCATGTGCACAGCAGAAGGATGTGGACCAACGAGTGTTCCTTTGCCTTTTGCAGGTCTGTGGTTATGTTTGCTTTGATGGTTTGTGTAAAATTAGACGCAAATATAAATTTACTTACTTGCTTGCTTGCTGCTTGGTCATACCAAGTGCCGTTTTTGGCAAAATCTTCGTTCAACTGAGCACTCGAAAAGTATCCGTTAATCCTTCGTCTGAGTACCCTGGGTGCCAGAGGGATTTTGTTTCCTTTTTCCTTTGCGCGAACTGTAAGCGGCGAAGCCCTTTCGTCGCTCCTCTTGCGAAGAAAAACCTCTGGCACCCAGGGTATCGTCTGAGCAAAGGTGCTGACAAAGGTGCTGATACAGCAAAGCAGTTTCCTTAGAATGCAATTGATTTTATTATCCATCTATTGGCCTCAAGTTGCCTCCGTGGATCATTATGTTAATAAATAATGCTTTTGCCCGTCAGAACGTGACGGGAATCATGATCAAAATAGACGTGTATTATATCAAGGTAACAGTTTGTGTTTCTTTCCAGGCGAGAAAAAGCCGAATGAAAGACAGATTTATGATCCCAGCGTCGAGAGTAACTTTCATTGGATTGTCACTGGAATAGTGGCTGGTTTAGTGTGTTTATTTTTAGTATTTATTGTGGCGGTTGCTGTCTATAGGCACAGGAAAAATAAGTAAGTTAGCTTGAAATACGTTGACATAATAGTATACCTTATTATAGGAAATTAACGCTCCATGAAATTAACGCGAATTGTAAACATTCGCGTTAATTTAAGTCGCGTTAATTTTTGTGAGCGTTAATTTCCGCGACATTAATTAAGTGGAGCGTTAATTTCCGTGACCTTAATTTCCATTATTATAACCCCAAATTCTGGATCATGTACAGACCTATTTCACACCTAGAAAACAATAGCTTTCTCTTTTCTGCACACTGTATTTCAATCTTTTACAATGTAAAAGCTTTAAAGCCTTACCTGACAATATTTCCAGTTCACCCTGGCTCGCTTTCAGAAGAGCAGTTCTTGACATTTCGGCCAAAATATATTTGTTTCTTTGTGTTAATCGCGTTAATTTCCTTCATTTTGAAATTTTACCTCCTCTTTCGCGTTAATTTCCTTTATTCGGAAGTAATTTTCCCTCCAATTCGCGTTAATTTAAGTCGCGTTAAGGTGGCTGGTAACGGTTTACAGCCCTTGTGTTTTGATTGATCGATACTACCATCCTATATCAGTTGATGTTAAAATAAAGGTATCAAACGATTGCCCAATCATCGGTGAATACATTATGATCATCTTCCTGGTATATTAGGTTACCATAGCAACAGTATTACCTGTCAAAAACACCCTTATTTTTAGCTTTAAGTGCTTATAACTCAAAAACGAGCCCGGTGACCCCCATTTTTTATAATTGAATAATGATCAGCATGTTCAGATACAACTTTTTGCAAAGTTTAAAAAAATTCTGCGGAGGGAATTCAGAGCCACCTTAAATTTTCGAAAGGGTGTTTTTGACAGGTAATACTGTTGCTATGGTAACTTATTATGTCACAAATATTATCATAACTTGTTCACCGATGATTTGGCAATCGTTTGATACCTTTATTTTAACATCAACTGATATAAGATGGTAGTATCGATCAATCAAAGTGCAAGGGCTGTAAACCGTTACCAGCCACCATCGAAATAGAAGTTACACTGGGAAGTTTCTGAAACTTTCCCTAGTTGAACATTGTGATGTAATGTTTCAAAATATAGAATAAAAAGAATAGGTCACCAGCCCCGCGAAAGAGATATAATCGACTAAAAATTCCAAAAACACGTATTTTTTTCACGTTTTCAGTGATTATTAATTTCCCTGCACTGAGAATTGGTCTATACTCCTTGTATAGAAAGAAGATGATTACTAGACTTAAATATGCGAAAAAAAATGATAGGTCACCACGCTCGTTTACGAGAAAACGATCATTTACCTCTCTGGCGGGCATAGTCATAATGAAAAAGCCGCCATATTTTTAATGTGCGCGCGCTAATTACACGCGTAATTATGCGCAGAAGGGATGCGCAGTGCAATACTAGGAATGACCTTAATTTCAAATACGTTAATTAACACGAGCGTTAATTTCCTATAATAAGGTATGTAGCTGGTGTGACTGACTAATATCTAACTTATAAGTACATAACTCATTTTGCATATGTATTGAAAATGCTGTGGACAAGACAATTCGCAAGACGTTTGCAAAATTCCTGTAATACTTGTAATGTAAATGAAACCTTGGATGAGTAGGAATTAAATCCACGATAATCACCGCAAAATCTGTGTCACAAAACGGTCTTTTCGCCCGCCGCATTTCATCCAGTAGTCCATACACACAAATCAGTCTTTGACCAAGGACCATGATTGTCTGGAACAACTTACCAGCCGGCTTACATGGAAAAAGATGTTCAGGCTACCCCAGCTCATCAACATAGCCTCGACAAATAACGTTAACATGGCGGAATCCGTTGGTTTGGCACGGTTAGTGCAAATGGCAGAAATGGATGCACAAGCCCTGCATTCATTAGAGATTTGTTGTGTTCCGGATCGATAGTCGAGTTATAATGTTTGGAGTACCCCTCGGAAATGTTTTATACGTCAGGGTTAGTCTATTATACATTGTGACAGAATAGCCCTATATAAGGGAGTCTCAATAAAGTGTATGTATGTATGTATGTATGTATGTATGTCTGTCTGTCTGTCTGTCTGTCTGTCTGTCTGTCTGTCTGTCTGTCTGTCTGTCTGTCTGTCTGTCTGTCTGTCTGTCTGTCTGTCTGTCTGTATGTATGTATGTATGTATGTATGTATGTACGGTTATTGTCCTGCTTTGGCTATACACGAGTCTACACAATGTATCTCTCAGGAAATTGCATAAATGCCCTTAATAAAGACTATAAATTATCGTTTTTTTTTATAACAGACCATATACTTGGTCTGTCTGTCTGTCTGTCTGTCTGTCTGTCTGTCTTTCTGTCTGCCTGTCTTTCTGTCTGTCTTTCTGTCTGTCTGTCTTTCTGTCTGTCTGTGTTGGTCTGTCTGTCCATTAATTCAAGTAAAAGCAATTGCCTTCTCTATCACCTTATTTTTCACATATAGTAATACATCAAGACACGGCTCTTTGCATTTCCGTTTTGAACTGCTCGTTCTCTTTACTTTGTTTATCGTATGTTTAAATAAAGATGTGTGTGAGCCTGTCTGTCTGTTTGTCTCTATCTAACCATCTATCTATTTATTTAATATTTAGTCAGCGCAGGAGAAATCAAGCATCACTGCAGCAAAGATTACAACTGGTAAGGAATACAATATTTCCCTTTTATTATTTCCTGAGCAGTTTTCCTTTCACAGGTGATTCAATAAGGCTATCGATTCTTGTACTACTTGAAAGTAGTCTTTCAGTATTCTATTTATTTAGAAGATATACACCCATGCGTGTGCCCAACAGTTTATTCTGGGCGAAAACGTCAGCATGTTATACTGATTTAAACCACACGAAAGCTTGTTTGAGTTAAATGTGCTTGATTTGGCTATAGAGTTCTTTTAAAGGAGCTACGTCACGGGTGGCGCGTCTTGAAAAAGATGGCAATGTCATTTGCAATCCATCTTAATCCTCTCCATCTTCAACCATCCTAGGTCCTGTTTGGTTTATTATCACCTCTTTGGTGTTTTTCTATCTTTATTATTTTGAGGCTTTCTTCAATTTGAAGGTGATTTTGCACTTCGCAAAAATGACTCAAAATATCGTGACATAGCTCCTTTAAGATTTCAAATCTACCAGTACTACCTTAAGTTATCATTATTTTCTTGTCATATAATTTATAATTTTCATATACAAGGGCCCGGTATATGGCAATATGGAGGATTCATCTTCTAGCACAAGACATTCTTACGAAGAAATACAACTCAGTCCTGAACCCGAGGAGAATCTTCGCCATGCCCTTTAGACAAACCAAGGCAATGGTGATTTATATACTTCTCAACATTGAACATGATATTACTTAATATATTATTTATTCGCATATTTTCGCAGAGACACTGCTGGAAATGTCTTATTTATAATTTACAACCTATTCATATTTAGTTTATGGTGAAGCTGTGTTTCTTTCAATTGTTCTCGTTCTTGAAATTATTTAAGCAAGACGTTTCGCTAGACACACATTTCGGGTGTACAAATTTGTACAATTTCAGTCATGGCACGTTTTGGACTCAAAGCGTCCAGTAAACTGAAAATGCTTACAAACCTCGTGAAACCAAAATATATCGTTAACAAAAGTAATATAATATAAATTGCAAGTATTTTTAAAATACAACATTTTTGGCGAAAATATAATAGCAAAAGATTGACGCCAAATCTCTAAACTGATCTAATAAATCACAAATAAATTAAATATTCGCAAAAAAAATTGGAAAAGAGAAGTCGCGGGTTAGTATAAACAGACTATACGAGCAATCCCCGGCTCTTTGTCTTAGTCCGTCGAGCTAAAAATTTCACTTCTCAGGTCGCTCGATAGACTAAGGGAAAGAGCCGGGGATTGCTCCTTGTCTAGGTTAGTGGGCCGCTAATAACAATAACCGGTACGTTAAACAGTAAGGAGTGTGTAAAGCTTAACTGCAAGAAAATGGTTAACCTGATTTCTAATAGCAGTTATTACAGTTGAGCCTGCAGTCAAATATTATTTGGTTTTAAAAAGTATGCAAACGAGTTAGCCTCGATTTCCGCCGCTCTTTTGAGTCCGGTCTTCGTTCTGGCTCATTTTCCCGAACAGCGGCTGGTAATCGAGCCTACAATTGAGGCTAATGGGCCAATACAATGCCAGATTGACTCTTTCGCCTCGTTTGCATGTCAAACCGCTGACATCTGTAATAACTGCTATTGCAATAGGCAGTCAGGTAGGCAGGTAATTGTCTTGATGTACCATTCTCACAACTAACACTAAATAAATGCATGGTAATCTGTAAGGATAATTCATATTTGAAGCTTTGGACTGGAAAGGTTAACATGCTCAATGGACGTAAACAAGAGAGGATGATCTAAGAGAAGTATTCCCTTGCTCCATGATAATTTTGTGAAATCTATTTATGGTGTCGCGCTATACTATGAAAGTAATTTTTGTTTCCTTCTGATCGAGGCTCTGACATCACGTTACTCGAACTGACCAATCAGGTACGCTCTAAATAGCTCAGCTATTGTCTGAAAATTAAAAAAATAGTTTTCAAAAAATTACCATTGGAAGAGACCTATGCATGTATGGTGAATGCTTCTCTTAGATCATCCTCTCTTGACAAAAATTACTGCAAAGTTGAGCCGATTTCGATTGGTTTGTCGTGGACGTAGTGATTGGTTCTTTCAAGTTTGAATATGGTTTTGGTTGACCACAGTCAGTAGAAAACTGCTCTACCTCAGTTTATGAACACGGTATTCATAGTCCGCGATCATTTTTAACTCGTGAATGCGAAAGCAACGAACGGGTTGTGGCATTTGGTGGAACATTTCGGTCGGTCGGTCAATGGCCAGTAAACTTTAATCGCGCTATTAATTAATTAATTAATTTATTTATTTATTCACGATTTTATCTTTCACGAGTTTCACATGTTTGATTCTTAGTCGCTAGCTAGTTGAGTTAATATAACTACTGAACATAACATGTAGTCAGTTTGTAAAATTTGATAGGATCTTTTTGGGAGTGCCTGTAATAATATTATATATATAATCAAGACATGTGAGAAGTTCGTTGGTGACTCTTTCTTCATTCAAACCATATTATTATTCGAGTCCAAACGTCCTGTATCCGCCTGGATCCTTCTCACAAGTGACATCATCGTTGGTTACTCAACCTTCTTCATTCTACATATTATATATTATATATATATATCGTAGTATGTTTTTTCAAGAGAAAATATTGGGGTTTTTATTATTACTTTTACGGTGCTCTTTCTTGTACTATTAACCCGCCTTTATAGACTTAATCCTACTTGCTTTTATAGACGTAATCGTGCCTATTAATAAATAAAATAGATTTTCCACAAAAGTATCTAATATCATTCTGACTCCTTATAATTCCATTCGGGTATTTATCTACCCTGGTCGCGTGCATACATGTCACAACGTCATTTTCAGTAGAACCCTTCATGTTTGAATTTTAATACGCGCGAATTGAGTTTCCTTTACATTTCTTCACTATACGTCTTCCTAGGCCTTTCTAGTCTATATTCAATAGCTGAATTGTGTAGAAATGTATTTTGGTTCTTTGGTTGTTTTTTTGTTTGTTTGTTTGTTTTTTGGAAAAACTGCAGTTCCCCTCTTTATACATTAACACGTCATATTGTCGATCATTTAAACTGAAGGACCACTGCATTCTTAGCAGGCAAGCTTAAACATTTAATTTGTTACCAACCAAAACGTCTTCAAGAAACGACTCTGCCGTCGTGGTTTACACAAATATCCCTTTAAAAGGCCCTAACCGATATGGGGAAAAAAACATTCCAAGTCTTTTGTTTAAATTGCCTCGTTGTGTCCATAAAAAGAACTAGCATTGATGACAGATTCAAAATGATACGTTTAATATATTGAAATTAATCCATATTTTATTTTATTGTACTATTATATTCGTTTATTGTTATTGCAAAGTGCTTCAGAAGATTGATGGAGTGTTTTGAATAGGACATATGGTGACATGTACCTTATCAACTCATGCTTGACAATAAGTGTTAACTCTTCCGCCACAACGTACACACCACAACAGTTTTTTCTCACATTGGAACCTAGTTATATGGCCTAAGCTCCCACGAGTCTCCTGTAACTCAGTGGTAGAGCATGCGACCGGTGTGTGGAAGGTCATAGGTTCGACTCCTGTTGGGAGAACTCAGAATTTGTTTTCCGAGTAGCGTGTGTCACTGACTGATCAACATCTTTCTCGTTTTTTCCGTGTTTGTATTCTATTCATATGCGTGTTCCGTGGATATTTATAAGTCACGTTCGTAAGGTCGTTTGCGGTACACGATTTTCAAGTAGACCACGCCCTTGGTAATTTATCACCGAATTTAATAAAGGAAAACTAGGTGCGGTGATGATAGATCCGATAAAATCCACATGATATTGAAGTGGAAAAAAAATATTTTTATTTGTTTCTTGCCAATAAAAAGTGCTTCAACTCAGACGCCTGATAAAGAACTCAAACTTTACATGAAGTACTTTGAAAATAGCTTGTATGTCAAATGTAATTTCGTTGTTAGTAATGCTTTCTACCAAGATGAAGAAGATCTACTTCCGCGGCTTAATATAATAAAGCCGAGTTTACACAAAACAAATGTTGAGTAACTCCATTTTGCTATTACAACGCCATTTTTTCCCCTGGAAAATTGAGATATAAAATGTGAACATTTGTATATGTTAGGAAACGTAGTAAAGCCTCATTAACGTTGATTCTGTCTTTTACCCGAAGAACGTGACATGGTTTCAATTATTTTGTAGGGAAGTCATTCTAATAACCTAGAGCATTTCTATCCAACCCTTTGACGTCCTTTGTTACTGCCGGAAACTACTGTTAAATTGCATCCTTGAGCGCAGTCTATTATTCTTTCATGAGCAGACATTTGTCACCCAATTGTCAGCGATTCAGCATACAACATTGAACATTTGTCTTCACATCAAAGACAATGTCAAAGAAATGGTTTCACAGGAACATGAAACGGCCGGGAATAAAACGCAACAGAAGTGTTAGGAATCGCAGCTCAAGTACACAGGCGGTTAACTTCTAAGGACGATCGGAACGGACTTCAGACCCCACAAGTTGATAATTCAAGTTAAGCCGGTCAGTTTAAAACGGCTCAGTGGTCTGTGATATTTGCCAAAAACTTGCATCGATTAAAGATAAAAAATATTTTACGAAAAACCTCTTTTAAGAGAAATTAATCTGAGAAGAAAACCGTCGTCGACTAATATTTAGCCTCTGTAACATTCCAAACAAAAGGTTATATAGCTGATTTGAATATTCTTCAAAAAACTATTAATAAAAATTTAACGGAGCAGTGGTCTCATGTCGGAGTCAGTTTAATTCGTATTCTAATGGTCAAGGTATGTTTCGGCGGCTTCGACTCTTTGATATAAAACCGGATTCAGAATGAACTTGTCTCATAGTAATATAAACAATAAAACAAATAGAAATAAAGAAATACTAAATGAATAGGGAAACAGTGAGACAGTCCAATTTCCGGGAAATAATTCTGCACTGAAGTTCGGTTTAAAGTATCGGGTAATTCTCGACCGCCTCAGTCTCGATAATTCTGATATTTCGCGAGCCCGATTCAAATTTCCCTTTTGAAACTAAATTCGTTTATTGCTTTTTATGAACGTAGATATATTTTTTATTTATTTATACTGTTAGACACAATTTTAGTTTTAGCGACTTTTCCCCAAAGAGTAGCGGACGTTTAATTCGATGACATTTTTGCAAACTGCAGTTAATGCTGTCAACAAGGGTGTCTCCGATTTTTTATGATAAGTTTACTTTTTTTATATTATTTGACATTGGTTTTTTGAGGTGTATTCGTGAAATCAAAATATCTCATTAATGAAACCACTTTAAAAAAAAAATGGTAACTTTTCAAGGCAACTTTTTTGTTAATCAATGCGTTGTCTCGGTGCTGATTTCTGCGGTATGTTTTGTTTTCTTGTTTTCTTTCAATAATATTTTACATCCTGTTGAGGTTTGGCTCGATTTTCAGCCGTTTGGGAGTTCGGTTGCCATGAGTTGAAATTAAACTGTCCCAGAACTGAAAACACATCCAAAACTCGGAAACACCTTTCCTTCAAGTATACGTTTGTTTCCATAAGCGAGTTAGTTTTCAGACAGATTGCTGATAAAACCCGTCACTCACTAAAACTACAAAATTAAGTAAGCCGTGCATTGCGTATATTTACGATATCCTGACCTCCAGCTGATATATATTGACTGTCAGCGGGAATTCCATCAACAAAATGTACCGCCAAAAAACTGTTTTAGTTTGTGGTTAGCAAGCTGTTTGCCAAGCAATATTCAATCACACCATGAAACGTTTGATATAAAGATTTATCACTATCACACGCATGGAGGCGCCTGCCAAATTGGTAAACGAACGAGCTCGAGAACGTCGTAGACCTACGGGCGGCCATAAAATAACTTCTTAACGCGTTCTCTCCTTGAATTAGTTGTATATAACTAAACCGAGTATACAGTATATTCGCAATATTCCACTCAACATTTTGAATAAAACATGATTAAGAGCGCTCACACGTGACACAGACTTTTCTTATTCCATCAGTTTAATCCGCTCTTCTCCTCTTTCAAGATTTCTCATATTTTTGCATATGTTGTTTCATCGACAGAATATCTCGAGATTTACTTTTTTTGCTTGTCAGTTACCAATCCAGACACAAATTCATAGGTACAGAACTCAGCCGAAAAGTAAAATCGACCATCAAAACCACAGTATACTGATAACTTTTGACGAAAACTGACGAAAACTGACGAAAAGTGTAACTGAAAGAGTGGCGTGGTTCAATAACGCCGGCGTTGATGGGTAGTTTGACAAGCAATGCAATTACAAAATAAATGTGGGCATAAATCGCGAGTTCTATCAAAGTTTTGCTCATCCTTTGTTCAGCTAAATAAGATAAGGAGATCACATAACATCAGAGAGAAAACTAAGATTAAAATCTACAGCACTTTGAACATCTTGTCAGTACTCCAGTATGCTGGAGAGTCCCAAGAGAGACAGTCGGAGACTATCAAGCTTCCATAGTGGAAGAGGATGGTAATGTAAATCAAAGTTTTGCATTAAGAAAATGGAACCTCAGAAAAAAGATATTCATTTTCTGCAGCGGTTTTTTTTTTTTACTAAAACCGACTAATGAAACTGATTCCTAATTGAAAATTATGGAAAATATTTTTGCGGTTGTCTGTATATTCATCCACTTTTGCATGCCTGTAGTGCAAAGTGTTTTGCCATCATATACATTTTGGTTATTATTTTAGATCAATATACAATAGATGTATCAGCTGTCCTTGACCGTACAGCTTGAGTTGGGTCGATGTGTAAGTGAATGAGACCAAGTTGAACCTGTATTAATTTAACCTTTCGGCGCCGTATGTTACCCTGATAAGGCAACCGTTTCCTTGTCTTTATAAATTAGATTATTGTCTACAAGGAACGTTGAATATCAATGGTCTCAATGACGTGAGTGACTGAATAGATGTGTGGCTGGCTCGGTCGGAACTAAAGTTTAAGCGATGGGGGTTTTGTTGTTTTGACGTGCATTTGCCACGGTCATTGTCATTGTTTTCCAAGAAATTTCCTAATTTGATATTCTTCCTATATAAATTATGCTAATGTTAAAGAAATGAACTTTTTGAATAAGACCTTATGTATGTGCATACATACGTCTATGTGCAACTTTTTTAATGTATATTTTACTGCTATTATCAATAATTACTGAAAATTAAAAACAAAATGTATAAAAACAAATATCTTATCACCTGAAGTCTAAACCAAGTTATTGCGGCTTACCACCCGATAAACGCCGATACCTTTTTTCCATTTTCGTGATATACTTAAGCCTGGAATTTCTACAATTGTATGCTTCAAGGCCCTTCATATCAAGTAATACTGAGTACCTAGCTTTATAAACTTATTCACATTCAATATTTTATATACATGTATTATTGATTGCTAATAACGCACCAATTGAAAGCCTCCCCGAAGGCTTCACCGCCTCCTGATGGATGTAATTGAGACATAAGGAGTGTGTTGTTTTTGATTTTTCCTTAAGACAAATTAGTGCTATAGAAATCGATCGTGCTCCCTGAAACTTTAGGCTGACTTCTTGGCTGAAAACGAAGCAAACCTCGATCCACACAGCTTTGGGGTAAATGTAAAAAAAAATTATATATTTCACAAATTGTAACTGGCCTGTGGAAAAAATGCCCGATAGTAACTGCGAATCGAAGTTAATAATCTTAATATTGCGATTTGCATTATTTTTTAAACAAACTGAATCATATCAACTGAGGTGTTTTCGCCCAAAAGATGCGAAGGCCCAAACCAGGTCTTTCTTTTAAAAACAGAACGTGACATATCACATTATCTCTCTGTTTTTTTATTAGGAAAAGGAAAACTTTGGGTTTGACCTCATGCGTGCCATAAAATATTTATGATAATCCATAGCAGAATCTGTTGATTTTGAATAGCCACTACCCAGGCCACGAGACATTACGAAAAACCCTGTCTAATTACGCCTGTAACTTGTGATGTATATATTGAAAAGGGTCATGGAGCACGGTGGGTTCTGTTATATGTGAATTTTCAATTCAGGGAGAAATTGCACACATCATCATCATATTTTCGTCTGTTTAGTAAAATAAAATGATTACTTCTGGCGGGAAACACATACGTACAGTACGTCATTCAAAGGCTTTTAAGTACTGTCGGTTCCTGGCAACACGCAACACGATGCTTTAATTTTAAAACTCGATTCGTGTTTTTCTTCAGTATTGTTTCCTGCATGCGGGGTACAGCTGAAAATGGATGCTAGATAATCAAAAATCAGAATTTGTCATTGTTTGTCGGTTGCAGTGTTTTGCTTTAAGACCATTGTCATTTTTAGCCACAACTTACACGCGTTATTTTTTTTAATCTCCAGTTGAGCCGAACTTCAAGCCGCGGGAAAAAAATTGTCGAACACGCGATTGTCGATGAGTATTTCAGGTTTTCACGTATAATTAAATTGATTATATCTCTACCACACGAATAATCAGTCTAGCAAAAAATAAAAGATTCCCGATTAATATCTATCGTTTTTGCATTAAATATCTAGATCTCCCAGAAGAGTGATACGCAGTTTATCCCTGTAGGGCGCAACAAGGAATAATTAGTTTTCAAATACATTATTCATAATGAAGAGAATAAAAGCTCTTGGCATTTCATTTCGTGCAAACTTTAATAATTATTTTCTATTTGCAGTGTATTATTTTCTAGCATGCAGGATGTAAATGCGTCAATCTTTAGACTCGCCGACAGTCATCTTTGGCGTCGGTTTGCGTAGGAGGTCGTCAATTTTCTTTCAAAAAGTCTCCGTTGGTATCACTGCATATCTATATTACAAGAACGGTCTGCAGGGACGCATGCCACAGATCCTGCTTGTAAGCCACTGATCCTGAGAGCAGCCTGCCAGCATGACAAACTCAACCGCCAACAACTCTAGTACACCCAATGCGTGCTACTCGCTGCGTGTGAATTCACGAGAGGAGAACTCAACTTCATAGCCATTTCACTGTTTTGCATTGCAGCGATATCGTTGCTTGGAAATATTCCCATTCTGATCTCGATTCTCTTTTCCCCGAAGCGACGGAATTCCTCGAATTTGACGACTCTCAACCTAGTCGTGTCAGATCTGCTTATTACGATATTCTGCATACCGTTTGTTACTTTGGATTTGTACGTTTTTGACTCCTGGATTTTCGGCAGCACAATGTGCAGTCTCGTTACCTTCGTACAGAACACTGCGGTCCTTGCATCTTTGATGAACCTTTTGACCATTACTTGTGAGAAGTTCCTTGCTGTACGGTTTCCCTTTAATGTTCGTCTCAGAAAGAAGCTTGTTTGTCATTTTATGCCGGTCGCATGGATCATAGCATTGGCAGAGTCCATCTTTTACGTCCAGTACAAGAAACTGGCACAAGTCGGCGAAAACAAATTTCATTGCGAGGAGGAATGGCCAGATCTGGAACATACAGAAACGCAATAATTGCCAAGCTAACACTGTTTTTCAGCCCTTTAATTCTGATTACAACTCTTCATTCGATAACAATTTACACCCTTGTAATAGGAAGGAGAAAATTCCATCTGCAACTGCACAGGAGCGAGAGGGACTCGTTCAGAAAAGTTGTCAGTAAGAACAGACGACATAGAAAAGCCGTGAAGATCATCCTTCTAACTCTTATCTCCATAATTATCTGTTGGGGGCCTGTTTATACTTTCTTTTTGCTCTTCAGGTTTGACTTTTCTAAAAATTTTAGCCCGGCAAGTGTCAACATTGGTTACACAATATGTATTTGGCTTTTATTTAGCCACTGTTCTGTTTTTCCTTTAATTTACTTCTTTTTTACGCACAAAGGAAAAGAAACGATCGCCCTTTGTTTTCTTTGCCTCAGAACCTGCCGACTGCGAGCAACACGTTCTAATATGGGATCTCTGCTTCTTGACAGTTCTAACAACCAAGGAGGAAGTACGAGAACCACAGGGCGATATTCAAGCTGGAGAAGAAATTCCGCACCAGTGAACGAAACTCGTTTGTAATTAATGATCCTGCAGTCGAAAATCTGCATTGAAATACTGCTGATTCGCCGTCGAAAACTTCCTCCTAGCCAGCTCCTGAACAGACTGTGTACCTGAAACGCGGTCCGTTTGCCGAAACCGCAATAAAATTAGAATCCAGTTCTTCCGAAGAATTGATAAGCCCGAAGGCGCTTTTAATCAACCCGCAGGGGCCATGAATCCGCAAACTTGTTTTTGACTTTCCATAAGTGTTTTCTTTGAGAATGTTTCTACGCGCCAAACTGATGATGATTCAGGATCTGAAAATGTGTAAGATCTGTTAATTATGGTAAAATGCCTTGAAAATATTAGCATAAAACGATTGCGTGGTGTATTCTCCAGTATTAAAGTAAATAGGGTGGAGAATTAACAAATGACACCAATAACATAAAATAGTTGTGTCATGATTTATTCTTCTGTGTCAACTTCCTCGTTTAGCGCTTTGAGTTCTTTCTCAAGGAAATCCTCCTTCCTTTTTTCCTAACATCTTCATTGGCAAACATACATTGCTTGGGAAATCTCTCTGTGTATCTTCCTTCGTTTTCACAGCTAGAAGCATTTATTTAGCATCTGCTTCGCGATTCTTTAATAGCAGTGTCTTGCGTACTAGCTACACCATTCACAAAGAAATTGCATTTGGTTGGAAATGTTTCTTTTTGGACATTTGCTAACATTAAATAGCTTTTTGCATCCGAAAGTTAGGCAAGTGTAGAGTGGTTTTCCGATATCTGAAGTAAAACAGGAACCTACGGTACATTGTAATCACGGTCTATATTATACTTAGACCGCCAATAGCATGAACATCATTAATTAAGGTTAAAACGTGTAAACGCGCGGGGAAAAGTCATGTAAGCGAAATCGCGTTTTTTTAATTTTACTGAGGTTTTGCACTCGTCTTGATTGGCTGTAAAGATAACATAAAGCTGTACCAGTTTCTTGAACCAAATTTGCCATCGCGTGAGTAAACCGCCAGGCTACATAATTACTATTGAATGGAATTGGAATGACATAAATAAGAAGCACCACTCTGTCTGACCGAGTGTCTTCCTTGTCTGCAGGCGATTGGCGCCGCCTGTGAACTTCCGCGTACTTCGCTTGCAATCCTTGGCCGAGTTTTTGATGATTTATCCTTCTGTTCCCTAGTTTTTCTGCACCAACTTATAAGAACCTTTTTTACAAGAACGTTGAGGCTGAGATTTTGCGTAAGCATGTCGTACGGTAACTTGGTACAGCTCTTTGATAGGTTTCCTGGATTTATTGAAAAACTATACCATGTAAATCTTAAGAACGTTTTCAGGCTCAACTTGACAAAACAATAACAACACCAGCCAAGCTGAAAAAATTAGGCTTTAATTATTACATTTGAAAACTTGGAAAACCCTAATCACAGTGGGTTTCGATGGAAAACAGAGAACCAAATTAAACATCATGTAGCAAGACATAATGTCATTTTATTGCCAGGTATTTCCTGTTCTTCTAGTAGTATTTAAATATAGATTTTATAAGAAATTGTAAATTTAGACAAAGTGAAATGCAAATAAATGTATTGTATTGTATTGTCTCGCAGGTTCGGTATTATTTTCAGCTATTGTAATTCCTGACCAATCATTTGTTGCCTTGATCTCATCAGTGTAATGGGTAAAAGACACGTCCTGAATTTCGGGCGGCCCAGCCTACATACTAGCACCATTAAAGCCCCTTCCACACGAGCAAGTTTTTCGTTGACAAGTTTTCCTTGCTCGTGTGGATAAACAACAAATTTAATTTGACAAGTTTTTTCCTTGACAAATTTTATTTGCTCGTGTGGACGATAAACAATTTTTCTTTGACAATTTTTCTTTGTAACAACATTAACATTTAAAAAAATTGAAGAACCGTAGCCAGGATAAAACATATTAAAAACTTTAAAAAACGTTCTCTGGCTATATACAAAGCTCGAAATATTTTAATTGTATATAGCCAGAGAACGTTTTTTAAAGTTTTTAACAATAATATTGTACAGCGGATTATCGTCTTTAATAGGATCCAGGTCGCGAGCAACAAGATAAGGCCGCTGGGCACCAGGGATTCCTTGTCAAGTTTTCCTTGTTGCACGTCCACACGAACAAGTTTCGCAACTTGGCAATTTTTCCTTGACAAGTGTCCTTGTTCAAAAACTGGCACGCTTGTTTTTGAACAAGGACACTTGTCAAGGAAAAAATTGCCAAATTTCCCTTTCCACACGAGCAAGGAAAACTTGTCAAGGAAAACTTGCTCGTGTGGAAGGGGCTTAAGGGAGTTTGCTTCACAATAAGCAATTTTCTCTCCGCCTACCCATACGCCCGCCCGCGGACTCCATACACTTTAGTATTTTTTTAATTACAATATATAATTCAGGCGGGCTCTTTCCCCACCTTTACTGAAGAGATTTCGGTCATTTAATATGCTGTGACAATCGAGGTTCAAATAAAACTAAAATCGTCACACTTGTGGCCGAAGTTCAATTCGGCAAACATGCAGACTGTCATCATATCTTTCAGCAAACCAGTGCAACGTCATACAAAGCTCACGATATCGTTATGGATGCAAATGACTCTAGATAAAAGATAAACTTCGTTTATTGTTAAATAAATATGTCGCTCATAAACAATCCCGAGGGCAATGCGCACATACATGTGCACATGCGCACATGTTCCTGTTTTAACATTTTATGGAGATTCTCCATATGTAGTATCATATTTTTATCTATCACCTTAAACTGTTACTAATTATTGCAAATGTCGCTATCAGAGGCCTATCTTAATCACCCATAAAGAGATAACTCAACAGGAAGGTTATATGCATCGAAACATGCATGCGTTCAGCAATTTGTTCGTTTTCGTCTTGCTTCGACCGCAACTCTGCGAATTGGGTGTTTCCCAACAGGTTTCATCTCCACTGATGCACTCTTCTACTTGTTTGTGTCATCCTCTCTTTCTTTGTCAACAAAGCTGCCAGTAGATTCTCTACTTAATTATTTCAAAGCATTCTGAGGGTATAAAAAGTTCAGTGCTCGCGGTTCAGCAACTTTCTTGATGCTGTTTTCACTGTCATCATCATCTATCCTATGAGTGCCTAGGTGGCACACATGCAGGGCTTCAGCGATTTTCCTCCACTCCACTCGATTGACAGGCAACTCTTCCACCCAGCTCCTGACTCCTTTTCTTCTCTGCCATTCTACGCCAAGTTGTTCTTGGTCTACCTATACACTTCTCCTACCCATTGACAGCCACGTCAAGGCTGCATCCTCAAAACGTTACCAATCCATCGCCATCGCCATCTTCTCTTCTTTACTTCCTTGCTGACTGCGGGAACTCCTGACCTCCTGTAAGTAGTTCTTCATTTGAGATGAGCTCTGGCCATCTCACTCCCAGAATTCGTCTCAAACACCTGTTCTAAATGTGTCCAACATCATATTATCTTTCTTATTCATTTTCCAGTTCTCAGCTCTATATAACAGGGCAGACGTTACATTCGATTTGTATAGGTTGATCTTTGTCCTTGTACTGTACGTCGCAGCAGATGAAAACACTGGTCTTAACTTGTAGAAAGCTGCTCTGGCCGTGCTTAGTCTTGACACAATGTCTCTCTCTGTCCTTCGGATCCCTGCTCATCCATTACTGATCCTAGGTATGTAACGCGCTCCACCATTTCAATATCAGTCTCTGGTGCGATTATTGTTCGTGGCAAGTACCTTGGTCTTTCCAATGTTCGGTTTCAGCCCCACTCTCTCTCCATACAGTTCCAAATCGTCTGTCTTCCTTTGCAGGTGCTGTTGTGAGATCCTCGGGTCTCTCAGTCAAACCCCATGCACTGTATCCCACGCTGCCCACTTTCTGTGACTCTACACATCACCCAATCAATGGCCATTAGGAAGAGAAAACCAGACATCCCAAACACCAAACAAATCTGATCGCCTGCCATTGTGCCTAGTTCCAAAACAGTTGTACAAGAGTAGTAATATTTTCATGATCGTCCATAAACTTTCCCGATGAACACTATCAATGGCTTTTTCGAAACCAATGAAATTGAGGTAAAGAGTTGCATTCCACTCATAACATTGCTCTATTATGTTTCGCAGGATGAATATCTGCCTTGTGCAACCTCTCGATCCTTTTTTGTAAACCTGCTTGCTCTTATTACGGAGAAGCTCATTCACAGAGCTGCATTGATCCTTTCTATTACTGATTATATTGCATAGCACTGCTTGGTATCGATACTGAATAATGTAATCCCTCTCCAGTTGTCGCATTTTGTGGGATCACCCTTCTTTTGGATCTTCACTATCACTCCTTTCTGCCAATTACTTGGTGCCCAACTGCTCCGCTGTAGTTGCCATGTCTACTTTCAATATCTCGGCACTAACATTATTAACTCCTGGGCTCTTTCCAGATTTCAGCTTCTTTAGTGCCTTCATGATTTCCTGTTTCCGTGGTGGCTCTGTATCTATTGCCAATACTTCTGGAGGTGCCTCCTCATCAACAGGATTGTCAGGTGGGGCTCTATTTAGAACACATCTGAAGTGCCCAGACCACCTCTTTATTTGATCGTCTTCGTCTGTTAGCAGATGTCCATCTGTATCCCAAACTGGCATGGACTGACTACTGTTCTTCCAACACAATTCCTTCGCGATTATGTGCACTGTACCCAGCTCGTTCGGCCTTGCAGCTTCCGTAGCTTCATGGGCTTTGCCCTATATATGCATCTACAAATGCTCTCTTATCTTTCCTGGCGCTTCTCGTTACTTCAATCTTCAACTTGCCTCTAATTCTATCCGACCTCGTGCCCAGCATTTTTTTCTTTACCGCCTTCCTTTCTTCTATCTTACTCCAGGATTTCCCCACTAACCATGGCTTTGCTGTTTTCTTTCGGTACCCCAGAATCTCCTCGCTTGTCTTTTGATATGTCTCTTTTATGTTCTCCCAAGCCCCTTCCGCATCGCAATCCATGTCGAAAATTTGAAATCTGTTCCACAACTCGATGCAGAATTGGATGTAGCCCAAGGAAATCACCAGGAGCTAGTGTGACTCCAAAGTTCAGATTAGCTCCCACATACATCTAAAGGTGTTGAGATTTCTCAAAGCTTCCACTTCTGTTAGAAAGCGGTTTGTAATCCACCGTACGGAAAAAGATGGCGGCTGTACATTTTACCACAATACCTTGCGAACCTAACACAGCCAATAGGCACATATAGAAAGCCATACTTTTGCGAAATTCGTCCCTGTACTAACAACATTGTGTATGCTTGGTTTGAAGTTTTAAGAACTTTTCTGTGCGTTTTTATGAGCGTTTTTAGGGTTTTCGTGCGCTAAGAATTATGGGTAAATGTACTAGTCGCCATCTTTTTTGGTACGGTGGATTGGACAGGTTCAAAGTCCCACGAGACGTTCATAAAAGCCTTCCATTATGAAGTTCTATTTGATTCTTTTGTTCGCTAGACAACTTTAAATTTGCGTATCAGCGTTAGTGGTGATGAACTGCCATGCTTCATCAATGAATTGAATTGTGGAGCATTGTCATATTTCGGCTAGCCACGCCTGGCGATGAATCTTCTTTGGCACAAGAGCAATTGTCCATTCCACCGCAAATCACGGGCATTGTTTATGAGATCTTCTGTGGAATACCTCCGGTGGCTAAGTCGACACTGAGGATTCTGGGTAAATTTCAGGTGCCGGTTATACTTTAAAACTTAGCAGAACTATTTCAATTTTTAAGAAGGCCTTGAAACGCAAGTCTCTCCAAGAGTTTTTACAATGTAGATTCATAAATGAGTTTGAAAAGTTCTTGAAAGAGGTTGAAAGTTCTTGGCATTAGTCCGTAACTTTTTCACGCTCCAAACTGTTGAAAATATATAAATCTAGAAGAAAATGAAATCAGTTTTAAGTATAGAATTAGACTGTAGTTATACTTAGTTATAATCGGTTGCCATCGTCTTCGAAAAGCCACCTAGCTTGAAGAAAGATGATAAAGTATACGTATTTGAAGTAAGTATATGTATGTAAATCTGAATTTGATGTCTTTTTGGGAAGGTATCTCCTTCAGGCTATTCTGAACAAATATTGGTCATGGCTTGCAGCTTTTCATCCAGTGAAGAACACAAGTTGTGAGTCTATCCATGTGTATAGGATCTGGTCTGTTACTGAAGATTGGAGTTGCAGTTCACATAATTGAGACATCCAGTTCCAATAAGAACTCCTAATAGTGCTCAGTTGCTTTGTTGGGATGATGCTTTGATCATTTCCATTTTCGAATTTAAAGTCTTGCGACGAGTTTCGGCGTAATCCTCATCCTCGTAATCTTTCATTACTCTTTCGTGTTCTGCTTTCCCTGCAGCTTTAGGTGCTTCTTCGAGTTGTTTATGATAGTAGCAGCAGTATTTTATGTATAGGTTTAAAACACGAGGCGAAGCCGAGTGTTTTTAGACCTGATAAAACATGTTTTGCGAGGTTTTAACTTCCCTCTAAATCTCAGTACTACATCTGATCCTTATCTTGAAAATTTAGTTTGTTTTAGACGAGAAAATTGAGCTAAAAGTTCAGCCGTATCTTTATCAAATATAAAGACAATCATTAAACATTCATTTCTTTTTTTCTTTATGAATTATTAAAATTAATGAGGTTTTTAAGGAGGTTTTGATACCGACATACTTGCTGCAGTAATTGATCTCGTTTAAATGAGGGTTTCGTCCAACAGTTGGTTCGAAGTCACCATCGCCAGTGACGGGCAAGCGACACGGGTAACAATCATGGCGACGGAACATGTCGAACGTTTTTTTTTGCTTAAAAAAAAACGTTTCCATTAAAAGCTCTTCATTAGCAAATGATTTTAAAGGTCACTGCTAGGGCAAAGATTAAACCTATGTTATCTAAAACTTCAATTATCGAAGTATTTCATGTTAGAGGATTAGTCTTAAGCCTGCATAAAAAAAGAAAGGATACACGTACATGTTACATGGTTAGTTTCTTTGTTTCAAAGATTTCTGTTTTCCTCACGGGAAATTTCATTTTGTTAATTGAAAATACAAACCAATAAAATTAAACAGCAGGCGAAAGAAGTGGTAACATACATCGGAGTCAGTTAAATTTTGCTGAAGCTGTGAAAGCAAACAACTGACCTCTGGAGCTCCAGGTGGCGAGTTTGATATCGGCGATGCTGCATGCCCATGTCTGAGATGGACCGCAGAGAAATAGCGTAAACGCGGGCATCCACGAACTACATGACGCCGAGCAGTGGAGGGGGAATTGAGGAAATTAAAAATGAACTGGGGACAAGCTTCCTTGAAAGCTAGGGATCGTTCGGAGTGAAAGAAGCTTGTTGCCCCCCCCCCCCCCCCCCCCCACGCATAAAGGTTCAACAGCAATGTTGCCTATGTCGTGTTTTAATTTAGATAAACGCCCTTATATAAGATTTTCCAGCCTGATTTAGCTTTTTCATAACTGAATGAATACTGACTTATATTATATAATTATATTCCATCTCTTCTTTATCTGATATCAGCATTCAAATAGATCCTGCAAGTTCTACGCGAGGGAGCTAACAACCTTAATTCAAGCTGCTCGTAATCTCAATTGTAGTTTTTGGCATGATTTATATGTTTTGCTGTAGCACAATAAAAACCGAATACATCCAGAATTATATCAATCAAATGTTATGTAATTTACAGTTACATTTATTTTTATATATATATTTTTTTATACGTTCACCGGTTGGAACGACATTGTAATCAGCAACGGGGTGAAATGAAGCTAATTTAATAAACAAAGGTATTGTATCACGGTATGTTATCATGGGAAACCATCAGACGCTGCAGACCGAAAGAAAGCGTATGAAATTATAATATCTCCGACAGAACACGAACAGGATTTCAATGAGTGAGTTAAACCGGCACACATCTGAAACAGAAATCATAACATTAGATATGCAGTATACGGTGATTGTATACGGTATGTAAAATCCACTGACCAATCACGACTCACGTGAGACTGCACGCAGGTTATCTCATAATTGTCTTGCACCCCTATGTGGAATTTTCCGATAACTATCTTTTCATAGAGTATTATAATCGTCTAGATTTCGTGATATATCGGTGAGTATGTAAAAGCTTTCACAATTTTCTTGCACAATTTGATTGCAGCCGACAATCAGCAACTCAGTTTCTGTCTTGTAAACATCCTGATCGACTGCTTTTGGCTTTGTTCTTAAATTAATCAACTGGAGCATTTTCAGCCGGGGTTTGAAGGCGGAGGGGAACAACCCACCGTGAAGTCCTGATAACTAACAAGCGCAGCTTGCCGAGATTATCCAAGGTCAATGACTTCACTTAATTATTTATCATTTTTCTCCGCATGCCTTAGTTACATTAAAGTGCATTCGCCATTTTATTGTGTCTATAGCTACAATTAGATATAATAAAAGTAGGTTTGAAATATAAATGATCTGACTTCACTGAGTAACTTGTCGCAATATATATTTGTTTCATGGGGTGTGGCTTGCATGGCGAAGATATATTTATATGTCATTATGATAAGAAATAAGACGCGTATTATTATGCAATTGCAATAATTTTTCCACAACAGTATTTCAAGCTGTTTCAACAACGGCTAAATTCAGTATCAGTGAATCTACGCTCCCCAAAACAGCAAAAATAACTATCTTGATGGATATTTGGTCCGAAGTGATTATAACTACACAGAACAACATGCAACAGTGGTGTAATATAAATTGTAGCTTTCAATCGTAGTGCATTTGCCTCCAAACCCTACCCTATCTAGTGACATCTAGACTGACCTTTGGACTGAGACTGACTAACGTTATCGTTTGTGTCTTAGTATAGTGTATAGGAAAAAAAACAGGTGGAATATTTCCCCGGCGGTATATTACTAGAGTACAGTTAGAACAGACAAGAGATATCCTCTCAGTGGTATATAATAACCATCGACAATTGTTCAGTGAAAAATTGTCGATAAAATCTTTCACAATTTTCTTGCGCAATTTGATTTGGCGCAAGATGTGTCGAACAATTGGCAAACGCACAAAAAGCAAAATTGCTGCACCAACTCACTTGATGTCCAGGGTTATGACTGGGTTATTTGTCATTTTCATATTACTTCATATTTGACAAAATTATGTGTGTTTTGGTCCTGGACATATCTCAATTGACTAAAGTAAAGTTTTCTAAAAAAAGAGATTAGTTGGTGCGAGCGGATCGGTTGAACATGTTAGAGAAATGAGCGTATTTTTATGGTGTTGTTTGAGGGCCTTTGGTTCGATCGCAACCCATGGCCACCTAATGTTCAATTTTACACACCCTCCCCTCCCCTGGGTTTACATAATTTATCCCCATCGCGCAATTTGACGAGAAAAGGATTTTTGTTGGGCTTATCAGTTTTCGGGAGGGAGTATTATCAGAAGCCTTCTGATAATAGAGCCTCACGAAAATCTCTTCCCGATTCGAAATTCTGCGTTTCAAAATATTTGGGCTTCTATTGTACATGTAGAAGGGATTTTGAGTCTAGCTGAAAATTTGTTTGGTGCAACAACTGAATACCGCATAGTAAAACTCGGACAAACATACGGTAACCAATATGAAACACAAACCAAGTGATGCAGTCGTCAAATGAACTTTCACTTCTCCCCTCCCCTGGATTCACTCACAAGTTTTAGTTCTTGCTAGGAATTCGACTCCATCTTGGAATACCTTCGATATAAACTAATCTGTATTAGCCATATAAGACGGGGAACTACTGGGAGCAAACATGCGCCTCCTGATCAGTTTGCGGCCCTCGCCGTTCACTTGTGATGTTAAGCGGGTGTTAAGGGGCTTGTGGTCGCTTTATAAGCTATTAAATTGAGGAGGTCGCTTTATTTTACTGAGAAGTGTTGTTTTTAGAGCTTAGTTGTTTGAAAGGTGGTCGAGTCTGAGAGAAATTTGGGATTGGTGGTCGCTCCATGATTGAGGCTCGACAGTATTCATATACTAGTACATTTGTCTCTAAATGCAACATTAAAACCAGGTTTGTTATATTCCCCGCTGAAATTTTGTATTGTAGACGCGCCAAAGCAGTATCACATCAAAGACATTAAGAATGTTTCTTTTGTAAACCGAATGTTAAATATTTCCTTTTGAAAACAAAAGATAAAATAAAGGCTGCTTGAGGTCACTCGATCAGATGGAATCAGAAATTACAGAAGACGGTTTGTTCTGATAAATATGTTGTGTCTTTTCGACTAAAACAACCTGTAAATGCTTTAAATGTATTACTTTACTTTGTCGGATCAGTGTTCTGTAAAGTCTGCTCACAAATTGAAGGCGATTTCAACAACAGTTTCGGTAACGTTGCGTATCAATGTTCTTTTGATCTATCATTCCGCGCGATCGGGTTGAAGGAAATTAGTTTTCCATGACCGTGTGCGGTTTCAATAAGATAAAATCTTGAAGGATTGTCCAAGTGACATTTTCGTTTAAAATACCTCTTAAATTAAGTTAATTTATACCGCAACTTTGGCGACTTTAGTTGCAACTTGAGATATATACACAAAAAAGTGTCATTATTTAAAACCTTCACAATTCTGTTTAAATCCGATGCAGTTTTCAGCTCTAGTTTACCAATTTTCTTCTCCCTTTTAAAATTTTCTGTTTATTGTTTGCGTTTGAATGCAAAGGTCTTGCGCTTCTAAAGCAATTTTTCCAAAGAGGAAAGTTTTAATATGGCTTAGCATCTTAGATCTTTTCAAAATTGGATTCGACCATTTGAAAAACACACTTTTTTGCCACTTTGTTATTCCCATTAGTTATGTTCATGCACGGCATAACCTAATTGCAAATTCAAAGTTTTCTCATCAAAGTCTTATTATTTTTATGTATCATTAGGCGGTCCCTCTTCAAACTTATCATGCATACACTACAGTCTCTCCGAAGCCTCTGACGAGCAAAATATCGGCTCCCTCGATTGACGGGAGCACACCGCAGTCAGCCAATTTCAATTCAAACTTTTATCTCGGTGAAAATGTATACAAAATAAATAATTTGTTCCCCGCCGCAACTTGTGAATGGGTGTTTAGCTATGTTTCTTCCTTTTGACCGCAGGTAGAGATTAATTACGCTGAGTATTTCTCCGTCCAAATGTCTCCGAGCAAAAGTTAATGGACATGTAATCAATCAATCTCTCGCACCTGCCTGATTTAATGGTGTTTAGAGATAAGAAAGTGAAAAGGCATTAATTAAGAGACGAAAGGTTTGGAACCTCTGCTCTTACTTGAGGCATTATTGTTATATTACGGTCATCGCTCCATCGCGGTGTCTAAACTGAGCAACGTTGATCAAAGCATACTTCTTTTCGAGCTGCTCAACTATTTACATATTCTGTCGGCTTGGAACCGCCTTACAATGAATGCTACCGCAAACTTCACCAACGCCAGCCTTTCGTGTTTCAGGGTGAAATGCCAGTTTACAGTTGGCGAGAGAGTGGCCATTATTTTCTTCTTCACCACGATCTTCCTTGCGTCCTTGGTGGGGAATTGTATCTTGTTCCTCGCAATTATCCGCAATAAGCGTCTACGACGGAGTTCGACGAACTTTTCTATCCTCAATCTCAGCCTGGCGAACATCCTCATCACGATATTCTGCATTCCCGTGTTCACAATCGACACGTTTATCGCGGAAAGGTGGGTCTTCGGTGTGATCGGTTGCAAGCTTGTCATCTTTTTGCAAAACACGTCCATAAATGCCGCCATTCTTACCCTTCTCGCCCTCAGCGTGGAGAAGTTCGTGGCCGTTTACTTTCCATTTTATGTGCGTTCCCAGCGAACAAAAGTTCGTTACTTGGTCGTTGGCGCGTGGATTGTTGGAATCATCCATTCTTCGGTGTATCTCAGTTACAAGACAGTCAAAACATTCCAAGGAATTCCACTCTGCGTCGAGAACTGGCCATCACATAGCACTCGGAAAATATTTGTTGTTGTTCAAGCAATTGTTCTTCGTTTCGTACCGCTCACATTTATGATAGTTCTCCACGCCGTGACTATCAAGAGGATCAAGGAGAGATTGCAGTACCGCCGCAAAGCCCGCAAAAACGACGAGGGCAGCTTTCGCGAATCAGATATGATGCAGGTCAGTTCGCACGGACTGAAGATCCGAAAGAAGGCTGTTACAATGCTAGTGATTATCGTCGCTACAGCTGCTGTGACATTGTTTCCTTACTACATCTACGTCTGTTGGAGGATGCTGGCTAATCCGAAGATTACTGACTTTTTCGCTAACAATGTGGCCGTTATCGTGACAACTTGGTTGGTTTACTTCAACAGTGTGTGCCATCCCATCATCTTTGGGATGATGAGCACGCAATACCGCAAAGCTGCCAAGACATTATCTAGTCGCAAATCGCAAACTCATAGTCGAACTCTCTCCAACACGAAAAAGCAGATCAAGCAAGAACCAATGCTCATGACGGCACAGGGTTCTGGATCCGGGTAACAGTTTTCTTTGATACTGGGAACAAGTGACCCACAAGACGACCTCGGCGTGTTTGAACTGCGTGCAGAAACTTTTGCTCGCAGTCTCTGCCAGACCTGAGCTTAGTGTAAGAGTTTGTGCGAAGTTTTGAACTACTGACAGTTCTTAGCATTTAAAAAAACACAAAATAAGATAATTCGCCAACCAACAACAGCGAATAAAAAAGCACAAAAAGTTAATGAAAAGTTACTTGGAAATATAAAATCAATGGACCGTATAAAGGCTTCATTGGCATTATAGGAATCTCTTTCCTTTATTTATTAGTAAACACTGGTAGTTCCAAACTCATAGAAACTCTTATCTGAATGTGCTTACTTAGGTCTCCAATATATGCAGACAAAAAAAAAATTATGTTTTTAAAGTCATCGGACGTGCCGAAGAGTAAATTACGCTCACAGGGCAAATATTAAAGTATAGATACCCGGCAGTCGGGAAGTGTTTTCAAAAAACTAGATACCCGGCAGTCTGAGATTCTAATAGAATTTCCACGAAATATCTCATTTCATTCTTCTGAGAATAGTCTATCTTTGTTTAGAAATGTCAAGCGATTTCAAACATTAGTTTGGCTTCGTAGTTGAGGAATTTTTCGAGCTTGGGTATATTATAACATCTCGATGTTTTCGACACTTAGAAAATATTCGTGCTCTGACTCACGGAATCAACTCTCATAGAATATCCACAAAAATTATCATTGAAACCCCCTGAGAGTATTCGACTTTGTTCAGAAATGCCAAGCGATTTTAAACAATGTTTTGGTTTGTAATTGACAAAATGTCTGAGCTTTGTTCTCGGCACTTAGAAAATTCGAGGTGTCGCGCTCACGGGCACGGTTTTTCAAAAAACTATATACCCGGCAGTCAGAACCTCTTACCGTTTTTACCACGAAAATTTTCATTCGAACCTGCTGCAGAAATCGCTTGGTATTTCTACACAGAGATCAAGTACTCTCAGCAGTTCGAATGACAATTTTCGTGGAAAAACAGTAAGAGGTTCTGACTGCCGGGTATATAGTTTTTTGAAAAACCGTGCCCGTGAGCGAATTTTCTAAGTGCCGAGAACAAAGCTCAGACATTTAGTCAATTACAAAACCAAAACATTGTTTAAAATCGCTTGGCATTTCTGAACAAAGTCGAATACTCTCAGGGGGTTTCAATGATAATTTTTGTGGATATTCTATGAGAGTTGATTCCGTGAGTCAGAGCACGAATATTTTCTAAGTGTCGAAAACATCGAGATGTTATAATATACCCAAGCTCGAAAAATTCCTCAACTACGAAGCCAAACTTCGCTTGACATTTCTAAACAAAGATAGACTATTCTCAGAAGAATGAAATGAGATATTTCGTGGAAATTCTATTAGAATTTCAGACTGCCGGGTATCTAGTTTTTGGAAAACACTTCCCGGCTGCCGGGTAATATTAAAACACATAAAACAGCTTGCGGCAGTTCTAAGACGCTTCTAAGCAGTCAGAGCGCTCGGTAAATACAAGTAAATGACTTTGAAACAATCGTTTTTTCTCCAACCAACCGAGCAAGACCACAGGAAAAAAAATCAATTCATTTCTATCAAACTCGGTGACAACCAAGGTTGGGGAACGACTCTGGATGTGAACATTTGTCAACGGGATTTTCCTTGGCAGGTTTGACCTAATCAATCCGCAGTCTCTCAATTAAAGAAATATAGATACATCTTTTAATTTCTTGGTGAACAAGCAACCTCGGTAACAAGATGAGGACAACTGTTGTCAGTAATAACGAAGGCAATATTAATTTTTAATCAAGTTCCTCAAGTTTCAATGGTACCATTAAAAAAATACTTAAAGTCTATTGGTTACATTTTGACAGGCGTGTAATAGAAAGATTTGAAGCAACTCTTTTATTCAAATTTCGTATTTTGATTACATTTTTTATTATTATTTATTATATTTAGTCAGCGCAATATCTATTAATTAAAGCATTGAAAAAAAGTTAACAATTGATAATGAAATAATTCCTTGCTTTTCAAGACTTGGCTCTGTAGTCAGGAATACTAAATATTAGTTTGAAACAATCTTCCATGATAGAGATTTTGTTACCTATAAAAACAAAATGTCAACTAGGTGTGCCCTTCGTCGTAATTGCTAGTTAATTATCATAAGTTAAGCATTTAAAAATGTCAAGATTTATATGGATCAATGCTGGAAACGTGCCGTGTGCACGTAGAACTAAAGACTGAGCCAATAAATCTCATAGACACATGTCGAAAAGGCGACAGCGAATCTTGTAATGTAGCATCCGGTGTTGGAATTTTAATTTATATATACAACTTACCTAGTGAAAGTTAAATTAAACTGTGTGTTATTCTAATTATTGACTTAATATATAACTTTTATTCTTTCTACATGTATAATTATGTAGTACGATGTGTATTTATTCCAGTAACTTATTTTTCGGGTAATACGAACATCACATAAACACCCTGAGTGCAACTGTGGAAAAAGTGACTCATTCAGCTTCGTTTAGTAATACAACCAGATACAAATGTAAACCAAACTGTGTGGTTTCCCTCCCTTTAATTTCGCTTGAGGCTATTTTAATTTATGTTTCACCCCACGATAGGGAGTGTGTTTTCAGAAACGTTTTGTCACTTAACGCAACGGTTCAAACAAAAGATACAAATGAAAGGCAATTGCTTTTACCCTCCCTTTGGCCTTGAGGTTATTTGATAAATGTTTTGCCCAATCGATGTGGGTTTTTTTAGGAACTCTGTTAACAAAAAAAAACTTAGAGTGTTTTATCTGTATTACGTAAATTGTGTTTTCAAAAGATGTTTGGTAAATACACAAGAACTGAGCTTAGGCAATATCCTGATGGCCGGATTCATTTGACGGCAGCTCAATTGGTCAATGGACAAAGAGAGGGAAACATGATAATTAAACTATAAGTAATAAGTAAGTAAGTAAGTATCTAAATTAATGGTCTAAATACAATAACAAACTTTGTAGAAATGTTCTATCGAACGTGCTTGACGTCAGTGGGAATTGTACAAAATGATCAATATTTTCTTTGCTCAGGAAGCATTTCTGTTTGTTTTGTTGCAGCTGTTTCAACTCGACAAAGCAGCCTCTTAACATTTTTAAAATTATTTACTTTGTTGATAAATATTCTGTAACAACTCTTTGTGCTTCAGGGTTTTCAAGTTTCATGGTAGACTGCGAGCAGTCTCTAATTTTCGCTGAAAAGATCGTGAGACGAGCGAACGAGCGAAAATCGTTTTAGCGAAAATTAGAGACTGCTCGCAGGCTAGTTTCATGGAACCTCGATGATATGATAGCAAAAGAACGCATGCCATGATCCGTAGATGTTAACGAACCGTTTAAAAAAATATTGATCTTGACTTTTACTTCAACTATTACGAAACTCAATCTTCTGAGATTACGTATATTGAAAATAAATAAAAAAACATATTAAGCTTACTCCCATCACGTAATGACGAGAAAAGGTTTTTTGGTTGGCTTATTTTCTGGGGGGAGGGGGGGGGGGGGGGGGGGGGGAAGGGGGGTTGTTATTATCGGAAGGAATTTTACGTTTCAAAAATATTTGGGCTTATATTTCGAGGGGATTTTGCGTCTGAAAAATTTTAGGTGGATACAAGAATACTGCATCAGTCGTCAAATGAACATCACAAGTCTGAACATACTATAACGCTGACATATAATATAAAACAAGCCTTGCATTGAATAGGGGGCTTATAATCAGAAGAAGTTAAACCTCTCTTTACGGGGCTAAATCTTCATATAAGCCAGTTTATTATCAATTTATTATCAGGGGGATTTTTCCGTTTGAAATTGGGGGCTTATTTTCGGGTGGGGAGGAGTTTATTATCGGACTTTTATGGTATGTTTTAAAGTTGCTCTTATCAGCATTTCACAGTGACTATACTAACAAGTCATAAACAATCGTAAAATATATATCCATCCTAGCCTCACAGCCAGCGTATATAACTGAAATTCCCGTTGCATTTAGCTGAACTTAAATACTGAGCCAATAGAATACCCTATAGAAGCATCTTCTTCAGATTTAGCTTCAACAATTTATAAATTCAAACGCAATACTGAGCTACCAACAGGGTTCTCACTCCATCACTTGCATATTATATAAATTATCGCTACGCTATGTTTTTTCCACTGAATGTAATCAGTCTTAAAGTGTATAAAGCTAAGCCGGTTTGTCAGCAGATTATATAGTCTATTGTTTAGTTTAGTGAACTGTAACGGTCTCAGTCTGTTTATATAGACTATATGATTTATATTGTAAGCTTCAGTACATGATCTTCGTTTACATCAGTTAACACTGTACTTGGAATCGAAATCAAAAACTCAAAATCGTGGCACTGCCTATATTATCCTTCGGAAAACCATTTAGATCATAACCATAACATTAGCCACCGAAAGCTAAATAACTGCCCTATCTTTGATGTCTGCCGAAGTGATGTACCGTCCCTTATTACATGCGGCTATCCAACTGTAGTGATTTGAAGAGGTAATAGTTTGCCTGTGTACTGCATGCGAGGTTCAGTTAACCCTTGACACCTTGGACATCTCAGACATTTCATGTCTGCTTTTAACAAGAATTTTAAAAAAATCTATAGTTTCTCCTTTTAATTTGAAAGTTCTGATTGAAACTTGGATCAATCTGTTGACCGCAAGGTGCATATTTATTGTAATACATGTATGAAAACAAGAATGAAAGCATTTTTTTAATATTGCAATAAATATTCAGTGACGCATACATCGAGTAGGCAAGGTCAATGCCCATGCGTGTCCTCCTTTTTAATAATAATAAATGCAATATTACTACCATACAATAAAAACACGAAATAAATTTTCAATTTAATAAAGTCAATGCAATGTAAAGTTTATTAACGAGAATCAAAGTATGATCAAGTTAGCCCAAAAACGAACGACGAACATTTCCTTGACGCCAATGAATTGCATTTTAATGCAATTCTTGAGTATCCATCAGCGTCTCTTTTTTTAACATCAATAAAATTTCAATCTCGCCGGCCTTAAATTTTTTCAAAGAACTGTATGCCGTATTTTATTATTTTTCGTCTCCGATGTTTATTGTGCTGATACTTTAAACAGGTTTTCACACAGATCTCTTTAGCTTCGTCGCTCGGACCGATCAAAACACAGCCGATCACTGTGAAATCGTACTAATTTTAAACAATTAGACTCTAGACCGCGAGCTCGACGTTCTATTTAAACAACAGAGTGTTTCTGTCGACGGCTGATAGTTGCCCGCGGAAATTTTATGTTCTAAAAAACAAATATTAGCCCGAGAACGAACAACATCAGAAAGTTAACAGCTTATAGTGCAGGAAGAAAGAAACGTTGTGTTCAAATTATAGCTTAGTAGCGTTTTTCGTAACCGAGTTATTACGAAAATAATTTTCAAAAAATTACAGTACTTAGTATGCAGCCGCCATGTTGGTGTCCTTCAGAGGGACACAAATATGGCCGCCATCAAATTGAACAAAAAGTAGAGTAGATTCTACCAGCAATTATCATCAGCTTTCACTTCAAATCTCTTTAGGTATCACTTCTCAATTATTATCACATCTGAAAATTTAAAAACGACATACAAATATCCGTTTTTGTGGCAGTTCAGAAACACGTTCATCCTAGAATTTTGATGACATCAGATGAAAACTACCAATTGTCCGCGTTATTGTTCACCACTAAATTTTCCGTGCGGCGGCCTAAAAGCTGAAAACGACATGAATTTATTTATTTATTTCGATTTCTAACACACTGCGACGCTTGGAGCTTTCGAATGTTGCGTTTAGTGTGTACAAAAAGTAGTTTTGCATTTCAACTGTTGTCTCCGGCGTGATACGTACAAAATTTTAGGTTAAACTTCGGTATTACTTTTTCAAAAGTTATAAATCGATTGAGTGATTTTTCAGTTCCATCTAAATAAAGCATCAGATTTGTATGAAAACGGCGGCAAAACTTCTGGCGCGGTTGCGACTAATTGAACAACCAAGGCCTGAGGTACCATGATCACCACAAGAAGAGAAGTGACTGTTTAAAAATGTAGCTGCAGGTTAGGAGTTGACTTAAACATAGAATATCGATAAAACTGATTTATTGATGATTTTGTTTAATACGTTTTGGCCGTAATGCACAAAAAAGCGCGCACTCCGAGAGCCGTCTATTATAACAATAGAGTGTTTCTGTCGAGGAACTATCGGCTGATAGTTGCCCGCGGAAATTTTATGTTCTAAAAAACAAATATTAGCCCGAGAACGAAGTTCGAGGGCTAATATGCTAGTTTTTTAGACATAAAATTTTCCAAAGGGCAACTATCAGACCGATAGTTTCCGAGACAAAAAACACTCTATTGTCGTTATTGTTCACCACTAAATTTTCCGCGCGGCGGCCTAAAAACTGAAAAACGACATGAATTTATTTATTTCGATTTCTAATTACACACTGCAACGCTTGGAGCTTCAAAAATAGTTTTGCATTTCAACTTTTTGTCTCGTAAATACGTAAACTTTAGGTTAAACTTCGGTATTACTTTTTCAAAAGTTATAAATCGACTGAGTGATTTTTCAGTTCCATCTCTGAAATGAGTTTTTTTGTGTGTTTGAGAGGGCGGTCAGGCTCCCCGAAGGGTGGTGCAAGCCTGCCGAACTACAGAAGAATCCACTCAAAACGGAGGGTGCTCGAGCACGTCAACTTCACCGGGGCAACGAACCCCGCCTCCACTTAAAAATTAACCCAACCCAAAACCCAACACAAAACAATACAAACAAGACATCTCTGAGCAGTACACCAATCAAGGAGACCCAGCTCAAGAGAACAGAAACACAGATCGTCCAGATTAGGACCAAAACAAGACGAACAAAACAGAACAAGAGACCATCTCTGAGCAGTGCCACCAATCAAGGAGACCCAGCTCAAGAGAACAGAAACACAGATTGCCCAGATTAGGACCAAAACAAGACGAACAAAACAGAACAAGAGACCATCTCTGAGCAGTGCACCAATCAAGGAGACCCAGCTCAAGAGAACAAAAACACAGATTGTCCAGATTAGGACCAAACGTAAAACGTCTAGATTAAGACAGCGTCCAGATTAGGACGACGTCCAGATTAGGACACGAAAGATGCGTCTAGATAAAGACCAGCCAACAAGAAAGACGCCCAGATTAAGACAAGAAAACGTTCAGATGAGGACAAGTGGATGAATGACACTCAGTTCAACCAATGAAGGAGACCAAAGTGCAAGAAGAATCACAAACGCAAGATCAGCCTTATCTCCGTTCACAAGACAGACGACACCATTTCCACCCCACTGGCGTTGGAAGAAAACGACGACGGCGTTGGGAACGAAAACGCTGAAGAACAAGGGAAGATGAAAACGCACTCTGGATTTGATGGCGGCTAAAAGACCAATAGCAGAAGGGGCCACAGACCGGAAATCTGTAATCATTCGCTGATGCCAGATGAAAAATTTACAAACATAAAGCAGGTAGACAAAAAACGCGTGGGACACAGAGAAGCTCGTCGGAACTGAAACCGAAGAGGAGTGGCGGAGCTCGATGTTAGGAGCAGTGGGGACAGCACCGAAAAGAAGGGGACTGGATCCAGTCAACGCCACTTCGAGCCAACGGGCAATGGTAGAACAGATGATCCAGCGTCTCCAGGTGAGGACCACAAAAGCACGTCGTTGGCTAATTGTATCCAAAGAGGCCAGACGCTCGGCCGTATAGAGAACGCCATGAGCGATCTTCCAATTGAGGTCGGTGACCAGACGATCAAGCGGTAGAGAATGCAATTGTTTTTGTCTGAAATGAAGTATGATTTGTATGAAAAACGGCGGCAAAAACCTGGCGCGGGTCGCCAAGTTGAATCAAAAGAAAGCAGGACAGAGTTTTCTTCGGATTATTTTCTTCACTCAATCTCTTCTAAAGTTTCATATATTCTGGAAAATTGTGCAAATGATTTAGCACAAAATGGGAAGATCTGAAATAATTGTGGAGCTGAACATTATGTTCATTTTACAAGTCAAACGGACAACTGAACGGAGTCGAAGATTTCACTTGTTTACGTCGGGCAAACGCTTGACGAACTGTCGTATTTAAGCTTCATAACCGATATTTATTGTGCTGATTCAAGCTGGAATTGACAAGCCTCTTGGAATACAAGGTAACAATACCGAATAGGCTAAGCTTAAACTTGTGGTGTAAACAGGCTGTCATTTTTGGACGAATTTTGTGTCGGTTTACGATCTTTCCGTAAATTGTTTAGTGCTCTTTCATTCGCATTTGTTGTACATTTACAGGAATTTGCCATTAAAATATTTCGTTCCAAACTTCGTGCATGCTCATATGTTATGAAAGAATTGATAGAGAGTAATTTCTCACTATTTTAAATTTATTCTTTCAACTGTTTAGTTCAAAACTGCACAAACGGTTGTTTTTCGCTCGGGCGGGGTACTATCGATCCGGGTTTTTTGCCCGAACGGGCACTATTGCCTGACAGTGTCTCTCCGCGGATGAACACTATCACGTCACGTGTTCGATTTAAGCCAATCAGAATCAAGAAAATTTAGTGGTGAACTATAACGATCGATAGTATAGGTGCCTGTGGAGCGAGTTTGCCAATAGTCAGCCACTGGGTTATGCTAACAGCCGATAGAAACCAAGAGCGATAGGATATCGATAAAACTGATTTATTGAGTAGCCAATCAGATGGCGAGTTTGCTAATAGGCAGCCGCTGGGTTATGATAATAGCTGATATAAGTCTAACGCTCATCCATTTTAATAAAATACACGATGAGAAGCGTGAAATTTTAGAACATAGTTTATTCTCAGTCACGACTTAACTGTGTCTTATTTACAATGCTTAAGATAAACGAAAACTAAAGTATTTACCGCCTTTACCAAACTACAAATATCAGAAAATAAAACGTTAAATAGTTAATATCAACCCGTTATGTCAATAAACAGTCTGTTTGGGCCAAGGAAAACCAAAGCATTCCTATGGTTAGATTAATTCATAGAATTATATTCCTGTAAATGTTCTGTGCTTTTGTAAACAAATGTCCTATTGTTTTTCATTTGAATCATCTTTAAAATCACGTCGATTAGTCATTCATTAATTGATTGGAATTTTCTGTTCGCAGTGTTTTGACGAGAGTTCATCGTGTTTGGTTCGTCACAGTTCTTGCGCTAAGCGACCACTTCTGGTGATAAGGTACTGAAATATTTTCTTGGAAGGCAGTTGGCGCGATACAGTTACTGTATCTGACACATGAGGTATTCCGTATGCAAATAAAACTGAACAACAAACAACGTTCCGCTCTCCGTTTTCCCTGATTACTTTCCATTCCTGATTTTCCCTAATTCTTCCTGTGGTGCTTGCGGAAGATGTGGTGTTTCTTTGATCCTTTCTCTGGTTTTGGGGCGTGGTGGCGCTTACCGTAGTTGTACGGCGCCTGGTTGTACACGGTGTTGCAGCAAGCCGGGGTGCAGCCGACAGGTGCACAAGTATTGGGGCAGCTATTGGGGCACGTGGCTGGCAATGGAGGAGCTGGGGCGGGGTAGTAAGCCTGTGGGTACCCTTGTTGGCAGCAGTTGTCGTAGCAGGAAGGAGCACAGGCTGATGAGCAGGGAACTGGGCAGACTGCTGGGGCTGGTGCTTTGAAGCATGCTGACAAATGATAAAAAAATATGAGAGTTATTAACTACATGTCAAGGCAGTCATCAACAAGCTATTGTGACAGTACACCACTATTTTATTCAGTATTATTTTATTTTGTTTTAGTGAACTCAAATTTGCCTGTTTGCAGATTTGCTCTATAGAATACATTGAAAATATCATTTTATCAAGTAAAAGTCTGCAAAACAGTCTCTCTTTTTCTCGAGATATTGTGCACGACGCGCAAATTAAGAGGCGCGAAGCGCCGATAATGAGGCGTGAAGCGCCGAAAATCCACGCGCGAGCCTCGTATTTTCAGCGTTTCTCCCCAGTCCCACTCGTGATATTCACGCTCGTTCCAGATACTTTTCGGACCGCATTCAGCCCGACACTCGCGCTAAAATACGAACTGTTTTGCAGTCTAGTAAAAGTAATATAGTTATTTCGTCATAACCAACCGAACTATATCAGACCGGTCTTCTTGTAATGGACTTGGAATTGATACTGAGCTTCGTTATTACGGACTTTTAAAAGCGTCGTTTTCAATTAAGGCGATTGATTCCTATTCCTCATATGACAAGCAAATTTTAGTTCCTAACCGATAGACAACTCTTTCTATACTTGATATTACATATTTTAGAGTATCGGTTGAAAATGAGTACATGATGCCACAAACGCACAGTCGGGAGAACAAGTGCCAGTTGAGGTTTGAGCGCGCGAGTTTAGTCAACAAGACGTTACTAAGCAACAGGACAACAGGACAACAGGACAACAGTTTCTTGATTGGATAATAAGAATCGGACACTCTTCGAGTGCTTCAACGAAGATTTTCCAATAACGGCATTTGTTCCCCCGACTGCTCAAGATGAGTATTTGTAAAAATCATTTGGTGTTCATTGTAATTATGAAATGCATAATTGTCTGTATTTATAAATAAATAATGATAAAAAAAAAAAATAAAATAACTCACCTGCTTGGCCCAGTTTCGGGGCGACAGGAACTGGGGTAAGCTTGCCCAGAATTCCTCCGACTAAGGCCTTTGTCAAGTTCGGAAGATGAGTTCCGTTGTCTTTGAACTCGACAACGAAGTGCACGATGCTCTTGCCGTCAGCGGCTTTGCTGTTTTACGAAAAAGAGGAAAGTTTAGAATCGACAGTAGCTCTTGTTATATGAAAGTTGATTTGTAATAAATCGACGTTTGATTAGGAAAAACTAATCTTAATCATCAACTACATCCGATCTGTCAATCTAAAACTTTCTCTTTAGCAACTTTCGCGCCTGTTTTCTTTCTCCTTTTGTTTTCTGGTAATTCTAATTAATTTCGCAGTATTGCCATCCGTAATTGTTCAAATAACTTCCATTTGTTGTAACTGATTTGTCGAAACATGTCTTCAAAACTTCAAAATGCCATTTTGTTTATGAAAATGTATATTTGTCTGCTGTTATCCCGACAAATAAGGAAATGGAAGTGATGGCGATGGTAATGACCGGAATGATAACAACAATTTTGGATTAAATTAAAAATAAACACATTATAGCTACCTGAATCTCAGGGTGGTAACACCAATGAAGGGTTTGTATCCATCATACACTTGCATAACCTAATCATTTAAAATCATAATTCATAGTCAGTTAATCTGTTCGATAAACGTACAACCCTACCTAATATAATAGAGAGGTTTTCAATGAGTGTCGAAAGTAATCCGGAATTGCCTTGGTTTTGTCTTACTACACTCTGTGATTGGTTTAAAAAAAACTAGCGCCACCTTCTCGACCAATCAACCCCGGCAAAACCAAAACCAACCGCGACTTGGTCACACGCGTTTTCCCGCGCTTGGCTCAGGCTGCGTGTATTTGTTTCGTGTCCTCATTGGTGCGGTTGTTTTTTTACTTTGCGCGACCTTCCCGTCGCGCGTGACTCGCGCTCCACGCTCGCCTCGCGCTCGCCTAAAAAAACGCAAAAAAATAACGCCTGTTCTGCAGGCTACTTTTGTTGTGATTTAACATTCTAATTGCGTTGTTTAAACGCCGGCTACCTTCACACTTAATCGTTAATTATAAACATTATTTTTCTACGTGCAGTGATTGATCAATGTAAAACGTTTCATACAATTTTGACTATAAAATAAACGCATATTCTGATTGGATGGCAGCTATGTAAACACGTTTATGACGTGACGTTTTTGAAAATATTTTGACATAACCTGATGCAAACAATTGAGAGTTCTACAGGGTTCTACACTCACTCTTGTTTCTGCATCAGTTTTAGCTCGCGCGTTTTCTAATTCTTAAATATGCCTCATCGTTGAATCGCTATCAGTCGCTTATCAGCTCCATCGACTTTCTGATCTAACAGCGATCAGTATCCAATTTCTCCACATATTCAAGCGTATAGGTCATGAGATTAACGTTACTGATCACCAGGGGAAATTCCCGGGGGGGTACTCCTTGAAATTTTTGGTGGGGGTGTGCGGCCTGCTTCTCGAAACCCTTACCCTATTTCAGACCAAAATATGTGATTTTCCATACCCTATTTCAGACCTGACCAAAAAATCGATACCCTATTTCAGACCTATAAAATTAGTACACGTGTCTAATACATGACTTCAGCTACCCAGAAATGGGTTCCATTTGCGCAAACATTTGAAAAGGGCTTCAAATTCCCCGATGTTAATGGGAAAAAATAGTTTCGTCTAAAAGCCAAACCAAATTCCAGGCCAGAGTGCACAAAACATACCCTATTTCAGACCAAAATGGTCAAAATCTATACCCTATTTCAGACCAAAACGGCTAAAAAACCATACCCTTTGGGGCCGCACATACCTATATAGCTTATATAAGGGAGTACCCCCCCCCCCCCCGGGGGGAAATTATCCAAAGATATGACCAAATAGTATTATAGTAAGGAGAGTTTGTCTGTTAAACACAAAGGCTTTTCTAAAACAGGGTTCAACACACTTACCCCAACTTCAAAATCTGTTCTAAGTTTGATGAACTGTTCTGAATGTGGAGAAGCTAAATTATCATCATAGGTAGCGTTCGTCAACTTCAGTGTCAGGTTGTACACGGTGCCTGCAAAAAGTAAATAAAAAAACAAGAAACAAAATATCCAATTATATAAAAACGCGCGACTGCCGTCCAAGGTCAATGGAAAGTCGTTTATATAGGTAGCTCTATATAGAGATTATGTTGTCTTTTTACTCACAAGAAAGCACGGTATTCCTCTTTAAAGGGAGTGTTTCACGGTTAGGCGCATACCCGTTAAAAATTATCAACGGATTACACCGAGAATGTCGACATTTGAATACCAGAATAAATTACCAGAATAAATCCTTCGGGCCAACACTTTATTCTGGTAATTTATTCTCGTATTCAATGTCGACGTTCTCGGTGTAATCCGTTGGAAAATTTTGTAAATTTTGGCCATTCGTTGTTTTTCTTGGACTAATTATAGAATGTGAATACTGAAGTATCGAGAAGTACATGTGAGTGCTTTTTTTTTCAAACGGGAAAAGTTGATAAGCCGGCACATGCGCCCAACCGTGAAACACTCCCTTTCTGAACACACAGCGATATTTTCGCCAAGAACAACATTAACTCTGCAGGAATACTTTCAACAAGTGTTCTCCGAGCGCGAACCATATGCATTTTCTCTATCACAGAAATTAGACTTCGAAAGTACGACCAAATATTATAAATACAATGACGACAATGTAGCATCTTCTATACAAATGTTTCTTCAATTGAAAGTTTCACACATGAAACAACCCGGATGATAAGGGCGCACAAAGCACGCTGATCAGTGCGGTGCTTTAAACGATAAAAATACGCACTACAAATTTTCACAGGCTTTAATCTACTACATAAACTTACACTGCAGCGTGTTAGGGTCAAATGGAGTTGGAGGTGGTTTTGTGGGCGTTCCTGGTTGGGTCGGAGTTGAGGGTTTCGGGGTACTTGGCGCAGGAGCTACAATTTTAAATATTATACAGTTACTTACAGTACATTCATAAGTTGCATAATTCAATAAGTTAGACGCTTTACTAACGCTGCGATTTTAGCGTGGCTACAAATACAAGTGCGCGTATTCGTAAATACAAACGACTAAACTATATAGCAAATAACACGAATGTTTTCAGGTTTTACTCTGTGAGCTAGAGTGCAATAATTCTCAACTAATATATTTCAAACAGAGTTATAATTTCGCAATTATTAAACCCATTATAATCCGTTGGATTGATAAATAAAGGTTTATGTATCTTGTTCCTTCTAAATTGCCTTCACTCGTTGAGAATTTCAGCGAAAGAGGATTTGTAACCAGGCTCAACTCGCTTAAGAATCCATTACGCAATATCCCGGATGACAGAAAGTCCTCCCCTAACCGGAATCTGGGAGATGACTAATGTGTAACAAGCTACATAAAATCATTTATTTTGTCAAATAAATATCCTTTAATTTCAGTTTAGATTATTAAAATGTATGTTACGCGATTCAAGCGCGTAACCAAAATATCTTGGTTGCCATCTTTCTTGTGTACTCAGTATCGAATAAAATGCCATGTTATCATCAAATTATCAACAACTAGTTTTAATGTCGTTGTGATCATGATAAGACGTATTTTCAGAACGATTCAAACGAAGACACAGTTAAAAGGATTCGTTATAGACAGCTAAATTGTAATTGCCACAAACAAACGAAGCTCACTTACTTGTTACTGCACAGCTTGAAAATGCGATGTAAGTGGACAGAAATAGTGCACAGCACACGAAGACTTTATCGCCCCTCATTGCTTGAAGATCGCTGCAGAAAACAAAGGAACAGCTTCGGGTTAAGTTGGTCTAAAAAGCAATTCTAATTCAAGAGAAAGGTCAAAAATGACCTATGGCTTGATCAGGTGCATGTTGAGGTCATACCACAAAGCGACACCTCCTTGGCACAAGATGGCGAACAATCAATCCACAAGCACGATGCTTTTACAAACCAGGAAAGGTCATGAATCGGTCGAGAGTTTAACCGGTACCTGATAACTGAGCGTCGTTGTTTATACTTGATTTGTAACGCTTTGATTAGGCGTTAAATCTTTCGCAACTCGTTTGCCTGCCTTCATAAAACTTTTCTGTAGTGTTTCGGCTATGAAAGTCGTTGTTAGGGCTTTCGGTAAATCAGTACCAGATAGTGAAAAGTAAAACTTCAAAAGCGCAGATATCTAAGTACTAAAAGCCGTTACTGGTAGATGAAGTGAAAAATGACTGGTTGGAATTTCTACCGACGGGATGAACTGCGAAGAAATATGATTGAAGTGAAAAGCGATTGGTTTGCCTTTCTTTCGCTCCCATGGGAGACTCTGAATAATAAGAAATGTGATTGGAGCATTGAGATTACAAGGACCTGTCTACACAAATCTTAGACTGCTTGATCAAACAAGAAACACTCAGGCTATATCGGTAGCAATATAGCCATAATATGAGGTCGCATTTAACTGAAAAGTATTCTGTTGTCCTGTTGGATGGAAGATGATTTTTGAGGAAATAAACTTGGGTTTTAATTTATTGTACTAGAATTTACTGAAAGGCATTTTACTAGCGCTACTTTAATTATCTCGAAGAAGACAAAAGAAGGAACACATAACATCACCCTTACCCTACTGGTTGGGTTAACATTTCAGTTGGTAAAATAATAATGTTCGTTTAGAAATGAAGCAGTGATTTACAGTCCTTATGGGGCAAGGAAAAAGGTACAAAAACAATGTGAAAAATATTGAAAAAGCTAAATCCTAGCTCACTTTGATTACGGTAATAATTGGTCTATCATAATAACTCCTCGTCAAGCACAACAAAGTGAAAATGTTTGAGTGTAACAAAGGTAACTTTGTGAAAACAAAAGAACCGTGTTGTGATGATCAAACCTGTTGAGACTATAAAACAACTTAAATACAAAATAGTTTTGTTTAAAATCATTGTTTTGTTCATTCCTATTCGCCCGGCATCGCAAACTCATCTCATTGTTATTTCGAAGATTGAAATCAAGCTTCCTGAAAGTCTATAACACGCTCGCTCTGTGTTCAGTGAACGTCGAAATCAGAAGCGGAAATAGTACTCTCCGGTCGAGTTTTTTTCCGCAACCTGCTCCTTTGTCAAGGACCGTGAAAATCTGCCCACCCAACGAAGGTTGCTTAAAACGAATCTAAACACTTCTAAGAGAGTAAAAGATAACAAACGTAAATATACTTACGGCGTTACGATGTTCCCAATTCGTACGGATTTCGGAAATTGTTTTAACTGTAGTGACTTATTTACAAAAATTCAACTGTTGATACAATGAGAGCGGACTATGTAATCAACAACATTCTTTACTCATTCCGTTATTTACCCCAAAGTGAATCCGCGCAAGCGCAAAGGCACTCCAGTATATGACCTTGATGAAGTCATTGAACTAAAAAAAATAATTTCGCGGGGTTGATTTTTCTTTCTTTCTGACATATTGTACCGTTACGATCTTATATACAAATTATTTCTGGAGACTCAATAGTTTTCTGCTTGATATGACTTTACAGTCATTTCTATTTTTCTCGGTAAATTTTTGTTTGATTTCGTACGCTACGAGCCGCGAATTTGTTTATCTTTATTCACGCGCTTAGTTCCGACAGACTGGATTACATGATTGCCTTTTGTTTTAGCCCAAAGGCGTTTGAATTCCCTACAATGGAGCAAATAGGACGCATATCAGAGAACAAATCAACAGGTTAATTTTTATCTTCAGGTGGTTTCATTCAAGCCTTGTCATTTCCGACGGGTATAGTGGCGCCTACAACATGGACTCATATCACTTGCTCGTAAGGTCACAGAGTAGCTATGTATAGGTAATCGCATTGGGATTAACATAACGAGTGTTTTTAGAAATTTGCAGAAATTGCCCGAGCCGCGTAGCGTAGGGTAATTTGCAAATTCTGAAAACTAAGATCCTTAATTTTACGCGGAAATCATGCGATCACTTGTTGGTATCATAAAGGACAAAATTATAGTGTGATAAAGACATCGCGTGATCTTCGGCAATCTTCGGGAGATTATCAGAAATATTTGCCGACCTTCCGATCACGTTCGAAAATCTTCGGAGGACCTCCGATCAGATTTTCGGAAATCTTTGTGTCATCTTTGGCAATCTTCGGAAGGGCGGTTCGGGTCATCTTCGAAAATCGTCGGAAGACTTCAAATTTGGAATCTTCGGAAGTCCTCGGGCGATCTTCGCCCATAAACAAGAATTAACGAAAAATGCTCTCTGTCTAAACCAATCAGTATTCAGTAATGTTGCCCTCTATGTTATTAGGCAGAGTTGAGTCAGTTGACATGTTACGAGATGAATGGCTAAAATCATGGTTTACTTACCTGATATCCTACGATATCAAGTCACTGACCTGATCGATATCCAACATTATAATATACTAACCATAGGATAATGCATTTTCAAGCAATTTGATTGGTTCCCTGCCCATGGTCTCAGAGGCAATATACCCTCTCTACCTTATTTGGAAATACCGTGAAGTTTAATTTTTTTTGTCTCGAGCAAAAAATGGCGGAACATTTTCGGGTTTTTTCTATTTTCCTCGGAGAAATTCTACCGTTTAATTTCCTGGGATTTGTATATTATAAAACAATTATTCGCCGAAGGCGAAGTGAATATTGGTGAATATTCCCCGAGACGAAGTCGAGGGGAATATTCACCAATATTCACGAGCCTGAGAACGAATAATGGTTAATTACCGTACCCAAATTCGGAATTAGCCAATCAGAAGCTCTATCTACTGACCTGATATCCTACGATATCAAGTCACTGACCTGATATCCAACAATATCATGGTCACTTTCAAGTCAAGTAATAAAATTCTGCAGATTAGAGCTGAATTTTCCTAAGCAAAATTTTGCGAACAGGAAAATGTTGACGAAGTGAGTAATTCGAGGGAAATTTACCAAGAAAAACTAAGCTAAATTTCGCGCCAAAAACGCGTCTCCTACTCGATCGCGGTTGTCTCAAAACCAGTCTTCAAAACAATTCAAAAACGATAACATTCGACGATGTTTTCGTCAAATTCGCCACAGGAGAAAGGAAAGAGGACATTTAAGGTAAGATGATGGAAATTATGACCATAAACAGTTCATTTTCAGTTCATTTTCAATACAAAAACAATCACACATCGACATCGACATCGACGATCGGAACGCCTGACACATTTTTACTCGATGAAAGTCGTCTTTGCGTCTCTTCGCGTAAAGAATAAACCGAATTTGGGTACGGTAAATACCTAATCGTACCTTTTTTGTTCGCTTCGGCGGCATATCAGTCTCATTTGGTCTCGCCATGGGTATTATACAAAATACAAACCATGGCTCGACCAAACTCGCCTGATATGCCGTCGAAGCGTACCAAAAAGGTACGATTTGGTATAATGACCAGCCAAAATGTACTTGATCTGACTGTAGTCATATTCAAGTTTAAATCGAACTCCAGTCCGTACAACTAAGTTAATCACTCCCTGGTGTAGGATGGTTGATTTACAACTAGGTATGAGAATGGCCAGGCCCCTTTTATACCGGAATAACTTCTTGTTTAAATCTATTATGGAACATCACGGAAATATTGTAAACAAATAATAATTATCCAAGTCGTGCTATAGTTTCCCATATCTGCTTGAAGAAAGATTACACGCCTAGATTAATTGACAATATTATCTGATCGACTAAGCGCAGCCACGTTTATGTAGCATAGAAGGAAAGAAAAAAGCCCGAAAAAAGACAGTCAACTGAGTCAGTCAAACATATCCCTTAACAAAAACTCATCTCTCACAACCACTGCTCTGACTTTTTAACTTGTTTTATTTGCATCGTCATCGTTAATAATTCACATCCTTTTATGGTAAATAACATCTCATTTTTTCGCAGTATAAATCTTGACTTCCGTGTCTATCATGTGCAGAGTCTCTCTGTAATCAATCTTCCTCAAAGCCCTGAAAGAAAAAATCGAAGCAAAACGAATTACATCACTTTTGGTCGACAGCTAATAAGTGATATTGCAGTCAGCAACAGTTCAAAAAAAAATAGTGTAGTTTGTAGTTTATTAAGAGGGATCGAGGGCAGAAAATCTATATACACTCTAGTGATCTAGATAAGAGCATTGCTTCCCCTCTAGATGGGATGCTAGTCCATCGCAAGTTTCCCCACCAGCATTTTGTCAGGTTGCCCTTAAACAGCTCGCCGGTACCCATTTATACTCCTGGGTGGAGAGGGGCACTGTGTGAGAGTCAGAAGCAGGACATGCCACAACGACCACGGGCCAGCAGGCGCCAAGCTGTTTCAGCAAACAACTTTCTCCATAAGACGTAGAACTGAAATCAGTGAATCAAGATTGGTAGAGGAAATCCAGCCTTTTTCTATTCAAGGATGGACATGAGGGCTAGTGCCAACCCTTTCAGTCCAAAGATTCGTACATGTCTACTGATTTATTTAATACGTAAAGATAAACTAGTTGTTGGTTACTGTTGGCAGAGTATTTCCACTCTAGTTTGTAAAGTTGGACTTTATTTACTGCATAGCATGATCTTATGATCCTTACCGGGAGATAATCGTTAAAAAACTGGCCTCCTTCGTCTTCATCTTCCATTTGCGGGGATGTCTGTTGACGGTAGAACTGTACTTGACCCCTATGTATTCTTCCGGGTCTGTAATTTTTGCCTAACGAACGGCCAAATCTCCTCCCCATATTATGAACAAGCTGCACTTCTTGAACAGCGATTACAAGTACAAGAACAAGAATGGCTACAACTGAAACGAAACTGCGACCCTTCATAATAACTGGGAAAAAAATAGAATGAAAAGTATAAATCCAATCAAGAAGCGGAGAGAAGATACTAGTAAAGATACCCAAATAAACTACAGTTGTGGACAGTTGAAACTGAACACCCTAAAAAGGTGGTAACATTTTGATCCAATATCGATATATTCTGACATTGTTAGGCCTTGTTGGAATATGTTATGGCCAAACGAACGCAACATATTCGACAGCTGTTCCACGATTCTCCTAGCTGTAGCCCCGAGGGAATACTCCCCAAAAATTTGGGTGGGGGTGTGCGGCACGCTTCTTGAAACCCTTACCCTATTTCAGACCAAAATATGTGAATTTCCCTATCCTATTTCAGACCTGACCCTTAAAATTTCGGGGAAAATTTCCCATTTTAAAGTCAAAATGGCAAAATCTATACCCTATTTCAGACCAGTAGGCAAAACATACCCTATTTCAGACCAAAATGGTCAAAATCTATACCCGTTTTCAGACCAAAACGGCTCAAAAACCATACCCTTTGGCGCCGCACATACCTATATAGCTTATATAAGGGAGTACCCCCTCCCCCCGGGGGGATGGGGGGGGGGTGGGGGGGGGGGCTGTAGCTCAGTGGTAGAGCGTCCGACCGGTGTGCGGAAGGTCATAGGTTCGACTCCTGTTGGGGGAACTCGGAATTTTTTTTCCGAGTAGCTTGAATAATATCTTTTTCATGTTCCATATGGTTTTCAAATGTTAGAACTAGTGGACGAAAGTTAAACTTGGATTAAACATTCGTCCAACAGGTCCAACATGGTTCAACATTCGTCCAACATGGTTCAACATCAACAGGATGGTCAAATGGTTTCGACATTTTCACCCAACAACTGAAGATAATGTTGGATCAACCAGTTTTGGGACCGTTTGACCATGCAGGGTACCAATAAAACACGCACTTTTTAACTTCTAAAAAATACGACGGGTATTATACGTTATAATCCATCAAAATTTTTCTCGCGCGCGATTGTCACGTGACGCAGCCAAAACTGGGGAATATCCGGGTGATATTCCCCAAGTGATATTCCCCAGTTTTTAAAATTTGCGTTTCACGTTCGCAGGTTCAGTTTTCGTCTCAAATAAATTGCTAAATTAAATAAAACTGATTGTTTTGAACAGACTAGAAATATTTTTGAACGCCAACAGAATTATTTTGATGTTTTAAACAGCTTGGCCGACCGAGATCTTCCACGGCAAACAGAGCGGCCTTGTGAAAAAATATTTGAAGGATAATAACTACAATAGCCTCCATTTGGCTTCAAAAATATGCTCGGATATTTGTCCGCGGACATTATCTGTTCCGAGAAGCGAACAGTTTTCCGAGAGCGAAGCTCGAGGAAAACTGTTCGCTTCTCGGAACAGATAATGTCCGCGGACAAATATCCGAGCATATTTTTGAAGCCAAATGGAGGCTATTGTTTATTTAGTGCCATAATATTAATACGGAGTCTCTCCATTCCCGATTTTAAAGCCTTAACCCTATAAATGTTGTGCAAAGTTTTCTCATCAAAGGTGGAAATGATAAAAAAAATCGCTTGCTATTGGAATCACAATTAAAGAGAATGCCTATATATGCACCCAGTGTCTCATCAATACATGACGACAAAAAGCTCCTTGCTACTTATTCCCAATCGAAAAAAAAAAACCGAATGATTCTCTCACCTGACTAAAACTTGATCAGTCTGTGCTAAGCTAAGCTGATTTAAGGAACTGGTTGAGTTTTCACTCTCCTTTCATTCAAACGCATTTTTATAAGGTGATAAAATCAGATAGGAACGCGTATGTTCCTTATCGTTACGCCTTCCTATTTACCTTAACTGACTAATTTCTTATTGATTCAGTTGTGATGTACATCATTTGCCTTTTTGCCGTAACAGCGTGAAACTGTATCACCGATCTATTTTACCAAAACACTCTCGTTCATCTGTTTGCGCTCACTATCATTTTATTAGTTGTTTTTTTTTCGATAAGGAAATAAGACTTCACACGGGTATAGTAAAGTTTTAACTCTTTTCCGGAACTCCCAGAGTCAATTCTGCGAGGTCAATTAATGTTGGTGCTACCATTTAAAGTCTGTGGAAGAAGCCCTAGTGTGTGATCATTCAATGAAAGCAATTGATCACGAACAGTTCTTAAATCTTGTTCTCTTCCGTTATTGTGCTGTCACAAGGCGGTTCAAACTTGCAAGTCTGTGCATGAAGCCACGGCTGACTTTTCAAATGAAAGTTATTGAGCAGTACGTTTATTTGGTACAGTTTAATTGTTATGCTGTAAAAGGTGGTACCGTCGTTTAAGTATGTGGATGAAACCATCTATGGTCTGTGACCATTCAAATGAAAGCTAATTGATCATGAATGTTATGTGGTACTGTTCATGTATTATGCTGTAAAAAAGTGGTTCCAACTTTTTAGACCGTACACACAAACCCCAGTATGATGTGACCATTCAAATATATTTAAAGCTATTGAACTTTACTTTTGTGTGTGTACTGTTTATTTTGTTGTACCAGGTGGTTCTAACTTAAGTCTGTGAATAACCATTCAAAATAAAGCTATTGAGCAACACAGTTTTACAAAAGGGAATTTGACAATATATTTTTTTAATTCGAAGCAGTTTACATTAATGAAAACATTACACCCATGTCAGTATCATTTGATGCAAAACTGTGAGGTGACACGCTTTTGCTGACGAATTTCTGAGCGATCTTCACTCAGAAAAGAAAGAGTTCTACTGGAATGAGTAAGTGAATTTTCTGCTACATTTATTAACTCTTCTGCTATTATCCTAAAGCAAGTCAAAATCTCGATATGTATCTTCCAAATCTAGTCAAATAACAGATTTTGTAAAAGCTGACGATAAGATAAGATTGTAGAAGTGTTCGCTTAATAAAAACAACAATTTTTAATGAAGTTCCAAATCAGAAACAAATTGATTTTTTACAATTTGGCGAAAATGCATTGGATCTCTATTTGCTTATATTTTCCTTACACATTGTATTTCACTTTTGCAAACTGATATCCGAATCATTAAAAACGGAGCGGCTGTTTAAAGAGAATCGACGCCGTATGCTTTGAACTTTAAATACTGAGATTGGTATAAAACTAAATGAGGCATGAAAAGGAGAACGCTATTGTGTTGTGTTCCTATTTTTAATTATCACATACGGTATGTCAGACTTTTCGTCTGGCAAAAAACAATCTCTCTATGAAATAAACTTGTGCACAACATGAAATAACCTGTCTTTGTTTACTCGCGGACATTTTCATCCTTCGATCAGTTGACCGCTAATGAGTACGGATTTAATTAAATAATGTCAATAAACTTTACAGAATGAACGGCCTCTTCCGCAGAGTCATGGACAGATACAATATAAACTGAACATCGAATTGAATTACATCCATACATAGTTTTAGAAGTGTTCCATACAGCTCTATAAGTTCCCCATCTCTTAATTTTAAAAACCTTCTGCCTACGTATTGGAAAGTCAAAATTATTTCTTATATTTACGATTGAAACACCATGTTTCCCGATAGATACAATTGATAAAGGCAAAGCTAACGCATCTTTATTTATACACGGTTTGTGATTAAAGCTTGAAGTTTGTACAGCCGTATACCTGAAACAAATATTTCAAATCAACACAACATAGTTGAGATAAATATATATTTTTAATTAAAAAAAATCGAAGGTGTTTTTAGAAAACTAACGAATCGCAAACCTTTCAAAAACAGGCATCGGCCGGTGTGGTTTTTCACATTACTAAGGAGCCCAAAAGTGTTAATTCCATAAGGAAAAACCTGATCTTATTAATTTATGGAGACTTTTATTTTCGTAGAGCGACGTTTGTATGTCAATTAAGTTTATCAAAGCTTCATAATTCATTTATAAGATACGTTGTCAGTTTATTAAATTGTACCTAATAACAAATCTCTTGGTTGACAGAAATCGATGGAGTGTTAAAGCAAACAGTGAAAATGAAATACAATATTTTGTTTTACAAACTATAATTTCCTGATATCTGCACTCTGAATAAGTTATGTTGTGTAAAAATGGAACAAAACTTTGACTACTGAATTTCTTATATCCTGGTCTTTCGATATTATTATCATCATCTCGTCTAGTTAATACCTTTGCTACATATGATAACGAACCATTAATCAAGATCTTTTATTTAGATGTCATTGAAGGCAAAAATAATTGCCTTGCCTGTTAAATGGATTTTCTAATTCAAGAAGTCTCATAAAGCATTGAATAACAATGTATAATCAACTATATTTCACAGAAATAGAGTCTGACAAACCAAAAAATTACACTTCCGTTGCTTTTCTCCTCAGGTTAAATTTTAAATAAAACGTTTCTTTCGACTTGTTTGCTGGCGGGGAATTTTAAAAACAGGATCTAGATTGCATTGGACTCAATAAGGGAACGACCTAGAAATGACCATCTGGAGAAATTACGAATCTTGGAACTCCGGATCCAGGTGATTACAGCGATCAACCCAGCGATGATTTGGAAAGCAGCTTTTATTTAAATTTTAATCACTTCAAGTAAAATTTTGGAAAATGTAAAAATGGTTTTACCAAAATGCATCGGCGATTTGGGACTGAAATTTGCTTTTGTTTCAGTTTTGGCGCCAGTGAATGCATGGCGGTTAGTTGTGACTCATGGTTTCAGCCGCGGTTTTTTAATTAAATTTGTGTAGTGGTGAATAATAGCCATACCGCGAGAAAAATAAGCTCCGGGAGCCCAATCAATGATTCACTACTGCAGCTCAGAATTTAATGAAATAATAAAATAAGAAAGAAGGGGTTAAAAATCTGAAGGAAAAAAAATTGTACAAGAAAATGATACCGTACACAACATCGGTAAAACACAAAAACACAACACCTTTCATGACATTTATTTTAGAGTTCAACCTTTTATAAACTAGAACGTGCAAATAAAACGGAATTTGCAAATTGCCTCAACACAGAAAGAAGGAAAAGGTCAGTATAATTCATTTATGCAATAACCCCTAATCTTAAATCCTGTATTCCATGTTATATGATGCATTCGAGGGCAGGCAACAAAAGCGAAATACTGAGATAATTAGCCGTCAGTTCTGAATAATTTTTATCCTCGTGTTTAGCCCGCGCTATTCTCTCCTCAAAACTCCAAAATAATCCGTTTTCAGCCAAGTCCGTAAATCACCAGTGTCAGCCGTACGTAGTAGTACCTTGTACGAGCAAGTATTAACAGGAATCTGAACCTTATGTTATTTCTCGCGAAGATTATCTTTTGCTCCACACCATATCAAATAAATTGGCTCATTACGACGAACCCAGGACCAATCGTCTGTTAATCTTTCAAAGGAAGATTTTAGGCATTTAACAAGGCATATTATCTTCTATCCCTGGATTTATTAAGTAACTGACAAAGTTATTTTGAAAATCACTGAAATCAGATCATATATCCCGCTTCCAAAAGCCGTTCCAGTTTTACACCAGTGTTAAATTTTCCATCAATTGATCTTCAAACTTTTTTACTGAAACTGATAAAATGGATCATGAAATATAATTTAAGAAATCAACTATAAGTGCACTGTCTGGCGTAAAAATGTGAAAATAAAACGAAAATACACAGTTCAAAACATTTCATTGTACGCTTGGTCATTTATAAAACGACTCCATACATGTCGGGCAAGTTTTCAGTCTCTATTGAGTACGAGTTGTAAGAGTCTCAAAGGTTTCAGATAGGGAAAAAGACTGTCAAATTCAGTTTCGGACGGGCAGTATGTATGAAACTCAAAATAAATAAAAAATAATAAAAAAATTATGAAACTCTAATTTTCCGTGCAGAGTTTAATTACGGAAAAAATCATTCTGTTCAGTTTTCTTTTTTTGCGAAATTGACAAGTAGAAGAAAGCGAGAGTTATTAGCTATCTTGGTAAGCTTTGCGTTTTTTTGTTATTTAAATACAAACGCCCACAGAACATCCTTTCCTGCTTGCCGTGCGAATCAATTCAAGTTTATTCAAGTTAGAAATTAATTGGTTCCCTAATATCTGATGTTTGCATGATACGGCAAATGAGCACAAACAGAAAACCTTATTTTAACAGTTAAACAATACGACAAATATTAACTCATCAGTTCATTTCCTAAGCTAAAGTTTTTATGGTGCAAGATTGTAAAGAAGGCGTATGTGAAAATCACACGGAAAATTGGTAGGCGTTCATTTCATTCATTTCATCTTCCGGTGCTAAAACAAAGGAGTATTCTTTACGGAAGAATATTATTTACGTATCGAGATAAATTAGCCCCAGGATTTCTACATAATATGTTTTTTTGGAGACAAACTTAAGACGACGGTCGACTCAAGAGTGGAGAATTCCCCGCAGAAACTCGGCGGGAACGTGGTATAGATTCAAAGAGAACTTTTCAATTGTTCGGTAGGTGAAATTTTACTGAAATAACATTTGTTGGGATTCTGACAAGTATCACGCTCTCAACATGTTTTGAATTTTACATTACATTGTACCGTAAAAACTAGCGACAAATCAAATTATGAGCGCCCTTCCCTACAAGAAAACATGACCAGGAAAATATATACCATGCATTTCAGTTGTTTCGGGACAATTTGTCATCAACGCTGTAGGAATTTGTTTTAATTTCTAATCTTCTTCATATCTAATATTGCTGTTTTACAGTGTTTGAATTGGTTCGTACGACGAATTTGATGCCTCGTTCGATAATTTTGATTGATAGGTAAAAGATAGGTAATGAAGTTAATATTAGCTAACGGTTGTTAATCAAGAACTGTGCTCTGATCTTTGATATAATCTTGATAAAAAGTATGCACATGTGTATGCTTGGCAACCAAGAGAAAAACATTTCAAACTATTTCGCAGCTATCTTATTTATCGATCGATGCTTGCGTTCGGCAGTCTCTATACAGTTCCTATCCACCACCGCCTTTAAAAAGCGGTTTTGATTAGTTGTCATTAGAATGATTATAAGTTAGGCCCAATTTATACATCGCGTTTCAGTTGCGTCAAACTGTAATTCAAGTCCAAGAATACTCGCTGAAATCGCTTCAAATCAGTGCAATGCCCTCACAAACAGCAATATATTAATTAATGTAAAAGACGTTGCTTCTATGGTGTATTGCAACGTAGTCCAATCAAGTAATACCAGCATGATTTCTGCGACTTGAATTACATTCGACACGACTGAAATGCGACTTAATGAGTTGTATAAATTGGGACAATTGGGCCTTATTGAACGTTGTTTCGGCTGACGCCATAGTTATAAGACCACAGCGAAGGTAGCTTTCACTTGTGTTCTTTATCCACTATTCACAGATGATTTTTATCACGGCACGCTGCTGACCAAGTAGCCTGATTTTACGACAGTTATGCTAGGTTTTTAGAAAAGTGTTTATCTTGTCATCCTCACAAGTCAAGTTCAAATTCTGAACTCTTGATGAGCCTAAGGTTTGGCATTTGATTCAGATGTTCAACTTACGTTCAGAAAAACGGACACAGATTGAAAATTTCTGGAGCATGACTGCGTTCAAGAGAATTAGAAATGGTCTTGAGATAGTCTTGCTTGCTACGTCAAGTTGAACGCATAAAATCGAGTAACGCCAGCTATCAGTGAACCAGGTGAATATATTGGAACAACTGCGACTGCGGTACTGCGGTACGACTGCAGCATCACTTCAGTAAGACTGCGGCACGACTGCAGCACGACTGCGGTACGACTGCGACACGACTGTGACACGACTGCGACACGACTGCGACACGACTGCGGTACGACTGCGGCACGACTGCGGTACCGGCGATTCGTGACTGATTCAACTGTGTACCAGAATATAGTCCATTGTATATTCAATATCATAGCTAAAACTAGATTACACTAAATTCAATTTTTTTAATTTCTTTCAGGGAATAAAAATGAAATACACTGTCTTATCCGTTGTTATGGTTGCCGTCCTACTCTCAACAACTTTCCTCTACAGTTGTGTGGAAAGTTCTTATCTGAGGTTTGGTCGATCGCTGCCGAGTAAAAGAAAAGTTCGAGCTCGACCCAGGTTCCAGGTTCAAACAGATGAATCACATGCCACCCAAAACCAGCGAGAAACTGGCACTGGATTGCTGCAAGACGATGCGTATTTGCCAAGATATAATTGGTAAGAGATCTAGAAGAAACGCCCGATGTAATACTTAACCCTTTCACTCCCAGAGTCAAACCTCGAGTCAATAAATGTGGTTGTAACTTTTAAATCTATGGATATAACTCTAGTGTTTGACCATTCAAATGAAAGCTATTGAGCAGTACTTTCATGTGGTACTGTTTATTATGCTGTACAAGGTGGTTGTAACTTTTAAGTCTGTGGATGTAACCCTAGTGTGTGACCATTCAAATGAAAGCTATTGAGCAGTACTTTCATGTGGTACTGTTTATTATGCTGCACAAGGTGGTTCTAACTTTTAAGTCTGTGGATGAAACCCTAGTGTGTGACCATTCAAATGAAAGCTATTGAGCAGTACTTTCATGCGGTGACACCATCGTCAGTGCTCAATGTTGGGCTCCCTCACCAGTTCCAAATTCGTTCCTACGGGCCTGTCACGTACATATACGTGCCGATCACCACAGTGGGAGTGACTGAGTTTTGCTTTAATTTCTTTTCAGAGGCCGGACTGATTAACGTGAAGTCTCCTCCGGAATAGGACGTCACTCTATGTCTTAGTTGAACTTGTTAAGAGCGACTAGTCTCTATTCAGTGTTATAGTGTCTGTTAATGACGTGAAAAGAAATAAATGTTTCTTGGTTCTTGTTTGCGTGTAATATTGTACTTTTTTGTTGCAATTGCTGGGCATCGATAATCAATTTAAAAAATATATGAAGTAATATATCAAACCCGAGAGACAGGGAGGGTTTGATCACAATTCCAAACCCCGAGAAGAGAGTTGAAAATACGACGCGCAGCAAAGTATTTTTTAACGAAATTCTAGGGGTTTGGAAATGTGATCAAACACTGTCTCGAGGGTTTCTTGATTAGCTACTCTGACGTTAACACGCATACAAGGGCTCAGTATTGGAAGGCCAGCTGGCGTTATAGGGAAGTGGCCGTTATTAGAGTTTCCACCACCTTTGCCTTGAGTATAACTGACTAAAAGGACCTAATATGTGACGTGTTTTCGTAGTCTAATGGGTTGATCATGACGAGACTATGAAAAAATCATGAAAGCAACCGGACAATAATAAGTTACTGACAAAATGACAACGCGTAAGACCAAGTAATTCTTGCCGTATTTGCTGAACGGCATAATTTTATAATGAATACTAACGAAATACAACGTTTGGCTTTTTTGACAAATGAAAGAACTGATTAAAATTAAACTATTTTAAGTTTAACAATGTCAAATCAAGGTACTTTGAATTTAGCATTAATTTCGCAGCCGCAACTGGGAAAATATTTCGGAAAACATGTCTAGCTTGGCTGAGACCTATTGCTTCAGTTATCACTGTTCATATTTCGATTCTTCGTCAAGCATCTGTTCATTTGGCACATCACTTACGTCAGACCTAAGAGACAAATTAGAAATGAAATATCTTCAGTATCATCACCCTGTTCAAACTTAACCAACGAATAAGCAGGGCAGAAGAGTGGCATATGAATCATTTTGGTTGGTAAGTTGAGTAGGCAATGTTGGAGTAGCCTACAATGAAGGAGATTTATTTGGTGGGCGAGTGATGGCTTGTCTCATTCGAGTGTTTTAATAGCCGCCATCTTGGAATCGCAAAACGTGGAGAGCTCGCCTTTCTGCCTGACTCCCACTCCCTTGTCCGTTGGGGCGAGCGCAAAATAATATTTTGCACTCGCCCCAACCCTCCAATGTTTACCTAATCCAAGATGGCGGCTCAGCGCTCTTTGGCCCAAAGTACGCCTGCAGTGTAGGTTATGTTGGAGCGCGGGCAATTAATCAGCCGTGTGAAGCTCTGCTCTTATGCTGGAGTAAATGAATCAATTCTGATGATACCTTAAAATATTTAGATATAAGCTTAATAATGTTTTCAATTTGGTTAGACAAACAAAAATATTTCAGGGTTTTTATTGGTCGAGATATTCGGACTAGGAGGCCATAATCCCCGAGCTACGTTGTTAATGTTATTTTCTTATTAACCGAGCGGGAGGTTTGTATGGGGAATCTTGACCGAGGTCGTCAGAACAGACCGAAAGCAGTGAGGTCTCTACCAAGATTGAGATGAGATGGAATATGTTTATGTACACAAGGCATAAAATACATTCATGTAAAGTAGCTGTACCTTTCATCAATGTTTCTGTTGACTTGTGCAGGTTCTTGCCATTTACCGTTGTCTTCAGCCATCGCCCTCGCTCTCGCTATGTTACGCGGAGTATGCTGGAAGCTGCGACCAAATCGAAAATAACGAGACTGACCGGTTACGTCGTGGAGAAGCACAGCAAAGAGCAGTAGTGATATAGCCAGAACAGCACAACTAGAAAGTTTCATTCTTCTCGATCTGCAAGAAATTCAGTTATTTAGACGATGTAGCGATTTCAGTAGATATACCGTAAAATTCTGAAAATAAGCCCTTCCGTATATCTGTCTAAATTTGATAAAACGTACCTCCCGAAATTTCATACAAAACTATAGATTTCATGCAAACAGAGCTTTTAATAGCGGCTAATAAGAGGTCAAATAACGTGAAATTACTCTATCGTATGTCTTTTTAGACCAAGCATACTACATTTACAGCATTGTTATTGAATCGTGAGTTCTACAATTTAATTAAAATGCTTGCAACATGAAATGTGATACCAAGGAAATCAAACCAAAACTGTAATTCGGAGAGCTGACTTGAAGCTTTCTAAAGCGATACATCGCCTCAAATGAACTGGAAAAGAACCTTACACATGGACGAAGAATTAATTCCTAAACATTCAGGATTAAAAGCAACACTGACTCATTTTAAATATGTAGCAGAGAGACTGAGAGAGTGTTCGATACGTCATATGGCTAATGTCAATTTCAAAACACCGGAACCCACGCTATCAAATAGCTTAGCACCGACAAATCACAGAAATATCTACCCACGTGAACAGCTAAAACTCATCAAACGAAAATTTTTTACTCACATGAGCGCTTGAAGTCAACTTGAAGCCATTCTTCGCGGCTGCGAACTTTGCTGTTTGTACGCCATTTTAACCAATACCCCGGATGTTCAAAGCGGCCGTGAAAAGGGGAAGGCAGCCTTCCGTTATATCAACAGATTTTTTATAAGACTTTAGCCACAGAACATTTCAAGCCAAATCACGTTAGGAACGCCTAGAAATGTCCGCTTAATTCCATATCCGAGCCCTAATTGATGTGGCTAAAGTCTTCTGCTGTCTAAAAAAAGCCCGCATTATCGTTACCTCAAACAACCAAATAATTGTCAACCCGTGGAGGATTCGTTTGAGGTAGGATAATAGCCGACGCATAACCAGCTAATCGTAAGACTTCCACCTTCTCTGGACTTAATGATGTCCTCCAGTGCACTTTTTTTAGACAGCAATACAGAAAGCTACAAATCGGCTCGCTTCTCCGAATCCGCGCGCGCTACTGAGATTCAAATCAACAGCCGTTTACCTTCGTTCCTATCGGAGAAGAATGGGGCCGAGAGAGTAAATCAATATTGGGAGTGGACACTAAGCTAAGGGAAACTTAACACCAGGGTGGGTGGGGGTGGGGGGGGGGGGGGGGGGTATGGGGGGTGTACTAAACCATTACTGAAAAAGATTATTGAAACATTAGCAGGCAGATGTGATGCCAACTAGGGCGAATAACCTCCCCCCCCCCCCCCCCCCCTATAGCTACTGCCGCCCATAAAACCTTTGTAAATTGAATAAATTTAGCCATTTCCTTCAGGTACGTTTTGTAAAATTTAGACAGATATAAGCCCCTCCGAATATAAGCCCCCCAAATTCGAAGTATATAATACCCTCAAGAAACATATGCGAAGCAAAATAAGTCGAAAGACCGAATTTAATACAGAACGGCAAATGTATAAATGTCACGAACTGTAGGAGTCGTGTAGGCCTATCACCTTTTTATACCAAGCCCCTCAAAAAAGTCCTTTGAAAAATATAAGCCCCGGGGCTTATTTTCGGAATTTTACGGTCACGAGAATAATACATGAGAGATATGAAATTTCTCTTCGAGTGTTCAACTCGATATCTCAAATCAACCATGTATTATTTTGCAACCTCGATCCCAGGACTCGAGGCTGATTATTTTGTTTTTTGTTAACATACTAATAACGAAGTTTTTGACGATTTTCCGAAGATTTTAAGAATGTTGTCCGAAGGTCATACGAATGTTTCCGAACATTTTCCGACCTTTTCCGAAGAGTGCCGAAGAGTGCAGAAGATTGCTGAGGAAGATCCGAAGATGTCTCGACTTATATCTTCACATGTAAAAGATATCATATCAGTTTTACGGTGTAAAGGTACAATTTTTCTCAGTGTGAGAAATCCTTGTAATTCAGATCGTATCATTAACAAAACGAAATAAACGCTTATCATAAGTTTTGTCTTTATTCCCGCGCCGCATCTTCAATTCATGATAAGCCGGCACAAAACAAAGATGTTAGCTTTACAAGGAAGAAATGTCGGTTTGTAAACCGTGCCAGGGTAGGGTTTCCGTTTAACTATTGTCCATGTACGGACATCATGATAATTTTAAAGACAATATATATCAAAACTCAACATTTACTTCAACTGTACATTTTTTGCATTCTGTCATTTTAATTTAACATTCTTGGAGCTCAAGCGACATGCAAACGTCAGTAATGATTATGATTGCGGAGAAACAATTTTCTCTGTCTAGCCATTTGGGAATCATGATCATATATTTTCGGAAGAAAAAATAGTGTTTGATTGCTTCAGAAACATTTTCTTCCTTTAGAGAATGGAGGTTTGCTGTTTTCCGCTCGGCTTAACGAGAAACATATGTTTCCACAAATGTTTCCTCGTTTAGCAAGGGCCTTAGCTTCTATCATAAAAAAATATTTCGAGTTTGCTGTAATGACAGACCATTATTTATGATTTCCTTACCTTAGATTGCTTGACCACGGAGGAAATCTTCTTTATCTGTTGTTTTCCTTTCTTATGGAGGTCCTCGTATTTCGTGTAACTTTGATCAGCTAGCGTTCTAAGCAAGTACTGGTTTTACACTGGAGTTGCTTAAAAGGACTGGCCCCGGCGCAGGTGGTCTCCACTAAACTGACTGGGCTTGACTAATGGAGCCCGCGTTGGTGAAGTGAACTTGTATCACTTACAATAACAAGCAAAGCACCCTTTTTCTAAAAACCCTGCTGTTTTTGATGCAGTAAAACGGATGCGCACCGAGCCGAAAGTGAAACGTTATCTCCCACCTGTCCTAACGATTGAAATGTAGATTGTTTCGAGATAACGCGGAATAACGCGGTTTGAAACGTCTCCAACAGAGCTCTGCTGTGACAGCCTACGCAAAGAGACACTTATACTTCCATCACCTCACACCTTTCGAATTTTCATGACGCAGTTTCTGATTCGGGAAAATCAGCGTTATCGATCTTCCTTAATAACATTTCCATTTTCCAATAAACTATAACTTTTTGCGGCTGTTATGCATTGATCATTACATAATGATGATACATTCAAACAAACGCACGGGGATAAAAAAAACATATCTTGGTAGATAATCACTAGAATCGGGATATCCACTCTATGCAATAATCAACTAATTTAGTTCACTTTATTTAAAATATATATCTGTACAAAAAATATGGACAAAAAGGTATGTTTTGCGGGCGATTTGTTTACAATGCAATTATTTCCGAATCAGCATATTTCGTTGGATAGGTATATAGTTTAAACTTGAGTACTGGACATCTTTAGTTTGATTCCCACTTTATTGAGAAAGGAAACGTTCACGTTAATTTTTTTCCATTCGTGTGCTTGGTTTCAACTTGAAACTCCAACCGTTTTTTTACGGCAATTATTTTCCCTACCCCGCAAACACTACTATTTTTAGTAGATTTCGACAGCAAATGTCAGTAAAGTTATTACCCTATTTCATGCCTAAGATAAAACCACCATGGGTCTGATATTAATTTTCAGCATGCGGCTCGTGTAATACCACTTTAGTCGCCACTTGATGAACCAATATCAGCCACTCTAGTTTCATCCTTTGATGAATCAATAGGCAAATGAGCATAAAGTGAAGTTTGACGTTTAATTAACACATTGTAAACACATTGATCATGAATTTTGCTGGCGAATTGTTGTTACAGACTGTTAAACCGGTTTCAGTGTTTGTTATTGTAAGGTTAATGAGCGTGTTTGAATTCGGTTTAAGAGTTTTTGATGTTATGTCGCCAAAATGTCTTCATTGATCGCTTTAAAAAAGACATTCATTGCCACAACAATACATTTTCCGTTTTGCATTTTTTTTTTTTTTCAAAAATAAAACATGTGTTTTTTGGTGTGAAATTTTCTAAAACTTATAAATGCCCGTTAACTAAAGTTATGTTTTGTGGGTTTTAATCTAGGAGTTTTTATTTTATTTTATTTATTCAAACACCTCTTTATTTTCTTGACAAGGTTTCCTTGTCTTTATTTTGACCGGCAGTGGGATCGCAGTTACCTTTTATCACAGCAAGAAAGAAGAAAACTATCAATCACAGAATATTTTGCCTTCCCGATATTGAGTTTTATAACCACAAGGATCGTAATTGTATATAAAATTCTCTTAAAAGGGTTTATTTTTATACATAGAATTTCGGTGCTTTGGTCTAGAACAAGTCACTGTATCCGGATTGCCAAAATCCAAAACGCCAACACAAATAGAGACATTCCAATTAGATTTTGAATCTAAAGTCCCGATTAAACGGTATCAACATTCTCTCAACAAATGTTGAGGCCGTTTGACACCCCCTTTGTCTCAACATCTTCTCAACATTTCGTTTGTTCTCGAAATGTTGAAGCCCGTTTGATACGGCATGGACTCAACATCTCTCAACATGCATGACCCAACAGATGTTACGAAAATGTTGAGACCGTTTGATCGGGCTGCCAGTAAGGACGGTGCCTCCTAATAACAAAGTATTTTTGCGCGGTTTATGACTGTGCGAGAAAAGTAGATCTTAGCAAGGGCTATTGGAATCCAAAAAGAAAATCGGGAGTAACCACGCATTTTCAAGAGATAATCAAGCTTCAATATGAAAAAAAAAATGATTAAATAGCGTTTTCTCGGAAAAAAAGAAAAATATTTTTTTTCGCAGATTCCCTTTGAATTTGCCTTGATATACACAAAAGCAACAATAAATATAAAAAGCTTTAAAATACTTAACAAATGGTAATATAACAACTATTGTTTATGTGTTTTTTAATTAAAAATCATCGCAACGTAGCCATTATCAACCCTGACAGCTCTCCTCTGGTATACCAAAAATACAGTCTAAATAACTTTTGCACACAACAAAAAAATAATCATATGTTTAACAGGCTTACCGCTTCCATTTTATAACATATAAAGTAGCGGTCACCACGCGTTTTTGTAAGTTATATGAAGAAAACGACCATATATTTCCCTGCCGAGCTTAGCCTGAAAGAGATTCCGCAATGTTCTGTATGTGCGCGCGCTTGAGCGCGCGCTAATGACGAGAGAAATTATGCGCAGAACGTATGCGCAGTAACAAAGGAGGCACCGTCCTTAACAAGGCTTTTCCTCAAAGTAATATTCTTAATCTTTACATATATACATTGTACCGGTCTGCTTCGTACGCTTCTCTCCAGTCTATGAACATGAAACATCACAACATTTCCTTTTTTTCAAATGTAAAGCAATCGCAATACAGTTGTTTTTGCTATAAATATATTTTGCTTTTTTAAAAGCAAGTTTAAAAACTTGTATTTTTCATAGCCTTGTCGTTCAGTGTTTCAAACAGACTTTATAGGTGCAGTGTCGGCCAAATTTTACTGAACGGCCACACTACTAGAGGAAACTAATTGGGATTCAGGTGTCAAATGCCGCTCATTTCCATGACCGTCTCTTCGTGTAAATTCAACTTTCCTGTGTGAAGTTGAAGGCAATACCACTTTCGTAAGTGTATTGTGTAAGAAAAGATGCTTCGGATTTTCGTTATATCTTGTTTCGCCCAATAATATTTTTTTTACTCTAATTCCGTAGTCAGAGTTAGACAATCGTTCTTCCGTATTCTAATTTGTTAAAACAAAATATATTTTAAGTAAAAAAAAATAGTTTTTAGCAAACAAAACAAATAGTTTTTAGCCAAAATATTTTTTAAGCCGATGGATTTGGGTGATCTGAATGGAGACGCGCGCGGTGCAGTGCTTTGGTTTGGTCAGCTCTGTGTAACAAACACAGGAAACCGGCACAGCGACTAACTACACTCAGGGGCGAAATGTCTATTTCAAAGGAAAATATTGAAAAATAAAAACCGCGACATAAATGTATTTATGTAAATAAACTTTGTCACATCATGCGTCTTCGGCCTAGGGTATGAGCCAGTGACATCAAAGGAAATACATTTCGGTATCAAAACAGTTGTCAAGTAAATACACAGTTTATTGATCTAGCAGTTCAGCAGTAGCTGAGCTAACTATTTACAAATAACTCATGTTGTGTGGGAGTACACACATCACTTTAACAAAATCATTGAAGAGAACCACCCAAGCTAGTAACTCCTTCAGTTCTAAAACGAGGAAGCTAATCAGTGGATGACGGCCCGAGCGTAAAATGTGCTATTAAAGGGTCCATCTCAACCAGTGTGCTTTGCGGTCGGGTGTTATTGTTTTCATCCGAGGAACTCGATCTCTCGTGGGGCTAATGTATGCCATACTTTCCAAATTGTACTAACTTGGGTCGTCTAACTGCTTTTTGTGGCCAGAACAAGGCCAGAATCCTGCAAAAAGTAGTTTTTAACTTCAAGTCGCTATTTTCGCGGCACCCGAAAATGGCCGCCGTAAGAGTATTGGCGCGCAAAGCACACTGGTTGAGAGGGACCCTTTAAACGTCATCTGAAGCACCGTTTGAAATGGACTTTTGGACGTTTGTCACAGTTCATGAACTATGATGAACTTATTATGAACGGACCTTTTAATTTTCTAAGGTTGAGACTACTTTAGCCAGTGAATACGTTGTAATCAATGGCTTAGTCCGGTTTGGAATTCACTGAACTGAACGGAAAAAACCCCAGCTTTGATTGCCCTTGATCCAGACCAAAAGTTGCATCAACGTTGATAAAGGACATATCACAGACTGATAGCACAATAGGTTTTCACCTGTGTTCGAGCAACTAGCCAATAGAAACAATTCGGGTTACGCAATTCAACGAGGGAGGGATTCTACCATCATGTGTGAGCGGAGAACAAAAAGATTGTGCACTGTCGTGGAGCTTTCAACATAGATTACTACAATTTGGCATGATGTTTGCTCCTTTCAAGTTTGCTGAGCTTCATAGCCACTTCGCTTGCTGCCTTTCACAGCTTTTTGTCGCGTATCAAGGACATATCACCTACAAGTACCAACTACTGTATTTCTTTCATATCAAAAGCGATTCGCCTTCGGATAAAATTAATGACCTTTTCCGCCTGAAACTAAGTCAAAGGTGGGTGTTGAACACAGTTGTTCGTTCAGTGATTGGTCAAATTCTTAGAGAAATTATCATGAAAATTCGAAAAAGAAAAACGTTTGATGATCTATTTCAATGTTGACAGTTTGCAGGTCAGTTTGAGAATCAAACCAACGTTTAGATTTTTCAAAATATATTGCCTACATGAAACAGCAACTTTCAGCTCACTTTCATATAAGTGGAACTGGCGTTTTATTCTAGTAACTGTTCTAGTTATATGTCGTCTCAATGAAAGGTGTAATCCTCTTGGCAGGTAACATCGGCCATGCCACCAGAAACACAAATATTTGAGCAAATAGCGGGACATCCTGCATATGGATACCGGACTGGAGATTGATACTCCGCCGGTTGTTGCAGCTGTGGGCACATGAATGGACATCTTGAGCAAACTGAAAGAGGAATCAAGCCGTCTATAGTCTCACATCATGTTACAAAGTTTACTTATTTTAACTTGACCAATTTTTAAACTTAACCCAGCCACTAGGCAAGAAGCAATTACGAAGAAAACGTTGAATAAGCAACTGATCTCTTAGTAGATATTTTAGTGTGCAGTATCGCTGTAAATAGCCTTCGTCATTTGCATTTTGACTCGTTAAACTACTGCAAAACTCGTAAAAATATACAGCGATGCTACATACTAAAATGTCTGCTAAACTAAGATATATATATATATAATTATTATTCAACAAATTGACACGATAATAATAATACATAAGTTTTTAGATGATTAGTTATTAGATGATAGTTTTATATTGTACATTATAGGTTATTAGTCAAGTCCATATCGTGTAACAATTGCAAAGTAACTCTGAAAAGCCCCTTGGGGAGAGTAATAAACATATTGTATTATTGTCTTGCACGATGCCCAAATATGGTTAAGAAGCCCTGCGCCATGTTGTTTGCTATATTTGGAAGTGACTAACTGAAGAGTTTGAGAGGATTTTTAAGAAAATTTCGATCCTTTTATTTTGCGACTCGTTGACAATTTGTTGAATAATATATTAACAATTATCCTGCTCAATCTTACGGAATATCGTCCGATCAAAGCCAACTCGGCCTACGGCCTCGTCGGCTAAGTATCAAACAATATTCCGCGCGATTTCGCAGGATAATGAACAATTATTCCATGAGCCCGCGTTGGATACGAGATGATAGATAGCCAACGAGCGCGTAGCGAAAACCGATCTATCAGGCGAAAACCGAATCCAACAATTGTTTTATTATACATTTAAAAATCTAAATCATCATTTCGGGCTTAACTTTGCAGCTTTTTCCTTCGCGGATTGTCGAGTATTTTAATTTATTTTTCACTGCCGGCGCTAATGAGGCGAATGATGCATGCGTGGCACGTCCATGACGTCAATAAACATGTATGTAGGAATGACGCGTAATTAAATGCATAAATCCTAGTGTCTGTAGGTATGACGCGTTATGACGCGTCAATTCGATGCCAGCGTGAATTAGCTGTATGCTCTCAGCCAATGAGAATAGAGATAATGAGCGAAATAATATTACCCTTTAAGCATCTCTTCAGTGTTGGTTTGGTACTTGGTCTTGTTATTATTGGAGGTCTTGGCGTCGTTATTGCACCTGAAGTAAAGAAAAACGAATATCAGTCACCGAATCGGCTCGTGAGATTTTTTGCACATTATCATTCGCTGCTATTACCTGTACTATTGTAATTCAACGCCGTGTTTACTCACCATTTAAAGCGTATACAAAATTTGTTTCTTTCTTTCCAACACAAAACCTCTCTTGTGAGCCACACAAGTGGTGATCATGAGTAACGCATTCCTTCGAGGGACCGTCTCTGAAATATGTGTCTTCACTGTCAAAATCTGACCAGCATTCTCCTAAAATTAAGTTCCAATTACTTACATTATACCAACTTCAGTCAGTAGAGTACAAATAACGCGCGAAACGAAGTGTCAGCGAACAGTATTTAGCTGTAAAACTAATGGTGAAAAATACATCAAAATTATAATTAAAAAAATATAAAAAATCGATATGTGCAACCAAAAAATTGACAATTATTACCACTGAAGTTAAAGATGATTTACAGCTAGTCCGTACTACGCAATCTCCGCCTGCAATGTTTATATGAGTCTCATACGAAGGAATGTAAGTTTACTAGCCAAAATAAAATTCCGGGACAAACTTACCTTTTTCTTCATTATGAACGCCAGATCCTTGCCAAACAATAATGACGAGTAGAAGAACCTCGACGTTATCCCAAACCGACGTTTCAGCTCATCGAGCATTCCTGAACTCAACGACCTACTGAATGGTGGACTAAAAAATTTCATGTACGCTATTACCGAAGTGTAACGTATCAACAAATTCAAAACAAAATAAAAACAAACCCTGTGTATGCGCAGTACGGACTGGAAATCATCTTTAATGTCTCGCATTATTAAAAAAAGTAAAAGTTTATTTACCATAAAATTGTAATCCAAAGACGTTATAGCCTTTATCCCTTGTTTTCTTAGCACATCTACAAACCAAGTCGGGAAGATATTCGTTCCAGTTTTTCCATTCAACTTTCTTACCGCTGTACACATCGCTGGTTGGATCACGGTCGGTCATTATTAGTTCGGGTATGGGACGTGGGTTTATCAACGAGTCTCTATAGCAACCAACTCGAGTAAATTTTATTGAGCACTCTAAAAGGCACCAAAGAAAGAACTTTAAAAAACTGGGGGAATAAGAACAGATATTTTACAGCTGTTTCGAGAAAGGTTGTCGGAAAAAAGCGCACGCGACAATCCCGAAAGGTATTGTGGGTAGTTTTAACTTCACGGTCCCTTGACTTCAGCATTTCAGGGATATCTGAGAAAATGGCACGAGACGCCATGGAAGTATGTTTGCGAGTGCTAAAAGAAAGCAACAAATGTAGGTTCGACAGCTACGGTGTCAGGAACGTACCTTGCTGATCATATCCCAGATCACCTTTCGGGATTGTCGCGTGCGCTTTTTTCCGACAACGTTTCTCGAAACAGCTGTATACACGCATGATAAAGAATGATACTTTAATTTAATGTAAAGGATTAGCGACTGATACGCTTACCTTCATAACCAAACACTTCTTTGTGTACTGAGAGTATAACAATCCAAATCCAAGAGAAATGAAAATAATATTGGAGGTTTATTGTCGGACCGGCCTGAGAAAGAAGAATTGGAGACAAGTATTGGAGCTTTGCCTCTTTTAAAGAATAAGTGATTTGCCTTCTTTCCTCATGATCAGTAGAAGACATCTTAAAAAAATTATTTCCATCACCATGAAACTTGACGTCTTGACGTCTTTGCCTTTGGATAAATAAAATCAGAGGTCTATAACTAGAGGTTTGCATCTCTGGTATTGGGCCTTGGCCCATCAGATTCGGAGTTAGGCTATTTTTAGACATTTTTCGCGCGAAACCAGCAGCCAATCACGTTGAAGTTGAACCATCTTTAAAATGATATGCGGCGAGCGCTACGCAAAGACATAAACTTTGGCCAAGGAAAAGCGAAAAGCGTCACAGCAGAATGTAATAATTGTTTAAATACTTCACTAAATTTAGGTCAAACTTCGGTATACTTTTTGTAAAACTATAAATCGACTGAGTGATTTTTCAGTTCAATCTAAATGAAGCATGATTTGTATGAATTCGGCGGCAAAACTTCTGGCGGACTGGCGCGCTGTCCAGTTGGCAAGTTGAATGAAAAGTGTTCTCCGCGGATTTAAAATCTTCGCTCAATCTCTCCAAAGTTTCGTATATTCTGGAAAATTGTGCCGATGGTTGAGCTTAACATGGGAAGATTCGAAATAATTGTGGAGCTGAACATTATATTCATTTTACAAGTTGAACGGACAGCTATACGCAGCCGAAGGTTCCACTTGTTTACATTATACGGCGGGCAAAACTTGCGCGACTACAGAATTTAATAAGCTTAAACTAAATTGTGTTGAAACGAACTGAGCTTAAAATCAAGTTAATTGAAGTAAAAGAACAAAGGAAACCCTCAATATCTACATGGATGGAAAGAAAGAGAGTGGTCTTCGAAGAGAATTTCACTGTGAAGTGATCTGACCGTCACGAACGCTTGACGAACTGCCGTGGATATTTATTGTGCTGATTGTAAAAACTTAATTCAGCTGGAATTGACAAGCCTCTTCGAAATACAAGGTAACAATACTGAATAGACTAAGCTTAAACTTGTGTTGTAAACAGGCTTTCATTCTTTGGACGAATTAATTATATGTCCGCAGTTTTCGGATCTGATCTTCCCGTAAACTAATTTCAGGCTGCCTTTAGTGCTCTTTCAGTCGCATTAGTTGTACATTTACAGGAATTTCCCATTAAATATTTCGTTCCAAACTTCGTGCATTATTTAGTAGAATTAACTTTTGTTTGATTTAGAAGGGCCAAGGTTTTTTACTTAATAATTTTAGCCATATTTTCAAATTTAACTGTCAACCGTCTTGAACAAAAATTGTCGAGCTAGCGCGTTCAGTGACCATATTTGTCAGGCATGGTGCGTGATTGGCTGCTGGTTTCGCGCGAAAAATGTCTAAAAATAGCCTAACTGCGAATCTGATGGGCCGCGCGCAATGCTAGATGGAAACCTCTAGTTATAGACCTCTGATAACATCTAGTCCTTACAATCGTATCAAGTGACTATATATCGCGTGATGTTAAAATAAGCTATGAAGTACTAAGGGACTGTGCAATAATTATCAGGAGACGGGGGAGGGGGGGTGGGGTTGGAAATGGACTTCATGTAGCAAAATATTAGGTAATACCCCCTCCTAAAGGAGTGAATTTAGTTATTGCCCCCCCTCCTGAATCAGTCAGAAATTATGTACGCCCACCCACCCCCCCCCCCCCCCCCCCCCCCCCCCCCTCACAGTACCTATATACAAGTACCCTGCATTTTGTCTACACGCACCTTTGGATTAAAATCTTATAACAGAAAGAAGAGCTCTACTACATGTTTAATTGTTGGACATCCGCGTCTGGAACAAACATCACCTCCGTAGCAATGTACAACAGAACATAGCAGAAGGAAAAGAGCATGTGCATTATTTTCAGGAAAATTTTTCGGTCCCCACCTTATAAATAGGTATGGATTAGCCAATGCAATATGTACTCAGTGAAATAAAATGTTAAGCCCCCCTCTTGAGTGACTTACTTTACCTTGAGCCCCCCTATCCTTACTTTGATTTTACTTTATGCCCCACCCTCTGGTTTTCCAACCCCCTCCCCCCCCCCCCCCCCCCCCCCCCCTCCTGGTAATTATTGCACAGTCCCTTAGTTATAAGGCCGAAGCAGAAAATTTAATTTGCAACATCAGACATGTTACTAAGCAACCTCTCTTCCGAAGACCGCTGGCTCAGGCAAATTGCTACAACAGAAATGTGTCGCTTGGGTATAAACAGATCTGATCATAGTGCTGGCTGTTTGTAAACTTTGATCGATTGAAAAAACTAATTAAATGGCTCAACTTGTAAACACGGATCGATTGAACTGCAACTTGACATCCTTGACACATGCACTGAAACACATCCTCGAATATCTTCTGTTTGTAATTAATATTTTGACTGTTTTAGTTATTTGCTTTACTCTTCAGTTCTTTTTTTCTCCCGTTTACCCGTTTTCGTTTTACCAGGTTCGGAGCCATGGAAAACATGAAATATCACATTTAAACCACATTTCGGCTAATTACTTTTTTGCCTTTTTGTCGACCAGCGGAATAAATATGGCACTAGCTAAGTCAACAGTAGTGAGATTCACTCGCTAATCTCGTTTAGCTTCGTTTGATTTGTAAACGCTACCATGTCTGATTTTGTTTTGGTAAACACTGGTCACACTGTGGTCATATATGCCAGTACAAGTCACTAGTCCCATTAATCCGTGTTGCTTACCATATTATCGATCCGCCCTTTCATAGTTTTCCTTGTCCAGTGTAAATAAAAATGACTGATATTTCCATGTCCGACCTGTTATGGCCCTTACACAATTTGATTGATCCTTTTGACATTCAGTTTGGTACGAGGTGTGAAATACAAGAAATACGTTACTTGTTTATTTTCACCATCCGTCAGTTGTTTACATCGTTTTCCGCCTTTTATTCATTGTAACTCAAGCCCGACTGAAGAACTGTGTTAAATTTTTGCTCTCAACACACGTTTGCTGCGGTCTGAAATACCTAGACTTCGAGCAGTCCCTTTTCCCCTTAAATTTAATTAATGCGAGAGGGAAAAATGGCCGTGCGACGTACCCTCACTTTATTTTGCTTCTCGCTCGACGGAAAGACTTAATCCTATTCAGACCGGGGGGCGGGGGGGCGGAGACTTTGACCGTTAATTGCTTTTTTAATATTTTACCTAAAATTTAACTGGGAACAATTTGGTTTGACATGTCATTGTTCACGGAACCAGCTTTTACCATGACAACCATATTTTGGCAGGCATGTTTTTCCAAATTTGGAATTTTCATGTTTTTTTAAGGAAGAAAATAACTTTCTGGTAATAACGTTTTATCTATTTTGATCATTTTAGCATTATTGGTTTTGTTTAATTTTGAGTCATTTTTGGCGGTTTTCTGACGTTTTGGAAAAATAGGCCCGCGAGGCGTGCTCATGGCTACTGCATTTTTTACTCAGAGAATGCGCATACATGTAGCCCATGAGCCGATTAACGAAATGGGTTAGGGACTCTCACGATTTCAATCAGTAAGTTATATTTTTCTCTACCCAGCAGTCATGAATCCACATCATCCCTTTATAACATGTATACTAGACATACTAGATATAAACATTTCCACGCCAATGGCTTTCGTTAACTCTCACCAGACCTCTCAATTGATAATATAGGTCAAGACTTCGTTCTCCGAGTTGTCGCCGTTGAGGATAGTGCAGCAACTTTGTTGGTTTGTTATTTTTTTCTTGGTGTATTGCATTTGATAACCCTAGCCCTAAGGCAACATCTCTTGCTTTGGCTAACCACACTAAAATAATCAGGCCCGTAGGGCGAGGGATGCGACAGGTGCGTCCGTGGACCGATGGCTGAAAATAAAGTGAATGAAAAGCTCTAATTCGCTAACTGGTGTAGTCTGGAAATGAAGCCTGAATCAACGAAGATAACATCGAAGGTCCGCCATTTGTAGATTTGCTGGGTGACATATTAAAGTTTGGACCAGATCTTGAGATTCTATAAGCTGAATTTAACGTTAACGATAAATTCGACCTAAAACCCTCATACGGAATTTTAATCCCCAGGCTCTATCAAAATGAGAGAAGACTGGGTACCCCAATAATGAACTGCAAAAGGGCTCAGCATGTGTGTCAATATTGGATAAAATGGACCGAACAGAGCCAGAGGTCACAGAAGAGCGAAATAGAAAGGCCGCAGCAAAATCCTGTCAATCGATAGATACATTTGTCCGTAAATTGTAAATTACATGTCACATAAAGTTTCTTGCAATTGTTTGTCATTAATCCATTTTGAATTTAAAAAGTGCAAGAAATTTTTATGTTTATACGTTTGCTTTTTGCTGCCTGGTTTCATATCAAAACGCACGAAATGCGAAATACAGTCGAACCTCTCCACAACGGCCACCTTGGGGACAGAGGTAAGTGGCCGTTGTAGAGAGGTGGCCGTTATGGGGAGGTAGGGGTGTAATATGACACCATTTGTTTTTTGGGGGGGACAACATTTTTATTTAAAAATGCTTATTATAGCATATGAATACGTAACACAATCAAAATGTATCAATAAAACAGAAACCAAAATGATGTTCAGAACAGGAATGTTAACAAAACAAAGCTAGTAAAGTACAGTGAGTACATCAGTTTGTACATCGTTTACTTTCTCTTTCGTGAAATTAAGTTGTCAAGGATTGTTTGCTTGAGTGAGTGGCTGCGAGGTTCTATTTTAATGTGACTTACTGTGCCACCAGGCATTTTTTTTTTCAATTTCGCAATGCAATTTAAACACAGAGCCTTATCAGCTGTACTCGATTTACGACTGAAATAAAAATACAGTACTGTAAAAGCGTAAAAAAAATGGAAAATAGAAAAAAATGGGGGCCTTGTACTTTCTAGTATTGTGTGATTCTTCCATCAGTGGCTAAACACGTGCCGCAATATAAGATACTGTATTGCCCGACGATGCGTGGTACAGATGAAGTTGCGTGACCTTTTATTACTGTACGCCAAAAAAGATAGGGTTTTAATGGCCGTTGCCGTTGTGGAGAGGTGGCCGTTGTAGAGAGGTTAAAACAAGAGTGAATGTATGGACTGTCCGCCGGGACAAAAGAAAGTGGCCGTTGTGGAGATGTGGTCGTTGTGGAGAGGTGGCCGTTAGTAGAGGTTCGACTGTATCAAAAATTTCCCGGCGGTACCCCCTACAAACTCGGGGAGGCACTCGAAAGTTAGTACGCGCAAGGAAAAGGAGACATCTGCACGCAGGCTATCCCCTCCCCTTTCGCACTTATTACGGACAGTTTTGTTTGTCCCGACGAAAAGCTCATATATTTTATCTTACATTACAACGGTCACTTTTCCGCTCTCATACAAAGTTAACCTCGCTTATCTGTGCACTGTATATTGTCATGACATGTTTGACCACTGTCTTGCTCACTGTGCTGCGTGGCAGGCGTAACACAAAAGTTTCACTTCCTTGGTCTTTTACTGCAGTCATTAGACGTTGCTTAATACGGACAATTGTTCGTGTCCGTCTTATCCGGGTTCCACTGTACATACGAGGCGTTTCAATCACAGTCAAAACAAAGGGATTTGACTTCACGAAACTGAAAAAAAAAACCTGCCAAAAAACCCCTGCAAACTGTCAAAGCTATTTGCCTTTATCTCTGTAATTGTGTAATAACCCGACCAATTACACGCCGCGAAATTATTGACATATTATAAATAGACGACGAATTATTACACAAGAATCCATCAAAGAACAGTTCTCATCTTGACTCTGCTCATATCCTAGCTAACTGAACTGGGTAATTACAGTACACTGCACGATTCACGTTTAACGTAACAATTTATTAGGTCACTTTTAGCAACACTCTGCTCTCGTAAACTAGCTCGCCGACTTGTCAGTTGCGGACAACAAACTCTGTTCAGTTTATTTACCTTCATGTCATTTTGATCAGTACATCTAACAAGACTTAAAACCCAAGCTAATTTGAATACAATCACCCACTGTTTTCTTAAACAACGGAAACTGTGCTCAAATGAGATGATCTTATCTTTCGTCTACAAACCAAGCAGATATAAAGTTCGTCGTTAATTTTAGAAGATATTTTCATATTAAAATTATTCCTCGTTTCGAAAAAAATTTAACACACTTAACAATAGTAGATCTAAAATCCATTTTCTAATATCATTTTGTCACGATGTCCAACGTCAGACTCCCGAAAGCGCGGTGAATTAATTTTCTGCAATCCAGCACGCGGCTTTGATCATTCGCAGCATTCATGCTGACATAACAAAATTCTCAAATCACTCATCAGATACTCTTCTGATTGTCGTCATACTGTAATATCTTTGTTTACACAGCAGCATTCGCGCTGACATAACAGAATCTAAAAATAATTATATAATTCACTGTGTAAAACTCGCGCCGTGATTGGTTTAGAACTGTTATCTATTAGAGTACAGACGCACGAATGACGTCACGAAGCGGGAAAACGCGCGGGCGCCCTGCTCCAACAAATCCTTCGCTCAAAACAGAGAAATATTTTCGTCAAACTGGAAATATTCCGTAGGAAATTCAATGTTGTTCAATTGATACGAATTTTAAATCGGCTGTTCAAGCTTGGCTAGAACTTGGAGGAAAATATGATGGTCCTTTAGCTCATAATTTGTGAACAGAATCCGATAAATTTAGCGGGATTAAGCTTATCGTTCGCCGTTTATAAGCAACTTGCAACGGGATTTGGACTGGAATAATTCAGATTGTTTTTCCTCATATCAGGACGGAATAGAGGTTAGTCTCTAAATATTTGCTTTTCGAAACATTTGCTGAGTTGAGCTGTAGTTTATTTTAAGCCGTTTAGTTTTCACAAAGTTTTATTTGAGTGCATGAAAACACTGTGGCCTAAACTCGATGTTTGTTGACATAATTTTTATCGGCTTATTTAGCGTACATTCAAGTGAAAATCCGAAGCGAATATCTCCAAAATTATATAAAACAAATAGATTCCATGTTGCCGTGGGTCTGTTCAGTAATAGATCACAGAAGACGTCAAAATGTGGTAAGAACATCAGTGACCTTGCGGCGAACCACAACATATCAATCACGTAGAAACCGAAAACCTCTGTTGTTGCTGTGAAATTTTGCATTCAACTCCTCGACAATCTTTTAAAACCAGTACTTTCTAAAGTTTTTACTCTCCTGCCTTCGTGGTATGATACACAAACTGATTAACTAGATATTTCTTCTTCTCGGACTGAAATTTTAAACGACTTGCATGTTTCTTGCCGCTTTTCCCGACTGTCACTGTCACTTTTTAGCGCAAACTTGTACCCGATCGGACGTGCACTGTTCACTGCTTGTAAAGCAAATTGTGCTACTCAAACATCAGTATAGGTGCTGCTAGCAGGTAAAATTTTGGACCGGTACAAGTTGTACGGACCGAGGCAAGCGAATAATCATCGCTGTAACCTTGAGATTAATGTGTGTGAATTGACGAATCTGTCAGTTTTGACGCTTGACAAAATTTTGTCTTACGAAGAAAGTCTTACGAAGGAATGTTAAGAATGCTTCGACGACGACAATAATGGCACTTGCGCAAGCGCAGTACCCATAAAAATCAAAAATCCAAGATGGCGGCTGTTCGGAAGTTATGACGTAATTGCTACGTTACATGACGTCATTATCTCGTGTTTAAACGTCAAAGAGACATTTTTGGACGTACTATATATTCTCTAAGTTTCGTTGTCGTAGCTTTAATAATCTTGGAGAAACGGAGCCCCGCCCCCCCCCCCACCCCCCCCCCCCATCCCGGTCGGAAAAGACCAAAAAAGCCCGGTCTGAATAGGGTTAAGGAACTCCAATTCCAATTGCACTAAAATATCCCTAGTCTGTTTTAAATTTTGATTCTTTTATTTTACAAATCGAAGACTGAAAAAGAAATATAAGAGCCCATATATGAAGTCTTGTACACTCAATAAGCCTTTTTATTTTAACGAAATAGATTGTCATACACATAAAGTTAAATGTACATTAATCCTCCTCTAACTCGTTCAAGCTTCGTTCGAAGTTTTGTTCCTATGCAATGAGAATGTGCAGCATTCTCCTAGGTACTGTATATGTAGCTTGCGTAATACATCACCACAAACCACGTTCATCTGGAAAGCTATTGGGATGACTGAATTCACTGAATGCTGAACCATTGCTGCTTACCACTCGCAGGAAATTTTCGGTGGAGAACTCAATGGAGCTGCACAGTTTTGTCATCAAGCTAACAAATCGAAATAAATTGTACGATTCGATAGTTTCTTACCGTTAGAGATAAACAAAAACGACGGCTTATAAGAGAGCTTGGTCGATACCACGTTTCTAGACGATTTTCCGTCATTGCGATGAAAGAAACAAGTTCTTACATAGGAGTTATTTGCAAATACCATTCCATTTATTTTCACCGGACAAACCTGTTTTTCCATGTAAATGGTAAGCAGAAAGTATTGGCTCACAACGTATAACACAATTAACAATTATTCTAATAAATAACTGACCAAGTCTGTTTTTTGTCGTTACCCTTTAATCTCAAAAACAGTCGTCTTTTGGCCAATGCCCATTGAAGAACAACCGAGAAAGAATTTTCGAATAATGTTTCCCTCTCAACTTGGCCCAATAATGATATGTACAAATCATGGTAGATAGCGTTGGCTTTTCCGAACACTGAAGTATCCTGAGTTTTGACACAAAAGCCACGTGTTTTTTGCGAATGGAATCTGAAGAGTCCAGAAAATGTACGCGGAAACGCTTAGTTCAGTTCTAACAACATATCTTCCCAAATTATATTTACAATGCTAAATGACCAAATAACATGCTCATTGTGAGAGGCACTTGAAACGAATTACGTAATCGTTACAGTATTGTCCTCCTCACGGAACATTCAGTAACATGTATTCAGATGTAAAATAACTTTACAGCCTTCCTTACATAGACAGGCTTTACTTTATTATCTAATACCTACCCCTTACAGTTTACCACCATATCCCTTCCTTTCGTGTTGTGGGAGTTTGGCTTTAATAATCAACAGTTTCTTCACTCTCTGACTTCTAGTCAGTAAATGTGTCATTATATTTATAAGGAAGATAGTCGAAAAAAGCTGGGTATTTAAAGTTTAGGACGTTAAATTTAAACTTGGCTGGCATATGGACATATCTATTAAAATAAAATTCACTTGAATCAGCATACCCCTTCTGTAGTTTACAGATAACGCCACAAACGTAACTAAAAGTTAAAAACCCGCTAACACTGTTTAGCATTAGATGATTTTATCTTGTTTCTAAACATGGATAAATAGCTTTATTTACAGAACGTGGTTTTGATCAAGTCTATGAAACAAAAACCATAACAAGAAGCTTATGAAATGTTTAGTTGGTCTCGTCAATGTAAGTGTCGTCATTGTCATCATCATCGTCATCATCTTCATCGTCATCATCGTCATCAAAATCATCAGCTTTTTTCGTGGACGATTTCTTGGCTGATTGTTCCGTTATGCTTTTGTGGCGTATCATGGACCGACAGCAGAATGAATTGCACGCGGGAGCGCACATGGACGGGCAAGACAGTGGGCATTGAGGAGGAGGAGGAGGTGGGGGCGGCGGGGGTAGCGGGGCAGGCGCTGGAAAAGTCGCCGGGCAAATTGACGGGTAGGCTAGAGTTGGTGCCATGGGGCATGTAGCCATTCCGCAGGGATTGGGGCAGGGGGACAATGAAGCGGCTGCACAAGCTGGTGGGTAGCATTCTGAAATAGAAATGATTATAACAAAGGTATTATGCCGAGTAATGTTACAAGCAAAATTAAGAGTATGAATTCCTTCCGATATGGGATGATCTAATCATGCATGCAGCTATGCTACAGGCGTTACGAAGTGAACTAGTTCATTTAATGAGGCTAAAATTTAAAACCTCGCAAGACAAACGGTTGGCTGGCCTTCACATCTGTTCAATAATGAGGTTTCGGGGAGGTTTGAATATTCGAAATAGTAAAGAGACCTTTATATTGGGGGGCAATATATTTTGTTAGCGGACAGGTGCGTCTGTAAGCGGGGAGGGGTGGGGGCTTTTAAACGAGGGGGCTTACAACCATAATTGTTCGGTGTGCAGTTTTGAACATCTACCAATTTTGCAGTAAAGAGGTGAAATTTTATAGCAGCTTGGAGATTTGAAGAATGCCGCAATAAAGCTTGCACGTTTCTATACCAATTCTTCTTATTTTTGAAATATTCCAAACCGCCACAAACTCTCACATGCACTCTTGGGGTATAGTAGCAGAAAATATCTGATATATTACATAAAGCTGTTTCGAGAAAAGCTGTCGGAAAAAAGCGCACGCGACAATCCCGAAAGGTATTGTGGGTAGTTTTAAGTTCACGGTTCCTTGACTTCAGCATTTCAGGGAAATCTGAGAAAATGGCACGAGACGCCATGGACGTATGTTTGCGAGTGCTAAAAGAAAGCAACAAAAGTTGGTTCGACAGCTACAGTGTCAGGAACGTACTTTGCTGATCATATCCCAGATTACCTTTCGGGATTGTCGCGTGCGCTTTTTTCCGACAACCTTTCTCGAAACAACTGTATGTAGGTCATTCTCAGACATTTTATCTCTTAATCATCGGACTGATTAAAACGCTGCTCAAACCTGCTTTAATGATATTCTTGGCTCCAAGACCAGCAACAAGCTTCTTCAAATGTTGTCCTTGGCAAGTGAATTGCAGCATAAGGAACACTGTGGACGAACTGCAAAGCAAAACAAATAATTTAACCACAAAATCTTCAAACAAAAAGGAGAAAAAGAGGGAATTTAAAATTTAAAATACTATGTTGTCGAGTGAATCCTTTGAATGCCAAGGACGTCCTTGCACGCATGACTGAGTGACCTAGGACGTACGTCCTCAGTAGAAAACCTTTACCAGGTTGTTTCGTTGATTTTTCCGTGGTCATCCAGAGACTGGGAATGTATTTGTTATGAGATAGTTCATGACCTTCTTACATGAAGATATTATGTTTAAGCATACCTGGCATTTACAGTCTTCAAACAAACCAGGCAAGTGTATCCCTTATAAATGCCCTTTACCTAAAGATAAGAGTCAATAAATAATTTCCAGGTTTAAGGTTAATCAGAAATATTAAATTTGATAATAAGCCACATTTGATATCTTAAAATTTTTAGTTTATTTTGGGAGTTGACAGACAAAGGCCTCGGAGCGAGCCAGGTTAGAATGTTAACATATGTTGGCCTATTGATGAGGAAACGAAATTTGTTTAAAAGTTTTAAAATATATGTTTAGCCGTGTTTTTATGGAGACATTGATTTGGGTAATTGCATCGGCTTGGAAAATCGACCACGTTACATCTTCCCAACTCTTACGATTCCCTAACTGCTCTCGCAACTGTTAGCATACCATGAAACATAACAGACAAAGTCAAAGACTTAAGGGGAGGGGTGGATTGGGTGGCTAGCCACCCTCCAAAATCGGCCAAAATTAAAAAAAATTAAAATTAAAACCATTTACATAGAAAATAAATAGAAGTACACTGGGCAGGTGAGTTGTGGCTATTGTTAGCTAAAATAAAATGACAAAAAATATTTGCTAACAGCCAACCCCCGTTCAAAAATTCTGGATCCGCCCCTGCATTTATGTAATAGTTTTGCTTACTTTTGCCTCCATAGCTGATTGCCCCGTAGTTGTAGAGGGCGTAGTTGGTGTTGCTACTGTGGGACCGGTAGACTTGCCCGCCACAGTAGGTTTCTTGGAGGGCGTGGGGATAGCCGGTTTGCCTGTGCTACTCCCACTAGAGGTTTTTATGGCAACCAAGTAATTCTGACCTGATAACGACATAATGATAAGAACAACATGAATATAACGACGTGATTTGACTGATAAAAAAAATTATTCCCATGTATTACACTGTGCAATCTTACTACGCATAATTTTGTGTGTAATTTGGTATTTTGCATGCCATCAATTGGTACCAAGCCGAGGATGATCTAAGAGAAAGATTCCTCGCCCTCTATGATAATTTTTTGAAATCTATTCATAATAGTTTCGCGCCATGCTGTGAAAGTTATTTTTGTTCCCTTCTGATCGAGCCTCCAACAGCACATTACTTGAATTGTACATACCTCTTACTAACCGAGTTCGAGGTCCGTACGGTAAGTTACGGACCGAGTTTTTTCCCCTTCGATTTATGGCCCAAGCGCGAAGCGCGCGGGCCATAAATCGAAGGGGGGGAAACGAGGATCCGTAACTTACAGTACGGAACGAGAAGACGAGGTTAGTAAGATATTTATTATATCTCTTCCTTTGGAAAAAGGAAAACATTTCAAGTCAACCGCGAGGAAAGGGGTTTCATTTGACTGACACGCATCACAGGCAAAGGACGAGTCGATTGTTCGAGTTCGACGAGTTGTAAACACGATTTGAATCCAAACTTCAAACGTCTTCAAACAATTTTTACCTAGTTATTTTCTGTAAAAGCATGAAAACTAGGTACAGTTCGAGTATACTTTTAAACTACTTCTTGAAGTTCGTTAAACAGACAAGGACAATAAATTTGATTCATCGATTGAGAAGAAAGCACCGCAATCAATTTACAGCGTGTTCGTCAAACTGAGTGAAAATACGAGTGTTTCTTACAAATACTGGACGAGAGAACACTAAAATTGTAACGAAACTACGGCACAAAAGTCTTCTCAGAACAAATACTGCCGTCCATTTTGTGGCGCTTTGTTGTGTAGTCCTGAGAAGTGTTCGCTGCAGAAGTCGCATAATAACTTGGTGAAAAATTTGCCGAGAAGCTTGTCAAAAACATCAACAGGTAAGACTTACGTTTTCCACGTTAAATGTTCCATTCGTCTGCTCTTAACAGACCTTTTCAAACCTTTTCCATTCAGAATTCGTCTTCTTCACAGTCAGTTTGCGGACTTTTCGGCAGAGATAAAACTGTCAAGTTCCTGAATCGAGTCCGGCCGGCTCGCACATCTTGGACGTTTTCGGCTTCTAAAAGTTCCCGACTGATAAATCGCGTTTGAAAATCCTCTTCGCTTCGCTCTAAAGCTCTTTCATCCGGATTGCAAGTTTCAAAATCGTCTTCTTGAGACATTATTATGCAGAATTTGAAATTAATCGAAAGTAACTTGCAAAGATGGCGTCACGATCAGTAGCACTCTCAAATTTCGCGGGCCGTACCGTAGAATACGGCCCGTAAAATTGACCAATCACAGCGCGCGTACTATATAAGAGATATAATAAAATCATGTACTGCTCTTAAAATAGCTCAGCAATGGACTGAAAGTTTAAAATATATTTCAAAATATTATCATTTAATAGAAGAGACCCATGTATGGAAGAATGCTTCTCTTAGATCATCCTCTCTTATTTATTTACTTATTTACCCGACTGAAATAGATATGAATGTTACTTACAGGTCAGAGCGTTGAGTTTGGCGGCAGTTCCAGCCGTTGGTGTCCCGCCAACAGGAGTAGTGGCACTTGTCGAACCTCCACCTGGTTTTGTTGTCGCCTTTGTTGTAGGTTTTGTGGTCGGGGTGGTGGGAAGATCTGAAACAGAAAAATGGTAGTTGACAGTTGCAATGTATCAATTTAAAATTGACATTTTGGCCTGTTCTTTTAACTTGAGAAACTTTACTTGTTAGGATGATCACGGCTATATAATAAAACTTGCCGTGGTACAAGACAGTAAGGAAATAAAATATTCCATTCGTACTCACTTTCCACCTTGTAGACGAAATTAGATTTGGCATCACCAACACAGTCTTGATTCTTGCCGCACTTAGCGCCGGCAGAGTTTTTGCAACTCGGAGAAGAGCCGCTTTTAGCGTAAGTGGCGGATACTTTCCCAGAGTAACAATCGCCTATAAAAAAATTAATATAAGGAAAAATAAACAAATTTCAGTTCTTTTTGTAGCATGACGATACTTATGATACTACCGTACATCATGAAAAAAAATTAATTAAAATAAAAATCTCTTAGCATTTCTTATCAGGAAAAACCTCATTTACTTTCAACACAGTACACTTATTTGCATACGCAACTTACAAAACTATAGTTTCGTCTATAAAGACCTCATCAGTTGGTTGCGAGATGATGATGTAAAATAAAAATCGTCTTCGTTTAAAGGAGCTACGTCACGGTTGGCGCATCTTGAAAAAGTTGGCCAATTTTTTCAAGTTCGCAATTCGCAATCCGTCTTAATCTTCTCCATCCTCAACCATCCTTGTTCCTGTTTGGTTTATTATTACCTCTTTGGTGTTTTTCTACCTTAGTAAACTATTATTTTGAGGCTTTCTTTAGTTTGAAGGTGATTTTGCACTTCGCAAAACTGACTTAAAATATCGTGACATAGCCCCTTTAACGAGGTGACACTAATCAGTCTTACGACTGACAAATGACTGACAATCCTGTGGCCCTCACATCTCAGATCAAACTGATTGGAATTTAGAAATGTTGGATTTTGTCACGTGCGTTTTCCCGTGCTTGACGCCGGTTTCGTGCATTTGTTTCGAGTTATCATTGGTTCATTGAGTTGTTGTTACAATTTTAAAAAGCCTAATACTTACCTATGTTGCTCAATGCGAAGAATGAGAATTTTTTTGCTTTAGTCATAATTGCACATCTTCGTGTAGCACCTAGAATGTATGTGCCAAAGTTTTTGTAATCAATCTTTATTTTCGAATTGGTTCCCTTGGAATCGCTGAAGAGTAGAGTGGGGATGTTGCGACTTTTGGCATTCTCTTTAAAACATCCTACTATCTTGAGCTTAGACCCTGGAACAACTAAAACGAGAAAAGGAAGTAATTTTAATATATTAGCTATCTCGCGATATAACTGAAAATATGTTAAGTTGTTACAGAGATCTATAGAGTCGCATTCCTAAATTCAGAATCCGAATCACATTCACTGCTATCTTCTTCTTCTTCTTTAAGCTTAGCTTCGGAGAAAGACGCCTTGCTCGATGTTCAAATTTTAACAACAGTGAAATGTCTTCAACGACAAAATACCAACCTGCTGTGACGCTTTTCAAACATTTTTTTTTTCGCCACTACTGGTATATCTGGTTCGTCAACGAAAACTATCTTGGGATAATTCATGTTCGCCTTCGCCATCTTCTCTGATGATCTGATCGCAATGTCACAATACTCTGTACACATATATAAATGCCACTGCACTGACAGTGAAAACGTCCACGATATTTTAGGTTAATATCCGTTTTCATGGCAACAAACACGTCTATCCGAGGGAAAATTGAAGGGAAATCTCTGTCTGCTTGAATTTTTTCATTATCAGCGAGTATTACCAATAATAATAGCTACATGTGTAGACCCAATTCCAAAATGGCTGCCAATTTATCTAGAACGAGCTCGAGGTTAGTGAGGCTAATTTAAATGCATACAAAATAATTTTAAATTGGCAGCCGTTTTGGAATAGGGTCTATTGATCATAGATTCTACTGTTCACTGCTATTCACACCTCCCTCTCTAGGGAAAGACTCATAAGGTCACCTGACCTCCACTGCTGGAACAAATTGCCGGTAAATTGGAAAAAAAATGGTCTAAACTGAAAATTGCTATAAAAATTGGCATGTTGGGTTTTGAATTTCCAGCGCGCTTCCATTTTCGATCTTTCGTCGTCACAAGAATGCATAAGATGCATAATAATAATGATGGCTGTGTGTGGGAAAACCGATATCCGGCAATTGGCAAAATGGTTGATACGCCTCAGTATCCAAGTTTTTTCTCAGCACTAAAGTATTTTCTCTTTGTTTTCTTTAGCTAGATTATTTAAAATAATTTAACGGCAATTTGTTCCCAACTGCTGAAGATGAACTTTATTTAGCTAATCGCATACCGGCTAGGACAATTTACAAATAGTATACAATAATAAAAGATTGATCTTACCGGCTTTGGAATATTGCCCTAAAATGTGCAAAAAGAAAGTAAATAAAATATGTTAGAGCTCTAAAAGCATTATCCCTTCAATCACATAAAAGTCTGTCTACCAGCCTAGGAACTCCATTTTCCATAGCATGAAGCGACGTAGTCCCGCCATCGCAGATAAACGTATAGTCCATCGCATGTAACCCTCTGGACAGCATTTTGTCAAGTTGCCTGATAAATCAGTGTCCGGGTATCGCGACACTGATTTATACTCCTGGGCCCGGTTTTTCAAAAGGTGGATAACGCTATCCACCGGATAAATCACTATCCAGTGGATAAGTGTTAACAAAACAAACTACGCTATCCGTTGGATAGTGTTTTATCCGCTGGATAGCGTTATCTACCCTTTGAACAACCAGGCCCTGGATGGAGCGTTTGTGACGCCGGCCAATTGCAACACTCGAACCCGGACCGCTCGATCCGGAGTCCAACGCGAAATACCTTTAGGCCTACCACGTCTCCTACGAACGTTGGATATATTGATGTACAAAACAAAAAAAATTTCTTTCCTTTAGGATTTAAGTTATATTCTTAGGCAAACAAATTAACACGTTAGTTATACTTGAAACGTTGGCAACAAGCAGATCGCAAAAACCCAGTTTTTTTGGAGCATGTTCGCTATCAACAGTTGGTGCTTCCCCCGGGGCTGATAGTCTATAGTAGTATTCTATGTTGTCAGTTTACAATTTTAGTTTTAAAAATTGCATCAGTAAAACTGTAATAAGCTGTACACAGAAGGGAAATAGACCTTTCTCCAAAAATGATTAATGATTAAAATTAAACCAAAGTTTCGTTAGGTTAGGTTCTACCTGAGTTAAGAAAACGGAAGTTGAAAACTGGAAAATTTAGAGACATTTGTATGACTGGGATCATACAAACGTCTCTAAATTTTCCAGTTTTCAACTTCCATTTTCTCGACTCAGGTAGAACCTAATCTAACAAAACTTTATACGATTACCAAACAAGAGGTGGACTTTCAGGTGCTGGTATTGATTTTCCGCTCAGTTTAATATGAATTTTCAAGTTTCAAGCTCTAATCCCTTTTCGGGTTTACTCGGAACATGGTGAATTGTGTAAACAATAAACTACTTCTACGTACCGTTGGCAAAGTCTGTTCCTGTGAATGAATGGTAAAATTACTTCGTCAGATCAAGCCACTTAGACAAATGGTTTTATCATTAAAAATGATCATTCAGAAAATATAAATACAACTTACCTATAAAAAGGAAAACAGAAGTGACAGCTAAAAGGCATGTCAACAGATGCTTCATGTTTGCGGTCCAAAATGCCCTGCATATAAAGTTAAGAAACCATGATTATTTATTTGTTGATTAGAAATGAAATCGACCAAAATAGTCTTCTTAAAACAAAGCGGGAACATTTTGTGGTCTACCGGGCTCTGCGCTTCCAAGTCAATCTCATTCAACTTGAGACTGATGCAACCTGAAAACCTAAAACTTGGTGACGTTTCTATAAAGATTTCTATTCCTGTATATTATTAATTCTGATAAAATCTATAATCGTCGACCTAAACTGAGGTCTATGGTGGCCTGTTAAAAGTCGCCGTTTACGTTTCCGCTCGAGAGCTTCAGAACAAAACAACTTTGTCAGCTTTGACCAATCGTTCATACCTAGGATTTACCCATTTTAATCACAAACCTGAGTAAAGTAGTAATAAAGAGTAGGTTTGATATTTTTAAGTAACACCAAGGTGTTATTCAGCTTAAGCGCTGCGACTTCTTTAAGGGGCGCGCTGCTTTCCCTTCCTTACGAAGACTGGTATTTAACAAGTTATAATGTCACTCGGAGATCATTTCAAAATAATCATTTGCATCATAAGCAAAGATACCTACCTGTTAATATCTTTGGTTGGACGATTATAGGCCAAAACTCAGCAAAAATAACTTTAAAAGAACTCACCTTTTGAGCAAGAACACTATGGTTTCCTCGAGTCTTCTTGTTCTGATTAAATCTTATCTCACCCCAATGACTACTAGTTTGTTTAAAAACTCTGCTCTCGTACACGCCATTTATGGAAATTGTTTCTATTTTAGTGATAAGAACAGAAAATGCATTTACCAGTGTTTCTATTCAATGATTCATTGATTTCTAAAATAAACTTATGATCACGACAAGATGCAATCATAAATTGCGTGATACATGAATTGTTTCTAGTAGTAGCGCAGTGAGCGAATGGTGCTTAATTATATAACCGCCGTTTTTTATCTAAAAAGTGAGTTTTCACAATCGATGTTTCTTGTATCGCAACGACAGTTTTGTTGACTTTATTCAATTCAACCTCCTCGGGTATTTCTTAAAACATCTTTGGTAACCTTAAATATTTTGTAAACTAAATATAAATAGCGCGTTTTGATACGACGGTCTTATAAACGTCAGCTTAATATTTACATCGGTAACCGGCGTGTCAGTCACGGTGAAACTCCATATTCGCATAAGATGTAGAGATCATAACAGAAAATTCGCCGATGAATAGCTTTTTGTCCTCTTCAGTTTTTAAGGGCGTTTAAAAGCACGCACTTTTTAGGACTGAAAATTTTCACTTGTATGACGAACTGAAGTAATAGTCAACAAAAATTATGTTCCTTTTTCGCACATTCAGTAATAATAAAAATTGATAAGGTGGAAATTTATTTGATAAGGTTATGAAATATTAAATAAACGGCCAGTTCCTATTTGAAGGATATGGATCTCAAGTTATACCTTTCAGTTGCTTTCGACGTCTCGTTTCTAGTCTCGCCGACTGGAATTGGCCGGGATCACGATCTCTGTACCAGTCGTCAAAAAGCGTTGTGTGCAAAATATTCTATAGTAAGAAACTTGAAAGCGATCCAGGCGGTATCAAGCAAATCCTCCAATCTCATTGGTTCGATTGAATAAAATAAAATTCTAACTTAAAAACAGTCCAGATGTCCGAACTTATAATTTTCGGACGATAAACTTTGGACAAAAAACTTTCGGACGAATTGTTTTGGCACATTTCGGACGTTTTTTTCTTGAAACTTCGGACTTACTGTTCTGAGACGATACAACATGTAAATAATGTTAAATTGATTGAAACAGTTCCGTTTAGACAGTAGCCTGTGTCACATCCGTCATCTACCCCTCTAGGAATCTGTCCCGATTTTTTTTAGGGGAGGAGGCGGATGTACCGCAAGCTATTTAAGCCTGGTTTCCATATGATCGCAACGATCGCAACGATCGCTGCGATCGTTGCGACTGCGATCGTTGCGATCGTTGCGATCGTTGCGATTATATGGAAACCAGGCTTTAGACAGTTCAGTTTGAACGCAACAAACTACACGACATACTTTGAGCCAAAACAGAAAAAAACAAAGTGCGGAGAGTGCATGAATACTAACGCCTAACGCGGCAGTACATTTATAGTGCGACTACTTCAACCAAGGCCACCCTAGCATATTCTTTGCAATTGACCAATAGCGTTTGAGCGTTAAAACAATAAAAATGGTCACAAATTTTTTGTTTGCAGTTTGTTCAGATAATTTATGGAAAATCTATTGTTAACATCCAAGGTTTTCATTCGAAAATAATTTTCATAATCGAAAATGCTCGGATAGTAAAATGTTCGGAATGTGTTTTTGTGCGGACGGGAAATTTTTCGGACATTTTTTCGTCCGAAAGTTTATTCGTCCGAAATTTTTTGAGATTAAAGTATTGTATCAGTGGTAGTGCAAGCTGTATATATTTCAATTTGCCATTTTTTTCAAGATTGACGATAGTACATTTTATATGTAAAAATATTGGCGCTAACGCCGAAAATCAACAAACAGTTCAGTACGTGAAAAACAATGTAAAAACGTAAAAAAGCCTTTTTAGGCAAGAGTTCTGTCGATTGTTCTTTGTTTTTGTTTTTCTCGCTCTTTTTGCTCAATTTGAAATGATTATTTTGAGTTTCTTATTTTCTTTGCTTTTCCAGGAAATTGTGGCTGTCTTCATCGTTCACAGAAATAAAAGTAGCTTTCTGTGATTCCATATTTATGTTTTTGACAATTCAATTTTTTGAGTTTATTTCAGTTCTATTAGGATCATTCCTAATATAAAAACTACAACTACAAAAAAACAAGTTTCGCTTCGCTTTAGAGAAACAATTTTCATAGCTTCTGCCGTCTGAGCTAGTGTGTCTAAGCCGCCGGCAAATACAGTCCGAACAAAATATTTTCTAAGCTCTCTTCACTCAGTACAGTCTCTTGCTATTTTCGCCATATTGTTTTGAAATAGCCTTAGTTTGTATATCTACTGTAGCTTCACCACCTTGGACTTTCAGCAGTAATAACCACTATAACCGAGATGACTGGATGATTACAGTTCCTTAGCCCCTGCGCATGCCCCAAAGCCATTTCTAAGAAAAAGGCTGTTGTCCGGATGTAACCAGTTGTTAAAAGCGAGTGTCTGTAAATATCGAAAATCGAAAGTCAGCGGCGCGCAATAAATCGATTATTTTTATTTTGCTAAAACATCCCATTGGAGGGTGCGGGGAGAGAAGCTTGCAAACGTTTGCTGAAAATTCGGGCGAATAGCGGTTTTCACCTTCCTGAAAGAGCTGAGTGATCGCGCAACTTTAGGAAGATAGTGAAAGCACAAAATACTTCCGATATCAAACTATGCAAACAATATTTATTGCACGTTAAAATAACGAAATATTTTTCAAAATTTTATTTGAAACCTTTTTTATCCGTCGGTCTGTAGTGTTTATACAGGGCCCGGTTGTTGAAAGGATGGATAAGTAAACGCTATCTACTTCGAATCTACTGGATACTCACTATCCATGTCACTGGACAGCGAAGTGATTTATCGGGTCAATAGCGTAATTAGGCTCGATTTCCGCCGCTATCTCGAGTCCGGTCTTCGTTCCTCCCCGTGGGCTAATTTTCCCGAACAGCGGCTGGTAATCGAGCCTATAGCGTAATCTACCCTTTGAACAATCGGGGCCAGGTGTACTTAGTTTGTATATCAGTGAAAGACAGCATGATAGCCTTTGACGGGTATAAATAACTACTAGTTCGTTTTAAAATGAATATTATATCAGAGAAAATTAAAGCATGGTCTGAAAGGGTCAATGTGCACATTGGCAATTTTCCCGCGGATCGTACATAAGATTGGGATTAAGAAAATTCATCGTAGTTCCCAGGCATTCACCTGATTATGTATATAGGGTGCGAGAGCGAGAAGATGAATGATAGTGAACCCGGCGCTCGATCAAGAGAAGCTATACGGTGAGAAGGACTGCATGATGTGTGGTAGGAGGCTGTTAAAGATAAGATACTAGATAAGATACTAGACCTAGAGGGAAATATTACTCCCCAACATATCCATGTTAGATATTTTAGTGTGTAATATTTTGGCGAGCCCGTAGGGCAACTCGAAGAGACAACTTCAAATTACGAGTAAATATGTACAGCGATACAGTAAACACCCGCTTATAAGAACCTAGTGGATTAAGAACCTACAGGCTGAAATTTGAAAATTAGACCACCATTATATAAGAACCCATTCAGCCTGAAATTTGAAATAGGTCCTTATTTCAGATCAGCCCAATAAGGTAATTCAAAAAGCAGGAATTGTATGAAATGTACTTTACTACAACTACAATACCTATCTCATCAAGTACAATACACTTACTGTAAATAATGGGCTAATAAAAGTACTATTCTGAACAGTAGCAAACAGTTTAAACCCCTGAATTAATAACAACCTAATTTAGAACCTAAACAGCCTGATTTCCCACTAAACACCCGATATATAAGAACCTATTCAGGTTGACTTGTAAAAATGTAGGTTCTTATAAGCGGGTGTTTACTGTACTACACACTAAATTTTCTTATATAAGATATTTATTATCTAACGTTTGACATGTCCTTCCCGAAATCCAGACTTTGAACTGTGTTTTGCGTTGCGCATGATCAGGAGAAACTACACACTAAAATTATACACTCAAAATTCTTATATAAGATATTTGTTATATAACGTTTCGCATATCGTTCACGAAATCCAGACTTTGAACTGTGTTTTGAGTTGCGCGTGGTCGCGGGAGAACAGAGAGGACCACAAGTAACCTGTTAAACCGGTTTCCTACAGTACAGATTTACCTTATTCGATGGTTTAACATATAATACGCGCGGATATTTTGCAATGAGCAAAATGTCCGCGCGTATTATGTGTTAAACCATTGAATAAGGGATTTATTATTCCACTGCAAAATTTCCCTGCTATTGTGTTATATATATTTTCCGTATTCGCTCTGTTCTAAATTAAACCGGTCAAACCAGGACACTAATACGCTCTCGTATTTTGCGTGTTATCTTGACCTTATACGGTTAAATGACGTAATAGTGGAATAATAAAAAGAGGTTCAGCGACCGGGAAAGTTGTGTAATACGGCTGGGTATTTTTACGAGTCAGTTTTTATTTTTTCGAGCCTTTCTTTCCGCTGAATAGATTGTTTATTATACGACATAATTATTTCCTAAAATATAGGCTTTCAACAGTGTTTTCCGTAGCGCGCGGTCAGGGGGACTGAGACCCGTGTATTGCACTCGTCTTGGTGCGTATTCGCACTTTAAAATGCTATGTCGTATAATAAATGGAAGGGTCTCCCGAGAGTGGGTGTGAGAGGTTCTGGTACATGTTCAAGCCATTTCAAAAGACTTCACTCATACTTTTTTTTTCTCGTTTTGGTCGCCAGTCTCGTGTTTGAATCAAATCAGATGATACTACGTTACAGAAAAGCTTTCTGTTTCGTGGTGATTCCATAACATCCGCAATCAGCGACAATCTGTCGTGTTTACAACACGAGACTAGCTTTTTTTTTACTCAGCATCTGAAAAAATTCCTTGGCCATAAGCCTATGATCACGCAAGTCTTTTAACTCGCCTTCTTTTTTTGGTTCGTAGACAGACTTGACCGGCAGTTTTGTTCGGAACTTTGAAGCCATAAATCAGGAGTTTCTCTTTTAATGACGAGCATAATGTTCAATTTACTCGCCAAAGTTTGCTTATGGGAAAAGTACATTGGTTATATGAGACAATATAAACAAGTTAGGCACTTTTTTTCGAAACTTCTGTAAGCACTTGAACATAAGCTTAATTAAAAACTGTTTGTCTGTTTTTTCGTCCATTGAATCACGTGAATGTCTCACTATTCTTTCGCAACTACGATCAACTAGGTCGAAACTAATACAAAATTGAAATGCAACTGTTTCGGATGTTTTAACACTGATAAAATGTTGCCCCCAACTATATGAACTCCAGCGATTAAAAATGCTCCAACGTTCTCAGTATTCAACGGCTAGTAACGAAACTTAATTTATGACGGGTTATTTTTACCTGTTTTAGTTACAACGGATATACAAAACTGGATTCGAGTCGTTTGGGCGCCGACAATATAAAACAAAATCTATCAAATCTGGCCTTTCGACTGTGACCTTACCGCCGGCTATGAAAACGTTAGTTCCCAGCACGTTCCATAGAACTATCTTCTGCATGACTGTGCAAATTCGATTTCTTTGTATTCATGCATCAGGCCTTTGAAAGTTACGGACAATATGGCCTCGTACTGGATACTTCGAGTGCCATGGCCAATAGAGGAAATTTAAAAGCTTGAGCTTCGTTCATGGTGTTTTATTTTGAGCTAAATAGCTTGGGAGTGCACAGAAAAAAAAAAATACAAAACAAAAAAACAAAAAACAACAATAAAGGCTTACCTCAGACAATAGCAGTCCTTATCTTATCAAATGTGTTATGCAACATTTTACTCACATGTTCCTTTGCAGCTAACACATGTTCCTGTAGCTCACGTGATCCTGTAGCTCACATGTTGAGAAAACGTGCAGTCGTTGAAAGCGTGCTGCTTAACATATTATTGTCGAGTGAGTAACATCTAATGTTACGATGTCAATTAAACAGGTGACGAGAATAAACAAAAAATCGATTTAAAAGATAGTGATATCTAAATGTACGACCAAATTCTCAGTACTGAGATTAAATGGAATGTATGGCAATTAGTAAAGAGTATTTTAAAGTCTTTAAAGCTTGGTATGAGAGGGTTAAAAACAATTTGGAATTGTTCTTAGCTGGAAGAAAACAAAAAGACCAACAGCTACGACAGCTTGCTTAGAAATAGCTTTGTTGTCCCTCGGATATAGGGACCTTTCATCGGTGAACAAAATGTAAAACTTAGCCTTACCTCGATCATGCATGAAATTGTTACTTTAAATATAGAAAGTGAGACACAATTTTCTTGGTTGATCTACTGAAGGAAACGCCCATCCTAAAAGTGGTATATTTCGGTTGCTATAGGGACACGAGGCAAAGCCATATCAGATTTTAGCCCATTGCAAGTTGCGAATATTTTTTAATAATTATTCCCCAATTAAAAATATTTCCACCGATTTTCGTCATAATATTTAAAGCTTATACTTAAACTTAAACACTGAAACGATGCTATACAAAATATGACGCAAACATATGAGGTCGACGAGAGAAGAAAAAATATTCACAAATACGGTGTAATGTGAAACAAGAACTAAGTGACTAACCACTGCTTATTTCAGATACAACAACAAACTTGTTGCAAATTAGAGATTCCTTCACAAATCTGTTCTGATAGTAATATATATTTCGCTATGAAAGCTTTTCATAATTCTGTTTCGAAAAAGGGAAAGTATAAAGTTGTCTCGTCAAGTTGCGAAAATTATAAATGCATAGCAATCTGCTTAGCGCTAGCATGCATTAAACTCCGAGTTAGTGAGAGTATAACAAATATAAACTCGTATATATCTATCCTAAATCTTTTGAGAACGACAAGATAGTTTTCTTTAGAACAGTCCTTGTTTTCTCACTGTTTGTAACTCGTCAGGCTACACTTACAGTTCTTTCGACTGTGGATTGAAAATCTGACGTATATACTAAGTATGAAGCACTGCTTTTTGGGGCGCAATTTAAAACCAAAATAACTTTTTACGCACGAGTAAAATTCGTTTTAGTAATCCTGTTAGAGCGGGAAGCTGATCCATGTACGCTTGATGCTGTGTTTGAGGAGCACTTATGGACGATTTATTCGCGATTTCGAAAAACTGAAAAACTTGCTTAGGGCATAGGAAACCCAATTATATAGTTTGATTTTCAAAAGATAAATGATAGGAACCATGCAATTATTTACTGAGGAGCAGGATCTTATTGGAATTACATGGTTTTGTTTTAGGAAATCGCTTTTTTTGAGGCTCCATCAATTTATCACAGCTCATCGTGGTTTATTGCACATCCGCGAATCTGATTGGTTCTCGCGCGCGCGATTGGTCTAAACACGTCACGTGATGCACCAAAACTGGGACCAAGTGATATTCCCCCAGTTTTCAAAATTTGCGTTTTACGTTCGCACGTTCAGTTTTCGTCTCAAATAAATTGCTAAATTTAATGGAACAGAAACCTACGCGTTTTTCTTCTTCTATTTTTTTATTTTGGTTGAATACCTAAAATTGTAGGTTCTGGACTATTATCCTTTAATCATAGAAAAATTTGACTTGAAATCCAATTGTCAATTAGCCAATACCCTTGCACAGAGGTGTCCTGTCTTGCGATTGGCTCGTTTTGTTGGGGACCGAAGAGGCATAAAATACTACAAAGACGGGCGTAACCCGGTTCTGACCACACTGCGCCAATAACTTTCTAACAAGAAGTTGGTCATTTTTTTTTGCAGATAGCCACCCCTAATAATCGATGAAAATGGTGCCCCTTGTTCTTTTGCTTATCACTGCGTATATTCAAGGCGCGATTGCTGGTAAATTATACAGTTTGTATGCAGGAAATTATGAGTAGCATGCAGTCATGACTTAAAATTAGGGGAGCTGATTTTAGAGCCAAACAATGAAAATATAGCAACCTAGAAGAGTTTTCACATATCTAGTACATCTAGTGAAGACACAAACTGGTAGACGGTTTTAGTTTTAATTTAACTGGAATACGTTGTTGGGATTGATATAGAAAGTAAAAATTATGTAATGAAACGAAGAATAATTATAACATATAATTCTCTGACTAACAAAGATATGTTTTCATTTCCCGTTTTTTTTTCTTCGTTTCATAGGGGAGAAGACCGAATGTCGCTGTACCCGACTTCCCAAGATCACTACGATCGGCATTGGTAAAGTTCTTCTTACTATATGTATCAGTAATATTAACAAAGCTCTCGCTTCCATTACGACATGATCGGATTTCTCTTTAGAGAGTATTTCGTCGGAGACGCACAAAACAATCTGCAGGTAGCTATGAAATCACAGCTTAGGTGGTCTGTAAATAAATGGTCCATGGAACTGGGATACGTTAGCTTCCTTGACCACAGAAGAAAAAGATATTTAACAATTGGCATGTTATAGTTTCTAAAACAAACAAATTTGGTGGAATTTTATTGTATTTTAGTGTAGTAGACTGGTTTTAGCTCATTTGCGCCGTTCATGAATACCAGCTTTCACCCTGTCCGCCTTTGCAGCTAGCGACTTTTGCAATACCAGAAACAACACAAGGAAGTTTCGAATTTAAAGCCATTCCACGAACCTTCAGGGGCACCCAACGACAAAATTTAGTGTCGGAACGTCATTTTTCGTTATAACTGTGCTTTTTGTGCAGTTTAATGGCTTATTTTTAAACGCTAAGAAAATTGTATCTGTTCGGATACGTTAGCTGAACTTTCAATTTTAAACTTCCAATTTTGGAATTTCAACTTTCAATTTTAGGGATTGAAATCTTATTATCCGAATTTATGAGCTGATTTTGCCTTTCCGAAAATCCTAACTGACCTTTTATTGTACCCAAAATGAGATTTTTACCCCTCCGAAAACAAGAGGCATTAATTTTCCCACATTAAGAAAGTTCGAGATAACATTTCCCTAACCGAATATCTGAGGTGATTTTTGGCCTTCCGAACAGATATTATTCCACCGAAACGATCCATTGGGTGCCCCTCTGCTTATAATTTTGAGATAGAGATCTTGTAAGTTGAAATTGGGCTTCACACCGCATTTTATCTTCTGTATTACAATTAAATATTCCCTCGAGCGGTACAACGTATGAGCAGGCGCAAGATACTCACTGCGTTTAATCAAGTGTTTATCCGACAAAAATTGAACTTCGAATTCTTTACTTGTCTCTGTAGCAAACTGGAAACGTTGGGGGCGGAAAGAGTTTAGGACGGGTCGCCTTTCATTGAAACGATGCATGGATAGTGTAATTTAAGCACTGCCTATCTAAAGAACGTATCAAATAAATTCAAATATTTTAAATTTTTATTTCATAATTCTCTCAAAAGTAGTCCTTTGGTAATTTTAGTTTACCACCATATTTTAAACTAATAAAAGAGCTCTGACCGTAATTAACGTAAGCCGCGAATACCCTTCCCGTTTACTGAAAGCGCCATACAGTAATACTATTAGATATCCTGAACCAATACAGATTGGAATAAAGTTTGAATCATTTCACCCTTTTTATTAAAATGAGGTTTCAAACATAGCGCGCAATTCGAAATGGCGTGTCTTTCATCGAGTAGGCTACACAGGCAGCGAAGCACTCGTCATACCTTCAGCTTGCCCTCAGACGACAAACCGCCGACAGACGTAAAGAAATGAGCTTACATTGCGTATCATTGGAGATCTGCACTCCTTGCACTAACGAAATCGGGAGAGATACGAACAGTGATGACAATAACATCTGAATGAAATATCCTCCGCGCGTCAATACGTATCAAGCAATTCACGCTTACTGCCACATCGAATTATCCACAAGTCCACTTCTATACTAATTACGTATCCAATTATATTGGAAAAGAAGGTAAGTTGGACTACTAAATACAACGTACGTAGCTGCTAGTAATTAAGCATACTGAAAACTATGCCCTGAAATCGATCTAGCACTATCCCTTGAAATATATATAAGTTGCGTCCGGTTAAGATTGTATCTTTTCGTCTTTTGGTCTTGTCCCGCTTTTCTTGACTGGCGAGGGAAGTCTTCCAGCGAATACCATTGAATATCATTAGCATTGAACATGTATAACGTTACTGCTTCGTTCCGGCACTGATCAGTCTCGACAAGCATGGCGGATGGCGGCAGATGGTGATTACAGTTCAAGGAGTTTGACAGCAGTCTTCCGCGTTTACCATCGTAGTTTTACAGTTGATTAGCTGTTTAATCCTGTAGTTTAAAAACAGGAGTAGTGATCAGCAATCAGCAAGTATTGATAATAATTTGTTGCTCGGTGAATAGCACCGAGTTTGACTCCTTTCGTATAACTCAGATGAGATTTAAAAACTGCTATGTCGATCAGCTCAGAGCTGAAAATGACAGTATATTACTAGTTTTATTCCATTGTTCTCCTAATTATACTGATTCAGATCATTATAAATACATACCTTATTATAGGAAATTAATGCTCCATGAAATTTACGGGAATTTTGAAAATTCGCGTTAATTTAAGGGGTGGTGAATGGTCTTTCAAAAATTACAGGTCTCGCAAAATTTTAGTCGAATTTCACAGGTCTCGCAGTCTCGTTTCTGAGCTTTTCTGTGTCTCGCAGTCTGTGTTTTCGCAAAGGCATTTCAAAGTCTCAATTCGGTCTCGCAATTTAAAAATTCAAAAAGTGTCGGTCTCGCAGAGAAAAACGCTAGTCTCGCCGTCTCGCAAAGTCTCGAATTTACCATTCGCCACCCCTATTAAGTGGAGCGTTAATTTCCGCGACCTTAATTTCCATTATTATAACCTCAAATTCTGGATCCTGTACAGACATAGGAAACAACTATTTTCTGCACACTGTATTACAATATTTCCAGTTCACCCTCGCTTTCAGAAGGGCAGTTCTCGACATCTGAGTGCTTGTATTTCAGCCAAAATATTTTTGTATTTTTGTGTCAATCGCGTTAATTTCTTTCATTTTGAAATTTTACCTCCTCTTTCGCGTTAATTTCCTTTATTCGGAAGTCATATCCCCTCCAATTCGCGTAATTTAAGTCGCGTTAATTTCAAATACGTTAATTAACACGAGCGTTAATTTCCAATAATAAGGTAGCTAGAGCTGAAACAGATTTTGAAATTTAGCACTGGCTGTGACGAAAATGGGTCATGCTGTACAATGTCGAGGGCATGACTATTTCAGTTTCCTGTCGTTTCATTGGCCTACAATTACAAATTGTGCATTAATTAATTGAGTGATACTGTCATGTCTTCAACGCTATACTAAATGGCCGAAACGGTTCTGAAAGTTACCAAAGTTGTTCCCGGCGCAACACTTTGCTACTCATTATATAGCAGTAAGATCGCTCAGTTGTTCTCGTAAAAATCGGCCGGTAATGAATGCTAATAATAATGCTCTTTATTTCGAAAGCGCCATTTCTACTAATAAACCAATAGCGCTTAACAAATAAACATTACTTTACTGATATAATAATTTACCGGTACAACTCTAAAATTAATGAGAATATGCAAAAGAGATTTAGCCACTACGTACATGTACATGTGGAAAAAGTTTGCAGTATTTAATGATATTATCATCCACGTTCGTCGAACGTCGATGACCTGATTAACATATGGTCGTTCTAGACGATGCACCTCTGAAACCTTGGTCGAAAACTGACAGAGTATAGGCAAATATAAGAGCTCTCTTCTCTACATTGTGTTACGTAGATGTTGATGAATTTAATCTATCCTTAATTAATTTTCCTAAAGGTACCGAGACCCAGAGGAACGTGATTTAGGGGGACTGATTTATTCACATTCGCAACTATAGCATTTTATACAGTATGTTCATGCCAAAAAACAACTCAGTTGGAGCTTCACGTGCGTTTGTTCATGGCGCGGATGATATAACTAATGCTGAAAAATTAAACGTCGGATATTTGTTTCAGCTCCTGGAGCTTCCCTGAGAATTTTAATTTTTTTAATTTTACTGATGTTCGTGCATGTACTTCGTGCATGCAGCCACAAAGATGGCGCGCCGCAAGTAGTGACCCCGCGAAGCGATCTGTCTGAACCAGAAAACACTGCTTGATAAAACTGGCAATCCTAAAATATACTCTTTCATTGGAAAACGCAGGGCAGTATTGCGATATTTTGTAATATTTTTTCATAAAAATACTGATATAACTGCTCCCTAGTTCTAGTTCAGATACGACTATTACAACCCCGCCGAATCATGCCATAATGTCCGTGCACGGATATCCCAGCGTACAGGGAGCTTCGCCGGTAGCTGGGTTAGCTGTCGTGCAACGTCTATAACTGATTTGCTTTGCGAATTCTCAGGGTCCTTAAACAGCATAAAAGACAATTTTCTCACAAACTGATGGAAATTCATTAGATCGAGTCAAATTTATAGGGTGTTTCACTTCATAATGTGCTGACCCAATGGCGAAATTTAAGCAAAATACTTGGGAATGTGCTTCTTGTCAGGCTGTTTTGCCATATCGTTTAGGGCCTTTTAAAGGGATATTTGTGTAAGCTAACATAGTTCGATCTGTTCTGATTCTTCAGCTGAATATTTAAGTGACAAAATGTACGAGCTGCTGCTCGCCGCTGGCCTTTTTCGTACCCAAGACGGCGTTTTATCTCTCCGAAAACAATAGGCACTCATTTCCCCACATCATGAAAGTTCGAGGTGACATTGCATAACGTTTCTCAATCTAAATATCTGATGCAATTGCATGCAGCCTGCCTAACACGGATATTCACCAAAACGGTCCATTGGATGCCCATAACACATGCACTGCCGGAATAATACACTGAGCTGATGAGTAGTATCACTAAAAGCATTATTAACTTCCTTTTCACTGTAAAAAAATGTCCCGTTTTATTTGTCATGTAACTGGAAATCATTTTAGACCATCCTGACTCGTACTTTATACCCCAGAAAGATGAAAGTAATCAAGAACTGCGATGCCTTGCTTCGGTCAGTTTGAGTAAGTTGTCTGGCACGTACACCGTTTTAAGTAATCTCCCCTTCTTCACAAAAAGGTGCTGTGAATGCAGGTTGCTCCATATCGATTTATAATTGAACGGCTAATAATGACGGTTTGCCAGCAAACTATTACCTTTCTGATTCACCGATACGCGATTTATCACAGTTCATTTTTAAACAATTCCACGAGTGATGACTCGATCGACGCCCAAGAGTCTCCTGCATGACATTCATCGGCTATCTTCAAGTTTTCTCCTTAAAGCACACCGCAAAAGGAAAGGAAAATTTACAGGAATATCATGTTCTACACAACCAGCAATATGCCCAGCGTTTTGGGGGTTAAGAAGAAAACCGACCTAGAGTTTCACCACCATTGTACTGAGGCCGGAACAATTCGGTTCATGGCTGGTCCTAAATAATGATACAGAATTAACCCTTTCATTCCCAAGAGTGCTAAGTTCAAAACTGAGAAAACAATCTTGAATTTCATTTTGCAAAATTGCCAAAAACAAACAATACCATATGAAAGTACTGCTACATACATTATGTAGCTTTCATTTGAATGGTCACACAGTATGGTTTCATCCACAGAATCAAAAGGTACAACCACATTTATTAGGGGTGGCGAATGGTAAATTCGAGACTTTGCGAGACGGCGAAACTCGTTTTTCTTTGCATGCGAGACCAAGACTTTTTGAATTTTTTAATTGCGAGACCGAATTGAGACTTTGAAATGCCTTTGCGAAATAAACGAGGACTGCGAGACAAATTACTACTACTACATACAGAACCGCTCAAAAAACGAGACTGCGAGACCTGTGAAATTCGACTAAAATTTTGCTGCAAGACCTGTAATTTTTGAAAGGCCATTCATCACCCCTTTTATTGACTCAAGGTTTGACTCGGGAGTGAAAGGGTTGATTAATCTCCGGATCCCTTAATGCTAGTTGTTAGCTCCTAAGAAATTTACCCGCTTGCCATGTGCTATACATGTAAATAAATGAATCTGAACACCAACTTAATTATTATAAATCATACATACATACATACATACATACATACATACATACATACATACATACATACATACATACATACATACATACATACATACATACATACATACATACATACATACATACATACATACATACATACATACATACATACATACATACACTTTATTGAGCATCCCTGAAAAGGGCTTTTCAGCATCAATATCAAAAATACCTCAAATAAATAAATAAGATTTAATCAAAAATCAAATGTTTTAGTCGACTCAAAGAGTCGATCGAACACAAGTTCATAGGGGAAACTAACATAGCGCTATCTTCGTGTAATTTATCAGTAATCATAAACCACTGAAGAGCGTTTTTAGGACATCTTCGGGAAGTTATAAACTGGTCTGAGAGAAATTGCGAACTAGCATGGGTTTCGCTTGGCGAGTGTCACGATACCCATTACATGAATTTACAACATGTAAGCACAAAATACTGCGCATCACGAGGCATAAGTTTTCAACTTTCAATTGGTAAGCAAAGGTACGGTAGTCTGCATCTGAAGTACTGAAGGTAAAATAATACTGAGTCGCATACCTGAACAGTCAGATATAAACATCGCATACAAAAGTACGCACTAGGATATCAGTTTCATTTTGGTTTAAAACAGGCCAGTTGAATCACCTAATTAACCTTGTGAGTCATTAAACTTTATTACCAAATAATATCAAGAAAAATAGACAAACGTATCCGCATGACAAACTAAACCAAAACCTCTGTCTTTTACGGCCTTTTATTACACATGAGTCATATAAGATGCCGTATTTGGTCGGCTATTTATACGTTTACCAAATCTAACTCTGCAAACTGAAGGGCGCTCGGGACATTGTGAGTCAGTGCAAACCTCATGCCTGCCCGTTGTTTAAAATGATGAATTGGCTTGCAACATTTGATCAATATTTTAATATACAGTTCAAATGGCACATCAATGCTTTCAAAAACAGGCGTGCCATTTCACACAGAAATAGCTGCGATGTTATGATAATACCAGTAAATTCTGAGCTTTGAACAAATCATTTTGAGCTGAAAATTATCATCCCAAAAACCAACGTCATTTCTTGTCCTGGTAGACTACTTAGGTGCATCTCCCGTAAAATTTGCGGGAATATTGCTAACATGGGTCTAATTTGGGTATGTGGAAGATTAATTTTATGTGAAGAGGTTTGTCAGTGGTAGCTGAAATGGATAGGATAATAAACAAAAACAAGACGAAATCCAGTTGGCACATTGCTGTTCACTTCTTGCATGTACATGTAGCCAGCAAATTAAGACATTCATGCATGATCAAGACAGTTTCAAAAAGCCATTATCGAAATTGGTTTCGAACACTGAAAACCGATTACTTTTGTCGACTAGTACTATAGTGATAGTGTAACACTCCGTTATGGACTATTTTATTTTATCTAAGCGTTTCGTTCACACGATGAAGAAAATTGTAATGGTTTCACTGCTTCCACGGCAAAGGTTTGTCCTTCGTCCTACGACGCCCCAAAATTAAAGGTACTGATCCAGACTGCCAAACTAAAGACATACAAAAGATCTCATTTCCTGAAACATCCACAAAACTAACGATTCGAGAACTCAAGTAGTTTTATGCACAATAACGTGATGTTCGTCGTCAAGAAGAGCCCATTTATGCGAACACCTCGTGCATGAGTGAGTTGTTGGAAGCAATGTCTTTTTCTCCCATCATGCAGTATGCGACATAACTCTAAAATATATTTAACCAGTAATACGATAACAGCCGCACGCTGCTCACGTTTAGTTCAGTTTCAGTTTTTGTAAGGTTTCTAGCTACAACGTCGCCCAAGGATCAGAATGCAAAGAGTATCCAGACTGCCAAAGAAAATGCATGGAAAAGTTCTGATTTTCATTAATTTGCCTGAATATCATTACCTTTAAGTATATGTTGATGATTATTCCTGTTCCAAGAAGAAGAAGGCTGGGTGAGATCCGTGACTGCACTGCCCTTCACACGGCAATATCTTGAGACTGAATATTTCTTAATTGCTTAGCTCATAGGAAAACGTACACGGCAGCCTTTACACAACGGCAAACCTAATGGGAAAAAGGAACGCAAGAAAAATTAGACAAGAAAATGGCTAAACAACGCATAAAATCTCTAAGCTGTTGACTGAGTGGTCTAGATTTCATCCGTCAAACCGAATCTCCCCTGAGTACTCTGCGGTGCTTGGGTCGCTTTGCTTCGCATTCAGTTCCGCGTGTGGTGAGCTAAGAGTATGAAAAATAACACGAGAACTGTGTGAACGTCAAGCGATTCCAGCAAACACGTACCACGTGGGCTAAGAGTATGAAAAATAACACGAGAACTGTGTGAACGTCAAGCGATTCCAGCAAACACGTACCACGTGGGCCAAAAGTATGAAAAATAACACGAGAACTGTGTGAACGTCAAGCGATTCCAACAAACACAGTGCCACGAATGAATTGGCGAATACAAATAATAAACGTATCAAGAAATGCGGATCAAATTCGAAAACAATAGGTTTTGTTATACGTTATCGAAATGGCCATATTGGCATACTGCTGTTCACTTCTTACATGTACATGTAGCTAGCAAATTACGACATTCAAGACAGTTTCAAAAAGCCATTATCGAAATTGGTTTCGAATACTGAAAACCGATTACTTTTGTCGACTAGTACTAGTGATAGTGTAACACTCTGTTATGGACTATTTTATTTTATCTAAGCGTTTAGTTCACACGATGAAGAAAATTGTAATGGTTTCACTGCTTCCACGGCAAAGGTTTGTCCTTCGTCCTACGACGCCCCAAAATTAAAGGTATCAGTCCAGACTGCCAAACTAAACGAATACAAAAGATCTGATTTCCTGAAACATCCACAAAACTAACGATTCGAGAACTCAAGTAGTTTTATGCAAAATAACAACGTGATGTTCGTCGTCAAGAAGAGCCAATTTATGCGTACAACTCGTAGCAACTGAGTGAGTTGTTGGAAGCAATGTCTTTTTCTCCCGTCATGCAGTATGGCGACATAATCCTCTAAAATATATTTAGCGTAATACGATAACAGCCGCACGCTGCTCACTTTTAGTTCAGTTTCAGTTTTTGTAAGGTTTCTAGCTCAGTACAACGTCGCCCAAGGATCAGAATGCAAAGAGTATCCAGACTGCCAAAGAAAATGCATGAAAAAGTTCTGCTTTTCATTAATTTGCCTGAATATCATTACCTTTAAGTATGTTGATGATTATTCCTGTTCCAAGAAGGCTGCGGGTGAGATCAGTTGTGACTGCATCAATATCTTGAGACTGAACATTTCTTAATTGCTCAGCTCATAGGAAAACGTACACAGAAGTCCTTACACAACGGCAAACCTAATGGACAAAAAGGAACACAAGAAAAATTAGACAAGAAAATGGCTAAACAACGCATAAAATCTCTAAGCTGTCAGACTGACTGGTCTAGATTTCATCCGTCAAACCGAATCTCCCTTGGGTACTCTGCGGTGCTTGGGTTCTTTGCTTCGCATTCAGTCCCGCACGGTGGTGAGCTAAGAGTATGAACTAGTAGTAATCACAGATTAAGAGAGTGCGTTCGACAGGTTTAATCTCAAACAGAGGTTCTGCTGATCATATGAAATGAAAAGGTCTTGATGACGTGATTGGCTTGATATATTTCTTTCATTGAGAATTGCGTCAAGAAAGTATAATTCTGAAATGCTGGCATGATATTCCCGAATATAATATAAATTTAAATTGAGTAAACCATTTGTCAATTGCAAATGCAGCAGCGGGTTAGAGTTACATTTGGCATGACGCGATGTGATACGCTGGGGTGGGTGGTCAGGACACTGAGTGTCGCTTATGACTTGGAATTACAACAGAGAATAGAGAAAAACCATAGCTTAGTTTATCGTGTCACCAAATGGCCAAACAACTACACTGTTTCGAAGACATTTACGTTTGTTATTCAAACCGCATTCAAGTTTCAACTTAATACACGTGCATGATCTTCATTAAGATAAAACAGTTGCAACACCGGTAATTTACCTTTGTCAGGCAATATCATGAGCATCAGTTGAAAAGTCAAAAGCCAAAATACATATTTATATCAATGGAAACCTAACAATAATGGTCCAGTTTTGTTAAAAAGTACTATTACTAGTGCACTGAAGCAGGTGACTGAAGCTATAAAAGGAGTGCTATCACGAGTTTCCCATAGGAGCATTTGATCTTTTTTCGTTGAAAATGTCGGGCAGACCTTTTCCAAATAATGCCCTTCTATCTTGGAAAAATCGCTGAAAACTAATTACGGTTAGCTCTCCATTCAACAATTCACTTGATATCTTCCTGTTGATGTTCTAGGCGCATTTCGTGTATGAGCTGAGGTACTTAGTCATAATTATATATTGCACCGTTTTAGCCAAAAAGGCAGAAAAATTCCCGTGACTGTGCCCCTTTAATTCTGCTGTTGGTATTACTAACAGAACCAAAACAAAACACAGCAAAACGTGCAAAACCACTGAACATCAGTACAACATGACTGCATGAAAAAGAGGCATTCAAAAACCAAAGCAGCGTCAACAGAGTTAAGTTAATTTTTTTAATTATATAATTTTAGGTAGGTGTCCTCTATTAGTAGAGGGCTTTCCCTCAGCTAAAACATTTACTAAAAATTTACTGAACATTTACTGACACATTAATATAAAGGTTTTGATTGATTGATTGAACAGAACCATAACTATAATGCGGTAACGTGCGGCGTTGTCACGAGTACTGCTCCTTCTAATGTGCCACGTGTATTATCTTGCACGAGGCCGTTGACAAAAGCGAAAAAAATCACCACGAAAACTCTGGCTAAATTTACTTCATATTCAACACCTTTCAAATACTAATTATTTTATCCGATTTTTATCATTGTAATTTTTATCATAATTTTAAATTTTAATTGTTACTGTAATTTCATTGTCACTGAAAAGCCCCGCAAGGGGAGTGTCAATTAAAGTACCGTAAAAGCTCTATTAAGCCCCCGGGGGCTTATTTAATTTTAGGCCTCAAGAAGGGGGGGGGGGGGGGCTTATTAGAGAGGGGGGCTTAATAGAGAGGGGGGGCTTATTTCAAATCATAAATTTTCGAGAAAATTCACTTCTCTAAAACAGAACAAGAAATGGGTTATGCATGACCGTCTTACAAATGCCACGTCATTTATACCCTAACTCGACGATAGTTCTGGAAATTAAAGACCACGTTTCAATACAAAGTGACTGAAACGAAATAAAATATTGCTGAAAAGTCATTTACATCAACCTGGCGGAATGGGGGGCGGGGGGGGCTTAATAGAGAGGCGGGGGCTTATTACAAAATCTGACTTCCAAAGGGGGGGGCTTAATTAGAGAGGGGGGCTTAATAGAGAGGGAGGGCTAAATAGAGCTTTTACGGTATTGTATTTTATTATACGACATGGCATTTTAGAGTGCGAATACGCACAAAGACGCGGAGAGCAGATATGAGACCGTATTACATGGGTCTCAGTCCCTCTGACCGCGCGCTACGGAAATAAAGGCTCGAAAAAATAAAAACTGACTCGTAAAAATACCCAGCCGTATTACACAACTTTCCGCTGAATAACCTCTATGTATTAAATGGTGACAAATTTCCGAGGTTAGTGACTTTGGGCAATCGGCCAACTAAATATCGGGATCGTAAAGAAGGCGTTTTAGCATGCCCAAGATTCGCCACAAATACTGAATGATCTACTGATCATGAATACTGAGGGAAAACCTGCCAGTTAATGTCAGGATAAAACTTTAAATGTAAGAACTTTTTTAAGCTTCTTAAAATGTAAGAGCTTCTTAATTAGCTTCTTATTACGTTCCTTAATGGCTGATCCCGGATTTAGCCATATCAGTCCTTGATTAGAACAAAGAAAACAGAACTACTAAGAAATTATAGGAAGGCGTTAAGGAAATTTTCTAGGTGTTTTAAAAATTTTATGATGCAGTAGAAGTATTACCTTTTTTCTGACAAATACATGCAATGAGATATGGCGAAGAACCATAGTTGGCGATTCCGTATTTTGATCGCAGGACTGAACTTGCAAAAGATGACTACACGAGATGTTGACCGAGTAACTTGTGCACGTGAAATGAAACACGTTTTCTGGTACATTGAGGACGCCAGAGCAACCATTTACAAGCCGCGTTTTCTCTTTACAGAAGTGAAAGATCTAAACTGTGAACTGTGAACTGGTCTGTTTTCCTTGACTAACTTTAAAGAGTTACTTGAGAGTCTAGTGACGTGATGTGTAGGACACAAACCAATCAAGAACAAGATGAATCAGCTATAAAAACGTGCATGTAGCTGCAAGGACCACTGGGCCACGTGAATTTTAAAAATCAGTTACAAGAGTCAAGTAGGTCCCTCTTCATTCAGACCACCGGGCCACGTGCATGTAGCTGTATAGACCACTGGGCCACGTGAATTTAAAAAATCAGTTACACGATTCAAGTATCAGACCACCGGGCCACGTGAATGTAAAATCACTGGGCCACGTGAAACACGTTCCAAACTAAAATGAGGTTTTCCAAACTAGACAAATTCCGTTGAAAATAAGCTTTAACTGTGGACCGATTTTACGATTTCGATGGATAATGGTAATCAGGGCCCGGTCGGTTGTTCAAAGGGTGGATAACGCTATCCACCGGATAAATCGCTATCCAGGAGAATAGTCCTCGAGAAATTGGACAACATTTTCGGATCCCGTTAAAAACCGTGATGATAAGTTTAATAGCCGAAGAAAATTCCGGCTTTGCTGATATTATGACTGTTTTTCAGCCGATAAGCTCCCAAAAAATCCATTGCTCACTTGTCTCACATTTCAGAAACTGTTGTGCACAAAGTGTTCACAAAATAAAAACGATACAAGTCGTTTTCAATTTTCTCAATATCACTTCGTCATTACTTATATATTACTGGTCTGATATGAAGATTTCATTGAAGATTCAGCCATGGCAAGGCCCGAGGCGTCACGAGAAGACGTGATAAACCAAACTTCTTACCTTTCGATACCTTGATAATGATCGATCTTGCACTGGCAATTCATTACACTTAACATGAACCCAGATAACCTTTACACGCTGCACCTAGTACCTTTGGCGAAACTCCAACATTCGGATAGGAGCAATTTTACTATACCCGGCAACTGTGAAGTAGTAAGGTTCGCATTACCATGGTCCGCGGTCCCACAGTCAATGAATGAGAATGATGTAAAGTTTTGCCTGCCACCGCGCTCGCGGTGCCGTCGTCGTTAAATATGAAATAATTACGTCACTATTTATGTTGATATAAATATCTATATTTCGCTGCTACCGCGGTCTGCAGTCCCATAGTCGATGAATACCAATGAGGTGAAGTTTTGTCTGCCACCGCGGTCCGCGGTGCCATAGTCGATAAAGGTTTAACATTAAAATAATAGCCGAAAGCACCAAAAATGATGCTAACGCTGATAGTTTCGTACTTTATAAAATTGTTAGGTGCAATTTGGATTAAGGGCCGATAACAAACCATTACGAATCATAGGAGAAGGAACGAATTATTAAATTTTGCTCACCTCTCCATATGACTAACCTTATTATTATTGGAAATTAACGCTCCATGAAATGACGTCATTTGAAAACAACTAACAGAATCCTCCAGTTATTCGTTTTCTCATGCTAATTAGATCCATTGTTAATTTAATTTTATTAATTTAAAAATTTAAATAATAAAGGAAAAAGGAAATGAATTCTGCTAGTTGTCGTCAAATGACGACATCGTGCAAGTGTGCTATTTAAAAAATTCGCGTTAATTTAAGTCGCGTTAATTTTTGTGAGCGTTAATTTCCGTGACATAAATTAAGTGCAGTGTTAATTTCCGCGATCTTAATTTCCATTATTATAAACCCAAATTCTGGATCCTCTACAGACATATTTGGCACTTAGGAAACAATAGATTTCTCTTTTCTGCACACTGTATTTCAATCTTTTACAATGTAAAAGCCTAAAAAAGCAATAAAACATATTTCCAGTTCACGTGTTAATCACTTTAATTTCCTTCATTTTGAAATTTTACCTCCTCTCACGTTAATTTCCTTTATTCGGAATTAATTTTCCATCCAATTCGCGTTGATGTAAGTCGCGTTAATTTCAAATAAATAAATTAACACGAGCGTTAATTTCCTATAATAAGGTACATTAGACCGAAAGATAACCCTAACCCTAGCCTAACACTAACCCTAACCCTAACTTAACCCTAACCTAACCCTAACCTAACCCTAACTTAACCCTAAATATAACCCTAACCAAAACCTAACCCTAAACCTAACCTAACCTTTAACCTAACCCTACCCCTAACCGGTTTAGTTTTGTAGCACACCAATCTCTTTGGATCGCAATCAAGATAATGCACCGCATTTCATAACAATAACGCACATTGGACAAATTGAACGTGTTGGAATAATCTCGAAATAGTTTATAGGAACGTTAATTAATTTTTTAAGGAATTTTGCGCGCGAAAAGAAGCCTTAAGAAAACACCGCTGACCAAAACGAAATTGATCGCTTTGCAAGTTGTGAGAGCATGGTTCTCGGTCCCAGGCCCTGTCTCTATCCCCCCCCCCCCCCCCCCCCTGTTTCACACTTTATTCACAAATACAAACATAGTTACATTTCACTTTTTTTTAAAACTACTTAATACAGTAATACTATTTACAGAACAATGGAATATATTTAGAAAAAAAAAACAATACGATACAAACCTGCGATCGATCAAAGAGCCACCTGTTTCCATTTATCTGAGCATGTTGAGAACTAGAACGAGTCTCGTGAAGGTGACTTTGGCGGGATTTTCAAAAGCTTTGTGATTGTGCAAACAACTTGAACAATACTGAGTAATAAGACATAATTAGACGTGGGTGAATTAACCAATCAAATGAGACCATTGGTCATCACTTTTATAGTCGCTAATTAGAGTTAGTCGTTTTATATTATTTTTTCCCGATTTCCAAACAAATTTAAAGAGAACAGAGTTGATCTGTTTGATAATTTCTTTCGTTAGAGGAATTTGAAAGGGTCGAAACATAAATCAGTTTAGGAATTGCAAAGGTCTTAATAATTTGAATTCTACCAAGTAAAGTTAATTGTCTCCATTGCCATGCTGGTTGTGAGCTACTGAAAGCCGCCCGCTTGCCTTCTTGTCTAGCTTCTTTCAGCTTCTTCATCTGCGCTTTTCTCTTAGGTCATGAAGCTCTTTGGGAATATCTTCGTACATCTTGTAATGAGTGTCCTTTAACTGGCGGCCACATCTGAAGATTCGTTCTCTGTCAGAGTATCTTAGAAAGCGCGCAATTATCGCCCGTCCATTGCCTTCTTTCGGTTGTTTTCCGAATCTAGCTATGTACTCGTTGAAACTCTAACTAACTCTAACTGGAACTATGTTCTTGGCATCTTTGATTCCGAGTACATTTTCAAAAAAATCAATGAGCGGCACCTTTGTGTCTTCTTTCCAATTGACACCCTCTTGCTGCGGAGGCCATTCCGCAATGCCTTCGAATTTTAGGTTTTCTCGACGACTGTAAGCTTCGAGATAGAGCAAATCCTTTCTTACTTCACTAATCTTGTTTTCTCGAATCCCCGTCGAAGTCTTTGATTTGGTTGTCAACGAAGTTGGCATTATTCTCAAGATATATTACCTTCTTATTCAAACTGTTTTGTTTCTCCTTCACTGATGCCACATCTTTCTCTAATACAGCCACTGACTCATGGAGTCCTTGCAAAGCTGTAGTAACGTCGTCAATTTTTCTTTCCAGAAGGTCAATTTTGTCCAGTTTAGTCAAGATTGAATCGACCGTTTCGACGAGACCTTCGGCCATTTCTTCTTCTTTGGTGTGTTCTTCTCGAAGTTGAGGCGGAGTTGGGAGCTCACAGACGATGTAGATTTACGATATTTCCTTTTTGATGTACAAATTGGTGTTTCCATCGGCCTTTTTGAACACGAAAATTTAACCCGTAGACGGAGCCATCGAAGACACGTCTACATCTTTCACATTCCCAGAAGAATCCCTCTCGCTTGCTCGGAAAAGGCGCAATTTTCCGAGCGCCTACGAGCCTACGAATTTGTCTAGTTTGGAAAACCTCATTTTAGTTTGGAACGCGCTGTGAATTTAAATAAACGTTCAGTGTTGCATTGTGTAGCACACAACCGGGCAATAACCTGCACACGAGTCAAGGAGGTCGCTTTCCATTCAGACCACCGGGCCACGTGCCGATGTAGACCACTGGGCCACGCGAATTAAAAAACTCCAGTGTTGTGTAGCAACCAAGCAAGAACAATTCAGTTACATAACAAAAAAATCAGTTACACGAGTCACGGAGGTCCCTCTTCATTCAGACCACCGGGCCACGTGCCGATGTAGACCACTGGGCCACGTGAATTAAAAAAAACTCCAAGCAAGAACAAGATCAGTTATATAACAAAAGAAAAAATCAGTTACCTTTGTTCCCTTATTTGGACAAAGGATAGGTATCATGTACCAGAACAGCAGCTGTCTTTTACGAACTGGATTTTCCTACAATAAATAATTTCCTCCTGTTTTCCTTCGTAACACCCGGCCGGGTGAGGGTAAAAGGCGGAATGAGTTTGCGGAATGACATGTGGCATGACTTGCGGAATGGCATAATTATGCGGAATATGATATATGCGGAATGGCTTAAATAAATTAAATTAACTGCAAATAACCGCTTTACGTAATGCTTCGGGCTCAAGCCATACGTTTCACTGTCACGTTCTCAAGATGGCGGCTGTTCTGTGACAAGAAGCGAAAAGGTTAACCTATTTACAACGCCACTTTTGCTCTCTCCTCCGCAGAGGCTCAATGTGGTATCTGGCAGAGGCTCCCGCCGTCGCTCTCTCCGGGTTTCTCGCGCCTGCACTCACTTCGTTCAGCTGATTCTCCCATATATGAGCCTCTGCGGAGGAGAGAGCCACTTTTGTGCTTTATAACAAAAATTATTGTTCAACTGATCATTTGATTCCAATAAAAATAATATTAACTTTTTAATTTAAACTTTTGTAATTTCGTATACAATTCGATCGATCGATCGATAGCTTTGAACCGAAAACAAATAAAGTGTTTATTTGAATCAAAATTTTGGCTGCAAAGCCTTTTTGACGGTGATTGTAGCTTATTGTATTGACCTTAAGTTTGTTCATAGTTTCCAATTACATTGCTGAGCTGGCTCACGGAAGCCTTTGATTTTATTGCTGCAAAGCAGGGGGGGGGATAGAGACAGGGCCTGGGACCGAGAACCATGCTCTCACAACTTGCAAAGCGATCAATTTCGTTTTGGTCAGCGGTGTTTTCTTAAGGCTTCTTTTCGCGCAAATTTGAATTTGTTTTGCATACGAAGGCAAAGAAATGTAAATGAAAAACGCACGTGCGTTTTGTTTTGCATGGGACGGCAAAGAAATATGCAAAACACACGTGCAGAATATTGTATTACTAATTAAACCAAGAGACTTGATTAAACCTATTGTTTTGTGACGTTCTTGTTGTCGTCGCGGTCGTGGTTGCATCTTAAAAACGAAAAACTTGAGGAAGAAGTTTATCTGGTTTAAAGGATCACAAAGTGAAAAAATACAATAATCATTCATACATCAGTACGCACTTCCATCGCCTCATCGGCCGCCATGTTTTTCTTTTATAGTTTTCCTTCTGGCTTTACACAACTTCTACGCACGTGCAGATTATGAATCCGCTGGCTAAAGTTGTGATGATTGCTTTGCAAGTTGTAAGAGCATGGTTTGGATTTGATGCAGGACCCTTGATCATGAATAAATTTATAAGTTAAATTTTAGTGGTATGTGTTATCTTCTAAAGCTTCAAATCTCTGCATTTTGAAAGTCGATTGCGCTGAAACTTAATAGGGATATTGGTGGATGATAGAATTACATCATGATTGTCGTTTTACTGGCAGATCGCAATTTACGGCGATATTTTAAGCTACTAAATTCTGTCACATCACAATACAGTACACTAAGTTTGCCTTCCTCGTGTATCAATTCCTGAAATTCTATATCCGCGACGAAAGCTTGGACACAAAATTGCCGGTTTTGCCCTTCCGAAGACTAACCGAGTCAACAAAGTGTATGACAACAAAAGTTGTGAATCTAATTATGATAATTCGGGACATTGAATTGCACGTGCCGCAAAACTAAGAACAATAACTTTCGAATTACCAATACGCCGAAAACAATTTTTTTTAAATCGATTATAATAACGTTATTAAAACACCTTCTCATGAATATTTCGCGTACGGTCGGCATCAGTCGTCACGGCTCGTGCAAACTCTTTAAATAAATACATACATAATGAGAGCAAGGGTCCTGGAAGTAGCTACCTCCCCCCCCCCCCCACCCCCCCCCCCCCCCCCCCCCCCCCCCCCCCTGCTGCAAAGTTTACACGGGAAATGGCGTTTGTATATAAAACTGCGTGGTGGAATTTGTTGCCGAAAATGTCGGCAAGTTGCTCTTCGAATGTGCATGAATCCACTAGATAGAAGGCGCCTCTAAGCGCGACTTATCTTCTTGGCGAATTTAGTGCTCAAAGTTGGGTAATTTTTGTGAAGTCAGTGTCATCACGCGTGAGCAGAAATGTCGTGCAAAGTTTGTGTCACACAGTCTATCATCAAATCCAATTTTATTGATATCTTCCGAGAGCTGCTGTTTTTCAAGGAATCATAGTACCCATATAACTGGCAAAATATAACCTATCGATCTGTTCATCTGGATCTGTCATGGATTTATGCTTATCCTGCTCAAATAGTTAATAATTTGTGAATTTTCATTTCTTGCAGACAGAACACTTTAACTTCTGACTTTAATGTATCTCGCCATGCTTGCAGTCAGCTGTGCAGTCCAAATTAACGCAAGTTAGATTATTTACCCTTTTGGCCCCAAGATCAAAATATAAATTCTCCTTAGTTTGATTGTCATATATTTATATTCTTTTTTCACTCTTGGGAATTAATGAGCAACAGGGTCTGAGGTGAAAACAATGATTTGACATCAAGGGCTTGAAGGCAACTCAAAGCAGGCCTTCATTTTATTCAGCTAAACCTCCCATTCATCCAAATGGAAGATTATAAATTATCAAAAATTAGATTACCTGTGTACGTCACACAATCAATAAAACACAGTAGCACATAAAACTACACATTTTTTATTTATTTAGCGCCATTCCAACCAAATATGATCTATATCTGAATTCAACACAAGAACAGTTTCCTAATTTGTTATGTGTCCTAAATCTCTCCCCATTAACCACTTACAAGCCATTTTATATGTAAATTATTAACCTCCCCTTGCAAACCTTTACAAAACTGAAAACAACATTCAGACAGGACAATTCAGATGTTACTTACTTTTAGCTTTCATGTAATAATCCATTCCTTCAAATGTGAAACTAATTAAAAATATGGCAATGTTGGTACAAGCCATTTTCCCGTCTTAATACCCTAAAAGGTACCGGATTAACGGTAGTCATTTTAGATTTTAACAAACCCTAAGCGGTACCAAACCACGAAAAAAGGTACGACGACCACCCCCGTCACTTTTATATCGAAGTCCCCCCTGCCCCCCCAGAGGCGTGACACTTCACAATAATAACCGAACTTTGAGCACTAAAGTCGCCAAGAAGATAAGTCGCGCTTAGAGGCGCCTTCTATCTGGTGGATTCATGCACATTCGAAGAGCAACTTGCCGACATTTTCGGCAAATTCCACCACGCAATATCATATACAAACGCCATTTCCCGTGTAAACTTTGCAGTAATATACTTAATAAAACTCTCATTTAAGTGATCGATTTCTTCATAAAAATAAAACCTGATAACTAAAATAATTTACCTCCAGACTGATACGGAATAATTTTTCTTTGTGTTGACCGAAAAATATGGCTACGACGAACACAAAAGTGGCGTTGTAAATAGGTTAACTCGTTTTCGCTTCTTGACACCGAACAGCCGCCATCTTGAACAAGATCGTATGGTTTGAGCCCGCAGCATTACGTTATTTGCAGTTAATTTATATTCCGCATAATTATGCCATTCCGCAAGTCATGCCACATGCCATTAATTACGCAAACTCATTCCTCCTTTTACCCTCACTGCACCGGGCCACGTGCCGATGTAGACCACTGGGCCACGCGAATTTTTTTTTAAAACTCCAGTGTTGTGTTGCAACCAAGCAAGGACAAAATTAGTTATATAACAAAAAAAATCAGTTACACGAGTCAAGGAGGTCGCTCTCCATTCAGACCACCGGGCCACGTGCCGATGTAGACCACTGGGCCACACGAATTAAAAAAAAACTCCAGTGTTGTGTAGCAACCAAGCAAGAACAAGATTAGTTATATAACAAAAGAAAATCAGTTACACGAGTCAAGGAGGTCGCTCTTCATTCAGACCACCGGGCCACGTGAATGTAGACCACTGGGCCACGAGAATTTAAACTGAAAAACGTGTCACTATAACTGCAGTTGTATAATTGAGTAGAAGGCCATTAGACCTAGATCTTCTCATGAAACTTTCTTCAGTGCAACACAAACGTGATTACAAACAGTTATACAATATATTATTGCTATTATTGCACAGTAGCATCCGCTTGGTGAAAGCCATCTCGCTTACCGTAATGAAAAAATGCACCCTGTGACACATCCTCAGTCGGAGACCCAGGGGCAGTTAGTGGGGGCGAGCGAAAAAAATCGGCGGGAAATCGGCAAAGAAAACAGTAGGAGCGAACAAAAATAGCTATTTTCGTTCGCTCTACTTTCTTTGCCTATTTCCCGCCGATGTTTTTCGCTCGCCCCCACTAACTACCCCTGGGTCTCCGAGGATGCCTGTGACAAAGCTGTAACAAAGCTGTAACACTGAGATTTGAAGGTGCAGGTAACCACACCACATTAGTAGGTCCAAAAGAATGTGCAAATTTTAGGTCCCAGAGTGGGCCTAATATATTTCAGTACCAAGTTAGTCGCGCATTGATCAACTCCTAACATTTCTCTTCTTGTAATTAGACATTGTTCACTGGTATATGGAAGAAGATGTCGGACGCTGCAAGGAAATTTGCCATGGCAACAATGCTTCCACTGAGGTAAAACTGCCTAAAGATAGACTTTCCCGCCTTTTGAGAGCGCACGCCAACGTAAAATTCCGAAACAGGGCCTCAGTTTCAAGAAATAACGTTAAGGTATGTCAATCTTGTATAGTCCTTTGTTCGTAATACGTCTCAATCTTTCCCAGTCTAAGCCTTCGGGTGTTTCTCTATGAGTATCTGTGAGTTTGACGGCGTTTAACCCTCGGGGGGACTCCCATATGAAAATGACCGGGGTGATCCCCGTACCTTTTAGGCGTTAAAATTCATGGCTTGGTACCTTAAGAGTTAACGCGGTACCTTTTAGAGTATTGAGAAGGGGGAAAAAACAGGAACTACTTGTCGTTTAAGAATTATTACCTCTTAATCTTATGGTTAACATGACTTTGAGCCACGCCCACAAAACGAGACTGCGGTCAGGCTTGCACCCCCGTCACTTTAATATGGGAATACCTCTGGGGGTTTAAATTGACCAAAGATCGCATGACCCTTTGAGGTTGACGAGCTTAGTTTGGTCAATAGTTTGTCTCACGCTTGGCTGAAATAGAGTGGTTTACCTGATGGATTTTGAAAGTAATCATACATGTGATTGTTTCCTAAGCGACTTAAATTGTTTCAAAGATTGTCCTCGTGGATCGCGTAGCCAACCTCGCATTTTATCAAGTGAACTGTATAGAAAACTGACATAAGCCGATGTTTCGACTCGCCTGGAAAGATTTTCCAAAAAAAATGCGATCATGAAAGTCAACTTTTTACTGAAAAATATTTTGACAGGGACAAAATGAGGCCGATTATTCCTGTAACCCGACTGAGATCGTCAGCAAAAGCTACCCGCTGATTGGTGGTTCAAAATACAGCACTGTTATTCGCAAGTGTGGATACCAACATACTTCCAGTGCCTGCCGTCGCCAGCCTCTCTATAAAACATTCTTTAAAGGAACTACATACCGTCGCCGTCACGATGTTGGTTCCTGCCTTGGTGTTTGTGGAATCGATGGACACGAGTGCAAAGCTATTGATAGTATGATGGTAGCCATCAAAGGACCAAATGGTAAGTGTGAATCCCAGGGATATACTCATACCCCAGGGAAGTGGAAGTGACAATCCCAAGGAAATGATCCTGGTACATCCTTGTACACTGCGCTGTATACCCCAGGGAAGTGGAAGCGTCGCGTACTTTTCTATTTCTTAAATACTTCCAGTAAAAGTGGTTTCGAAACTGATAACCCAAGGGTTACTGAATATGTCAAATCATGATACGTTCAGACACCTTATATTTTGCCATAGGGTAGTCCTGTTGGAAGACTGGGACCTAATGATGAGAGACGAAGAAAATATACGAGTCATAGTTGTAACCATATTGCATACATTTTAAAAACCTGATTATCTCAATATCATTTATGCAGATAGGCTACAACTCGTTTTGCTTGTTTTAAAATAGGAGATGGGGAGCTGACTGTTCCTATAGTCAAGAAGTGTGGATGTGTGAATCCCGAATGCCACCGTGTTGCCTTTCGCGAAGTTTTTAAGCGAAAGACGGAGAAGGGCTGGATCCAAGAGGTATGTGAACGCAGAACAGCGCCTCTTTCGATCGGGAATTGACCAAGCTTGAGAGTTGCAACTTATTGTACCTTTTTAAAGAAAACATTGGGAATATCTATATATGCTTTTTTGCGTCATCCTCACAGGATAGTACTAAATTATACCCGGAGAAATAATATTTATTATATAGACACAGAGGTCTATAACTAGAGGTTTCCATCTCTGGTATGGGCCTTGGCCCATCAGATTAGGAGTTAGGCTATTTTTAGACATTTTTCGCGCGAAACCAGCAGCCAATCACGTTGAACCATTTTTAATATGCGAGCGCTACGCAAAGATAGAAACTTTGGCCAAGGAAAAGCGAAAAGCGTCACAGCAGAATGTAATAATTGTTTAAATACTTCACTAAATTTAGGTCAAACTTCGGTACACTTTTTGTAAAACTATAAATCGGCTGAGTGATTTTTCAGTTCAATCTAAATGAAGCATGATTTGTATGAATTCGGCGACAAAACTTCTGGCGGACTGGCGCGCTGTCCAGTTGGCAAGTTGAATGAAAAGTTTTCTCCGCGGATTAATCTTCGCTCAATCTCTCCAAAGTTTCGTATATTCTGGAAAATTGTGCAGATGGTTTAGCTTGACATGGGAATATTCGAAATAATTGTGCAGCTGAACATTATATTCATTTTACAAGTTGAACGGACAGCTATACGCAGCCGAAGGTTTCACTTGTTTACATTATACGGCGGGCAAAACTTGCGCGACTACAGAATTTAATAAGCTTAAACTAAATTATGTGGAAACGAACTGAGCTTAAAATCAAGTTCATTGAAGTAAAAGAACAAAGGAAACCCTCAATATCTACATGGATGGAAAGAAAGAGAGTGGTCTTCGAAGATAATTTCACTGTGAAGTGATCTGACCGTCACGAACGCTTGACGAACTGCCGTGGATATTTATTGTGCTGATTGTAAAAACTTAATTCAGCTGGAATTGACAAGCCTCTTCGAAATACAAGGTAACAATACTGAATAGACTAAGCTTAAACTTGTGTTGTAAACAGGCTTTCATTCTTTGGACGAATTAATTAAGCTTAAGCTTATACTTAAGCTTATGTCCGCGGTTTTCGGATCTGATCTTCCCGTAAATTAATTTCAGGCTGCCTTTAGTGCTCTTTCAGTCTCATTAGTTGTACATTTACAGGAATTTCCCATTAAATATTTCGTTCCAAACTTCGTGCATTATTTAGTAGAATTAACTTTGTTTGAGCCATCTTTTCAAATTTCAAACTGTCAACCGTCCTTGAACAAAAATTGTCGAGCTAGCGCGTTCATCGCGCGTTCAGTGACCATATTTGTCAGGCATGGTGCGTGATTGGCTGCTGGTTTCGCGCGAAAAATGTCTAAAAATAGCCTAACTGCGAATCTGATGGGCCGCGCGCAATGCTAGATGGAAACCTCTAGTTATCTGATAGACACGAGTGTTTTACTGGAAAATAGACCACTCGTAAAATTCATACGTAACTACATCCGGGACCCTAGTGGCGTATTTTCCATATCCTCACTGGTGAAGATACCGATGACGTCATTTCCCACTTTTGCACAGTTGTTTTTGAAACTTTGAGTTAATTCGTGTTTTTTTCTATCAGATGCTCGTTTACCACTCGAAAATAAAATTCATATTTTCGTGCCTTCGTGTAACATCCTCTATTTACCTAATAGAAGATGGTTTTCTATGTTCTATAAGAAAATGATGCACGTTGAGGTCTAGAAAAGCAGCTAGTGAATGCACGAGCCGCTTCGGCGAGTGCATTCAGCTGTTTTTCTAGACCTCAAAAGTGCATCATTTTCTTATAGGACATATGAAAACCATCTTCTATTTAGTTTAGAAAATAGCAGGAACTTGAAAGAAAAAACTTCGCCGTACGTGAGTGGCGCGGTAGAACAGAAAACTTGCAAAGTCGCGAAGTAGCGTGAATTAAGAACTAATCTATAATCCTAGTTGTACGAAATTTTAACATTTCTTGAATGAGTAAACACTTGTTTCAACGAAAATTTCCATATTATGGCCTCTCCTGAATTTTTTAGAAAGTTTCTTAGAGTTTGACAAATCTATTTTCAACACTTTGCCGGTCGTAATTTTGTCGGCTTCTTTCCAAGATTTCTGCAGATTAACCATTGACTTGACGTTCAAAAACAAAACAAATGTGCTGCTATTTCGCTTTTATGTAAAACGATAGTGTTGTGGCGTCTTTTATGAATAAGAGAATAATTTTTTCTTACCTCTAAACGTTTTCTCAGGTCCAAGTTGTTTTGCGAAATCACTTTGATCGCTGTTGTTGATAAAATGCCGCCGGCCGGTTCAAGACCGTGCCACTCTCCGAGAGCGAAATTGTTTTCTTTCTGCATGATCCGTCGCCTTCGATGATACTGTTTCACTTCGTTTTCAATATAGGTAAAGCGTTACTGGTCAAACTCGCAATATATTCAACTTAATTAGTCGGATAAAAGAGTCAAGAAAAGCGACAGGTTCAACTGTGAAAATCAAGACTAACTGGGCGACGTGAGCGTATACGTAGTGAACATCCGGGACATGCGTGCTTTATAGTTTTTAGCCGTGCTTTATAAGAAAATAATGCACGGCTAGACTCTATGCAGTACATATGGCAGCTATTTTCTAAATATAGAAAATGAACAAAATACCATACAAATTCTACAAAACAGGATTGCACCCTTCTATATTATGCTAAAAATATGTACCAAAGCAGGAGCCTAACGGAAATTCTGTTGCTTTTGTTTATGTTGTGTTTATAATAAGATTCTCTTGTTGACTGATTTCCAGGAAAAGGATGTTGGAATGTGCGTTGGAACCGGCTGTCCCAGGGTCTGTGAAAGATGCCTTTTGGGGTACGTCATTTTATTAACAATTTTTGAACAAAAATATTTTTCTTAAAATAAAGCCTCTAAACAGAGGTTTAAAACTGTAGAAAAACACAAATGAATACTAGAATAAGAAGGAAAAACTGGAAAATAATGAAGCGGATTACAATGAATTGACTAGTTTTTATGTATTAGCTGAAATTTGGCGTGATTTTCGAACCAATCAGAGAGCGTGGTACAGCAAAACCAAAGCAAACGGATGTTTACTTTCGACACTCAATTGAAAACCACTCTAATGAACAAAAAATTGACTAAATATTACTACTTTTCTTTTTCGATATAGGGAAAACATGTGTGACCGCTTCTGTATTGTCTATCGCGAGGGTGCTTGTATCGCCACCGACTACACTACAGAACCTGTGTACAGTGGAAATTTCAAACCCAAGGAGATTCGCGTCATCGAACACTGTGGATGCGCCGAGTAAAGGACTGGGGAGACCACGTGATCGTATCGTGGTTTCACCGGAACGAAAAGTCACCGGCAACTCCATCAGTGTCTTATTAGAAATAGAAAACAATGAGATCAGAGTAAAAATAGCAATGTGTTTGTAATAGAGTGACAGGCAACTTTTAGCTTGGTTTGATTTATTTTATTTTTCATTTTTATTTCACGTTTCGTTTATCGATGAAGATTTATTTCAATGAGGACTCGAATGAAATAAAGTTTAGTGCTTGCTTTGATGCATGGAGCCCAGAGATTGTAGGAAGAGCCGGTGAATGATTTATATAGCAGTGCGCTCATTTGTTGTTTTATAGATTATTTTATTTTTTGAAAAGAGTAGTTGGCAACTCCATTTTCATTTTGTTTTATCGATAAAGAGTTTTAATCAAGGTTTTCATTGTTTCCGGACTGGATACTGGACCAAGGACTCGAGTTACTCAAGTATAGTTCATGTCTTGCTTTGATTGTTTGATATCAGCTTCGAATTAGTTCCTGTACTGATCAAGATACGATAAGAACAGGAGACTGGCCGTTTAAGCTAAGCAACAAAGTGTCATTAATCGTTACAGATTGTTTCAATCTGACGTTCATGTTTGGTTGTTATTGTTTGCAACAAAAAAACACGTATGAGGCAATACGACGTCTTCCTCTTGTTTTCACAAAAAGCGGAACGCAAAGAAGCGTTTTACCATCTTTCTTAATAGGCCATTTTACAGTTGTGTGCTTAGTTACCAGGCCTTTGAGTGGAAGCGAGGCTTGAGTTGACTTTGTTTTGAAACAAACCTTCTTGCTTTTCATATGTAAATCCTTATGTTCTTATGCAAACTAGTTTCTGGTCTCCATCATTTCAAGGTCAACCCAAACCTCACTTTCATACAGAGACCTGGTTACATTTCACAGAACTGTAAAGTGGTCTATTCTCTTTTTTGTGTGTTTCTCGCTCAGTCTGTTTTGTTTTCTTTTTTCAACCATGACACAGGCCTCTAAATAGGCTCACGTTTGGCCAGAGTTGTTGCTAAAGTTTAACATGGTGTGAACGTATTTTTTTGAACTTTTTAGAGCTATTTTAGAGCTTTTATAAAGCTTTTATAACTTTTTGGAGCTTTTTATGGGGTGGACGAATGTTTTATTAGAATTTTTAGAACTATATGTTAGAGCTTTTATATCATTTTTGGTACTTTCTGGAGCTTTTTTAGAGTTTTTAGTGATTTTAGAATTTTGCCAGTATTTTTAGAGCTTTTATAAAGCTTTTTGATAGTTTTTTGTAGTGAGTTTTTGATGAGCTTTTGTGGTGTTTATTAGTGTTTGTAGAGCTGTATCAGAGCCCAGAGTTTTATGATGAAATTATACTAATCAAGTTGACAGAATTTAATAAAGCAAGACTAAAAACATTAAAATATACAAAGTGTCTTTAATGTCATTTTACAAGTATTCAGTCAGGTAAAAGTAGCCTATGTCGGACAAGATAAAAGTTATAAATATTTCCCGTGATCACTAAAACTGATGTACCGAACAAAAAATATCGTTTGAATTGTGTGTTAATTGAATTCAAATGTTTTAAATGTAAAATAAAACAACTATTGCATTCGGTTTTCGCATGGTAGCGAATTAAATTATCGTGTTATCCGCCTCAATTTTCGGACTCGGTAGATAACACAAACCTCGGCCAATCATGCTCAACCTCATCCAATATTTGTTAACCGTCTTGATGCACCGCCAAATGGCATTCACTAAGAATAATTCAGTCATATTTCGAGTGTCCAGGCCAGTTCTCTATTTCCAGGCATATTTTACACAAATTTCTGTACAGAGACAATAACATAAATGGACCATATATGACTATATATTTTTTCTTTAGTTTCAATATATATAACGTACCAGGATAGGTTGTGTGGCTGCTGTTCGAGAATGAGGTGCTTGTATCGCCATAAAGTACAAAACAGAGTATATCTCACTCACTCAGCAGTTCGAGAGTGTACCAAAATTGTACTATTAGATAGGAATTAGCAAGAGTTGGTCCCTTCAACATGAAATCAATCAGGAACTAGTTTTTCCCAGACCACACAAATGTTTTCCAGGTCACCCATGTGATCTGTAACACCGTGGTGGGGTTTAAACCATGCCTTTCTTTCATAGAAATCCTTTTGTCTAAAGGCATCCTTCGAGCCAGTATCTCTGAGCATTAATATCCTCGCCGAAGGCCTTGTACTAGTTATCAAGTAACTTGGGCCTCCCTCTAGCTACCTTTTTAGTCTTTCTTCGGCGGCCTGCAGATAAACTCTGGTTGCTTTCGACTACTGCTAGAGAGCATGTAATTTTATGTTGAACATTTTAATTGTTTTCTTGGCAGGTACAAATAATGGTAACATTTACAAAGTTGCTGTTTACTGAGAGTCACGCACTGTAATATTAACCTGTGTTGATTCAGACTCTGAATCCTATATAAGAGGCCATATACACATCATAGGTAATAATAATTAATGCCTTTTTGAGGCAGGTTGTCCAATGACTATTCTCCAAGGCGAAAATAAACAATTATTTTGATAAAGCCCAACGGTGCCCGGATGTTGTCTTGTTTGCTGCATTGTAAAAAACGCATCTCGTTTGACATTCCCCAGGTAAAACAGATAGTTCACCGCTGCTGATGCAGTATATAGTCCATTAAAAGGAGCCTACAGTTACTAACGGACATCCTGCGTTCGTTTTCATTTCTTAACACACAATATTTTTATTTGACACTGACCCAATTCAATTCAGTTCTGCATCTTTTCAATCTGAGCAATTTTCAGTTGGTGTAGATTATGCCGACGTTTTTTACTTAACTTCTCGTTCGTCTTCGGTCTTTTCCTCCCAATAACTTTTCTCTTTAGGTACAGTGGAGATCGGTAAAGGGTGGTATGACAACATTTTGAAGAACACTTTGGAGCACAAGCAGATAGACAAGGTGGGGGACACTGATTCGTGTAATCAACTGACTGTAGAGCATGCGCATGCATGACCGACGAGGAATGAACAACAGCATAGTGTTGAGGAACAGCCATGCAGCAGGCTGGAGGACAAACCGCTGTACATGATGTTTGACACTGAGGTGAGCAATCGAGGATATTGGTGGTTGTTCTGCACAACCTATAAATGGCGTTAGAAATTATTAGAAACATCATTCGTGTTGGAAGGAAATATTCATATCTAAAAAGGAGTTTTTATCTTCTAGTGCTGTGGTTTTGAATGCAGTAAGTAAGTCACTAAGTGGCATGGTCAAAGTTGACTTTGGAAAAATGCTATGTTCATACAAATTCAACTTCAACACAAGACTTCAGTGTTGTTGTTGTTGTTGATCTCTTACTCTTTTTTATGTTGTAAATTAAAATAAATCTATAACTGACTAAGAGATTTAAACCAGCTGCTCACATGATATTTGAGGCCAGTTGCTTGAAGAAGACCCTTTTGTTGGATATGTTCTTAGGATCTCAATAGATGTTGCACCAGGTGTCTTCCTTGACATGGCGGCAGAGGTGGTAACTGATGAAAGAAAAGTATGCTATCACTCTCTACAATACTCATTTACACATGATGTGCTTGAAAATTGAGTAGTGAAGAATTTTGAACAGCTTCTAACTGAAATTCCCAGTAGCGTGTCATACCATTTCATTGCTAGCCTGCGTAGCTGGCGGTCTTGCACGCTATTTCATTGCCAGTATTTCTTATCAAAGTTTAACGACTTTTTGACGTATTTCTGTTGGTTTACTCATTCAACGTAGCTAGTCAAAAGTACATCTGGGAGTAGTCCATGCAGTCCCTAAAAGAGGGTCGAGAAATTTCACGTGCGATCGTTTATTCTTTGATTTACTGATAAGTCCTTTGATTGGCCGATACGTTTGGAAAACCAATAGAAAGATGAGAAACATTTTATTATACTAATACCTTCCTCGGTGCCTGTTGGGAGAACTCGGAATTCTTTGCATGATATTTTTGTTCTATTAATAGTTTCGTGTTAGTTATTTTTATTTCCTTCTGATCGAGACTCCGACATCACGTTACTCGAACGGACCAATCAGGTAACGCACTTAAAATAGTTCATCCCTAATATATACAATCATTTCTATCTAAACGATGTCAAAACGATAAGGAAACATTTAGCGACTGGTAACGGTGCTGCACGCTTATAAACTGTAAGGAAACTGCCCACTCACAGGTATTTTTACTAGTTATGAAAGGGACATGACAGGTAGATTTCCAACTCACATTTTGTTACTGGAATAGTAGCCTTGCTACTAGGCAACGAGTTTTTGGTCCGTGTAGTTACTACGTGGCGCGTTGGTTTCGTAGCAACAGAACTCGGAGAGCGGTTCTTGCAGTGGTACTGAAAGTGGCTTTCGTAACTACAACAGTTAGAAAAACAACAAGGTTTTATTATGGAAGATGTAGTTATGAATGGGACATAAGAAGTAAATTCCCAACTTACGTTTTGTTACTGGAACTGTACCCTTGTTGCTAGGCAACGAGTTTATGGACCGTGTAGTTGGGTGACGCGTTGGTCTCGTAGCAACAGAACTCGGAGAAGCGCCCCTTGCAGTGGTTCCGGGGGTCGCTTTAGTAACTAGTTATAAAAACAAGAACGTTTAATTACTAGGACGTGGTTATGAATGGAGGCAGTGAGCAGTAAATTCCCAACTTACGTTTTGTTACTGTAACTGTGCCCTTGTTGCTAGGCAACGATTTTGTGGACCGTGTTGTTGGGTGACGTGTTGGTCTCGTAGCAACAGAACTCGGAGAAGCTGTTCTTGCAGTGGTACCGGTAGTTGCTTTAGTAGCTAGTAAGAAAAACAGCAAAGTTTCATTGTGGAGGACGCTATGAATGAGACATGAGAAGTAAATTCCCAACTTACGTTTTGTTACTGGAATTGTTTCCTTACTGCTGGGCAGCGAGCTGGATGTTGGTGTCGACTTTTGCGGCTGTGTTGGTTTTTTTGCTGCAGAACTCGGGCGGGAGACGCTTGTTCCAACTGTACGGCGAGTGGGTTTGGTGACTGGTTAATACAACATAATGAATTAGACTCTTAATTTTAAAAGAATGTCTTATAGATTCTTATAGTTGGTGTAAGTATTCATAAGATTTACATCATTGTTAACTTTTATACCTGTACAAAAAATACTTGTATAAATAAAGTTATCTTATCGTCCATAATTATACAGGTAAAAATCAATACCTGTGTTGAAAACCTACGGAAAAGTGTTTCCTTAGTTTTGATATAGGATCGATTTATACCTTTCATCATCATCATCGCTCTTCCCGCCAGTAGGCGCATAAAAAGGGTTATTCAGCGGAAAGTTGTGAAATACGGCTGGGCATTTTTTACTCGTCAGTGTTTATTTTTTCTCGCCTAAAGGCTCGAAAAATAAAAACTGACTCGTAAAAATAAATTGTTCATTATACGACTTAATATTTTTCCTAAAATATAGGCTTTCAATAGTGTTTTCCGTAGCGCGCGGTCAGGGGGACTAAGACCCGTGTAATACGGTCTCATATTTGCTCTCGTCTTTGTGCGTATTCGCACTCTAAAATGCTATGTCGTATAATAAGGCTGCATATTTCATTGTAATTGGATATACGTACTCTGGTTTCTTCATACTTACATTTACAACCTCGGTCTTGATTTTGTTTTTCACATTCTTAGAAGGCGTTGTCCCTTTACAATTAGTGACTGTTGTAGTCGGTGCTCTTTTTGTGGTGGACGCTTCTTTTGCAGCCGTCGACGTTTTCCTAGTGGGTAGCAAAGTTGGCCTTGAGAAAAACCCACCCGTCGATGGTGGCTTTGTCGGCGGGTATTAGATGTTATTGCTGAGAAAATAAAACAAAAACAGACGAATACTGGCGTATATGGCGCTTTTTGTTTCAACAGAACTGACTTATCATCAGTATTATTAATGTATATTTATGTATCTTGTTCCTTCTGAATTTTCAGCGAAAGAGGATTTGTAACCAGGCTCGACTCGCTTAAGAGTCCATGACGCAATATCCCGGATGACAGGAAGTCCCCTAACCGGAAGCTGGGAGATGACTAATGTGTAACAAGCTACATAAAATCATTTATTTTATCAATAAATATCCTTTTCGATTCTCCGTTCTAAATAAGCAGTTCAATAAGTGCGCGCAAAAATTATGTATAGTTTTGTCTCAAGTTTTCCATGTTTCATTTTTTTAATTAAATTACAGATCTTTGATAGTGGCAACCTCCTCAGTTGAATGACTGCTTGTAGATACTTGGCACAGATGTGCTCAGTTTGGACAAAGTTACAAGGGAACTGAAGGAAATAAACAAATGAATGATTCAGAAGTAATAATTTGTCCACTTACGTTTTGTTGCTGGAACTGTACCCTTGCTGCTAGGCAACGAGTTTGTGGTCCGTGTATTTACTGTTGGACGCGTTGGTCCGCTCGTAGCAACAGAACTCGGAGAATCGGTTCTTGTAGTAGTACCGGGAGTCGCTCTAGTAACTAGTTAGAAAATAACAAAATTTCTCGTATTAACTGCTTCGTATTCAGTTCTGAAGGTTATAAAGTAACTAGTTAGAAAATCAACATATTTCTTAGTATTAACAGCTAAGTGAGTTCTGAATATTATAAATAAATTAAGTGTCGTCCTGACGATTTTCCTACTTACGTTCTGTTACTGGAATTGTACCCTTGTTGCTAGGTAACGAGTTTTGTGGTCCGTGTAGTAACTACTGGACGCGTTGGTCTCGTAGCAACAGAACTTGGGCGAAGCGGTTCTCGCAGTGGTGCCTGGAGTCGCTTTAGTACCTAGTTAAAAAATAATAAAATATCACGTATCAAAGTTCTGAAGGTCAATAAATTAATCGTCGACGTAATGCTTTTTCCACTTAATGGAATTTTATACCCTTGCCACGGCATGACTAGTTAGAAACAGCAATCTCATTATCTGAATACGGGCTTAGTTATGCCGGAAGGGTTATAAATAAAGTAAGCGTCTACCAATTTATTTCCCACTTGCCTTTTGTTACTGGAATTGTACCCTTGTTGCTAGGCAACTGGCTTGTAGTCTGTGTTGATACTGCAGGTCGAGTTGGCCTGGTAGACACAGTGGTACCAGGAGTGGCTTCAGTAGCTATTTTAGCAAAACAAATGTTCATTATCAACTGAGAAATTAAGTAAAGTAGTTATGAAGGATAAATGAAGTTATTTTTGAGAAAGATGTTAATTCAGTTTGTCACGAGCGTGGGACAAAGAAAACATCTGAGTCCCCAACGGGAGTCGAACCCATGACCTCCTGCACACCGCTCGGATGCTCTAACCGGCACTGAGCTACAGGGAGACTCGTGGCGAGCTAGGCCATTCACTAGGTTCATGTGTCCTGCATACTGCTAGGATCAGCAATGTCGAAGATGATAATTTTTTTTGGAAGTTATTTTTCTACGTACTTTTTGTTACTGGAATTGTACCCTTGTTGCTAGGCAGCCAGCTGGATGTTGGTCTCGCCTTTTTCGGCTGTGTTGGTTTTGTTGCTGCAGAGCTCGGTTGGGAGGCGCTTGTTCCAACTGTACGGCGAGTGGGTTTGGTGACTGATTAAGAAAACATTAAATAAGTCACATGTAAGTAAGTGGAAAGACTGAAATGATGGTATATTTTAAGCTGTACTCCATTAGTTTTTCAATATACTTTTCTTTTTCCATATTTTATATACTTACACCTCGGTCTTCGCGTTGTCTTAGTCGTTAGGAGGGTCTTTGTATTTGGTGTCTTTGTAGGTACCTTTCCAGGGTCAAAGTCCTTCTGGTGGATGGTAACCGAGTTGGCCTCGAGGAAAGGCCACGCGTTGATGCTCCTCTTTTTGTCGGATGTGTAGATTTTAATTCTGAAGAAAAAGATAAATAGAAAAATCTCGGAGTAAAAGGCGCTTTTCAGTTTTAGAGACGAGAAAGCTTTTGTAACTATATAGCTGGTTCTTAATCCGTGCATATACGGTGGGTCGCAACCGAACTTGGAGAAGAGCTTCTTAGTCTTACAGTACTAGTGGTGCCCGCGTACGTCTTGATAACTTATGAAGTGTACAGTCACGAGAATAAGTGACGTTTTTAGCAAATCATCGTTGAAACGATTCTTATTATCCAATCAAAAACTAGCGCGAGCACTCAACGAGTACTCCGAAAGCAATCGCGCTAGCAAAAATGCAATCAGGATACGTCATGTTGCTTAGCAACTTCGGGGAAGACTGAACCATAGTAAATTAGGAAAGAAAACTCTTAATTAGTAACTTACGTTTTGTTATTGGGTTCGTACCCTTGCTGCTAGGCAAACCAACTGGTTGTGGGCTTTGCTGTTTTGATTTTTGTCGGCTTTGTGGCAATAGAACTCGAAAAGCGGTCTTTGTAGCTGAACTGCGAGAATGCTGTATAGATGAAACGAGAAAATCAAGTGAGTGTTTAGGTGTTAGTGTGAATTGTCCATGTCGTTACATTATAACAAAGATATTTCATGGCTTATATTTCAAAACTGGGTGCGAAATAAAAAGGTTTAAAACGATTTGGATGTTTTAAACTGTGAATCAAAATCACGACTGCGGTCGAATGAGAACAGTGATATACATATGACGAGCGCAGTGGAACCAAAACAATACTCGTTAGCCCCTTAATAAATTAACTCAAGTTTACACCCTTGCAACATGTACTTTCCAGCCTTATTCGGTTTAACGACCACTTACGCTTGGTGGCTTGACTTGTCCCTTTTCTTGTTGGTGTTGCTTGTTTGGGTTGGTTGGTTTGTGTAGTTTTTCGTTGTTGGAGTCGTAGGAGGAGTCGTCGAACATGATGAAGCTGATGAACTGGATGTGTTACTTGCTAGATATTAATAATCAATAATTAAAATAATATTTAAAATCTCCACATTGGACTGAGATAATTTGTATCAAAAAAACTCTGGGGTAAAAAAAATACTATTCTTTGTATTCAGCCTGCATTGAAAGCGAGTATGATTACGACTTTCTACTTTCAAACCAATGCAGGTTACTGACCAGTAGAAGCGTAGGTTCTGGAACGAGGTTGGCGTACCACGTGATGGTCACAGTCTTGACTGCACTCGTACGTCCGATCGAATGTACCTATTTTCTTACTCGAGGTGTGTGTGTGTGTGTGCTAAAACTGATGACCAACACTGGCCAGATGTACAGTACATACTCACGATGCTCCTAACTTGTAACAAAGATAGTATTATCAGTTCCAGCACACGGTTCTCCTTCGCATTTGATGTCACATGGTTTGTACTTGGAGGTGAAACACTGTCTGGTTGGCCCATCCTTACTGTATGTTTCACTTGCACCATCTCGGAATAACAATCGGCTGATCGAGGATTGAAAAAAAGTTATACGCAGTCATATACACATACTCATACATATAATGTTAAATATTAAGGGTGCTTGGGAAACTAGCCACATTCATGAGTACTGGTCCCATTCCAGCTCTCAAAATGTCTTTACCTTCAGTACGAAACACTGAAGCCGATTATCATTAGGGGCGACCCATTTAAAGCTTATCGTTGCTTTTTAAAACGTTCAGCCACCATAACACTCATTATATTATTTACCACCGGGATTATAAAATGCTTACCTTCCATAACTTTCGAATATCTTATACTTACAGAAATAAAATACGTATTACATTAATTTTCCACGGCACCTCCTTTTTTGCTAATCAACTGAAGGGATGTAGTTTGAAGTATCCAAGAAAGAATTCCTTCATACTTAATTTTCCCCTCTTGCGCAACAAAAGAAATCCCCGGTTAACCCTGCGGTGCTTAGAAGTCAGCCCATCAGTATTCCGTGCAACACAATCAAGGTTTAGATTAATGCACTGTCGAAATAATCCTTTAAATGTTAAATGGTAGGACTGATATTCTGCTACGCAAAATTATCGTTACTGATTAAAGGGGAAGTATCACGAGGATTTAGCGTCATTTCAAAACTAAAAACGTTTTTGAAAAATAATGGTCAGTTTTGTTATAAATTACCACCCTAATTAACTAAAACTGTGGATGAGTGTCTCTGGCCATAGATGGACTGGTCAAAATGGATTTCAACTTGAAAAAAATTGAGCTAATTTTTTTCAAGTTCTCGCAATTTCGTTTCCAAAATGCGCCAGAAAAGAACATGATTTGTTCCTATGTCACGAATTCGGTTGATTTCTTTCTCTTGGTGTTCTAGAATTATTTTGTAAATAAGTAAAGGTATTGTAGCACAGTTTTGACCAAAAAACGTCAAAATCCCCGTGATACTTCCCCTTTAAGTCAAATTATTGTATATCAAACGAATAGTCATGCCAGGAAAGAAGATATTTGCTTTTCAGTGACTAACAGAAATTTATAGACCGGTTTTTCAATTCAGTGTCGTAAAACCAAAACCAAAGGTCAATCACAAGAAACATGAGCAACAAAACGAACCAATGAGAACTCAAAGCAAATACACGTAACCGGCGCCAAGCGCGGGAAAACGCGTGCGACCAACGGAGGTCGTGATTGGTTTTGGTTTTGCATCCGATTGGTTGAGTAAGGTGGCGCGAGTTTTTTAAACCAATCACAGGCAGGACGCGTACGTAGTAATGCAAAACCAAAGCAATTCCGGGATTAATTTCAACACTTAAATGAAAACTGCTCTAATAAGAAGAAACGAATCGTTGAGTTAATCCATGTTTCTTTGTGCTGTGTGTTCGAGTTTTCTAATATATAAAAATAACTGATCACATCAAATTAATTAATACCAAATTTTTCTATCCAAAAACTTCATAACCAAATTCCTTGCACTGTGCTGCACATCTTCTGACTAAGTCTTCAAGATACCGGCGATCGTAAGTCTCCTTGGTATATTTCGTGCCGCTATATTTGGGAGAGGACTTGTCACGGTCCGTAAACAGCAGATCATGAAGAGGGCGTACTTCCTGCCAGTTGTCCCTGTAACATCCTAACTTCTTGTAGCTTACTTGTGCTGATACTGAAAATACAATAATCAACTGATGAAAACCTGTAATGTGTTAGCTCGCTAAATATGCTGGGAAACGTGGAGACCATATGCTTTTGACTAGCGGCGGCCATGTTATGCTCGCAAGCTGATTAAATATCAAGTCTTCAACTTTGATGTTTTCAGCTCATAGAATGTTAGTTAAATTTAGTAAAACAAACCTCGCATTGGCTTTTCTACTTATATAAAGCTATAACATGTACCTGTTAATTTCATATTTTGTTTCTATAGTTCTTTGTACTGCTGAAACTGAAGCCCTTTTTAAGGGAGCAAAGTTTACTGTGTTGACAATATCGGCATCCTCAGAATTACATAAACGCTGAAAAAAGGACTACTTTAATTATCTCTCGATTACGTGCGCTCTATCAGTAATAGAGTCACGGCTATATGAGCTGTGAATGTATGTATGTATATGTGTATGATAAAGGTAATAAAAAATGTACAAACAAGCTTTAAAGTAATTACCATCCACTAGAATCCAAATAATGAGAAAGAGGAATTTTGAAAACACCCAAAGCAAGCCACTCATTCCCGTACTACTCTACTGGCTTGTTCGTGTCACGTGTCACTCCTAACAAGTCAAGACAAAGTTCAGAATCATGTCACCAATGTTTTTAAGGTGGGCTCGTATCCAACCGTTATTTGTGTGATTTTAAGGTTGAGCAGATATGTGGGTGTGCAATAACGACTGGATCCAACCGTCACTACATCAGTTAAGGAATAAAACCTCCGTTCCTATGTCTTTATACTCTGATAAAGATCATAGCCACGTCATTTCGCTCCCGAGATGGCGGAGAGAGAACCCGAGCCGCAGCTGGCGAGGGTTCTCTCAGCCATCGAGGTTCCTCCGCGGTTCCTGCCGGAATAATTGATTGATAGACCAGACAGAAGTGATATTAGATTATGACGACACTAATGGTTCGTATGCGTGCTCTCCCGAGTCTTCTCTCTTCCATGAAGTGTTCTCCTCCCTTTCTCTTCTTGGGAGTTGTGTCATATCCAAAAATTAAATGGAACTTTTAATAAACGTCTTTACGCCAGCATTTGTCATAAAAGTAGTATTTCCTTTGCGCGATCAAACTGAAATACAAGAGTTCTGTCTCGACGCAAGAGTTAAAGCTTTTAAAATCTACCATGCAAATGAACATGTAGCCTGCGTAGCAGGCGCTGAATGGAGAAGAGCGCAAGTTTTTAGGGGCGCGGGCGCGAGAAAAGACACGCGCTAGGAAGGCCAGAAAGAGTTCCTCGCTTCGCGCGTTTTCTTCCTCTCGCCCGCGCTCCTTCATCTCGCGCTTCATTTTACTCCAGCGCATGATACGCAGGCTAATGAACACGTGGTTATCTGAATGTGTCTTAAATGACTCTCCTGCTAATCTATTTCCTTAAAAAAATATTCCATGTAACAGCTGGAATTCGTTTCGTACCTCACACCACGATCTTCCGGTTTTCATATGCAAAGAGAGACTGAAGCCTGGTAGAATTGACACTGGAATAATGGACCACGACTTACATCATTGAGAAGACAATCCTGTGCGTATACCAGCCAATCAATCTCAACAGAACCTTGTATTTTAAAGATAACTGTTTAACTCGTTTGGCATCGGATGTAAGTGACATGACAAAGTATGTTGTTTTCTAGGTTGCTAGATAGCTAGCCGTGATACTCTGCTTGACACTGAAGCTTACACAACACGCACCAAACATGTTTTCACATGTCGACCAACCTAGAGGTAAACCTGGCGGGTACCGAAATTCGTGGCATTTGTCAACTATAGTGATTATCATAGTAAACATTTAGGATCACGAAAAATGAAACGCTTGATAATGATCATGATTTGATTCGACTGACGGGGAGAAGTCTTAGTAACGATTTTAGTTTCTCTTAATTTTGTGTTAACTCCTTCTCTTAATTCCATCTCGTCACATCGATGCTGGATGAATTTCTATCTCTTTATCAAATTAAAAACAAAAATTAATGTTTTGACAGTTTGAATTGTTACATTAGTAATTAGCAAATTGCTCCGGACACACTTGATTGATTTGCTTTGGATACGACTTGTATCCTTCATCCCATCAATAAAATCAGTTCTTTTTGGTTTAACCGTACCCAAATTTAGAATCAACCAATCAGAAGCTATATCTACACGAAGTGAGTAATTTGAGAGAAATTTACGACGTTCGTATTTTGACTCGACTGCGTCACGCCAAAATACGAACTATGGCTCGACCAAACTTGCCTTCCCTTTTCTCAATTCAGTACAGGTGGATTTGTCCAGACCAGGTCTCGTGTCATAAAACTAACACTTTAATCTCATGAAATGGAAACTATACAAAGATAATGTAATTTAATTTAAGTTAATTACAAGTATCGTGCGTTGATTTGCATCTATTTTCAGTAGCAAGTAGCTAGTACGATGATACGCACGCGCCGCTTTGATTGACAGGTCAATGTAAATATAACTCGAGGACAACAAAATGACACCTTTGATTCGTATGCCAAAAAAATGGTTGTACTGTAAAATAAAACAACGGAATAAAACAAAATTGCGAGTTAGCTACACATATTATTTCCCCAATGTTAACCATTCGTGTTGATTTACTCTCCTTTAATTTTTCACCCTTGAGGCTGCAGGAGGAAGCATTTGGCTCCTATTCAGGTTCATTGCGTATTCATTGTCACGGGCAAATAACAATCTCACCAACTCACAATCTGGTTCTTTGTAAGAAAACAAACAAGACACGCCCGTGTTTAATTGAAAGATTCCACCATTTGTGAAAAATAGACTGTTGAAGAACCAGTCGAAAGATCGTTATTTTGTTCCATTTGTTCCACATTCTGGGTATTTTGTTGTTGTTGTTGTTGTTGTTGTTGTTTTCATTTGTTCTACATTTCTGGATGGGACAGGAACAGACAGTTAAATTTCCCATCTCCATATTTTTTTAACTCATTTTTTCCCCCATTCGTCGCTTCAGAAATTAACGAGAAGCAATCTGGGGCGAGTTGCAACTCGCAGTCACTTGTGGGACCATTACTGGCGACGCTTCGTCAAGCTGGCCGCCATTTTGTCCCCAGTAACGGTCCCACAAGCGACTGCGAGATGCGAATTGCCCCAGATTGCTTCTCGTTTCTGAAGTGGCGAATACATAGACGTTTCTCACTCCTTCCTAATTTTTCAGCCGTTTCTCTCTCTCCCGTAACCTTTCCCCTCCCCTCTTTCTGAAACGTAATTCTAACTCTATGTTCAGTCATGTTTACAGTTTATTGACCAGTTAATGTTTTTCCTCCTCGAGAGGTTGTTTCTTCAATGCTGTTTTAATAGTTGCCTTGCGCTTGGCGGTGAAAAATCGGCAACACGTGGTTGAGCAACTTGGCGCACAGTTTGGAGAGCAACCTGGAGAGCACTGGGATTCAGGCCATCTAATTGGCTGAGACATCGGAAACTGAGAAGAAATAGCTGGGGAGAGGGGCGTGTGGCAGGAACTTGGACGGGTGCCTGCTGTTGATAGACTTGAGGGCTAGGCACAATTGCAGGCACGGGTTGCGGTGGCGGAGGAGGCATTGGTACCGGCACAGGCTGGTAAACAGGTTGAGCGGCGACTGGTGTGTAAACGGACGGCTGACAACAGGAAAACTGGCACGAGGGCGCACAAGTCGATGGACAGGGGCTGGGACATTGAGTGACAGGAATGTCTTGATAGCAACCTGCATTGTAAGTAGAAATAAGGTTATAAAATATAAAACGTATGCGCGTGTTTACAGCAGCTCAAGTGAGGGCGAGTTTGGAAGAACGCGAAAGTTTGCGTGAGCCTTTGCCGTAGGTGAAAATTTACGCAAGTAGTTTCGAGTTCTTCTAAATTCACTGAGCTATGAGGCCACACATTGGGAGCAAGATCAATTTGCGCTCCTAGTGTGTGGCTTCATAGCTCAGTTGGTAGAGCATCGTACCGGGAGCGGAGGTCACGGGTTCAAATCCTGTTGAAATCCTGAATTTTTTCAGGCTTCATTGGAATTGTTTGTTTTTTTTAATTTGCAAACGCAACTGCAAGGATCATTTCTTCACTTTACATTTTTTGCATTTAACACTGTCCGTAGTTCTATGATTTCATTCATATTCATCACTTATCACAATTTAATCATATTAATTTAAATTTAAATTTAAATTACAACACTAACTCAAATAAACGGGGAATTGACTCCGCTTGAATTTCAATTACCTGCCGCTGAAACATTTCCCTGTCCAAGCTTATCTAGCAGTTTTCCAAGGAATTTTCCATCAGCTCTAAATCGTAGTACAAAGTAAGCCTTCACTCCTTCAGGCTCCTCGGAAGAACTGAAAAAGGCAAACACTGACGGTCATTATTGTCGATTGCCTTACCGCCCTCCCTCCCTCCCTCCTACGTGTACGTAGGGCGAAGTAGGGAGAGTTCAGGGACTGGACTACGATTACAGTACCTGGGATGTTTATAATTAAGTTAACTTCCTTATTCAAGATATGAGTTCAGTAGCATATTTATGCTTGCATGCATAATCCGTTTCTTCGTCCAAAATACACACCTGAATTTGTTAAAGAACGCTCCTCGGAAGTCTTTGTCATCCTCATATGTATCAAGCACCTTAGTAATGACATAATCAGTCAATTACAATTTCAACAGAGTAAGTATTTTATAGAAGCTGAGTAGTTATATAAACCGTCATAGCGCCTTGAAATAAATTAAACCTTGAGAAACTAGTTTAGTGCTATAGGAAGCTAAAATAAACGACATACGTTACGGCATTACTTCCTTCTTCAGGGTACAAAAAAAAACTGGAAAAGTAGACTGCAAAACAGTCGTTTTTTCTCTAAATCACTGGTCGCAAGGCCCGAAGCGCCGAAAGCGCGTCACACGCCCGTGTCTCTCCCCAGTTCCACTCTCCGTTTTCACACTCGCTCCAGGTCTTTCGTTCAAAGACCGCGCGCATTTGTTTGACAGGCCAACGCAAAACATACGACTGTTTTGCAGTCTACTGGAAAAGTTTAATTTATTTATTTCTCAAAGTTTTAATAACTGATAAACATTTTACATGACATCTTACAAATAATGTCTCCACGAACTCAGCGTCTTTACTCAGTAACAACTGACAAGTGCGCCAAACCTGTACCATCCGTTACCCTACTCCTTCCTATTGATAAACCAAATGGGGGGTCGAGGATGCATACATATGGCACTAACTTTAAACCTTGACCAATGTCTCATCTATTTCACCGTAAATGATTTGTAAATTCTTTAGATCTCACCTTGACCTCCATTTCTCTTCTGGTGGCTTGGTAATTTGCATTTGATACAAAAAGGAAATCGTTATCCCATGGTAGTCCTGTCTTTAGTTCAACAAGGAAGTTTTACCTGAAAATAAATAAAAATTTGAGTGACTATGTTAACGTTCATTTTAATTGTGTCAGAGCAATGAGCGAAAATAACTTATCAAGATTAGATAAATAATAAATTTATCTGGCAAGTCAAAATTAACACAGTTTGTTATGATGTGAATTTTATTTTTATACACCCTTCCATTTCTTCCTTCTATCCCCACCATCCTTTCCAAGCTGGCTAGTGTATTTTGAGTAAATCATATTTAGTGACAAAAACTATACCACTTCCAAATGACAAATCAACCAAAGGAAAACCTTGCAGTACACACATGTACGTTACGTACCTATTTATAATTGTGTCAGAGCAATTAGAGAAAATAACTGATATTTAGTATCAGATGGTTCATATTAATACAGGTGTATAAATCATTAGAGATTTCGCAACAGATCAACGTTACTAAGATGCCTAATAATAAATGGGTCCTAAAAGTACATTTCTATTATGTACATGTGTTACTATTTGTTATTGAGCAGTACTTTCATGTGACCGTCTATTATGCTGTAAAAGGATGGTTCTAACTTTAAGACTGACTAAAAACCTTAGTGTGTGTGGCCAGTCAAATGAAAGCTATTGAGCAGTACGTCCATGCAAATGGTACTGTTTATTATGCTGTCCAACTAACTTACATGTGAGATTCCTTAATTCATCGTCTTTAGGCAACAGAGACTTGCTAGCTGAATCCCTTTGGAATGATTTGGCAGCCAATTTGGCAGCCGAAGCCTTCAAAATCTTTGCAGCAGTCACAGCTTTTGACCATTGAGGCGGGCTAGGTGGTGTTTCTGAACTGAAAGTGGGGTTTGTTTTTGCTTCTCCAGGTAAACTTTTATGTTGAAGTGTACCTGTAAAATTCAAATGTGAACGTTACTTTTCTTGAAAACTCAACTTCTTTTGACTGGGTAAGGTTCCATACATTCCCAAACAGTATCCCAGAGATCAGCTCCTTTTAGAGATCAGCTCCGTCATTCCAAAAGAAAGACCACTTATAAAATTTTTGATTTCAAATGCAATTTTATGGCAAGAACAGGATCAGACTGGAAGTTTTAATTTTTTATTGCAACACAAAACACCACTTACAATACAATACTTACACTACTTACAAGACGAGTCTGCTTACATTACTTACTTACAGTATGACACTTACACTACTTACAATGTGTTACTTACATTACTTTCCGGGTAGGGGGGGCACTCCCTTATATACGCTATATAGGTACGTGCCGGATATGCAGGATATCAGACTGGAACTTGAACTGGAACTTGATACCGGCCAATGTGATCGACCAGGCCACTCTAGTAGAGACTTTCAAGACTTTCAAGACAGCTCTTAAAGCGCATTTTATTAACTTAGAGTACAAGTAATTAACTGAATTGTAATGTTTAAGCAATCGCACCAGAGCAAGTTTATTATATAATCATTTTACCATATTTTCTTATTTTATCCAGCATATATATTAGCATAATTATTTTAACATGTATATTGCACTTGCACTAGCACTGCGCATCTGCAGTGATGGGCTAGCCCCTTTGCAGACTAACAATTTAGATTTATTGATTAGTCGGTGAATTGAATCGCCTTTGAAATAACCGGTGATCAGGGAGATTTCACATAACGAAAGCTATATTAGTACTATACATAGTTAATAAAGGGAAATGGTTATGAAGCGCGGCAAAGTTCTTTGTTATATGTTTTTGTTCGCTATTTTGGGGGTTGACCGTGCACAAAACCTGACAAAATACAATAGGTGGTTACGTGTGTTCAAGCAACTAACCAATAGAAACGTTGCGATTACGTAATTCATGCATAGTATATGAGCTCAAAACAAAAGATGTGCACGGTCATGGACCTTTCAACATAAATCTTGGCCTCTTTGTTTGCTCCTTTGAAGTTTGCCGGGCTTCATAACCATTTCCCTCTATTAACTATGATTAGTACTAGCTTACCTTTTCCTATAGTAATAGGCCCATCTTGTAATTGTGGTACATTTTCATCACCTGGAGCATTGGATTAGTAATTACGATACGGTGAACATCAAACCATGAACAATAGATTGATATACCTTAGCAAAAAGATGGGACAGGATATATATTTGTCATCCGGGGTTTTCAAGCAAGTTTTCCAGTAGATATCGTGCATGACCGTTTGTTGTAATTTTGTATTCATCACACATGGCTCACTGCTGGCATAATTTCATTTAACGCAGGGCATTATACCTGACTGATGTGATGTATACGGTTTAATTTCACGTTTTAACACTATCCTTCCATTGTCACTTGGAGGTTTCATGCAATCTAAAAACAGGTTTGAATTGGAAGGTCAACTTTTTGACGATTTTAAAGATGTGAGAAGAAAGGGATGGACGATTATTACACATCATATTTCCTGTTTTAGTATCTAAAAGAAAGAACGTTAACATTGTAAATTCACAATGAATACAACTTTGAAAGATTTCACAAAACGAAAGCGATATACATGGTTAGCTGTTACCATACTTTTCAATGGTATAATAAAGTTCATTTAAAAGCATGTTATTTTATTGTATTTTATCTTTATTTTCTATCAACATGCAAACAAATTTTCTTAACTAAATCTCAGCCTTGGGTATATTCTTAGCATATATTCTTAAAATTTCGCCAATCTCAGCCTCAATGAACTGAAAGAGTGTACTAGCTTACCTTTCTCTATATTAACAGTCCCATCTTGTAATTGTGCTTTCGAAGAGTTATCGACCGCTTTATACTCTGTAAGCACAATGCATATTACGTCATACATCGTAAAATTTTAAAATACATAATTTTGATCCGTAACGCATTAATGTGTTCGCCGCTATTTTGTGCGAACAATATCGAAGCCGTGATAACGATGGCAAAGCTGACCTTTCTCTATGTTAATAATCCCTTCCTGTGAGTGTAGGTTTACTTTATGCTCTTGCTCTGTAAACACAAAGCAAAATTATTTATTCTGTCGTAGCGCAAATCTAAAGGCATAATAATATCTGTAAACTTCGATTTTAAATCTTGTATATCCATGCTACGTAAGCTTACCTTTCCCTATTTTAATTGGCCTTTCTTGTAACTGTGGTGTGGTCTGGTTGTGGACCACTTTTAAAAAAAAAATAGTGTTAATAATAATACAGCTAAACCCCCTGAAATAAAACGTCAAATAATTAACAGTATTTTAAAGACAAAAATAACTGTCAGTAATAAATGCGGAAGTAGCCATTTAAACTATTTAATTGTGTTTATATTACCTATTCTTATAGGCCCATGTTGTATCTGCGATATTGAAGAGTTGTGGACCGCTTTATACTCGTCCTCTATAAATATAATGTGGAAATGTACAATGTTAATATCCAGCTCAAAATAATAAAAAATTTAAGCAAATAAGCTTACATCGCGTTCTCGGACCAAGGAATAAACAAGTGGGTATAAACGTTGCTTACAGAGGTTTATATAGAGTTTAAAATGTCCTTAATGAAACACCAGTGGGAGATATTATTTTACCAGTGTAAGGAAACATACCTATCAACGCGTTTCCAATTAGTTTTCTAGTAGTCTTCACCTTACTCAGAGCGAAGAAAAGTACACTATTTAACTGAACTTAACCCTGTTTTCTTTCAATATTTGAAACTACCTTAAAAGCTCTATTACGCCCCCCTCTCTTTTACGCCCCCTCTCTAATATAATATGGCCCCTAGAACCCTCCCAAAAGGACTTGAAAAGAAATTACCCCCAGGATTGGGGTGGAGGGCGGGCTTAATACGGTTGACCTGGCATGAACGGAGCATACGTTTGGTATAAGCGTGTTACATACCAGTTCCTGTTATAGGATTATCGTGAGTATTTGCTTCGCTGTTACTTTGATTCACAGAATCCAAGGGGTCATCAACTACGATGAGTTCCTCTACTCTGCCTTTAATCAACAGAACGAGTCAGAAACATTAATTATTTGGACTTCTCGGTCAATGACTGATATGATATCTTTTTTTAGCTGTCAGGTATAATTATATTCCGAAATTTCGCTTCCTCGAATTTTCGCTAGTTCGAAATTTCGTCAAATTTTCGTCGAACTTTCTTTTTGAAGTGATTCGAAGCTTTTCAAAATTTCGACGAGAACAAAGCACGAAAGTCGTCGAAATTTCGTTTGCACTAGTTCTGGACAGTATTTTATGACTTAGCAAAGCGTTTCTCTGAAACCTATAAAAGCTAACTTGCTGAAACCTATAAAAGCTAACTTGGAGTGGTTTAATCTTGGTGGTGATCAGAGATGGATGAACTGCATTGGCGGATCCAGGGGGAGGGTCAGGGGGTCCCCCCCCCCCCCCCTATCAGACCTGAGGGTTTTATGCTTTCTCCATTATCCATAGCAAAACCATCTCCAGGATTCACCAAAATGCACTTTTCAGAGCCTGAAATCTCAAAATTTTCTGAGGGAGGCCTCTAAACACCCCCTCCACGCCTTTAAGTAATAACTCAGTATTGTATACTTCCAAAAATTCTACTTCACATTTTCGGGAAACCATGGGACCCCCCTATCAAACATTCCTGGATCCGCCCCTAAACTGGGTTGGAGCCCAGTTTGAACCAGTTCAAACGTCAATCTTTTGCTCAGGAATTTACCGTTAGTACACTAGTAACATAAAAGATTGCTGAAAGTACTGAAAGTTATTCTTTGGACGGTTGTGTATTGTATTAGGCATTTTGATCCTACATCGGTCAAACACTGTTGGGTGAAAATTTGAAAAACCGCCCGTATGTCCAACATGTTGCGTTTGTTTGACGCCCACAAAAGCCCAACAATGTTAATCTAGATGTTGTTGGATGAAAATGTTAGCACTGTTTGACCAGGGATTGCAGTCGCTTGGTAAACGTTGAACACGCAGTGGCTTAGAACTGATATTTTTTATTTTTCTGGAAAATATTAACGTAGCTACAGCATTTATCAGTAATAATCGTTTAAATTACTTACCTGTGTTGGTTGAATCATGTGAGTTCAGCAGACCCGTCTCCGCATCTGCAAAACAACAACGACGTTTAAAATAAGGTAGGGTCACCATACAGCACCCTGATGTGGCGCAGTTTTGTCATTTGCTGTTAATGTCACTGCTCCGCATATTTACAAGCATGTAACGCGAGGTAAACTAACTTCCAAAGTAACGCAATATCATAACAAAGCAAACAACAACAGGATGACGTATAGGGGGAACACAGCCCTGTGGCAGGTTAGTTCACGACTTTGGGCTGTGCACATAAAGTAGAGCCTCAAGAATCATATAATTATTGAAATGAATAATAATTTTCGTGATAGTGTCTAATTCATTTGCTCTTTCCCCTGTCCTAATTAACCACTTCTTATCATGATGGTGTTATAGTAATTGAAGTGAATCGATTTTAGGGTCGGCCACATATTTTGGGTACAATATACAGGGTTTTTTAATTGGATATACGGTATTTTTATTTAACAAATAAAGAAGCCAAAACCATGTATTATACTGTCATAAAACACGACGGGAATTTGAGAACACGAGAGAAATTTAGAAAACACGAGCCGCAGGCGAGTGTTTTCTAAATTTCTCAAGTGTTCTCAAATTCCCGGAGTGTTTTATGACAGTATAATACATGGTTTTGGCTTCTTTATTTGCTTTAAAATATAGATTTAACGCGCGCGAAACGATAAAACACGGCTTTTCTATGATTTATACTCTGATAAAACATGGCTTTTAACCAATCAGAGCGCGCGCATTTTCCAGTCTATGTTTTAAACTGAAATATGGGTAGTTGTTGAAAGTTTCAAGTCCCTTTCATTTATCCTTGATCTCAGAGAGAATATCTTCTCTTCTGTGGTGTTCGGCTAATTTTGGGTATATTGAGAAGTTTTTTGTTTTTGTTTTTTTAAGGTATACTGGTTTACCACTACTCTCTGAGTTATAGAAAACACTCACCAACACAAGTGAAATCTCCCTCAAGTCGTCGAAATTCACATGTCCCTTTCTTGATCCATCAACCAGACGCATTTGGCCAATTCGGTTTTTAAATTCTGTTACATTCCACACCCTTCTTCGCATGCGATCACGGCAATTGTCAGCGTAAGCTACGCGTTTCACTTTGTCATTCACGAGAAGCTCAACTCGAATCTGTCCCGCGTCACATCCACCGCCAAACAGAAAAGCTATATTTGAGCCATTGATGAGAAATTTTGGCGAGGTCAGAGTACCAATAGGATAATCGCCTTCCATATACCCAGCGTCGGCATTTGGATTGGGTCTCTTTTCAAAGGTTCCTATCCACCAATCACCTTGCACGTTAGTCTTGATGCTCGGGTCCCGTACGTGGGCATTGTCCCCGTATGTTGGTTGGTTATCGAAGGCGTGACCAGTTTTGTGCCATTTGGATAGTGTCTGTATGCCATTCTCAAAATCAAAATTTTTACAGTCACCTGAGAATTAAAACGAAGTAGTCTCGGATTATGTAAATTCACGATTACAAATTTCGAAGTTGCTTGCTTTTAATTTTGTCATGCGATTTACGCTTCCACTCAATAAATTTCATCTTCTTGTCAAAATTGGCTTCTTCCATCACAAAACGTGGAAATTTAAATTTTTCAACAGTTATCTTAAAACGTTCTAACTCAGCACCTATTCTTCTTCGTATATGATCAGACACCCCTTAAATATCACGTGACTATAAATACAGGTTTCAACGTAGTACCATCCCCCGACATGATGTATAGACAGACACTACATTTTTACCGTAACCTCCCACTGAGCGGACACCATTTGTCAGGGGACACTTTGTCATGGTCCCAGCCACATACAAACACTACATTTTTTACCTCCCATAAGCGGACACCCCCGTAGGCAAACACGCTGTCATTGTCACATACAAACACTACATTTTTAACATCCCATAAACGGACATTTTGTCATGCTCTCAGACATTACAAGCATTACATTTTTGACCCCCCATAAGCGGACACCTCTCCTAAGTGGACACTTTTCTGGTCCCAAGGGGGAGGTTCGACTGTAGTAGGAACTCCGGTTTTCGTCATTCTGAGCAATTTTATTTTGCCTTTGTGGACGTCTTCTGATTTATTTGATTGTCAGCTTACTTGTATCACACTTAAATCTTTGATGATCTCTTGTCAGGTTTTGTTTACAAAAAGTAGAATGATCTTATTCGCTTTTTTAACTATAGTAACCCTAGAAACAAGGTTTAGCTTAGTGTGAGAATTCCCATTTAAAAACGATTCTGAACAAAATAGAACGTTGACCTGTTGACTGAACCGATTTTTCTTTTTTTTAACATTGGTCACCGTCCTTTCATATTTCTTCTCGGACGCTTAGAATTTCCATCAATTTAAAATGGCAGTTGTTGGAACAGTATTTTACTCGTTTCTCGTCAGTTAAGATTATCAAGGACCATTCACCATGAATTAAGACACTGCCGACAGACGGACGTTCAATTGAGCGTAATGACACGCTAAGTTACTACTTCACTATGAACAAAAAGATAATTAAAACGTTCTCGCATGCGAGTGTTCAGTGCCATAAAAATGTGATACATTGAAGTCCAAACGTTTCGGGCTTAGCCCTTCATCAGTGGAAAGTCAGTTGATGTTCGTTGAAAATTTGATTGCGCCATGATGCGAAGGGAAATTTTCCGTTCATCATAGTTCACTATGACATTATGAAGCTCAGCCAGCCTAAATTAAGCATTATTACTGTTATTGCTTCAGTGTTATCAAATGCCCACCTTGCACAAAATCAAAGAAATCTACAGAAGCCAAAAGCAGCACCAAACAAACCGCATAAGATCTGGGTTAGGAAAGTACAAAAATGAATATTAGTTTACTGGAAAAATACAGGGCATAAATGCATACTTGAGTGACCAGTAATTGAGATGAAAATAATTAAGTTTTTTTATTTTCCATCGTGTCTTCGTTGTTTCCCATTTCCTTTTACCAAGGTCTCGTTATTTATCATTTTCAATCATGAATTAAAAGCGTTGTAATTTAGGTTCTGCCTTGATTTGGTATTCCGTTTTACGATGTTAACTGCAATCTTTAATATTTATGCTTTCGCGCCATTGTGGAAAATCAAAACCACAGTTTTCTTGATTCTCACGCTGCTAATCAGTTTTATCCCTCTCTATGAAAAGACTAACTGTAGCGTAAAGAATCCAACTTATCACGTGTGTAATAGTTTGACTGAGTTCTGATCATAGCGCTGCGGGCCTTGTTTTAAATGAAACTATATTATTTAGTCTGGTCTTTTATTTTGACAAGCCTGTCGGTTCAATTCCGGCCCATTTGTTTATAACTTTGACAAAAACAACGTAACAACCAACTCACCTTACGGCCATGTCGCTGCGGCGTTTTCGCTTCGTTAACAACGCATTCCAACAGAAATACCTTGCATCGAATATTACACCTGTTGCTCTAAAAATGGCTTGTATATATCGAGTTTCTAGGTGAACTGCGAATTGCGAAGTCTACCACTATTTGACGCCGATTTTCAGACGATACACAGAAAACATTTTTGCCACCTGTTTAGGTTCCTGGTGTTGCATTGTACTTTTCTCTCCGTAACACAGATTCACCAGTAATCTGTGTCATTACGGGTTTGTATATTAGCAACCTGCCAAAGATCAAGACACTGAAAATCGGCTGAAATAACACTAATTAAAAAATGTCAATCTCCGACCTCATCTGGAAAGGATGGTTTTACCTAATCGCTTCGATTTCATTTTTTAGTCCCAGCTCAATATTGCATTTTCACACAATGAATTTTCACGCTGATTGAGTCGTGAATTTATATATTGAGGTCAATAAGTTATTCAAATATAAAGCTTTCGTGATCTTACCAATAAGTGCAATTCCTAGGATTCAGAACATGACTTTTTACTTCGCACTCACCATACAAACACAGTGTACATTGGTAAAATCAACCCTTTTTAAACCGAGCAACGTGACGCGCATAACGAAACGCGTGAGCACATTAGTCACCCGTGGGGGGGGGGGGGGGGTACTCCCTTATATAAGCCATATAGGTATGTGCCGCCCCAAAGGGTATGGTTTTTTAGCCGTTTGGTCTGAAATAGGGTATGTTTTGTGCACTCTGGTCTGGAATTTGGATTGGCTTTTAGACGAAACTGTGTTTTTTCCATTAAACATCGGGGAATTTGAAGCCCTTTTCAAATGTTTGCGCAAATGGAACCCATTCCTGGGTAGCTGAAGTCATGTATTAGACACGTGTACCAATTTTATAGGTCTGAAATAGGGTATCGATTTTTGGGTCAGGTCTGAAATAGGGTATGGAAAATCACATATTTTGATATTTTGGTCTGAAATAGGGTAAGGGTTTCCAGAAGCAGGCCGCACACCCCCACCAAAAATGTCAGTAAGTAACCCCCCCCCTGGATTAGTCACTCGTCGCGCCTCCCGCTCTAGAGCGAAAATACTACGAAAGCTTGTGTTTCTTCAGAATTTTAATTTTCCATATAGTCTGCTCACTGCTGCTATGAAGGCGAAACGAAGAAACTCTGATTACATTTGTAGTCCTTTCTCAGATTTCAATTGCAATAAGGAACATTCTTATTGCACTTGAAATATAAGAAAGGACTTCAAAACAGACAGCTGAGGGAGATTGTTTTATTATGTAAATGATTTACATAATAAAAAAATTTCCCTCAGCTGTCTGTTTCGATTTCGCTTCAAAGGGGCTTTCCCATTATAAATCAACGAAACTGATTGGTTACCCAGAAAGCAAACAGGAAGCATTTCCGGCTTTTGCTATACATTGTAGTCAGGAAAAGTCGACGTTAGCGGAGGTCTCGAGATTTCTATCCTTAAACTTTGTCACTAGGCTTAAAGCTTTGGATAACGACGTTAAGTTAACGACGCAATTTCTGTACACTTTGTTATGGATAATCATTTTGATTGTGGCAATGACCCTGGTAAGTAAGTTTCCATTAGATGTAATAGTGAAATGAAATATAATGTCTCGTCTGTGCATGCATCAAATGAGATATTTTGTATTCAAAAATGCTCCTATGTAGTATATGAAATAATAATTTGTTGCTAGGAACGAAAGTAGCAGAAAAATTTGATTTTGTATGCGCAACCACAATCAAAACAGACACGGCCTTGACGGCTCTAGCAACCGAAAGGACTGTGGTTCATTCAAGGTGCATGCCGCATATATGGTCGCATATACTGGAATGCTAACCTACCTTGGAGTAGCGTAAAAAACCTGTTTGGCTAACAGGTTTCATGTAAAGTTTGAATAGAAGTCACATCCATAACTGCAGTTTTTGTCCACGTAAAACTGAACCTTTCCTATCTTGTGTAGTCAGTGAGTGTCACATTAGACCGTCAACATTGGTCATTATATTGAACCAAATAAAGACTCTTAAAAATTTAAAACTTAAGCCACAAAATATGAAAAAGTTACGAAAGATTTCAGACAGAAAACGAAGTGTTTACTTCTTTTTTCAAACAAACAAAGAAACAAACAAGTTGTACAATGTACCTTGACTGTGTTTGGGTAGCTGTGTTGTTGGCGACGTTATAACGGTGTCACCTGAAGCTCCTTTTCGGTTCATCGATTCGGTCACTCTCGTACATTATACACTAGTGATATGATATGGATGAAACTAAGTAAGTTTTGTTTTTAATACAAGGAATCTTGAGAAATTGATAAATACATGTCTAAATAATATTGGTAATAACAGAAGATCGCACAATTTTAATTTACTAAAACAAAATCTCTCCGATTAACAGTCGCAAATGTTTCGTTCAAGTCATTTTTGCGAAATCAAGAGCTCCCTTAAAGCTATCAAAGCAATTTTGTTGGCACGTGGAAGCAACATATTTTTTCAGATGTGACTGGTGAGGATGGGTCTCTGGTTATTTGTTACTTGAAATGTCCCTTCCCTGTTTCGTTTTCGATTTCGATTCAAAGGGGCTTTCTCATTTATAAATCAACGAAACTGATTGGTTACCCAGAAAGCAAACAGAAAGTATTTTCGGCTTTTGCTATACCAGTCGGGGAAGCAAATGCAGCGGGTTTTGGCAAATCTTCGTTGAAAGACTCGAATAATTTCCGAACCTTTTAATCTAATCAAAACCTTGCGCGAGCACTCACGAATGCGCCGAGTAGTCCGAGCAGATGTGAAGCTGACGGTGGGTGTCTCGTTATTTATTACTTGAAATTAATATTAATAAATGATGGAACTCAAACAAGTTTTATCTATTTTCTGTTTGTATGGGGGAGGGGGGAGGGGTATTCATAAAATGTGAAATAAAACACCAAAGGATATACTGTAATCAAAGATCCTATGAGCCGAGTCGTGAATGAATAAATCACTACGTAAATTAATAAATGAATAGCATGATTAACAGCCCATCTGCCGACTGACCGACCTAGTGAAATTTGTCCGCCAATCCGTTTGCTTTTGCATTCACGAGACAAAAAGTGTTATGGCTCCGTCAATTCCAAGCCCGTTCATCCATTCCTGGGTAGCTGAAGTCATGTATTAGACACGTGTACCAATTTTATAGGTCTGAAATAGGGTATCGATTTTTGGGTCAGGTCTGAAATAGGGTATGGAAAATCACATATTTTGGTCTGAAATAGGGTAAGGGTTTCAAGAAGCAGGCCGCACACCCCCACCAAAAATGTTAGTAAGTAACCCCTCCCCCCCCCCCCCCCCCCCCCACTGGATTAGTCACTCGTCGCGCCTCCCACTCTAGAGCAAAAATACTAGCTTGTGTTTTGTCAGAATTTTAATTTTCCATATCCGTCTGCTATGAAGGCGAAACGAAGAAACTCTGATTACATTTGTAGTCCTTTCTTAGATTTCAATAGCAGTTCAATAGCATGCAAACGAGGCGAAAGGGTCAATCTGGCATTGAATTTGCCCATTTAGCCTCATTTGTAGGCTCGATTACCAGCCGCTGTTCGGGAAAATGAGCCAGAAAGAAGACCAACTCGTTTGCATACTTTTTAAAAACAAAATAATATTTGACTGCGGGCTCAACTGTAATAACAGCTATTGCAATAAGGAACATTTTTATTGCACTTGAAATCTAAGAAAGTACTGCAAACAGACAGCTGAGGGAAATGTTTATTATGTAAATGATTTACATAATAAAAAAAATTCCCTCAGCTGCAGTCTGTTTCGATTTCGATTCAAAGGGGCTTTCCCATTATAAATCAACGAAACTGATTGGTTACCCAGAAAGCAAACAGGAAGCATTTCCGGCTTTTGCTATACATTGTAGTCAGGAAGAGTCGACGTTAGCGGAGGTCTCGAGATTTCTATCATTAAACTTTGTCACTAGGCTTAATTAAAGCTTTGGATAACGACGACGCAATTTAACGACGCAATTTATGTACACTTTGTTATGGATAATCATTTGGATCGTGGCAATGACCCTGGTAAGTAAGTTTCCATTAGATATAATCGTGAAATGAAATATAATGTCTCGTCTGTACATGCATCAAATGATATATTTTGTATTCAAAAATGCTCCCCTGTAGTATATGAAATAATAATTTGTTGCTAGGAACGAAAGTAGCAGAAAAATTTCATTTTGTATATGCGCAACCACAATCAAAACAGACACGGCCTTGACGGCTCTAGCAACCGAAAGGACTGTGGTTCATTCAAGGTGCATGCCGCATATATGGTCGCATATACTGGAATGCTAACCTACCTTGGAGTAGCGTAAAAAACCTGTTTGGCTAACAGGTTTCATGTAAAGTTTGAATAGAAGTCACATCCATATAACTGCAGTTTTAGTCCACGTAGAACTGAACCTTTCCTATCTTGTGTAGTCAGTGAGTGTCACATTAGACCGTCAACATTGGTCATTATATTGAACCAAATAAAGACTCTTAAAAATTTAAAACTTAAGCCACAAAATATGAAAAATTTACGAAAGATTTCAGACAGAAAACGAAGTGTTTACTTCTTTTTTCAAACAAACAAAGAAACAAACAAGTTGTACAATGTACCTTGACTGTGTTTGGGTAGCTGTGTTGTTGGCGACGTTATAACGGTGTCACCTGAAGCTCCTTTTCGGTTCATCGATTCGGTCACTCTCGTACATTATACACTAGTGATATGATATGGATGAAACTAAGTAAGTTTGTTTTTAATACAAGGAATCTTGAGAAATTGATAAATACATGTCTAAATAATATTGGTAATAACAGAAGATCGCACAATTTTAATTTACTAAAACAAAATCTCTCCGATTAACAGTCGCAAATGTTTCGTTCAAGTCATTTTTGCGAAATCAAGAGCTCCCTTAAAGCTATCAAAGCAATTTTGTTGGCACGTGGAAGCAACATATTTTTTCAGATGTGACTGGTGAGGATGGGTCTCTGGTTATTTGTTACTTGAAATGTCCCTTCCCTGTTTCGTTTTCGATTTCGATTCAAAGGGGCTTTCTCATTTATAAATCAACGAAACTGATTGGTTACCCAGAAAGCAAACAGAAAGTATTTTCGGCTTTTGCTATACCAGTCGGGGAAGCAAATGCAGCGGGTTTTGGCAAATCTTCGTTGAAAGACTCGAATAATTTCCGAACCTTTTAATCTAATCAAAACCTTGCGCGAGCACTCACGAATGCGCCGAGTAGTCCGAGCAGATGTGAAGCTGACGGTGGGTGTCTCGTTATTTATTACTTGAAATTAATATTAATAAATGATGGAACTCAAACAAGTTTTATCTATTTTCTGTTTGTATGGGGGAGGGGGGAGGGGTATTCATAAAATGTGAAATAAAACACCAAAGGATATACTGTAATCAAAGATCCTATGAGCCGAGTCGTGAATGAATAAATCACTACGTAAATTAATAAATGAATAGCATGATTAACAGCCCATCTGCCGACTGACCGACCTAGTGAAATTTGTCCGCCAATCCGTTTGCTTTTGCATTCACGAGACAAAAAGTGTTATGGCTCCGTCAATTCCAAGCCCGTTCATCCATTCCTGGGTAGCTGAAGTCATGTATTAGACACGTGTACCAATTTTATAGGTCTGAAATAGGGTATCGATTTTTGGGTCAGGTCTGAAATAGGGTATGGAAAATCACATATTTTGGTCTGAAATAGGGTAAGGGTTTCAAGAAGCAGGCCGCACACCCCCACCAAAAATGTTAGTAAGTAACCCCTCCCCCCCCCCCCCCCCCCCCCCACTGGATTAGTCACTCGTCGCGCCTCCCACTCTAGAGCAAAAATACTAGCTTGTGTTTTGTCAGAATTTTAATTTTCCATATCCGTCTGCTATGAAGGCGAAACGAAGAAACTCTGATTACATTTGTAGTCCTTTCTTAGATTTCAATAGCAGTTCAATAGCATGCAAACGAGGCGAAAGGGTCAATCTGGCATTGAATTTGCCCATTTAGCCTCATTTGTAGGCTCGATTACCAGCCGCTGTTCGGGAAAATGAGCCAGAAAGAAGACCAACTCGTTTGCATACTTTTTAAAAACAAAATAATATTTGACTGCGGCTCAACTGTAATAACAGCTATTGCAATAAGGAACATTTTTATTGCACTTGAAATCTAAGAAAGTACTGCAAACAGACAGCTGAGGGAAATGTTTATTATGTAAATGATTTACATAATAAAAAAAATTCCCTCAGCTGCAGTCTGTTTCGATTTCGATTCAAAGGGGCTTTCCCATTATAAATCAACGAAACTGATTGGTTACCCAGAAAGCAAACAGGAAGCATTTCCGGCTTTTGCTATACATTGTAGTCAGGAAGAGTCGACGTTAGCGGAGGTCTCGAGATTTCTATCATTAAACTTTGTCACTAGGCTTAATTAAAGCTTTGGATAACGACGACGCAATTTAACGACGCAATTTATGTACACTTTGTTATGGATAATCATTTGGATCGTGGCAATGACCCTGGTAAGTAAGTTTCCATTAGATATAATCGTGAAATGAAATATAATGTCTCGTCTGTACATGCATCAAATGATATATTTTGTATTCAAAAATGCTCCCCTGTAGTATATGAAATAATAATTTGTTGCTAGGAACGAAAGTAGCAGAAAAATTTCATTTTGTATATGCGCAACCACAATCAAAACAGACACGGCCTTGACGGCTCTAGCAACCGAAAGGACTGTGGTTCATTCAAGGTGCATGCCGCATATATGGTCGCATATACTGGAATGCTAACATACCTTGCTAACCTCCCTTCGACAGAAAACGAAGTGTTTACTTCTTTTTTCAAACAAACAAAGAAACAAACAAGTTGTACAATGTACCTTGACTGTGTTTGGGTAGCTGTGTTGTTGGCGACGTTATAACGGTGTCACCTGAAGCTCCTTTTCGGTTCATCGATTCGGTCACTCTCGTACATTATACACTAGTGATATGATATGGATGAAACTAAGTAAGTTTTGTTTTTAATACAAGGAATCTTGAGAAATTGAGAAATACATGTATAAATAACATGGTAATAACAGAAGATCGCACAATTTTGCAAAATCTCTCCGATTAACAGTCGCAAATGTTTCGTTCAAGTCATTTTTACGAAACCAAGAGCTAACTAAGTCCTTTTCCCTCAAAGCTATCAAAGCAATTTTGTTGGCACGTGGAAGCAACATATTTTTTCAGATGTGACTGGTGAGCATCGGCGTACGGGAAAAATTTTGTAGGGGGGGGGGGGCTGACCAAAATTTGCCCGAATAAACCTGCTTGCGAGCGTCGGAGGCGCGAGAAAATCTAGAGGCTTGGAAATGCTATTTTTTCAGTATTCTCCGCGAGATATTTCGTCAGAAACATCGTTCTCGGTCAAATGTAAAATGACAGGTAATTTGAGGGCTTACAGCAATATTTCTAAAACAAGTATGAAGACGAAGACATACTTCAATCGACCATATTACACTCACGTGCACGTGCACTCCAAATCTGGCATAATAATTAACATGGCCGTCAAATCGGCTCACTTTCTTCTTATACGCAGTTTCAGCCCCTGCGCGGTCTTGATTATCGCTCCCAGTCCCTCGGCAGAACTCAATGTATTAATTAATTTGTTGTTCCATACCTACTGCGAGTGATAACAGCTATCCTATGAAGTAGTACAGAGGTAACAGAGCTCAGTTAGAAGATTAGGCGGGTTGCGGGATCAAAACAAATCAATCAAGACATAAAATCGTAAAATAATTTTTACTGTGTCTGCCCGAACGGTAGATCAGTTTTGCCCGAATAATACTATTTTTTGACCGACTGGGGGGGCTGCAGCCTTTCCCCCAGCCTCCCCGCCCCGTACGCTGATGCTGGTGAGGATATGGGTCTCTGGTTATTTGTTACTTGAAATGACCCTTCCCTGTGTCGTTTTCGATTTCAATTCAAAGGGGCTTTACCATTTATAAATCAACGAAACTGATTGGTTAGCCTGTGTACATCCGCCGCCTGATTGGTTACCCCGAAAGCAAACACACAAAATACATGGTAACCAAGAGCTTACGAATTCGATACTTTTTTTCCCACAAAGATGTCGACGCTTCTTTCAGCCGTCTTTGGTTCGCACGTGGAGAGCAACAGTGCAAATATTTGCACATGTGGCAATTACACAGGTTTCCGAAGCCCGAGCTGAAAAAGCCTATGTAATTTTTAAGGGAAAAAAATATCTTGCAAGGACACGGAGATAATAAAAAATATATATTGCAGGGCTGGAAGAATAAAAAAAAAATATCGAGCAGCTAAACCCGAAAAAAAAACGTGGGGAAGGAGTGCGTGACGAGCCCAAAGAATGTCTGCGTAGGAGGCTAGGCAATTTATGGCCTCTTTAAAATGTATTATGGTACCACTAACGTACTGTCGAAAATAAGCATTTGTCTAAGCTAAGATTTGCGTCTGGTATTTGGCCGTTAATAATTATTTCTGTGTTTTATATAACGCAGGTGTGGTGGATAATAAGCCGAGATGGGATGACCTTAATCAGGCCGAAATGGAGCAACTGGTTAAAGAGGTCAATGCTATCGCAGATGATGTCGTGGAAATGAACGTTTCTGTAGAAAATGCCGTTAAACACCTACGTAACTCGGCTGCTTATCTCGATCAGGTGTGGAAGGATTGCAAGGTGGCTTCTGCTGTAGGAAGCGGTGCCAATATCCTAGGCGGCGTGCTGTCAGTCGTGGGAGGAGTTGCAACATTCATGACGGCTGGTGTCGCTGCACCTTTGATGGTGGCGGGGGTAGTATTTGGAGCGGCTGGAACTTGTACAAATCTGGGTACGAGTTATATAGAAGCCTCTGCAAATTCCTCTCGAATCAGGGCAGCAGATGAGGCCGTGGAAAAAGCTAGCCGTGCGATGAATAACGTTAAGGAAAAAATTCGCTTATTGAAAAATGGTAAAAGTCTAAGTCAACTGTTGTTTGTTGCTCATCTTGCTACCAGAATGCTCGAATCACCCCATTTTGCAGTTGCCTTGATTGAGGATTATATATCTGCATTGAAAGCGGCGAGTGTAGTAGCTCGTTATTCTCTTAAAGTTATGGGTAAAGCTGGTTCTAAGGCGGCATCCATAGCTGGCAAAATATCCGATCAAATATTCCAGAAAGGTGGATCCAGAGCTATTGGTGAAGCCGGTTCGAAGGCAGCGTCCAAAATTAGTAACACAGCCGTGGAAAAAGGAACCAGAGCTGTTGGCGAAGCTGCAACAAAAGAAGGAGCCAAAGCTGGAGCCAAAACTGCAGGTTATGCCATCGTTGGAGTTAATGTAGTGTTCCTGTTGGTGACTGCCATAGAGTTTTCTTACACAGTCAGAGATATAGTCGTCAACCGAGGCTCTGATGCGGCCCAATGCCTCAGAGATAAAGCAGATGAAATGGAAGTAATTTTGCATGCGTAACTCGTAATTACATAAAACATGTTGCACTGTGAGGTTTCCTTATGCGTCAGTTAATTCTAATAATGCCCAATGTTGTAGTCCCGCGAGAGGCGCAAATTGTCCACAACGTACAGGGTACACCCCAGAGGATTTGAAACTGAATTTGTGGTATTCTGCCTCGCGGTTGCAGCGAAGTCAAACATGGCTTCGTTTGAATACTTTGTTGGAAAATGCAAAGAATTTGTGGAAAACTGGCTCATCCAGCAAATTTGTAGATGCTTTTAAAGGTATATTTTGCTATTTTATATTGCTTTTGTCTCTATATTTAAAAGCAAAAAGCCTTCTTCCTGCGTCACATCGTGGTAAATTTGGACAGCTTGTTTGTTCCAACTTCGAGGAATGCGCCATTTTATTTTTTTTAAATGCGTGTCCGGGACCTAGGTTGGCCCAGGGAGAGGGTTGCATGGGCATTGCTAGAATTGACTGATACATTATTAACAATTATTGGATGAGGTTTTTGTGATATCCAGAATAATCAAGGTCGAGGTAAGAGTTATCAGCCGAAGCCGAAGGCTGAGGCTGATAACTCTTACCGAGACCTTGATTATTCTGGATATCACAAAAACCGAATCTAATAATTGTTTTATTATACATTCAACGAAAAAAAATAATGCTTTTGCCAACGATGTTGTTTACTTATAAGCGGCAAGCAACGCAAAGCGCGCGAACTTGACATGATTACCCGTGATTACCCGTGATCCTCTCGCGAACTTGACATGATTACCCGTGACCTTGAGTGCACTTGACATGATTATTGTATAATCTGTAGGTAGATGACGTAGATGCTTTCAAAGGCGCTGATTTCGAAAATTCACTGGACGCTTTCGGCCAATCAGAAAAGAGATAGTGAGTTGAATGTATAATAATATGCATTATGCAGTAGGGAATTGTTGTTTCAGTAGTTTTTGCTGCATTTAAATGTCTAAAATCTGCAATTATGAATGTGCAACACCATTTGAGTGAACGTAGTTAATTGGTGATTAACAGTTTCACTTGTCCGCCGACGCAGCATAACAGTCTCTTTAGAAGCTAATTGTTTTTATTGGCAGTATACCTACAACTTAGCTTGAAGTTAAAATGGTTTCTCTGTTAGACCATTGTAAAGCGCATTTGAATATTATAGAAAATGCGCTATATAAATACCATTACCATATCATATCATGTAGAGCGTAGAGAACGAAATCGTTTAGGAAATGCCCACATAAATAGGTTCCTGTATTTTGGTCCTCAGTAAAAGCAAAATTCTGACAATACAACGGTGCCGCCCATTTGTACTCCAAGTTGGAGAGTGGAGAGAGGTACTGTGAAAGTAAAGTGTCTTTCGAAAGAACACAACACAATGACCCTGGACCGCTCGATCCTGAGTCCAGCACGCAATATTGCCATACGCATACCTAATCTCTATCTGAGAGTCATCTCTCATTCTTTTGAAAGCGAAAGCAAGTAGAAAATGTGCCAAATAATATTCAATCTGGGCCCGATTTTCTACGTCGCCGGAATTTTCTTGCGATCAAACATCGCAATTGATCATATGGCAGCCTTAACGGTAACGACGATGGGTTTCGTTTTAGTTCTAGCCTGTTAATGCGGAAGAGACTAATCGTGAAACCTAAGGTAGCCATATATAGAAGACAGGCGCGGATCAGGACCGCTTAGCGGGATCCAGGGGCATTTCCTATTGGAAAATGATTCGACCCTGTGTTCTTGAGATTCAAAATCGTCTTGGGTTAAGAAGTATTATGTGCATACAGGGTAGATTTGAACGCACTAAACACATAAAATGCATGTTATTGCTATATGTTATTCCGTAAATTAGTAAAATAACAGACATCTGAACGTTTAAAATTGCGCATACCAGTCTTGATCAGCACCTGAGAAGAATTGCTATGTTGATCATGATTAGTGAATTTCATGTTGGCTTCTTGCAGAAGCGTATCACCTAGGTGATAAGCTTCTGCTTCTTATCAAAAGCTTTATTAGTCAAATAAAATGGCCAAATATCTAATCATAGCAAATTACTAAATGATCTTATATTATTTACTAACTGAGGATAAATTAATTCAAATATCGTAAAATATCCTGTACTAGAAGGTTACCAATTAATGCAATGTCAGTTAAGTAGCTAACGATGGCAGTTTCTACAACCTATTTTTTTTAGTTATAAATTCTATGTAAAAATAACAAGTAACAAATAGTTAAATAAAAGTTATATTTCAGCAATGTGCTTGTCCACGGCGTAGATTCGGAGGATTATGTTTACTACGGTTTGCTAACTTTCAACAAGAGATCCTCTCTTGCTTTCTGCTTTCAAATAACATTTTAAACTTTTATCCTGTCTAAGAGAACAAATGTATTTCGCTGCTATTTGTTTGATGCAGTCTAAGAATCTATGGTCATTCACGAAAAGTCTTCACATAAACGCCGACAGGAATAAAACAAATGGCACGGAGAGGAGTAGAGCTTCAGAAACGATAAGGCTGGCAACGGAAGCTGTTAAAGAAAAAAATAAAATTATGTTAAATAGCAGTAAAAACTCCAAAATTCCTATTTAACCTTTATATTGCACAGTTCATAGCAGTTGAAAAGCGCGGCCTCTACTTTGCGTGCATCCCGTATATGTTTTTAGTGGCTTGCATGCAAACAAAATTTCTCTTAAATGTATGCACTGTAGAAGGATCTCTATTGCAGTATTTAGTTGTCTCCCCACCTTGGCCAAATTTTCACCCCAGTAGTTTTGGTGTGATCCCTAAAAACGGACAGTGTAAAGTGTGATTGACGGTACCAGGAGAAAATCCTCCGCGTAATGGATCTTTTAAAATAAAAAAATACACAATTCTGCCAGAACCATTCTGAGAAAGATAAACAGAGTGAGTGATGCTAGCAATGGTAATGAATTTATCGATAGCGCATTTTCAATACGGTATGTTCAAATGCGCTTTACAATTCAACTCAGGTGTGAGATCGCATCGGACGTCAGCGTGAAAAGACGCCTATAGCAGCCACTATCAGTCCATTAATGATGTCCCCCACTCAACCAAACCATGAATGCATGTAAGCAAGACAGACCACAACAACGGGTACACGTCACCTACACGTCCGTTACTAATTTAGTATTATTTTATTTTATTTTTATTTTATTTGGCTTCGCCTAAGATATATATAACAAAAATAAACAAAAAACGGAATAAATATTACAAATAGGCAGGGCAACCACAACAGCATGGCCAATTACAGTTGACCCAAGATCTAGAAAAATAATTTATATATATATGAATGACTAAATTAGATATTAATTAAAAACAACAGGTTGGAGGGCGATCGAGGCTGCGGCCTGTGTTACATTTAATACAGACTGATTTCCAAGTCCGAGGATTGTCGGACACGTAGAAATTGATTAGAGCATGTTTGTAATAGTTGTAAAGTTGGTTCTTAAATGTTCCCAGTGATAGCGATTTGTGCCTGATGGGGGCTGGTAGGGTATTCCAAACTCTGCTGACTCGTATGAAAAATGATCGTTGATATGTTAGAGTTTTGGTTTTCTTTTGAACAAAGGAGGTGTAGGAGACAAGGCCAACGGCTTAGCGTTACCGCCCAATGATGGGCACAGCCAGCGTAATCTTACCAGTAAGACCCTGGTTTGTGGTCCGGTCGGTATTCGAACCCGCAACCTCCTGTTCTAGAGTCTTGTGCCCTGTTTACTGAGCTAACTAGGCGGCGGATATTTGTTTTATATTTCTCCGTCACTGAGGAGAATTTTCGGTATATTCAGACAGTTAGGTTTTAAACGAACTGTTTACATCAGTCGGAGTATTAGGTTCTGTTGACCACACATTTCCGGTCACTCGTTTCTCTACCGTACGCACGATAACTCTCTATAGCTAATGGTCTCCTATTAAGTAAAGAAGAACACCAACCTTTACATTCTTTGCCATTGCCATAATAGCCTTTCAAACAGCAACACTGATACGAGCCTCTGGTATTGATGCACTCGGCTTTCTGGTGACAGTCATGAGCACCCTCTTTGCACTCATCAAAATCAAAACATGACTTTCCATCCCTTGAAACCCGGGAGAACAGTTACAACTGTAGGAGCCTTCTGTATTTTTGCATTCGGAATTCCAGTCGCAAGGTTTTCGAAAGCACTCGTTGTCGTCGTAACAACTTTCCCCGTCGCCATGAAACCCATCCAGACACAGGCATTTGTACGAGCCTTGGGTATTAACGCAACGAGCATGAACGTTAAATTTGGCTGTTCCATCTTTGCATTCGTTGATGTCTGAAATATAAACGATAAATGGCTTTTGCTGCCTTTAACTATTGAAACACGTCACTAAAATATATATAATGTGATTCCTTAGTGTTTTTACTTTATTTCATGCAGGGAACTAACCGGTATAGCTATCAATAATATAGTACCAATCCGCAATGTATATAATTATGACTTAGTTCATCTACAGAGTAAAGATGGGAATGCGGGAATATTGGTACAAGTAATTGCTTTTCCAATAACGTCAATTGTGTCTCTATTAAAAAACTAACAAGATTATTTTTTAAACTTACCTTTGCAATATTGTCCATTTCCGGAATAACCATTATTGCAAGAGCAGTTGTAAGAGCCTAGGCTGTTCACACAGTTAGCGTGTACACTGCAGCCGTGAATACCATTCCTACATTCGTCGATGTCAAAGCAGGAATGCCCGTTCCCTTGAAAGCCAAAAGAGCAGAAGCATTCTGTAGAACCCATAGTGTTTGTGCACTTTGCATTTTTGTGGCAGCTATGAGTTCCAGTTTTGCACTCGTCAATGTCAAGGCACATAAAACCGTCTCCGTGGAATCCAGAAAAACAGGTGCAGTTGTAATACCCAATAGCATTAGTACAAGCTGCATGCTGACTACAATTGTGAGTGTCGGTGGTGCATTCATCTACATCTTTGCATGACCATCCATCTCCATGAAACCCAGAGACACAGCTACAATTGTATGATCCAATGGTATTGGTACAAGCTGCATGCTGACTGCTGACTGCAATTGTGAGTTTCGGTGGTGCATTCATCTACATCTTTGCATGACCATCCATTTCCATGAAACCCAGAGAGACAGGTACAATTGTATGAACCAATGGTATTACTGCAAACTGCATGCTGACTGCAATTGTGAGTTTCAGTGGTGCATTCATCTACATCTTTACATGACCATCCATTTCCATGAAAGCCAGAGAGACAGCTACAATTGTATGAACCAATGGTATTGGTACAAACTGCATGCTGACTGCAATTGTGAGTTTCGATGCATTCATCTACATCTTTGCATGACCATCCATCCCCGTGAAACCCAGAGAGGCAGGTACAATTGTATGCTTCAATGGTATTACTGCAAACTGCATGCTGACTGCAATTGTGAGTTTCGATGGTGCATTCATCCACGTCTTTGCATGTTTTTCCATCTCCGTAGTATCCAGTGTGGCAATCACACTTGTAAGACCCTCTAGTGTTTGTGCATGATGCATGATCGCTGCAAGTTTGCTCCTCAGTGTTGCACTTATTCACATCTTTACAAAACCGTCCGTCTCCATTCAGTCCAGGATGGCAATTGCATTTGTATGAACCAACGGTGTTCACGCAATCGGCGTTGGAAGAGCAAAAGTTTAAGTCTTCTAAGGAACACTCGTTAATGTCTGCAAGAAAATTATAAGTTTGAAACTGTTGCTCGTGAAATATGTTCACTAATTTGTAATATATATTGTATGCTAATTTACACTAAATAAGTTGAAATTAAATTGAGAACATTAAAAAGCTAAGGTATTTATTGGAGTCTCTGATGAGTCTTTTTAATAGGCTGTGTGCATTATAAATCTATAATGTTCTATGTTTTGGTTATTTTATAAACTCTCAGGGCCGAATATTTAAACAAGGGTTAGAACTCGACTCTAAACTGGCCAACCTAAATATGTTAACGTCATTTGCAGTAAACCCTGTAATTTAGAACGTATATAACGCAGACTAAAAAAATAATTAGCTACTAAGACTGACCTTCTTACAAGTAGATTTAGAGCCATTAAATTCTCTTAAACCACAGTCTAACTTAGACCTCGTTTAAATATTCGGCTCTTAACTGACTCCAATAAGTACAGTAGTAGGAAAGCCTTTTCGGAGCCTATAGTGGCTCACCGAAGCTACTCCCTCAATATGGAATGCCTCCCATAGGGTATAGTACTCTTCATCTAGGCAACATATATAGTTCGTTCATAAATATAAGAAGGAAAAAACCTATTAGCTTACGCTTCACATTGTATTATACCATTATATTATTCTCCGCTTACCGTGACAAATAAATCCATTTCCTATGAAGCCGTCGTTACATTTACAGGCGTAGCGTTTCTCATCACTGGGATCCGCCAAGCAGTTTGCGTTGACATCACAAAGTTGTTGCTGTCTGCAGTCGAATGCACTGGGGTTACACCTCTCATCGCCTTTACTAGCTGTGAAGAGAAAAGATACTAAGCTTCAGTGCTCAAAGAGAGTATTATGTCTATTGATTTTGTTGACCCATTGATCCTCCTTTTCCAACACAAATATAAAACACCGTGACTTGCCACAGGTGTCAGCCATGTAATACTGTTTCATGAAGAATCAAAATTATTTAGTAGTTTTCCGTTCCTCTCAAAGCGCTCAAACTGTAATATAAAATTAACTCACTAGGTAATACACTGTAGCTGGTCCTACATATTTTTAATGATTATAAATGTTCGGCTGTCGCACTTGGTAAAACCCAAAAAAGCAAAATTTAATCACCAATAACTAAAATTACTGTTATGTTATTATTAGAAGATCTAATTCCAGGCGTAATTTTAGCGCAGATAAATTAAAGATCCATCTCTGTACGTATCTATAAATTGGTATAAATTAGCTCTTAGAACTGTAATACGTAGCCACAGGCAATGCAATGAGGCAGTCGTAGCAACTGTACAATCATCAGCCTTCATATTAATCAGTTAACGTCCAAGGAATGCAATAATAAAGAGGTTACCACTACTATTTACTTTTCGTAACAACCTTAAGATTACTAAATGTCGAGGTATGTAGCATTTACTATCCCACAGTCCCTGATAAAATAACCCCCTTCAATTTTTGGGTCTCGACTGGACGTGTCTTCTCGTGACATCTACATAACGCTATGAAACGCTTGGAGAATAATACTCATTGGCGATTTAATTCCCTTGCATTTTTATACGTCTCTCAGCGAGGGACTATAGCTTAGTACGTTACGCTCCAATCTGAAAAAAAACCCACATACCTGCGGATCTGGGGGTTCGGTTATAAATGAATACAAAGCCAATAGCAGCTGCAACCAAAAGCAACAGAAAAACTGCTACAGCAATTCTCCATACTCGCGCCAGCTTTGACATGTTCCCTTGACAGTAGACACCGTGTAGGCCAACAAGACACAAGATCCAACAAAATAACGATGGAGTTGAGAATATTTCTCCTCTGGTGAAGAAGACAGTCAGTAAGCCTCCTCTTTATGGAAGTGATGACCAAAGCGTTTTTTCCGAGTATATTCGATTCTCGGAAATCGGGGATTTCCCCTGCACATGCGTCGTGATTAATAAACTTCACGAGGTAGTCATAATATCATGTGTGACCATGTGTCGGACCATATTTCTACAAGAAATTTGGCACTAAAAAAACAAGCAAAGGTTGGCCGAGTCTGGTATCCATGAAAAAAACTGGGTATACAAGATCAATAATATAAACAACCCCGTAATAACAAATACCGTACGGATGTTGTAGTATTAATCCTAACTTTACCTTATGCGATCCAACTAGGCAACTATTCTGAAACTGATTCTATATTAATGTACTATAAATTAGAAATAATTTATCTTTACTAACACACCGTAAAATAAAAATTCGTATTTTTGTTCAAAACGCTTTTTCGTGGGCTTTTTTCGGGAGGGCTTATTTTCGAAGGGGGCGGTGGTGGTGGTGGCATAGTCAGCACAAATAGAAATTTGGAGGAGGAGGAGCAGGAGCCAGGAGGATAAGAGTGGCTGGACGTATTTTGCAAGGGATTTTGCTTCTGAGAAATTTTAGGTTCACATAGGAATAATGCATGGTAAAACCCTCTAAACGCAACAAACTCTAAAGTCAGAATCCCTTGTACATACTGTAAAGATATAAAATGCAAAAAAGGTCAACATGTACAGTGTGGAGCTAATCAGTAAATCGGAAGATATCGTTTATCGTACTTTAGGCCCAAAGGATGATATTCGGGGGAGGGGAATTATTTTCGGCGGGCTTTTCGGCGGTGAGCTTATTATTATCGAAATTTGACGGTAACTGCGAAGATCTCTTGTAATATTTTGTATTGTTAACTTCTGATCAGTTGCTGCTTATTTATTTACTTTTTTCTATTCAGTAGTAAATCACAAGGGTCGTGTCAGTTCGCAAGGGGGTTTCCCGATTTCCAAGAAGGCTAGTTACGATTCCATGCAGGTTATACAGGAGTGCGTCGACAATGCGTCTGCATTACTCTAGCCCTGCTTCACAGCCGTCAAGCGCACTATCACGCACAGTTACCGTAAAAATTGCCGCTGCCCAAAATGTCTTAAATTTATGAAGCCTGAAACTTAAGCTTCGTACCGCATTCGCCACTTTAGAAACGAGAAGTAATCTGGGGCGAGTTTAAATGAGCTACGTCAGGAATGGCGCATCTTGAAAAAATTGGACAATTTTTTTCAAGTTCGCCGTTAGCAATCCGTCTTAATCTTCTCCATCCTAAACCATCCTTGTTTCTTTTTGGTTTATTATTACCGCTTTGGTGTTCTTCTACCTTGGCGAACTACTATTTTGAGGCTTTCTTCAATTTGAAGGTGATCATGATGCATTTCGCAAAAATTACTTAAAATATCGTGACATAGCTCCTTTAATCTCGCAGTCGCTTGTGGGATCGTTACTGGGGACGCATCGTCAAGCTGGACGCCATTTTCCCCCCATAACAGTCCCACAAGCAACTGCGAGATGCGACTCGCCCCAGATTGCTTCTCGTTTCAAAAGTGGCGAATCATTGGGCCATTTCTTTACCTCCATTCAAGATGGAATTTTCAACATTTTGGTATCTGATTAAAATATTTCAACAGTCCGCTCAAATGGGCTGCGGCTCATGAATTGAACTGACTTGTCCTTGTGGCATTTCTCCTCGTCCTATTCTCAGATAATTACGCTTTCGACTCAGTATACAATGAGACGAGAATCAAATAAAAATTAATTTTTAATTGCTCGCACACATAATTTTCCGATCGAAAATCATATAAAATTATCGCCGTTTTAATCATTCTACTGCTTGCTATTAGAGTTACAGTGTTCGGCTATATCCAGTGTATATCCTAGCTCACATGGGTTTTATAATATCGGTAGCATGGTTCTGACCATACGACGCTTTTAAAATACTGAAGCCTTGCAGAAAAATACTAAATGCATAAAGATACGGAAACAGTACGCGGTTTGCGCGGACTGACCCTTTACACCATCAGTAGATCTAAATTAATCGTGTCTTCTTCAGATTCAGCAATTAGATCAAACAAAAACAAGATAGTTTAGCAAAAAATAGTTTACGTTAATTTGTCTACTAAAGTTCAGTTTCGGCTAGCATCCTTTGGTTCTAATAGTGTTGCAAGTAGTTACTGAGGGGATTTCCAGTACGAAGATGTGACTCATAAGCCTCCATCCAATCAAACCTTTCATGGTGACCTGGTACAACGTGTTGTCATCTGTCCACTCTGCTGGCTTGTAATGGCAAATTTGCGTGCAGCCATGTTTGCTTCTCCAGGTGTGGTTGTGATCGCTTGGCGAATCCATCGGGATTCCGTTGCGTTTCGTTAAGCAATTGGAAGGATTGCAAACCACCATATCAGGGCAGGAATTGGGATAGTCGTCAGGGATGTAAATCCTCAAGGTGTATTGTTTGTCGTTGGAGCATGTTACTCTGATTTCGACTTTAGTGTTATCAGCAGGGTCGATCCAAGTCACGCGGTTTCTAAAATAGCGCTCGAGCAAATCTTTCTCGAATGAAAGCCTCTTTTGCTGAGTTGCTGACCAAGGCATGATGGCAATAGGTTAATGAATCTCGGGAAGGCTTCTAGAAAGTGCAACGTGAACACTGAAATATTTGTGTTCTCAAATAGTTTTCAGTTTCTATCACAACGTACACCTCGGCTTTTCTTGGATATTGATATATATGACACACTTGTATGCCCTAATTTTAAAATGAAAATGAAAATAAAATTTTGATTTAATCTTGAATCTTAGTTGCATAACAAAGAGGATTTCAAATTCATCGTAATTTATTTTTAAGCAAAGAGGATTTATGTACATTACAGACAGACCCTGGTTCTCATCATGAGCTATAGGAAACGTGGGTTTTGACTAAATAAAAGCAAATTACTTACAAAGAAGTAGTCCTTTGGCTTTAATTGCCATCTCAGCCGACTATACATTCGGTATTAAGGATAAAACCAAGCTTTGTATCCAATAATCGTCAGTGTTTGCAAATTAGACCACAAATGCAAATTACTTAGCATCCGGGCCTCCGAGTTCAATAAAAGCTTGGTTACCAAAGCGTAACGAAAGTGAAGTAAACACTGACGATCAATTGGATACAAAGCTGTGGTTTTATCCTTACTTCTTTGTAAGTAATTTGCTTTTATTTAGTCAAAACCGACGTTTCCTATAGCTCATGTTCTCATACAAATTCATTGACAATCTTGATTTCTGTCCACGCGTACGGTGTTCCGAGAATTCAACTGTAATATTGCAGCGGCGGCGTACAGAGGTTACACGTACAGAGTTTACGTTTTTCCTATTTGCCTAAAACCACGTTCACCGAATGTCCAAATTAAAAAATTATACCAAATATTATAAAACGAAATCGATGACAATACAGTAAAAGACTAAATTTTATTCAACTGTACCGACTCGTCCCAATCGTCTCTTATGAGAAAATTGTAAGACGCGGGGGATGATGGGAAGGTGCGAATAAGAGAAGAAGCCCGCTCTTCCTCGTTCCCATCATTCCCTGATTCGGAGGCACTGGACTGAGATACTTGAACGTGGTTCATTTTAGGAATTTCCAAGTCAATGAATCTCTGTAAACAGCGTTTATGGCTAAAAACATGTTTTAAAAATAATATATCAGCAGGTGTTAAAACGATAAAAAAAAAGGCCTAACAACGTATCGGGTATTAAAACATAAAAAAGTAAAATTTAAACTTAACGGCTTTTATTTAAAATGTTTCAATATGTTTATGGGGGCTAGGAGCTCTTGCAGTAATTTTATACTGTACACATTCTCATCCATTAAATTTCCCTCGGGAAATTTGCTCGTTCAGCTATTAAGGGTTAAGGGTGTGATTTTAATTACCAGATTACCTGTAGTTTCTTAATGTAGAAACATACATGTACTATGATTTGACATACAACGGTAATCTTAAGGTCATTCCATCGAAATAGAACTTACAATAGATTTTCATTCAAATTTTGCCTATTGGTTGTTTATCTTATGGGAACTTAAATTTTGAAATAAAAAAGGGGGGTCCCGGTATTCGTTTAGGAGCAGGCGGACCTTGTATATACCCCATAATTCCTTATAATATCAGCTTCCAGAAACGTTTTTATTAGCTAAGTTCACGTTTCCGGTGATTATTTATTATTCTGCAATAGAAATTAGTCTATATTTATTTTATAGAAAGAAGGTGATTACTAGACTCAAAATAAGAGAAAAAATTGATAGGTCACCGTACTCGTTTACGAGAAAATGACGATTTATCTCTCTGGCGAGCTTAGCCGTAAAGGAAAAGCCGCCATTTTCTTTATGCGCGCGCGCTAATTACGTGTGAAATCATGCGCAGTAAGGATGCGCAATGCAATACTAAGGAATAACCTTAAACAAATAAATGTCCACGCGTGATTGATCCATTTCAAGAAGTTATTCCAATAAAAATGTCGTGATCTTACCAATAACAATCCTAAGGATTAAGAACATGACATTGTACTCCACGCTCATCATATAAACACTGTATTACGCGCCACCTTGTCCCGTTTTAAAAAGGGCGGATTTTTAAGTACAGTAAAACCTGTACTTGTACCTTTACCTGTATGCGGACACTCTTTATGCGGACACCCTTTAGGTCCTAAAATTTATGAATAAAAAAATAAAAAAACAAGCTGTGTCTTTCTTCAAACCCATCGGGGAATGCTCTAGTGTCCGCTAATACAGGGTGTCCGCTTAATGGAGGTATTATTTACAGTAAATTTATAAGGGAACGGAGTGTATTTCTCTTATATTTCAACCGGATGAAATAAGAATAATTACATTAAAAAATTTCCCGTCTGTTTTGTTTTCGATTCAAAAAGGGGCTTTACCCGTCAAAAATCAACGAAACTGAATGGTTACCGAGAAAGCAAACAGGAAGCTTTTCCGGCTTTTGTTCTCCCTTCTCCCATATTTTTTCGGCCATTTCTCGGCTCCTAAACCTAAACCGATCCTTTCCCCTCAGAATGTAAACTCGCCATCCACAACGACAGAAATGCCACCTAAGTGTTTTCCGAGAATTTCCGATTCTCAGAAATCAGTTAAGTCTTGAATCTTGCACGTCATCGCATTGGTATAAACCGGCAGACAGCACCTGTCTTGAATACATTTCTAATGAAATTCAAAAAGCAAATTCAATGTGAGCCCGACTTGAATTCAATGCGAGCTTGACGATACACGAAGGTAGGTAGTGATATGAAAGGAAATCTATCCAGCCCGAGTTTGTGCAACATAATCTAAGGCAAGCCAGTCAGTATTTTGGTGAGTTTTTTTAAGAATTGCTGCGCGTACATTATATACATGACAGGATAGCGACAAAAACAAAATGCAAGACAAAGACATTTGTTGTAGGTTTTCTTTTAAGCGGAAGTGTATCGTTTTATTATTCTACACATGAGAGAGAATTGTTTCTAAAGCCAGCTGGTTTCCATATGATCGCAACGATCGCAAGAGTGGTTTCCATATGATCGCAACGATCGCTGACGATCGCTGCGATCGTTGCGATTGCGATCGATATGTAAGCGGAATTACTCAAGTCTTGCCAAAAATAAAATTGATAAAAATAAAGCTGGTTCAATCTAGGCTCGATTTCCGCCGCTCTCTCGACTCCGGTCTTCGTTCCTCCCCGAGAAGAGACTTCGGGGGGATGAGCGTGGGCTCATTTTCCCGAACAGCGGCTCGTAATCGAGTCTAGTTCAATCATGGTCAGGGAAAACCTAAAAAATTGAAATAAGCGCCCAAGTAATCGAGGAAATAAGGTATGTTTTTTGTTTGCTGTCAATTAGTAGTGCGTACAAAGACTGAGCGAGCGAGCAGGAGCGGTCATTCCCTCCTTCCTTCTCTACAAGAAGCAAGGAAGCAAGATATTTCGCTTTTTGAACTGTTGACCATGGGTCGATGAAAATATTAATGATACAACTGATAGAGAAACAAACCATGACTCAGTAAACATGCCGTGGTAAGTTTTCCATATGCGCCGCAGTTATCAAGGTCAACCAACGGTTCGTTTCGGTAGAATATCTGTTCGGAAGGTCTATAATCGCCTCAGATATAACCGGATATACAGAAATTTGAAAAATTCGTATGATTCACGTTCTCCACTGAAACGCAAATGTTGTTGTTTTGCAGAGGACGGCTGGTTAACGCACGTGCTGCAGAGCAATATTGTACTTCTCATAGACCGTATTCATAAATGGCGGCCAATTAATTATTCTTTTATATTCATGCTAATCAGCCTACCTAGCCTCATTTTAGAGTAAAAATTATTTTGAATTTTGCACATGCTAACGAGGTTAGGTAGGCTGATTAGCATGAATATAAAAGAATAATCAATCGGCCGCCATTTATGAATAAGGTCTATTAAACCTTTGTTTAGCGGCGTCCTCGTTGATGGTTTGCGTAAGAATCCCGGGGGGATACTCCCTATAATGGACTATACGGGGAGGCTCCGCCTGAAAGGGGAAGCTTTTTCGGGCTGGAGGTATATAAAAATATCTCGAACAGACGCACCTAACCTCTGATTCATGCCATATTTTAAGGGGCTATATGAAAGGGTTACCTTTCCTGTCAAAAAGTGGTATATAAGGGTAAGGGTTTGGATTTCGGGGCGGTCGGGCGGAGCCTCCCCGTATAAAACTTTGTCGAGTAAAACACGATGTTTTACAGCTTGTGCCCGAAATTGCCTCGCTTCTATGTTCAAGTGTATTGTTATGCAAATATCGCAAGTTAACCGTGAAAAGGGCTATTACAAAACATTTTTTGGTGAAACGTGTTTCGGCCTAGTGTGGACGCAGTATTATAATGTTACATCAGATCTAACACTGTAATTGAGTAATACAGTAAATCTTGGGGAGGATACAAATCGTTAAAACCTTTGCCATCCCCAAGCTAATGTTCAGAGCTTCTGTCATTCCAATGTCTACCGGGCTGATTAAAGAAGCAAATTCAATTATTTACAATTTCGTCTGGAACGGGAGAGACAAGGTAAAACGAAATGCATTGACGTCAGATATCGAGAAAGGCGGCTTAAACATGCTTGATATTGATTCTATGATTCGAACAAAACGAGTAATATGTTTAAAGAAATTTTTAGAGGACTATCAAAGCCATTGGAAGACAATTCTACACAAATATCTTGCACCAGTTGGAGGTAGTTTTGTGCTGCACTGTAATTTTGCCACCTCGAAATTGAAACTCAACCTACCGATCTTTTACAAACAATGTTTCGATGCATGGTCAGATTTAAATGATAAAGTACCAAGCTCATCTCAGGATATTGGCAATGAGATTATTTGGAACAATAAGTTTATCTGCATTGATAAAAAATCTATATATCGGAGAGATCTTGTGAACCTAGGCTTTTTAAAAATAGGAGATTTATTCTCGGCCAATGCTAATCCATTAAGGACTAACCCCGAACAAAGTTTCTTTATTATGAGCATTGTTAACTCAATCTCACCACAGTGGCGGTTGAGTGTTAAAAATGTTATTATCGCGCCAGCTCCAGTCCCTAGTATCCCTCCTATTATGATTGAGGACAACTTGGTTCCAGTTCTCGATGTTTCTTCTAAACAAATCTACCAGCGTTTCTTGGAGAAAAAGCAAGTTACGCCTACTGCCAAACATAAATTAACGAACGATTATCCGAACACCGTTATAGATTGGAAGAAGGTTTATTCTTTAGCCTTCCGTACTACCTTAGAATCGAAACTCAGGGAATTTCAGTATAAGATTTTAAATCGCATTGTTTTTACAAATGATAAACTTTTTCGTTTTGGAATAATCGATTCACCCGATTGCGTTTTCTGCGAAGAAGAAGTGGAATCCATCGAGCATTTACTCTTTTCCTTTAAGATATCCTCGGATTTTTGGAAACATGTCCTTTCCTGGCTACGAGACAATAATATTTACGTTGCGGGAACCTTGAAGGATTCAGATTTGGTTTTTGGGAAGTTTGATATTAAAGACGATTTTATTTTGATCAATCATATTCTGTTGTTAGGCAAATTTTACCTTTACTCAAGGAAATGTCAAAATAGCATGCCTTCTCTCCAAGGTTTTATCGCTAGGACAGGTCGTGTTTATAAGATTGAGCTCCATATTGCCAGGAAAAGAGATAAACTAATTCATCATTTTAAATTCATACGTTTTTATTTAAATTCATACGTTTGCTAATTAGGTAAATTATAGTAACAATAGTATAGGTATTATATAGATCATATTGCTGTAGTAGCCTGTGTGAGTGTGTGAGTGTGTGCATGTGCATGTGCATGTGTGTGATTTGTATTTTTGTATGCTTGTTTGTATACTGTTTTGTAACATGCTGAAAATGAAAAAAATAAAAAAATCTTTAAATGAAAAAATAAATAAAAAAATAAATAAATAACGCTTCTCATCATTTAAATTTCAGACGTGAACCCGGAGGCCAAGATGCCAGTTGTCACTGATGGGAGTTTATCCGAGGCCAAAAACAGGAACTTGAGGAAGAACTAAAAGAATTCGCAGGGAAAGTGGAAGATATGAACCTTGCCAAACAAAAAGTCATTGAAAGCCTCTATGAAACGGCTAGTTACCTCGATAAAGTGTGGCTGGACTGCAGAATTGCATCCGTCGCGGGAAACAGTGCTGGGATTGTGGGAGGTGTGTTGACCATCGTTGGGGAATCGCGACAGTGTTGACAGCAGGTGCTGCTACGCCCTTATTAATAGCCGGCTTTGCGTTGGGAGCTGCTGGTGCTGGTACAAATCTAGGCACGGCAGCTGCGGAAGCTGCCATCAACTCTACAGAAATCCAAGAAGTAGAGAAAGCTTTGCAAGGTGCTCAGCTATTGACGGAGAAAGTAAAGGAAAAAATTCAGGAATGGAAAGACCGGAAAAATACACTACGTTTGGGTTTTCTCGCTGAGCTCGCGGTCGTATTATTTGGGAAGAATCATATTGTTGTTATTCTAATAAAAAGTGTGCTTATAAGCTTAGGAATGAGCGCAGATATTATCAAAACTTGTGCAGAAACTGCTGTAAAAACTGCTTCCCAGATAGCTACCAAGGCAGGCGCGGGGGCAGCAGCAATAACCACTGTTCAGACTACAACTGGTGCGCTGGTTAACACCGCGTCTAAAGCACTGGTTGATGCCGTAGAAGGAGGAACAGCTGGCGTAAAAGCAGGGGCAAGCACCATTGGAAAGGCTGGGAAAGCTGGAGCAACTACTGGTGCCAAGGCTGCCGGGGGAGTGATCATTGGAGTCAGTGCCGTGTTTGTGGTATGGGATGCTGTGGATCTGGGCTTCAACATCAGGGATTTGGTCATAAACAAGGGATGTGAGGCAGCGCCTTGTTTGAGAAAAAAAGCGAAGGAACTCGAATCATCGCTTAGTGATAACATTACCAGCCATGACAAAGAATGAAAGTATTCCTGAGGATAAATTGACTTTATTCTAATTCAACAAGTATACTGTTTGTTCTGTTGACAGTATGACTCGTAACTTGTTTCTGATCGTGCAAGTAAAGGATTTTACAAAGTTTTCAAGTAATAATAATAATATAATAATATACAGGAGCCCATTACCCGGAGCCTCCATCTCCCATACTAATCCTGGGAGTCAACCCTTTCCCGTATCTTTTTATTTTTAGTGATGTTATACATCACACGCCAGTGATCTCAGCTCACAGTGATATCACAGTAATGGCGGATTCGAGTGAAGACAGTGAAAGTTCAGATTGTTACGATTTCTCTTCCGCCAGATTTAGTGCATGATAGAACATTAGTGAGGAGCAAAGGATGTTGAATCGGGCTAAAGAAAAAACGCCAGCAACGAAAGGTGATGCGTCCACGATCTCATAGGAGGGTGTCAGCGGTCAGTGGAAACAAGATAATTTCGCGGGAGATCAATTCTAAAAATAAAACGATATACGCGTTGACTCAAGGATGGAGGCTCCGGGTAATGGGCTCCTGAATAATAATAATAACATAATATTTACCCAGGATAACCCCGTCAGTGTAAAAACACTGGTATCAAAGGGGGTCCTGCGTTACTAAAATAAAAGGTCCCTAAAAATCCCTAAAAGGTATAAAACTGTTAAAAGGCTATTTACATTGCATACAAATATTAAAAACTATTTACGTGGCATAATTGCAGTGAGCTTTGTAGTGTGAATCGATCCACCGTCTAAATAAAATTGGTGCAATATAGTAAGCTATCTTTCGATAAACATATAGATCTAAAGCGAATGAAAAACATGGCCGCGCGTAATCTGGGAGCTAGAGAGACGCGGTTCATATTTCCCTCAGATTTTCTTTGAATTGGAGTCATGTTTGTAAGGAAAAACATAAAGGTAAAACAACATAATGGTTTTTGAAGGTTCAAAATTTTGGGCGACAAAAGAAAAAGTTCTTATGGAGCTCTTATTAACCCCAGGATTAACCATGCATGAATTTGCAACCTGCATGTTTAAAAAAAAAAAAAAAGGATTTCAGTTCATTGTATTTATTCACCTGAGTTCCTGTTGAGTATCATTTATGCATATCTGCTCATCCCAGTAGCTCCCAATGCAAACAGATCATTTTTGATAATTCCTAACTCAAAATAAAGAATCGTTGAGAGACTCTTATCTTTAGCGTAAACATTTCTCAGAAATGGTATTTATAGCATGCATGTTTTGCTACTCACGGTTGCGCGCGCATCGTTTTCTAAGAAATTCGGTTTTACAATACAGCAGCTCACAAAGCTAGCCTCAACATTTATCTCTGCTGCCGTTCCTTCCCAGGACAGTTCACTTGCCTATTCTCATCATGCCTTGGTCAGAAACTCAGCAAAAGAGGCTTGCATTTGAGAAGGAACTGCTTGAGAACTATTTTCGAAATCGTGTGACTTGGGTCGACCCTACTGGCAGTACTGGTAACACTAAAGTCGAAATCAGAGTAACATGCACCAACAACAAACAGTATACCTTGAGGATTTACCTCCCTGGCGACTATCCTAATTCCTGCCCTCAGATGGTGGTTTGCAATCCTTCCAATTGCTTGAGAAAGCTCGGTGGAACCGTGATGAATTTTGCCGACGGTGACAACCATACTTGGAATAGCAAAGATGGCTGTACGCAAATTTGCCATTACCAGCAATCAGACTGGACAGATGACAACACGATGTACCAGGTCGCCATGAAAGGTTTGATTTGGCTGGAGGGCTACGAGGCACATCTTCGTACTGGAAAGTCCCTCAGTAACTATTTGCAACACTATTAGAACCAGGTTGGACCAAAGGACAATTGCGACTTTTCAGACATTCAATATGAAGTAAACAGTCTAGCGGAAACTGAAGTTTCGCCAAACAATTAGCATGATAGCTTGTGGACATTGTCTTGGTAATTGTTCCGTAATAGATTCAAAGACAGTCGTCCAAGAGTCAGATTTATTAGCTGACACAGTGATGCAAAAATAATAGAAAAGCGCTTGTATATTGATGTATCGCTTATGCACTTTCAGTTTCATGTTTACATGTACTCTCCTTGCAAATAATTAGAAGTTCCTGCTTTTCTTGGAAACAGCGTCAAAGAAATACCAGAAGCTTGGGTATGTTTTTTTTTGTTTTTTTAATATATATTTTTAATTTTTAAATGTTTACTTGAAGTTTGTACGGTAAATAAAATCCATTCAATGTCTGAATGTCCGACTGATGTCACGGATCTAGCCAAAGAGCGGGCCAAAAAGCGGAAAGCGCTATCTATTTTCTGAGAAACAATCTTCAGTTGAAAACAAAGTCGACACAATGTTATGATTATATTGTTGGTCGTCCCCTAATATATACCTCTGTAAACCATTTAAACTATCCGATCGTCAAGTACCAGTTATGATGGAATATTTTATTACAGAAAGCGATCAGCTTTCCTTCCAAGACGTGTTTTATACCCTTGCAGGCAGGTTTCGTCATGAACAGAAAACAGGAAGTAACATCGGCGGAAGTTAAAAGTCATGTCATTTACTTCTCGGCTACTAGTCGACAACAACGCAACAGAATATATAAACAATAGCCTCCATTTGGCAAGGAAATATGCTCGGATATTTGTCCGCGGGCATTATCTGTTCCGAGAAGCGAACAGTTTTCCGAGAGCGAAGCTCGAGAAAAACTGTAAGCTTTCGTAAAAATATATGTAAAAATGTAAAAATATATTGTATGTATTGCATATCAGCTCATCCCAGTGGCTCCCAGCGCAAACAGATACGATGTAAAGAATCGTCGACAGATTCTTAGAGTTAACATTTCTCAGAAACTGTATTTAAAGCATGTTTAACGTTAACTAGTTGCGCGCGCATCGTTTTCTACGAAGCCGAGTACAACTCGCAAAAGCCTCAACATATCTCTCTGCTGCCGCTCCTTGAAGTCCTTCCAGAAGAGTTCATTAACGTATTCTCATCATGCCTTGGTCAGATACTCAGCGACATAGGCTTGCAGTCGAGAAGAATTTGCTTGAGAACTATTTTCAAAACCGTGTGTCTTGGAGCGACCCAACTGGTAACACTAAAGTTGAAATCACAGTAACATGCTCCAGCAACACACAGTATACCTTGAGGATTTACCTCCCTGGTGATTTTCCCAATTCCTGTCCTGAAATGGTTGTTTGCAATCCTTCCAATTGCTTGAAAAAGCGCGGCGGTGAAGTGATGGATACAGCAAGCGGTGACAACCATACCTGGCAAAGCAAAGATGGTTGCACAAAAATTTGCCATTTCCCGACATCAGAGTGGAAAGATGACAACACGTTGTACCAGGTCACCATGAAAGGTCTGATTTGGCTGGAGGGTTATGAGGCACATCTTCGTACTGGAAAGTCCCTCAGTAACTACTTGCAACATTATTAGAATCAGAGGACAATGGCGACTTTTCAGACATTAAATATTAAATATATAAACAGTCTAGCGGAATCTTCAGTTTCGCCAAAAAATTAGCATGATCAGGGATAGCTTGTCTTCAGTGATATATCAGTGATAAGATCAGATTTATAAGCTGATGACAGTGTTGTAAAAGGGGTAGAAAAGCGTATGTATATTGATATATCGCTAGTATTTTATGCACTTTCAGTTTCATGTGTAGTCTCCGTGCAAATAATTAGATGTTCCTGCTTTTCTTGGAAACAGCGTCAAACAATACCCGGAGGTTAGGGGGAAATAACCCCTGTTAACCACGTGAACATACTTGTTTCGTCATTTTTATTTTTATTCTTTAGTTTTTAAATGTTTACTTGAACTGTGTACGGTAAATAAAATCCATTCAATGTCTGAATGTCCTCCTGTAGCCAATAGGGGAAAGTTCAGCCATTTTCTTAGAAACAATTAAAACAAAATCAACAAAATGTTATGATTATATTGTTGGTCGTCCCCTATTAATTATACCTCGGTAAGCAGTTTGACATCTTAAGCTAATCCGATCATCAAATTTCTACCAGTTATGATGAAATATTTTATCACAGAAAGGGATCAGCTTTCCTTCCAAAATGCCGTGACACTTGTTTCTCTTGTTAGCCATGAACAGAAAACAGGAAGAAACATAGGCGGAAGTTAAAAGTCGTGTCATTTACTTCTCGGTAGTCGATACTAGAGAGCTTAAGCACAGACGTTTTTGAGCCACGGACGGCAATCGGAAGGCGAATGTTCTTGTTTTTGGCGCGCTTTCACCCATACCAATGTGTGGGAAAGTCCTTGTTTTAGCATTTACAAGTTGACGTTATGGAGGAGGGGAACATTCGACTTCCGGTTGCCGTACGTGGCTCAAAAACGTCTGTGCTTAAGCTCTCAGTACTATTACAACAACCGTAACGAAATATACATTCTTTTAGGTCTTCAATAATTGATTTATACCCCTTTGTTATTAGTATATTTTTCGTTTCGCTTGTCAGAAGGTGCGTTGTAAACTATTTCCAGTTGTGAAAATGACTTTAGAAGAAATTTTATTTCTCCGTTTTCAATTTGTCATGCATCTGTCACCCAAGCTAAGCCATGTCATGAAAGGTCTTGAAAGTACCAGCTCAAATCAAACACGGCTGAAGTTGCATTTTGTCGTTGCGCATGGGCAATGTACCCTGGGTGCCACAGTGATTTTTTTTTTTCATTTTCCTTTGCGCGAACCCGGCTGTAATTTTCTTTATTAAGATGATATTAGCCCGGAAGGGTGAGGCTTTTTAAATTATAGGTATACGGTATTTTAAGGGGTATTTGGTATATTTTGTATACTAAGATGTTTTTTTGAAGGTATGGCTGATGCTGATAAGCTACATACAGGACTGATTATGTCATCAGTCAAACTGAAATTCGTCTTCCCAAAGATCAAATCGAAGTCTTGCGGAATTACGCCAAAAAACATTATCTGCTGATCCCAGGCGAACGGTATTATTATATACGATCAGTTCAGAATTAAAGCGAATCTTCGAGAGTTCTTGGGGTACAAGTTCTGAGAAATATTAGTTCATTATTTAAGTTCAACTTGCGTACACATTGAACGTTTTCTAAGAAATTCGGTTTTCATAACTTGAAGAAAAGAACAAATAAATATATCCGTCGCACTCCTTGCTGCTGTCCCAGAAGAGTTCCTTGACACATTTTCATCATGCCTTGGTCAGTAACTCAGCGAAGGCGCCTTGCATTCGAGAAAGATTTCCTTGAACGCTATTTTCCAACCGGTGTGACTTGGTTTGACCCTACCGGTAACACTAAAATTGAAATTGGAGTAACATGCACCAACGACAAACAGTACACCTTGAGGATTTACATCCCTGACGACTATCCCAACGCCTGTCCTCGAGTGGTGGTTAGCAATCCTTCCTCTTGCTTGACAAAACTCGACGGAACTGTGATGAATACATCAAGCGTTGACGACCACACTTGGAATAGCAAAGATGGCTGCACGCAAATTTGCCATTACAGACCATCGGAGTGGACAGGTGACAACACGTTATACCAGGTCGCCATGAAAGGTTTGATTTGGCTGGAAGCTTATGAAGCGCATATTCGTACTGGAAATTCCCTCAGTGATTACTTGCCACAGTATTATTCTAGCGAAACATTGGCGAAAACGTCCGTTTTGGAGAACAATTAGCATTACCCAAGAATCCAGCTGTTTAGATTATTAGCTGATCAGTGCATGGAGTAAAGAGACCGTAGCCAAACGCACTACAATATATTGACGTATTACTAGTCAGCTGTTTTTCTACCGTGTAAAGAATTAGCTAGACGTTACTCTTTTATATTTGTATTAATATTTTTAATCTTAACAGAAAAATATTACAATATAATTAGAAGTTCCGGCATTTCTTGGAAACCACGTCAAAAGTAGTTCAGCAGACACCAGCGTGACGTCACGAGCCCTGTCACGAACACTGTAACGCGATAAAGCGACGCTCACATTCCATATAGTTCTCTTGTTTTCCTACTTCAATCAACGGTCGCTTCACTTCTATGCAAGATTTCATTCTGAAACTTGGCCAAATCACTATTTTGAGGTGCTCTTTCCAGTCGCATCGATGATTTTTCGATAAAAATTTCAAACGACTGTATCGTGGACTGTTTATATTATCAATGGTAATTTATGATCGAAAATCTGTTGTTTCAGAGCTGTCTCGTGAAGCGCCCAGGCGGATTTTGATGTTTTACTTAGAACAATATAAGAATGCTTCACTGGCAAAGTTTGAAGGAAATTCGAGTACTGAGACATATCGAAAATCATGTTGGAAATTCGACCGTAAGCAAAGGATTTCACCCGCTCGCAAGCTCTTTTGCCAAAAACAGGCCACGCAAGAGTGATTTTGGTGCACGTGATCAAAAACGACCGTTTTTATCCAACACAAAAGACAAGCTAATGCTGACATTTGGAAATTGCATGCAATTCACAAATGTTTCGCTAGGTTAATATAATTGCCTACCCATAGTTATTACATGTTATTAGTAATGTTGCAATTGTTCGCTGGTTCTGACAGTGTTGACCAGTGTTGCAAGTAATTACCGAGGGACTATCCAGTACGAACGCCTGGATTTTACATGCGCCGAATCTATAAATACCTGGTGACCTGGTTGTCATCTCAGGGTCGATCGATCCAAGTCCGGCACCCAGTTTCGTAGATAGCGGTCGAGCAAATCCTTCTCGAATACAAGCCTGTCGAGCAAGACAATAGCGATGTTTCTAGCTTGTTGATAAACATTGACGTCATTTTGATTTATTAGCTGATCACTGAGTGGCGTAAAGTGGAAAGGAAAGCGCACAAAAGTGATGTATCTTTTCTGTGCCGGTATAGAAACCATCGATATAACAATCGCAAATGTCAATAAACATGACGACGTAATTAAGAGGTCATGTGATTTCCGAGAATTACCTTTCGAGTTATACGGAGAACATTTCGTCATGCATATATGAACGAGTGACCAATAAAAGGTCTCCATGCACATGATTATAATATTAAGGGGTTTTCCCCGAATTCCGAGAATCGAAGGTTCTTGGAAACGCTGAGGTTGCACTTCTGTAGTTAAGCTGAAATAATATCGATAGGCTTCGACTTCACTGATTTTGTGAATCTTCTCAAGACTATACTAGCAAAGGAATTGATTTAATATGTCCCAATCTAAAACGAAATTCGATTGGCGGAAGATCAAAGAATCGTTGAAGTGGAGTAAAGTGACCTCCAACAAGAAACTCGCTGGAGGAATCTTCGTTTCAGTCCTGATTGTTTTGACTGTCTGTCTTGTTCTCATAGTTAAGCTTCCCAGTAAATCTCCTGAAAAGAAAGGTAGGTACAGGCAACAGTGTTAACCTTAACTATAAATTAGTGCTGCTGTAATGTAATTATAATCATACGGAAGCTATAAACGGACGGACGGTGAGACAAGAACAATAAAATGCTTCGCTTCGCACATTTATATATACAGACATATGAACATTGATGTGTAGCCAGTGTCAAATAGATTTGCTAATAAATAAAGCACGGGCCACATTAAACGAGGATGAGAGTTGTTCATGAGAGTTTTCTTCAACTCTCATCGACTATCATAAAGCGTGGGCCAAACCGGAGAGAAAACCCTCGACGACGACTCACATGAAAAATTTGAGCAGGTTCAAATTGAATTCAATGAGTTTCAGGCCAAACGAGAGCGAGAGTTTCAACTCTCAACAGCCCTCATCCTCGTTTGGCCCGGGCTTGAGATTCCAGTTTGGGTTTAAATCGATTCAGAGTAGCTGTGAAGCGACATTCAGTTGAAAAACTAATCGCGTCACCGGGGATGAAAACTGTGTGCTGTTTTTGCAAGCTAGGACACGTTCATGAAACCTTCTGTTTCATCTCCTAAAACAGATGAAAAGGACAAAAGAAGTTTGGCCACTGGTTTTAATTGTAGACAGAAGCCTCTTTGTGATACCAACGCTGCCTGTACAGCAGATCCCAAAGACCAGAAACGTTACACTTGTGTTTGCAACAATGGCTTTGAAGGAAATGGCTCTGTTTGTCAAGGTAGGAGAGCGTTTTTGACGGATAATATAATGTATAATGCCTCTATATTTATCACTTTTGTCAGTCTCAAGTAAGACCTTCTCCTGAAACCTGAAATACGGCAATATTCTAATAATAAGCTGACCCTTTCGAAAGGCCAAAAAGCATGGACACCAAGAGCCATTCGATATTAACAAGCTCTCCCAAATATAATCCCACAGGCTTATGTTTTATAGATTTAACTCCAAATGATGATGGAATTTCTCAGTTCCGATTATTAGCCTCCTACTATAAACTCTTTTCATTTTACATCGTTACTCAGTATAAAGTTCAGAGTATTTTGATGCACAATGAATTGGCGACTGTATAGCTTAATTAATTGGCTTATTTTGTGTTCATATCGTTATGTATATTGAGCGGATAATTTTGACATGCAATATTCTTATTTGCACCTAATTTTTTTCAGACCAAAATCCTTTCAATATATCTATAATTGAACATATTGTTTGATTATAACTGCAAAATTATAACGATCGATTATAACGATCAACGTCTCCATATAAGATTCCGCCGGATTTCTAACCATTTTTATCATTATTATTTATGCAGATATTGACGAGTGCTTATTTGAAGAACGTTCTTTGTGTCCTTCTAATGCCGATTGTGAGAACACTATTGGTTCCCACAGTTGCAGTTGTCTTCCTGGATTTGAGGGCGATGGGCGATCATGCACAGACGTTGATGAATGCAGCCTAAGCACTCACAATTGCAGTGTTCATGCACTCTGCAATAACACTGATGGATCTTATGGTTGCACATGTCTTCAAGGATTCCAAGGAGATGGGATTTCATGTCAAGATATTGATGAATGCAGCCTAAGCACTCACAATTGCAGTGTTCATGCATTCTGCAATAATACTGATGGATCTTATGGTTGTACCTGTCTCCAAGGATTCCAAGGAGATGGGATTTCATGTCAAGATGTTGACGAGTGTAGAGCCAATGTGCACAATTGCAGTGTTCATGCACTCTGCAATAACACTGTTGGCTCTTATGATTGCACTTGTCTTCAAGGATTCCAAGGAGATGGGATTTCATGTCAAGATGTTGATGAGTGTAGAGCCAATGTGCACAATTGCAGTGTTCATGCACTCTGCAATAACACTGTTGGCTCTTATAAATGCACCTGTCTCCAAGGATTCCAAGGAGATGGGATGTCATGTCAAGATGTTGATGAATGCAGCTCAAGCACTCACAATTGCAGTGTTCATGCATTCTGCAATAACACTGCTGGCTCTTATGAATGCACCTGTCTCCAAGGATTCCAAGGAGATGGGATTTCATGTCAAGATATTGATGAATGCAGCTCAAGCACTCACAATTGCAGTGTTCATGCATTCTGTAATAACACTATTGGCTCTTATGATTGTACCTGTCTCCAAGGATTCCAAGGAGATGGGATGTCATGTCAAGATGTTGACGAGTGTAGAGCCAATGTGCACAATTGCAGTGTGTATGCATTCTGCAATAACACTATTGGCTCTTATGATTGCACCTGTCTCCAAGGATTCCAAGGAGATGGGATTTCATGTCAAGATATTGATGAATGCAATCTAAGTGCCCACAATTGCAGTGTTCATGCACTCTGCAATAACACTATTGGCTCTTATGAATGCAAGTGTCTTCAAGGATTCCAAGGAGATGGGATGTCATGTCAAGATGTTGAAGAGTGTAGAGCCAATGTGCACAATTGCAGTGTTCATGCACTCTGCAATAACACTATTGGCTCTTATGAATGCAAGTGTCTTCAAGGATTCCAAGGAGATGGGATGTCATGTCAAGATGTTGACGAGTGTAAAGTCAATGTGCACAATTGCAGTGTTCATGCACTGTGCCATAACATTATTGGCTCTTATGATTGCACTTGTCTGAAAGGATTCCAAGGCGATGGATGGTCATGCCATGACATTGATGAGTGCAAGGATGGGACTCACAAGTGCCACAAGAACGCAATATGCAAAACACAATAGGTACTCACGAATGCACCTGTATTTCTGGGTTTTATGGTGACGGTCAAGTGTGTCGTGATGTGAACGAATGCCTGGATGGATCACATCACTGCAGTTCGGAAGCGACTTGCAGGAACACTGTGGGTTTCCTATTCTTGTTCATGCAATGATGGTTTCCATGGAAATGGTCGTTTATGCTCTGACAACGATGAGTGCAGCGATGGAAGTCATCTTTGTAACGTTCATGCCAGCTGTGTCAACACCCCAGGTTCTTACAGCTGCTCCTGCAGAAAAGGGTACAATGGAAATGGACGATACTGTAACGGTAAGTACATAACTCGTTAATAGCTTTCCACTTGATGTCTGCCAGGCTTACCAGCTTTTGTCATGCCACATCCAATGGTGGCTTGCATTCAGTGCCAGGAAGGAACTAAATTTGGTATTTGTAAGACGGGTTGCAAAAGCATCGTTTATTTTTTCTGAAGACACAATCAGGCACGGTTTAGAGAATAAAAAATGTCATGTTTGAATATAGATAAAATGTGTTTTTATTTCATTATGTTTCGATTTTTGAAACATTCTCTTTTGGGTTTTAAGTCTGTTTTCATAATTTGGGAAAATGGAGTCGCTATTCACTATTTGTTGTTGATCAAACGTTGTAAACATTGGGTATTTAATGATTAAGTTTGGGAAACTAGATTATGCCTAAAATTATTTTAAAAATGTCATTGGCTATGTGCTAAAATGACCCACATTATAACTAGCCTTAGATCGATCATATTTTTCTTTAGACATCAATGAGTGCTGGCATGGAACACACAGATGCAGCTTCAATGCGCGTTGCACAAATACCGACGGCTCTTACACCTGTAGCTGCAGTAGTGGTTTCCAACGTGACGGGATGTCATGTCATGATTTTGATGAGTGCGCAGAGGGTGTCCACGATTGTCATCGGAAAGCTGTGTGCACTAACACTCGGGGATCATATCGCTGTTCTTGTTCTAAAGGATATCACGGGAATGGCAAACAGTGTAAAGGTAAGCAAGGTCATATAAATTCGTTTACCTTGTCTGATATTGATATAAATCACGCGGGTTGTGCGTTATACAGTAATCAGTTTACACAGTTCCGTTCCCCCTGTAACGTCCTGTACAAAATAAAATAGAAACTGAATAAGAAGAGAAAGGTTACAAGTTTATTACGTTTGAATTCAAGCGGTCTAGTAGAACCCTGTGTTTAAACAGATTGATTAGCAAGATATTTCGCACCTTTCCAATTTGTGTGCGCCGTTTTTTAACCTGATCAATGTGATTCTTTACTAGAACGTTTTCGAATTGGTGGCAATGTTACATACCTTCTCTGTGAATTTTTTGTGATATGAAGGAGTTGAACACTGAGAGTTCTCCCCATATCCACCTCAACTTTTCTTTTTACACTGACTTCAGACAATGTAGCTATAAATGCGTCAAAACATATCTGGAGAATAGAGAAAATTCCACTTGACTCTCAATAAGTGCCTTTTTCTCATATTGTTTTATTTCTTTCGCAGCTTCTTTCTGCCAGACGCCAGGTGCCCGACAACAGAGTTGTTCTATTTTTCGTGCTGCTTATTGGGTTTTATATTATCGCTTTGTATGTGAAGATTTCCAAGAGACTATTGATACACCTTGGATGACTCTGTAAATAGCTACATATTCGCAAAACATTAAAGTAATATTAAATTAAAACTTGATCCCAGACCCACATAAACTGAGAACATAATCTGCTTAGGTCGTTACTTTATATTTTGTACATATAGGTATCCTTCTTATCTCATTTTAAAAGAAAACTGACCAAAACAATTGTTAAGGCTCTCAGAAAAACCGCATGCTAACCTCTTTTAGGTAAGGAATTGAGTTGTGTAAACAAAATAATGTGACTAATAAAGTTTGTTAAAGGAATGTGTGTTGTCAGTAAGTTAGTTTCGAGTTGAGTTGATGACTCCGACGATGGCAAGATTACATAGATGTTATTCGCCGGCCGGGAGGTCCGTATAGGGAAAAACTGTGCCCGAGGTCTCGAGTACGGCACGAGGCCGCTGCGGCCGAGGGCCGTACTCGAGACCGAGGGCACAGTTTTTCCCTATACGGACCGACCAAGGGCCGGTGGAATAACGTGTTTATTTTTTTTCGCTACTTGGTTCTGTATAAATGCTAGAAATCTTGAAATCTTGTTTTGAAAAATCTTTTTTCACGCGCGCGCGTATTATCCCAAGGTCGCTATAAAACTACCGAATAAATAAAATTTAATCCAAATAACAAGAAAACTCGGATGATTAATTTTTACACCAAAATATGTAATTACAGAAAGCTATACGTAGCTGTGAAGAACAGACGATGGAGACTCAAACGGAATTTCACCACTAAAAGCAGCTGAAATGAGAAGCTATTTCAAATTTAACACAAAAACCATTCAAAGTCGCAGCCGGCGGCAAATTTTTTAGGACAATCTTCAATACTCTTGAAAGCATTTTTCGAGCAAAGCTGTTTCCTCAGTTTTCACCAATTTCATTTCTCATGTTAATCTAATTTTTACCATTCAATGGCAATTCATAATTTTCATTTTTATGCGAAACCTTGACAAACTGTAAACTTGCTTTCAGTTTTCGTTCAACGTAACGGCACAGCTTACGTGCCGAGGATTATTTTCTGGACTACCGGTAATCACTAAGTTCTTTCTTGAATGAAACTTAACGAGAGGTATGTTTTAGGAAAAAAGAGAAAAACGAAAAGCAAATGATTAAAACTAAGGAAATGAGTCTAAACACGGAGATTTATAATTCAAAAAAATACAGAGCGCGAGCGGTGAAACTGATTTCCAAAAACAACAACAAACTCAAATTATGTCGGTTAAAATCAAATGAAAAACTCGCCTTTTTGAAGAAATGCAAGCTCTTTAATTCCACTGCGTTGTTCTCCATTGACTTGACAACGGTAAGAGAGCAATATAATGTGAGAAACGGCAGTATAAAAAAGCTTCTTCGCATCGACCTTCGTCCTTCGCACGTTGCTGAAATTAAAATGTTAGCGCATGCCTACGCTACGATTCCGCGGGTCTCCGACGGGTTCACGGGCAATTTTCCCGCTCCCGGGACAAATTTTGGCTTGATTAATATGTTTTTGTGGGTCTTACAGTATTAAACGCATTCTGGCAGTTTTACAAAGCTAAGCAAAATTTTCTACTCGAGTAAATTGCGCAGTGGTCGGAGCGGTCCGTAACTCGGGGTCCGTACTGCAGGATACGGACCGCTGAATCGCGCGCTCTTAGCCAATCAAATTCAAGGATTTGGATACGGACCGCTAAAAAAAAAATAAATAGCTGTTATTAATGGAGAAATATTGGTTCAGTTTTTTAGGTTCGGTCCATAAAACATGGCAGATTAGCTTTCTTTAGTTACCAATTTTTCTGTTCTTTTCATTCGTTTTTGAAGTAATCTTTTGCCAAAAAAAAGGTAATACAATCAGATAATGTCGTTGTTAAAGCAGGAATTGCTTGTTACATCCTCAACCCTACAACTGTGGTGACAGGAACAGACGAACACATTTTCCTCCCTGCTCCCTACATTTTTCGCCCATTTCTCCCCTCCCTTTGTAAACGTCGTTTCTCCCTCCTATCCCTGAACCGTTCCTCACCATGAAAGGTTTGATTTGGCTGGAGGCTTATTAGGCGCATCTTCGAACTGGAAATTCACCGAGTGATTACTTGCAACCAGGTGGTGTGCGCACTAAGCGGACGTATTATTCTAGCGAAACATTATGTTGAAAACTTCCTTGGCGAACAATTAGCATTACCCTGGGTCATCTTTTTATCGTTCTGGATGAGCAAAAAATCCAGCTGTTTAGATTATTAGCTGATCAGTGCATGGAGTAAGAGACCGTAGCCAAACGCACTACAATATATTAGTGTATTACTAGTCAGCTGTTTAACTACCGTGCAAATAATTAGCTAGACGTTACTCTTTTATATTTGTACTAGTAATTACGTGACTCGCAGGTCCTCGCGAAGCTTTTGTTGCCTAGTAACGGGCACGCCTGCGAATTTGATCTGCAAGGTTTCCAAGAATCGCTGCAAGGTTTCTGAGAATCGCCGGACGAACGCCGTGTTTTTGCTATGCCACCGGGTTTTGGTTTCGATTGGAGTTTGCTCGTCTCCCGACATCTGTAATAAATTGTAGTGCTCTTGTACTGTTTTCCCCACTTTTCCGTCCGAATGATCTGAAACCACCTCGCTTTTGTAGGTAAAATCTTCTTCGCAATATCGGATCGGCGAATTATTTTCAGACACAAGTCTTCACGTCTACAATGAAAACTAAGCCATATGTTGATCGTACTTTGAGACATTCCTGAGTCGTCTTTCCTTTTCCTGTTGTTGATAACGGATTTAATAAAGCCGGGTTTTTTCACAAATGACCCGTATATAAATTCGTTCGATAAACAAACTTGGAGTAAAAATTGTTATTCTTCAGCAGCTGTTTCCTGTTTCTACATTTACGTGTACAAAGATTACGTCGAAGTCAATGTTTGTTAAGCAAAGAAAAGGGGTTAAAAAAAAGAACGGCCTGGATTCGAACCGAAAAAAAAAAAAAGAAGAAGGACCATGATTTGAACTCACGCCCTCAATCCCGAAGATCAGATTTAAAAGTTAGCGCCTTAAGCCATAAGGCCACGAGCGCGCCGTGTGACGTCATTACTGTCAACCACGATTTCCACAAACAAACAAATAAATAAATAAATAAATAAATATGACCGTAAAGTCCACACGAGAATTGCTCTCGCGTGAGCTCTTGGGGGACAGAATTATAAGCCTCGCTTCGCGAGGAATTATTTTTAATCTTAACAGAAAAATATTACAATATAACTAGTAATACGTGACTCGCAGGCCCTCGCGAAGCTTTTGTTGCCTAGTAACGGGCACGCCTGCGATTTGATCTGCAAGGTTTCCAAGAATCGCTGCAAGGTTTCTGAGAATCGCCGGACGAACGCCGTGTTTTTGCTATGCCACCGGATTTTGGTTTCGATTGGAGTTCGCTCGTCTCTCGATATCTGTAATAAATTGTAGCGCTCTTGTACTGTTTTCCCCACTTTTCCGTCCGAATGATCTGAAACCACCTCGCTTTTGTAGGTAAAATCTTCTTCGCAATATCGGATCGGCGAATTATTTTCAGACACAAGTCTTCGCGTCTACAATGAAAACTAAGCCATATGTTGATCGTACTTTGAGAAATGCCTGAGTCGTCTTTCCTTTTCCTGTTGTTGATAATGGATTTAATAAAGCCGGGTTTTTTTCACAAATGACCCGTATATAAATTTGTTCGATAAACAAACTTGGAGTAAAAATTGTTATTCTTCAGCAGCCGTTCCTGTTTCTACATTTACGTGTACAAAGATTACGTCGAAGTCAATGTTATTAAGCAAAGAAAAGGGGTTAAAAAAAGGAACGGCCTGGATTTGAACCGAAAAAAAAAAAAAAAAAAAAAAAGAAGGACCATGTCGGATTTGAACTCACGCCCTCAATCCCGAAGATCAGATTTAAAAGTTAGCGCCTTAAGCCATTAGGCCACGAGCGCGCCGTGTGACGTCATGTCATCCCCCAACTCCACAAACAAACAAATAAATAAATAAATATGACCGTAAAGGCCACACGAGAATTGCTCTCGCGTCAGCTCTTGGGGGACAGAATTATAAACCCCGCTACGCGAGGCCTTCGGCCTCGCTTCGCGAGGAATTAGAAGTTCCTGCATTTCTTGGAAACCACATCAAAGTAGAATCAGTATCAGAACTCCAATATCTCTGCTGCCGTTCCTTGAAGCCCAAAGAGTTCAGCAGCCGTATTGCCATCATGCCAGCGTCATATTGCCTTGGTCAACAGGCTTCCATTCGAGAAGGATTTGCTCGACCGCTATTTACGAAACTAGGTGACTTGGATCGACCCTGCTGGTGACACTATTTAAAGTCGAATCGAGTAACATGCGACAACGACAAAGAATATACCTTAGATTTTATTATTAGTGTATAGATTTTAGTGTATAGACCGAATGCAAAAATGGCTGCCAATTTAAATTTCTTTTGTATGCATTTAAATTGGCCTCACTAACCTCGTTCTAGAGTAAAAATTATTTTGAATTATCAACTCAAAAACGAGGTTAGTGAGGCTAATTTAAATACATACAAAATAATTTTAAAATTGGCAGCCATTTTTGCATTGGGTCTATAGTTACGCAAATTTCCCATCAGAACCCATCAAGTTGAACAGATGACAACCAGGTGACCAGTTTTTCGGCGCATGTTAAAATGCGACGTTTAAACCAGGCGTTCGTACTGGAACACTGCATGGTTAACACTGTTGGAACCAGCGGACAATTGCAACATTACTAATAAAATATATATGAGTAGGTAATTATATTAAACTAGCGAAACATTTGTGAATTGCATGCAATTTTCAAAGTCAGCATTAGCTTGTCTTTTGTATTGGATAAAAACGGTCGTTTAGATTTATTAACTGATCACTGAGTGGCTTATAAATAGGGTAGGAAAGCGCACAAAGTGATGTATCTTTTCTGTGCCGGTACAGAAACCATCGATATAACAATCGGAAATGTCAATAAACATGACAACGTAATGAAGAGGTCATGTGATTTCCGAGAATTACCTTCAGGGTTAATACGGAGACCATTTCGTCATGCATATGAACGAGTGACCAATGGTAGGTCTCCACGCACATGATCATTATAACAAGGGGTTTCCCCGAATTCCGAGAATCGAAGGTTCTTGGAAACGCTGAGGTTGCACTTCTCAGTATATATAGTTGGGATTGAGATAATATCGACAGGCTTCGTCTTCATTTTGTGAATCTTCTCAAGACTACTATTAGTAAAGGAATTGATTATGTCCCAATCTAAAACGAAATTCGATTTGTGGAGTAAAGTGACCTCCAACAAGAAACTGTTTATACTCGCGGGAGGATTCTTCGTTTCGGTGATTGTTTTGACTGTCTGTCTTGTTCTCATAGTAAAGCCTCCCAGTAAATCTCCTGAAAAGAAAGGTAGGTACAAACAACAGTGGTATTACTATAAGGATAAACGTTAACCTTTAACTAATATTAGTGCCGCTGTAATGTAATTATACTGAATATACGGAAGCTATAAACGGACGGAACTGATGCTTCGCTTCGCACATTTTATATATACAGACATATGTGCATTGATGTGTAGCCAGTGTCAAAATAGATTTGCTGTTAAATAAAGCACGGGCCACATTAAACGAGGATGAGAGTTGTTCATGAGAGTTTTCTTCAACTCTCATCGACTATCATGAAGCGTGGGCCAAACCGTAGAGAAAACTCACAAGAAAAATTTGAGCAGGTTCAAATTAGACTCAATGAGAGTTTCAGGCCAAACGAGAGCGAGAGTTTCAACTCTCAACAGCCCTCATCTTCGTTTGGCCCGGGCTTGAGATTCCAGTTTGGGTTTAAATCTATTCAGAGTAGTAGCTGTGAAGCGACATTCAGTCGAAAAACTAATCGCGTCACCGGGGATGAAAACTGTGTACTGTCTCAATAATGGCGTCTTGCAAACTAGGACACGTTCATGAAACCTTTGATTCTGTTTCATCTCCCAGATGAAAAGGACGAAAGAAGTTTGGCCACTGGTTTTAATTGTAGACAGAAGTCTCTTTGTGATGCCAACGCTGCCTGTACAGCAGATCCCACAGACCAGAAACGTTACACTTGTGTTTGCAACAAAGGCTTTGAAGGAAATGGTTCTGTTTTGTAAAGGTAGGAGAGCGTTTTTTTTGACGGATAATATAATGTATACGGTGTATAATACCTCTATATTTCTCACCTGTGTCAGTCTGAAGAAGTACCTTCTCCTGAATCCTGAAATACGGCAAAATTCCGATATTATGCTGCCCCTCCGAAAGGCCATAACAGGCATGGACATTCTGGACACCAAGAGCCATCCGATAACAAGCTCTCCCAAATATGATCCCACTGGTATGTTTCGACTCTAAAGTATATGATGAAATTTCTTCCGATTATTAGGCCTTGAAACGTTTTTCCATCGTTACCGTATATGGTACGTTCAGAGCATTTTGATGTACATTTATAATTAATTGACTGTAGAACTTGGCTTCTTTTGTGCTTCATATCGTTATATTGAGCGGATATATTTTACCATGCAATATTCTTATTTGCACTTAAATTTTTTCAGACCACAAAACCCTTTCAATATATCTATAATATAACAATAGAGTTGATGTTCGCGGCGTAAATATGTTTTTGGCCCGACTCAGGCTCATTCAGAGGGCATTTAGAAAAGGAATCAAAGACAGTAAGCGATATCTTGAACACTGCCGGCGTCGGGTCGACGTTTATTACATAACTTGGCAGAAAACCGTCCGCAAATTCGTCGAAACAATCTGTGCTCTAAAGTTCTCTTGAAAGGAAAAATTACAGAATTCCATCAACAGCAAATAAATAGTCATCTAGAAGTGTTGGAACTTAATCATGCAATTACTGAACTGGCAATTTGGCATAAAATATTTTGCCTGAACTGAGCGGGTTTCGATCGAAGAAGACAAACTTACATTCAATTCGCCGCCGTGTATGGATTCTTCCTCGAGTTTCTGTAAGTCCTCTTCAACTAGCTGTACTGAGAAGGCTGAAAATTTGCTTCTTCGTTAGCTTTTCCAGCCAGTCTGATAATATAAAGCTCAAAAACAATAGCTTTGCAGCTGCAGATGGCAGCACTTCGAGTCAACGGCGCTTTGAATTCCAAGAAAAAGGCGCGAACAGTTGAATGGTTTCTAGTTCTGATTGGCTGCTACGTTATTTTCTTGTTTCTGATTGGCTCAGTTCAGCGGGCTAAAATATATTTTAGCCCGCTGAATTCTCCATTTTAGCCCGCAAAATACGCCACAATGCCCGATGAAGTTATTATAATTGAACATATTGTTTGATTATAACTGCAACAATTCATTTGACGATTCAACGTTTCCATAAGCTTCAGCCGGATTTCTAACCATTTTTATCATTATTATTTATGCAGACATTGACGAGTGCTTATTTGAAGAACTTTCTTTGTGTCCTTCTAATGCCGATTGTGAGAACACTATTGGTAACTACAGTTGCAGTTGTCTTCCTGGATTCGAGGGCGATGGGCGATCATGCACAGACGTTGATGAATGCCACCGAAGTAATCACAATTGCAGTGTTCATGCACTGTGCAATAACACTATTGGCTCGTATAATTGCACATGTCTGCAAGGATTCCAAGGCGATGGATGGTCATGCCATGACATTGATGAGTGCAAAAATGGGACTCACAAGTGCCACAAGAACGCAACTTGCAAAAACACAATAGGTACTCACGAATGCACCTGTATTTCTGGGTTTTATGGTGATGGTCAAGTGTGTCGTGATGTTGACGAATGCCTGGATGGCTCACATCACTGCAGTTCGGAAGCGACTTGCAGTAACACTGTGGGTTCCTATTCTTGCTCATGCAATGATGGTTTCCATGGAAATGGTCGTTTATGCTCTGACAACGATGAGTGCAGCGATGGAAGTCATCTTTGTAACGCTCGTGCCAGCTGTGTCAACAACCCAGGTTCTTACAGCTGCTCCTGCAGAAAAGGGTACAATGGAAATGGACGATACTGTAACGGTAAGTACAGGATAAAACAATGAATGTTACATGAATATTTCGTTCATAGCTTACCCCTTGATGTCTGCCAGGCTTACCAGCTTTTGTCATGCCACATCCAATGGTCACTTACATTCAGTGCCAGGCAGGGCACTAAATTTGGTCAGCAACGTTTATTTTTCTAAAGACACAATCAGGGCGCGGTTTAGAGAATCAGAAATCAGTCGTGTTTGAAAGATCAAATGTGTTTTTATTTCATTATGTATCGGGTTTTTTAAGCAATCTCTTTTTGGGTTTTATGTCTGTTTTCATAATAGAGTCCTAAAGTGTGACGTCACGTTGCCATGACGCTAAAAACTCTGTTCTAAACAAACCAAACAATCAAGTGCGCGCTGGTCACGTAATCGTTGTTCAGAGGTCGAGACCTCGTATTATCCGGATTATCGCACAAAAGAAGAACAAAGCATCAAGAACAATTCATTATTCTGTGGAGAGACGTCGAGCATTTAAAAAGAGGAGATCGAAACGGCCGAAATGGTTCATTGCTTCGCTCCATCGTGCGACCATCACTCGGAGAGCCATACCTGCAAATTCTTCGGATTTCCTAACAAAGATAAGAAGAAAGATGAGTACAGGCAATGGATTCGATTACTAAGGTTAGAATTCATATTCATAGATATCTTACTGTTGAGAATCTGATAAAAAATTCGATTGTTTTAAGCGAGCGAGCGAGCTAGCTTTTGTGACTCGATTCACCTCAAGTGGCTTCGTATGATTCACTGCTTACTATATAACCCATATGAAGGCTGATTTGACGGGTAGAATACCTGAATCTTTCTACTTTACATATATCTTTTTTCATTAAACTGAGACCGAGCATGCGACCTAAATTTATATCGAAGCGTATGTGCGTTCGATTTAGTTGTTTTCGTGAGTTTGCAACATGTTGTCTGTTGGACTGAGTGGTGAACGTAAACATTATTTTTTTCCCTCACAAATCAGAGCTCATGTTATATAGCTTACGCTTTTATTGCTTAAATAATACATTTGAAAGTTTGTCTGAGTTTGATGAGAATTTAGTGTTAAAATTTCACGATTTTCTTCACAAATCATGACAGGAACAATTATATTTTCTTCAATAGGAGAAAAGATAGAGAACCTGCAAACACTCGAGAGTGTGTAGCTGTCATTTAGGGATGGAAATAAAGCCTATGGTCCAGAAGTTTATACCGAAATCAGGGCAAAATATTTCCAGGAGAAGGATTACCAAAGAAGAAAAAGAAGAAAACTGAACCCAGAGGGAGACCTTACAAGAAATGATTGAAAATGCCTAAAAGAAATATGGTGCCATCCCAGGAAGGAACCAACAAGAAAATAGAACAGGCAGAGGAGATTATCCTGGAAGCAGAGCTACAGCAAGCCAGAAGAGAGCTTAAGGATCTGGAAGAGAAATCTCAATACATGACAAAGCAACTACACTGTGTCAGGACTTAGTGCAGATATTATACGAATGGAAACAGGGCTCCCAACAAAAGAAGTCTTTGACATTGTTCATCTTCATGCATTAAGGTTCAAAGATTCAATTAACTATTTTTCTGGCTGGAAAGTGGAATCAATCAGTTTTTTGAGGACCAGTTTTTATTACTTTAATGAAAGTGAGGCAGAACTTATACCAACCTGCCACCTTGCACAGTTTGTTTCATTGTAGTGTGTCAAACAATAGCAAATATTGTTACAACTTTTTATACATGTATTACATAGTATTTTGTTTGATGACCTTATTGACATCAATTCCATCTAGAGATAAAAAATAAGTTATCCGCACCATCCCCTTCAGTCAATTTGGTTCCTGCAGGATTGTCATAGACTGCACGGATATAGAGGTTGCTGCACCGGCTTGATGAGCCAACAGAATGCTACATACTCTAGCTATAGAGGGATGAATTCTTTTAAGGTTATTGTTGGGTCGCGCCCAATGCTGTAATAACGTATGTTTAAGTAACCTTTTACCCTGGGTCAATTTCTGACAAGGCATTGTGCAGCAATCAGGTTTTATTAAAACACTTTAGTGCTGGAGATATGATTATGGCAGACAAAGGGTTCCTTATACAAGATATTCTACCACATTGGTGTTTCTGTCAACATTCCACCTTTTTTGAACAATGGTACATTTACTGAAAGTGAGGCAAAGGCAACAAAAACCATAGCCAAATGTAGGATCCACGTTGAAAGAGCAAATGCTCGGCTAAAAGACTTTAGGATTTTAAATTTTATTCCATCATATTTACGCTGTTATGCAGACATCCTGTTTCAACTGTGCGCTGCACTGGTTAATTTACAGTTTCCGCTTATCAAAGAAGGATGTGAAGATATGGAATTTGAGTAATTTGACTTCAAAGGGCGTTTACAGATGATAAATTCAGTGATGTACTTTGAAAATAGTTACTGGTTATCATTATATTGATGCTTCCCTCTTCATCCCACTCAAGGGTAAATCCCGGGGGGGGGGGGGGGGGGTACACACTACTGTTTTGTTGATCCAATTCCGACGTAAATGTTAAGTAACATAAACAGAGTTTGGTGTCTACACTGTTTGAGTGGGACTCCTTTAGTTTAACATAATGTTAATGAAAACATGTTGAGTTAATTTGGATATCAATTCAGAAAATACATGTATATTACAATTCACCTTCCACAATCTTTGAAAAATGTTTTTTAAAATAAAATTCAGTCAAGATTGCAATGTTTCCAGCCCAGGTTTCATCTCGCTCTATTTTAACAACTGCTACATCCTTTGATGTCCAAACAACAAAATAGCAAAATTTTCTTCGTGAGAAAACCATTTCCCCTTGAACTTGGTCCCAATAAACATGGTTCTTTTTCAAAACAAATCCATGTCCATTCTGTGACTTCTCCAGACAAAATGATTTAGAAGTATTAACAGCCTCTTCAATTGTTAAGTTGCGTTCGGTGTAAGGCACTTAGCCTCCAGGACAGTTTCATCGTCTACAATTCCATCAGGGGAGGCACCAAGGATTCCCATGGAATCCAGCCAAATGCCAGTTTCCTGGACTGTTTTCCCTGTCACCTTTGTGAATGCCTTGAGCGCTTCCTCCTCATTGTTCACACCCCATTGTACAGCCTTTACTCTTGACAGGTCGTACTCCCCAAGGAGACGCTTTAAAAGAGATGGAGTTATTCTTTTTGCTTTAAGAACACAACCAAAGTTACTTGCAGTTAATCTCCCTCTTCTTGCTAGATGCCAGGTAGGGTTGTTTCGCTGCCCAACAGTGATCTCACTAATCCTGGAAATACATTCCTCTGGAATCTTGGCCTGTCGAACCAAGCAGTCAAGCTGTTGTTGATGGCCTTGTGTTGTCAGGAACTCCTCCGAGTATATTATCTCCTCAATTGTTGGGATGGGCAGCTTACTGACAGTAGTTGGTTCAGGCTCATTAGCCAGCAAAGGCCAGTAAACCTCCCATATTCTTGTAGGTCTTTGTACAGAGCTGAACGGTCAGCTTGTGTTGGTTTTCTTGACAAGGAGCAATACGCCTTTGGTGGAGGAAACATTTCTTCAACAGATTTCCAACACAGTCGCGTGTTTGATTTTCGTTTCCTCCACTGACACTCGATGTCAGTTCGGCTGAGGTTATGGATGCCATGAATGAACAGTGCAGCCGCATGACTGCACTTGAACTTTCCCCTTGGACATTCACAACTCGCTCGATTTAATCTCATTCTCCTCATCCAAGTAAATCTAACAGGCCAGAGAGAAAAAGAAAGCGTAAAGACGTGCAAGGATAATTTGTAACGTCTACTCTGAGGTTAAAGCTGGAGTGTTTTTATTGTGTTGTTACCTGTGCATGTTCGAACGAAGATATTCCAATAAACTGTCGAAGAACGGCGAAATCTGCACGAACAGTTTTGTTTTACTGAATTATATCCAGGAAAATAATGGGTAATCTAAATATATCTCTAAATCTTACATTTGGGAGTAAATACTTATCGAATATTTACGCGTAACACGACCGTAATTTCACGTAAAACCTCCACTCACCGTGACTTTGTACACCTTGTTTTTCATGCTTGCGTGGATATCTCCCCGTAAATACCCCGATTGTAAGTAAATGATTCCACATGGTCCGATTTGTAGTGGTTTTTCTCCTTTTTTTATAGACTTCTTATCTTCTGAAAAAGTAAGAAAGCAGCGAAACGATCGAAAGCATAGCCATTTTGATTATAGCTTCCGCCACGTGCGCTTTGTTTAGAACAAGATTTTTTGCTGTCATGACACGTGACGTCAGTGCTTAGGACTCTATTGCGGGAAAATGGAGTCCCTATTCATTATTGTTTGTTTGTTAGTCAAACGTCGTAAACATTGGTAACTGACCACAAAGATACTGAAGAACAAGGCTGAGATTGTGTTCAGCAATTAAGTTGGGAATCTGTAGATTAAAAAAAATGAATAATTTTCATCGACTATCTGCTACTGAAATGACGAACATACTAACCACAATCGATCTTATCTTTCTTTATTAAGACATCGATGAGTGGCCGGGATGGAACACACGGCAAATGCAGCTTCAATGCGCGTTGCACAAATACTGACGGCTCTTACACCTGTAGCTGCAGTTCCGGTTCCAAGGTGACGGGATGTCATGTGGTGATTCCGATGAGTGTGCAGAGGGTGTCCACGATTGTCATCGGAAAGCTGTGTGCACTAACACTCCGGGCTCATATCGCTGTTCTTGTTCTAAAGGATATCACGGAAATGGCAAACAGTGTAAAGGTAAGCAAGGTCGTATAGATTTGTGTACATGCATTGACTGATACTGATATAAATCATGATTATACGTTATACCTAATCAACAGTAATAGTACGTAACTGAAGACTTTATTTAGTAAGTAACTATTAATCAGTTTACACAGTACTGTTTCCCATGCGACACTCATATTAATACAAAGCCGTTGAAGTATAAAAATAGAAACGGAATAAGAAGAGAAAGGCACGTTACAAGTTTATTTACTACGTTTGAATTCAAGCGGTCAAGTAGAACCCTGTATTTAAACAGATTGATTAGCAAGATATTTTGCACCTTTCCAGTTTGTATACGTTTAAAACCCGATAAATGTGATCCTTTACTAGAAAGTTTTTGAATTGGTGGCAATGTTACATACGTTCTCTGAGAGTTGTTTGTGATATGAAGGAGTTGGAAGTTCCCCCCATGTATGTCCACCTCAAACATTTTTTTTTTTACTCTGACTTCAGTCAATGTAGCTATAAATGCGGCAAAACTGGTCTGGAGAAATGAAGATTCCAGTTGGTTCTCAATCAGTGCCGTTTTCTCATATTGTCTTTTTTTCTTTCGCAGCTTCTTCTGCCAGACGCCAGGTGCCCGGCAACGGAGTAGTTCTATTTGTCGTGCTGCTTATCGGTTTTATATTATCGCTTTGTACATGTATGTGAAGAAGAGACTAATGATACTCTAAATGACTCTGTAAATAGCTACTTATTTGCCAAACTAAAAGCAATATTTATTAATGAAGTTTAAATTAGACTTGATCCTAGACACACACAAAAGAACATAATCTGCTTAGGTCGTTACTCAGTTATATGTTGTACATACAGGTATCGTTCTTATCTCATTTTTTTTTTTTAATCGACAAAAAAATTGTTAAGTTTCTCAGAAAACCGCATGTTATCCTCCTTTATTTAAGGAATTGAGTTTTGTAAACAAAATAATGTGACTAATAAAGTTTGTTAAAGGAATGTGTGTTGCACTGTCAGTCAGTCAGTCAGTTAGTAGTCCGCTCCCTGAACTCTCTCTTTGCCCGCCCATAGGGACCGCCTGGGTTCAGACCCTATATAGGGCGGGGTAAGAGAGAGTTCAGGGACTGGACTGGACTGGACTAGACTTGAACTAGCTATCGCGAGGTCCGTATTGGGGAAATATTGGTCGAGTTCCGTTTGAACAAATTAGCTTTCTTTAGTTACCAATTTTCTGTTCTTTTCATTTATTTTTGAAATAATTCCTCGCGGAGGCCGAGCGTGCGATGTTTGTCCCCGAAAGAGCTCAGGCCGCCTGAAATCTCATGCGAAGTTTTGGATCATATTTCTTTCTGATTAGGTCTCTGGCATGACGTCACACGACGCGTGGCCGAAACTAGACAACAACAACAAATTACCCGTGGTAACCAACGTAGCCCCACGCAATTCTCCCCTCCTCAATGAAAGCGCGAGAGCCCTCGGACCGTGTATGCACAGTTCTACAGTACAACTTACACAGAAATCTGTTATTTAAGTTCGACTGCGCACGGATCGTTTTCCGCGAAATTCAGTATAAAAAGTGGAATCAGTATCAGAACTCCAATATCTCTGCTGTCGCTCCTTGAAGCAAGCCCGAAGAGTTCAGCAGCCGTGTTGCCATCATGTCTTAAACAATAGGTCAACAACTCAAAAATTGTATTTTTCAGCGTTTTGAAAATTAGCGGAAAAATATTCTCTCGTCGGTATGAACTCTCAGGAGATTTGGTAAGAGTATTTAAGGTGCGGTTGTATGGTAATTCGTCCTCTTGGTGTTCTTCTCTGGAGGCGAGTCACTTTTTTATACCTGATGGTGTGATACCGTTCAGGCCTCGGATTTTGTTCTCGATATTATCCAAAATGGTTACATGATTATTTTTCCAGGAATCACCTTTACCTTATTCGATTGAAAATAGATCTGCTCTTCGTCAGAATAGCTTTGGCCGGGAATTTCAGAATTGATGGCACGTGGCCGCGTAAGAGAAGTATCGGTCTACCTCAATTTTGTACACGTTGCTGTTCAGTCTTCAGGAAAACTACGCTTATTTTTAGATTTGTCTCATCTTACAAACGTGTCGTCAAGAAGCCAGTCAAATATGAAGATTTTGGATGTTTTCTCCGGGAATGTTTTGTCTTATCTTCGACTTGAGATGTCCGCTTATCATCACATTCAGTTGATATTTGTGAAGAGTACATGAAGTCAGCCCGTCGGTTCAAACTCAGGCTTTCAGTCACGGAGTTCAGATTAAATTCTACGAGTTTTAGAAATTGCCCTTCGATTTAACTTCAAACCTTTATATTTTTATGCGCCTACTCGAAATTCTGGATATGTCACGGCCACTTTGATGCCTTAGCCTGTTCCAGGCGTTCGGATGGATATACCTCGACGATGGTCTTGGTGGAAATATGTTTATTGAAAGTGCCAAAGCCTCGGCTTTTCAAGTTCGCGAGGATCTCCCTACGTCCAGGTACGTTTACACCTAATGACGGGAAATCGATTTGGGAAGAGAGTTCTGTTTAGATTTTATATGGGTTTTATTCATATTCACTATGGTTGTATTCTTTAGATCCTCCCTCGTTTCCTGTCTTCAAAATAGTTCTTTTACAGCCAGAGATCTTGCTTTCACAGGTCAAATTTTTTTGTATGTCTTGTGCTGCAGGTATATTACCAGATTGTTAACAATCAATTGTTAAGAAGCATTACACATTGGTTGGGAGCTACCTTCACTTTATAAACAAGTGTATTTATTGTATTGTTATTATTGTTTTTCTTTTCATTAACTTTTTTCCTTGGGTGTATTGCTATTGTTACTTTTGCTAACATTTATACCACACCCATCGGTGGCTTGAAGCTTCATTAAACAACTGATGATGGATGTAGAAACATCCCTGAAATCTAGAAGTGTGCTCATTATTCTTTTAAAATTGTTATATCAGTATTGTCATGTTATATAATATTATGCAGCACGTGAACAAGAACCTCACGGGATTAAATTTTGCGTATTCTCCCGCGATCTGCAATGAGGTATTATTTTGGCAAAACAAATATCGATTCTATTTATGGGAAACATTTGTCACCCTTGTTTTTAGCCTTTTTTAGTATATTGGATAGATTGTTTATTTATTGATTTTATCTACTTTTCTTTTAGTGGTTTTATTACTGCTATTTTAGCTTTGACACTTAATTTATGAAGGTTTAATTCATTCATTTATTTACCCAAGTCTAGCGCTGTTGGCGTTGTTTATTGTGATATTATTTTTAGAATCCTGTTTCATTTTGTTATGAACTGGGCCGGGAAGAACAATTATGCGTGTCCGCCTTTTAGCCGCGTAACTGCAAGGCTTCAGGGACACTTAGTGATCCTGTTTGTGACATTCCGCTCCTTTCTGGCCGATGATTTGAGCCGCGAAGGTGGTGATAGTTCAGTTCCGATTTCGTTATTGACTGGATAACGTGAGATGGTGGAGCTACAGTAAGAAGCTTTCATTCCTGGCAGATGCAATAGCATATTTGGTAATGAGAAGTTGAATGCTTTTGTGTTGTCCATTTCTTTCTTTGTACTCTTGGGGCCGTGCGGCCTCCAGTGAGCACACGTTAGCAATATAGTGTGTTTATGTTTTTTGTCTTTTGCGGTTGCCGCACGAGTTGTTATAGTTCTTTAGGGAATTTAGACGAGAGTTGTATTTTTCAGCGTTTTGAAAATTAGCGGAAAAATATTCTCTCGTCGGTATGAACTCTCAGGAGATTGGTAAGAGTATTTAAGGTGCGGTTGTATGGTAATTCGTCCTCTTGGTGTTTCTTCTCTGGAGGCGAGTCACTTTTTATACTTACTTTTGTTGTTTTTTATTTATTATTTTTCAGGTACACATTTATATGAAAGCTGCCTTTTCATATTTAAATGATTCTAGCCGCCCTGCAATGGAGTCCTTCTAACGATAGAAACAAATCACAACAGTTACAACCACCCCAAACTACAAGGGCGTAAGTTAATGATGGTAGAATTACCCTGAAGTATAGGGTCGTCAACAAGTCCTTTGGTAGAAATCTAGAAGATTTCAAGAGATTCAGCTTATTAATCTGTGATTTGTGAAATTTATAAATGTTTTGGGACCATCTGGGCTCAGAATTTTTATGGGCTTTTTTGTGTCCGGAAATTACTGGGTTATTCGTGCCCGAAAAGTAAGGGTTTTTTGCGCCCGGAAAGTATGGGACCATCTGTGCCCAAAATGTAGGGCATGCGCCCTGTAGTATAGAATAATCTGTGCCCAAAATGTAGGGCTCTCCGTGCCCGGGAAGAAATGGGACCTTCTGTGTCCAAATGTAAGGGACTTTTGCGCCAGGAAAGTATGAGACCGCCTGTGCCCAAAATGTTGGGGCTATTTTCGCCTGGAGAGTATGGGATTATCTCTGACCAAAATGTAAGGGGCTTTTGTGCCCCGAACCGGTATGGGGCCATCTGTTCCCAAAATGTAGGGGCCATTTGCACCCGGTGTGACAATAGGTTTTTCCTGCCCGGAACGGAATATGAACGGAACTTGAAATTGACTTTAACTTGGGAGAAACTTAACTCTGAGCAACTCGCTTGGCTTGCGGGAGGATAGAAATTCGTCACAAATTTCTGAATACCGGCGATCTACAGCAAATGGACTTCGGACGGACCAAGGACTCTCACGCAGGACTTGACTTCAATCGTAGTTTAATCGCTTCGTAAATAATCGAATTGCTGTTACTATGTTGCTACATTTATACTATATTTTGTTTATTCATTACATCATTCTTGCGTCAGCGTTACTGACACGTGTACAACTCTTCTATAGAGATTACAAAAGAAGTAAAATTACTTTTCACCACGTCGACGAAGGAAATCGCCACGTCGAAAATATGAATAATTACGGTATACACGCGCTTAGAATATGTAATTTTTCACGTTGTTATTGCATTATAGCTGTGCGTTGGTTGGTATGTAGATTATGTAATCCTTTCCATTTTCCGCTGGTATGCAGGTTACGTTATCATGTTGCAGTTAGGAGTTGTCATTCGACGGCATCTCCGTTTTTGATCGTTTCAATTACGTAAATTTACTTTAGTACATTAGTTTATATGTGCTGTATTACTTATATTACTTATGATATTAGTAAAAACACCGTTTATGTCTGATCTATAAACGAGATGCCCCCTCCTATACCATGGTCTGGTTTTGTTACTTATACTAAGTTAGAAATTACTTTGTTGTCGTTTTCACTGCGAGTGATTAGACAACAAATATATACATTGATTTCAAGTTCAATGAAAAACAGTACAATTTACTCCGTAACACCGGAAAGCATGGGACCATCTGTGCCCGAGACGTAGGGGCCTTTTTGCGCCCAAAAATTATGGGACCATCGGTGCCCGAGACATAGGGCCTTTTGCGCCCGAAAAGCCTGGGACCATCTGTGCCCGAGACGTAGGGCCTTTTGCGCCCAAAAATTATGGGACTATCTGTGCCCGAGACATAGGGCCTTTTTGCGCCCGAAAAGTATGGGACCATCATCGATCTGTGCCCGAGACGTAGGGGCCTTTTGCGCCCAGAAAGTATGCGTGGGACTATTTGTGCCCGAGACGTAGGGGCCTTTTGCGCCCAGAAAGTATGCGTGGGACTATCTGTGCCCGAGACGTAGGGCCTTTTGCGCCCAGAAAGTATGCGTGGGACCATCTGTACCCGAGACGTAGGGGCCTTTTGCGCCCAGAAAGTATGCATAGGACCAACTGTGCCTGAGATGTAGGGGCCTTTTATGCTCTAATAGTATCATGTTTGTTCTCTTTTCATTATTTTTCGTATTTACTTTTTCTTTGGGGGATAGCGAAAGTGTATTTTCTGGTATTTTATGGGTTCATTTCTTTGTTGCTTATGTCTTTGTTATTTTTCCTGTCAGTTTTGTTTTATCCTTAGATGAGTTCCAGTTGGAGATGTGGTGCGAATTATGTTTGCCACCTGCCTGCCGACGCCTTTCAAGTCTCGGTCTGTTTGCAGTGCCTAATTCTTGAAGCGAATTCTCCTGATGGTTAGGATCTTGGGGAAACCGAAATCAAAGAAAGAACCTATCACTTCGGAAATATTGAAGGATCGTCCAACACAGATCAATTCCTTGATGGGGCGTGGATGCAATTGCACGATCAGACAAGGAAACATTCACCTTAGCGAGGTTTTACCGCACACCAGAGAGTGCGCGTTCAAGGATATATACTTACTGATGTTTCCAGCATAATGGTCTACCGTCATAGTCTTAATTAGAGAGAGCCGGAGGAGCCTCTGCTGCTGCTAACGTTGGCATTTCCAATAGACGTTTGGGCGAGTGAGAATGCCATGGACGGATATGTCAAAGACAATTTTAACATTTGCTTTCAGTTTCGAAATCTATCGAAATTTAGTAAGACCGAGCCCAGCAGGTCGGGGAGTACTATCCATAGGGCTGGGATTTTTCCCTTGTGTTACCGTAACGAGTGCGGCGGGGTTTTTTCATCCTATGGATGCTCGTTGGTACTTTCCCAGTTTTTTCTTGTTATTGTTCTGTCAAGATTTACAGTAGTTTTTTCATATGTTCTAGTCCTTGTATTTGCTCTTGATCTGTCAGTTGTCATGCAGAATAAACCGTGCGGCCCTCCAGTGAGCACACGTTAGCAATATAGTGTGTTTATGTTTTTTTGTCTTTTGCGGTTGCCGCACGAGTTGTATAGTTCTTTAGGGAATTTAGACGAGAGGCAAAGCTTGCATTCGAGAAGGATTTGCTCGAGCACTGTTTTCGAAACCGTGTGACTTGGATCGAACCTGCTGGTTACAACTAAAGCTGACTAAAGTCGAAGTACTTGCAACAGTATTAGAAGTAGAACCCTGGAAGTAGAACCAGCGGCAATTGCAACATTTAATATGGGGAGGCAAAGTAACGAAACATTTGTGAAAAACATGAACTGCAGTCAGTCCAAAAGTCATCATTAGCTTGTCTTTTGTAATGGATAAAAAATAACAGTCGTTCACGGTTTATTAGCTGATCACTGAGTGCATGGCCTGGGGTAGCAAATCTCATTATATACACGAGAAACCATCGATATAACAATAAACCATTTCGTCATGCATATGAACGAGTATAAACCAATAAAAGGTCTCCATACACATGATTATATAATAAGGGGTTTCCCCGAATTCCGAGAATCGAAGGTTCTTGGAAACGCTGAGGTTGCACTTCTGCAGTTGAGAATCGACAGGCTTCAACTTTTTGTGAATCTACTTGCAAAGGAATTGATTATGTCACAATCTAAAACGAAATTAGTCTGCGAATACAGCCCCCTTCCAACGCAATTCGCTTCGCCAAAGAACAAAGGATCGTTGAAGTGGAGTAAAGTGACCTCCAACAAGAAGCTGTTAATCGCGGGAGTATTCTTCGTTTTCCTGATTGTTTGACTGTCTGTCTTCTTCTCATAGTAAAGCGTCCCAGTAAATCTCCTGAAAAGAAAGGTAGGTGCAGCCAACAGTGGTATTAATAGGATAAACCTTTAACAATTCAGCTGCTGTAATGTAATCATACGCAGACGGACGGACGGTGAGTCAAGAACAATAAAATGCTTCGCTTTGCACATTTTTAATATGCAGACATATATGTACATCGATGTGTAGCCAGTTTCACCTAGATTTGTTATTAAAGCCTGGTTTCCATATGATCGCAACGATCGCAGTCGCAACGATCGTTGCGATCATTGCGATCGTTGTGACTAGCCCTGCGATCGTTGCGACCATATGGAAACCTGGCTTTAGTAAAGCCCCGAACAAACACTCTCGTCCTCGTTTAGCTGGGGCTTAAGATTCCAGTTTGGGTTTAACTGATCTGTGAACCGAAATTCCGAGTTGAAAAACTATCGCGTCGCCGAGGATGAAAACTGTGTGCTGTCTCAAGTGGCGTTTTTGCAAACTAGGACACGTTCATGAACCATTCCGTTTTTATCTCCGATGCATGTTAAAGAATTCAGCACTGAGAACCAGAATAATTGTAGTGAACATGCCAAATGTGAACTCTCTGGTAGCTCCTACAGTTGTAGTTGTCTTCCTGGATTCGAGGGCGATGGGCTATCATGCACAGACGTTAATGAATACCACCTAAGTACTCACAATTGCAGTATTCATGCACTCTGCAATAACACTGTTCTCTTTTATGATTGCACCTGTCTCCAAGGATTCCAAGGAGATGGGATTTAATGTCAAGATGTTCACGAGTGTAGAGCCAATGTACACAATTGCAGTGTTCATGCACTCTGCAATAACACTGTTGGTTCTTATGATTGCACCTGTCTCCAAGGATTCCAAGGAGATGGGATGTCATGTCAAGATGTTGACGAGTGTAGAGCCAATGTGCACAATTGCAGTGTTCATGCACTCTGCAATAACACTGATGGCTCTTATGATTGCACCTGTCTCCAAGGATTCCAAGGAGATGGATTTCATGTCAAGATGTTGTCGAGTGTAGAACCAATGTGCCCAATTGCAGTGTTCATGCACTCTGCAATAACACTGATGGCTCTTATGATTGCACCGATCTCCAAGGATTCCAAGGAGATGGGATGTCATGTCAAGATGTTGACGAGTGTAGAGCCAATGTGCCCGATTGCAGTGTTCATGCACTCTGCAATAACACTGTTGGCTCTTATGATTGCACCTGTCTCCAAGGATTCCAAGGAGATGGGATGTCATGTCAAGATGTTGATGAATGCAGCTCAAGCACTCACAATTGCAGTGTGTATGCACTCTGCAATAACACTGTTGGCTCTTATGATTGCACCTGTCTCCAAGGATTCCAAGGAGATGGTATTTCATGTCAAGATGTTGATGAATGCAACCTAAGTGCTCACAATTGCAGTGTTCGTGCATTCTGCAATAACACTGTTGGCTCTTATGATTGCACCTGTCTCCAAGGATTCCAAGGAGATGGGATATCATGTCAAGATGTTGACGAGTGTAGAGCCAATGTGCACAATTGCAGTGTTCATGCATTCTGCGATAACACTGTTGGCTCTTATGATTGTACCTGTCTCCAAGGATTCCAAGGAAATGGGATGTCATGTCAAGATGTTGACGAGTGTAGAGCCAATATGCACAATTGCAGTGTTCATGCACTCTGCAATAACACTATTGGCTCTTATAATTGCAAGTGTCTGCAAGGAATCCAAGGAGATGGGATATCATGTCAAGATGTTGACGAGTGTAGAGCCAATGTGCACAATTGCAGTGTTCATGCATTCTGCAATAACACTGTTGGCTCTTATGATTGCAGTGTCTGCAAGGATTCCAAGGAGATGGGATGTCATGTCAAGATGTTGACGAGTGTAGAACCAATATGCACAATTGCAGTGTTCATGCACTCTGCAATAACACTATTGGCTCTTATAATTGCAAGTGTATGCAAGGATTCCAAGGAGATGGGATGTCATGTCAAGATGTTGACGAGTGTAGAGTCAATGTGCACAATTGCAGTGTTCATGCATTCTGCAATAACACTGTTGGCTCTTATGATTGCAAGTGTCTGCAAGGATTCCAAGGAGATGGGATTTCATGTCGAGATGTTGACGAGTGTAGAGCCAATATGCACAATTGCAATGTTCATGCACTCTGCAATAACACTATTGGCTCTTATAATTGCAAGTGTATGCAAGGATTCCAAGGAGATGGGATGTCATGTCAAGATGTTGACGAGTGTAGAGCCAATGTGCACAATTGCAGTGTTCATGCATTCTGCAATAACACTGTTGGCTCTTATGACTGTACCTGTCTCCAAGGATTCCAAGGAGATGGATGGTCATGCCTTGACATTGATGAGTGCAAGGATGGGACTCACAAGTGCCACAAGAACGCAATGTGCAAAAACACAATAGGCGCTCACGAATGCACCTGTATGTTTGGGTTTTTATGGTGACGGTCAAGTGTGTCATGATGTTAATGAATGCCAGGATGGATCACATCACTGCAGTTCGGATGCGACTTGCAGGAACACTGTGGGTTCCTATTCTTGCTCATGCAATGATGGTTTCCATGGAAATGGTCGTTTATGCTCTGACAACGATGAATGCAGCGATGGAAGTCATCTTTGTAACGCTCGTGCCAGCTGTGTCAACACCCCAGGTTCTTACAGCTGCTCCTGCAGAAAAGGGTACAATGGAAATGGACAATATTGCGACGGTAAGTATAGGTTACATGAATAGCTCGTTAATAGTTTTTCCCTTTGCCAGGTTTACCAGCTTTTCATGCCACATCCGCGGATCCTGGGGAAACGTGACCGGTTTACGAGCACCGAATGTATGGAAGTCCGGAGGCAATTTCCCCCGCAAACGTTTTTAGATTTTCAATCTCTAAAATTATATTTCCCTCGATTTTGAGACGTCATTTGGAAAATTTGACCGAGTTCCGTAAAACGGTGTAAGCCGGTCTGGATCCGCGCCTGCATCCAATTGTGACTTGCATTCAGTGCCAGTAGGGTACTAAATTTGGTATTTGTAAGACGTTTGTGAGAGCAACGTTTATTTTTGTAAGGACACAATCAGGGCGCGGTTTAGATAATCAGAAATCAGTCGTGTTTGAAAGATAAAATGTGTTTTTATTTCATGTATCGGGTTTTGAAGCAATCTCTTTTTGGGTTTTACAGCAAGGCGCCCAAAAGTGTGACCACTTTTAATCGTGCGTGCAATCAAAAGCCGAAAAATTGCTATCCTTGACTTCTGATTGGATAGTATACGCGCACGGAAGAATGTGAATTAATTAAAAGTGGTCACACTGTTGGGCGCCTTGCTGTAAGTCTGTTTTCATATATGCGGAAAAATGGATCGAGTAGCTATTCACTATTTTTGATTGGTAGTCAAACGTCGTAAACATTAGTAACTGACCACGAAGATACTGAAGATCAAGGCTGAGATCGTGTTCAGCATTAAGTTGGGAATCTGCAGATTAAAAAAATGAACCATGTGCTAAAATGACGAACATACTAACCAAAATCGTTCTTATTTTTATTTAGACATCGATGAGTGCAGGGATAGACACAGATGCGGCTTCAATGCGCGTTGCACAAATACTGACGGCTCTTACACCTGCAGCTGCAGTACTGGTTTCCAAGGTGACGGGATGTCATGTCATGATTTTGATGAGTGCGCAGATGGTGCCTACGATTGTCATCGGAAAGCTGTGTGCACTAACACTCGGGGTTCATATAGCTGTTCTTGTTCTAAAGGATATTATGGAAATGGCAAGCAGTGTGAAGGTAAGCAAGGTCATATAGATTCGTTTATGGCTCCGTCAATTCCAAGCCCGACCATCCCCCCCCCCCCCGGGTATTTGTCGGGCATTTTACAACTTTTCCATCCCTAGGGTGGGGCATTTGCTATAACTGGGCAGCCCGGGGGTGGGGCATTGTCAAAGGCAACGCGATCTTTCGTATTTTAAAAGACGTACACGTTTTGTTGTTTATTTAAAATTTCCTGATTGCCCCCGATAGAAAAATATAAAAACTGAGTTGATATTAAACCTCGTTTGAGTCCCGCACTTTTCAAGTGTACCGTAGCCCACCCCACCCCACATGTGCAAACATTTGCATCGTTGCTTTCCACGTGCGAACCAAAGATGTCAAAGATGGCGGAACGAAGCTTCGACACCTTTGCGGGACAAGACAGGTATAAATAAAGAGCTATGTATTTGTGAACAATTATAGTGTCCATCATTAATAGTTCTGCTTGGAATTTAGATTTTTAAATTCCTCGATCCTCTCAAAAAAGTTTTTGAACTTGTCCGTGGGTCGGGCATTTGCACTGCTCCTGAAGCCCCACCATGGGGATTTTGTGCATGTAAGCTGACCCCACCGTGGGGCATTTTCAACCTTCTGACAAAAAAATGACAAATGCCCGGGGGGGGGATGAGCGGGCTTGGAATTGACGGAGCCATTACCTTGTCTGATAATAAATCACAGTTATACGTTATACAGTAATCAACTGTAATAGTAACTGAAGACTTTACTTTTTAGTCGGGTGACTAGTAATCCGTTTATACAGTACTGTTCCCCATGTGACGCCCTGGCCATATTAATACAAAATAAAATAGAAATGGAATAAGAAGAGGAAGGTACGTTACAAGTTTAGTAAGTTTACTAGGTTTGAATTCAAGCGGTCTAGTAGAACCCAGCGTTTGAACAGATTGATTAGCAAGATATTTCGCACCTTTCCAGTTTGTGTCCGTTTAAACCCGATAAATGTTATCCTTTACGTCTAGAAAGTTTTTTAATTGTTGGAAATGTTACATACCTTCTCTGTGAGTTGTTTGTAATATGAAGGAGTTGAACACTGTGAGTTCTCCGACTTCAGACAATGTAGCTATAAATGCGACAAACTACTGGTCTGGAGAAAACAATATTCCACTCGACTCTCAATTGACTATCTGCTAAAATGACGAACATACTAACCACGATAACGATCGATCTCATTTTCCTTTAGACATCGATGAGTGCCGGGATGGAACAGACAGATGCAGCGTGAATGCGCGTTGCACAAATACTGACGGCTCTTACACCTGTAGCTGCAGTTCCGGTTTCCAAGGTGACGGGATGTCATGTGATGATTTGGATGAGTGCCAACATGGTGTCCACGATTGTGATCGGAAAGCTAAGTGCACTAACACTCGGGGCTCATATCGCTGTTCTTGTTCTAAAGGATATCACGGAAATGGCAAACAGTGTAAAGGTAAGCAGAGTCATATAGATTCGTTTACATTGACTGATACTGATAAAAATCATGATTATACGTTATACCTAATCAACAGTAATAGTAATTAACTGAAGACTTTATTTAGTAAGTAATTTTTAGTCAGTTTACACAGTACTGTTCCCCCGGTAACGCACTGCCCATATTAATACAAAATAAAATAATAGAAACGGAATAAGAAGAGAAAGGCACGTTACAAGTTTACTACGTTTGAATTCAAGCGGTCTAGTAGAACCCTGTATATTTAAACAGATTGATTAGCAAGATATTTTGCAGGTTTCCAGTTTGTATACGTTTAAAACCCGATAAATGTGGTCCTTTACCAGAAAGTGTTGGCAATGTTACATACCTGCTCTGAGAGTTGTTTATGATATGAGGGAGTTGGAAGTTCCCCCATGCATGTCCACCTCAAACATTTACACTGACTTCAGTCAATGTAGTTATAAATGCGGCAAAATAGTTCAAGAGAAAAGAAGATTCCACTCGACTCTCAATCAGTGCCTTTTTATAATTTTTTTTTTTCCTTTCTCTCTTTCGCAGCTTCTTCTGCCAGACGCCAGGTGCCCGGCAACGGAGTAGTTCTATTTGTCGTGCTGCTTATCGGTTTTATATTATCGCTTTGTATGTGAAGAAGAGACTATTGATAGTCTAAATGACTCTGTAAATAGCTACTTATTTGCCAAACTAAAAGTAATATTAATGAAGTGTAAATTACACTTGATCCTAGACACACACAAAAGAACATATTAATCTGCTTAGGTCGTTTCTTTATATGTTGTACATACAGGTAACGTTCTTATCTCATTTTAAAAAAATCGACAAAAAAAAGTGTTAAGGTTCTCAGAAAAACCGCATGTTATCCTCCTTTATTTAAGGAATTGAGTTTTGTAAACAAAATAATGTGACTAATAAATTTTGTTAAAGGAATGTGTGTTGCACTGTCAGTCAGTCAGTCAGTTAGTAGTCCAGTCCTGAACTCTCTCTTTGCCCGCCCATAGGGACCGCCTGGTTCAGACCTTATATAGGGCGGGGTAAGAGAGAGTTCAGGGACTGGACTAGTCAGTTCATTTATTTATGTAATATAAGCGAGCCGTCAGGCCGAGCGTGCGATGTTTGTCCCCGAAAGTGCTCAGGCCGCCTGAAATCTCATGCGGAAGTTTTGGATCATATTTATTTCTGATTAAGGTCTCTGGCATGACGTCACACGACGCGTGGCCGAAACTAGACAACAACAACAAATTACCCGTGGTAACCAACGTAGCCCCACGGTAATTCTCCCCTCCTCAGTGAGAGCGAGAGAGAGGGAGAGAGGGAGAGAGAGGGAAGAGGGAGAGAGAGGAGAGAGAGAGCCCTCGGACCGTGCAGTATGCAGAGTTCTACCGTATACACAGTTCTACAGTACAACTTTCTCAGAAATCTGTTATTTAATTTCGACTGCGCACGGATCGTTTTCCGAGAAATTCAGTATAAAAAGTGGAATCAGTATCAGAACTCCAATAGCCTGTTCCAGGCGTTCGGATAGTGGGGAGCGACGCGAAAAGACGCGCGAAGCGCTAAAACCCCTCGCCTTTTTTCCTCGCCTTTCTTCGCGATTCGCACGTCTTTCGCGTCGCTCCCCCACTATCCGAACGCCTGGAACAGGCTAAACTCCAATATCTCTGCTGTCGCGCTGTCTGCAAGCCGTTATGGATACATCCAGCTCTGATGACTTCACTTATAACAGCAAAGATGGCTGCACGCAAATCAGTTCCCATGAGAATCCATCAAGTTGGACAGATGACAACACGTTGTACCAGGTCACCATGAAAGGTTTGATTTGGCTGGAGGCTTATTAGGCACATCTTCGTACTGAAAAGTCCCTCGGTAATTACTTGCAACACTATTAGAAGTAGAACCCCGGAAGTAGAACCAGCGGCAATTGCAACATTTAATATGAGGAGGCAAAGTAACGAAACATTTGTGAAAAACATAAACTGCCGTTTCTAAAAGTCATCATGCATTAGCTTGTCTTTTGTAATGGATTAAAAAAAACAGTCGTTCAGTTTATTAGCTGATCACTGAGTGCATGGCCTGGGGTAGCAAAGCAGTTGTACAGTGTATATACGAGAAACCATCGATATACAATAACATGCTGACGTAATGAAGAGGTCATACGGAGACCATTTGGTCATGCATATAAACGAGTAACCAATAAAAGGTCTCCATACACATGATTATATTAATAAGGGATTTTCCCCGAATTCCGAGAATTGAAGGTTCTTTGAAACGCTTAGGTTGCACTTCTGCAGTTGAGAATCGCCGCAGGCTGTGAATGTTCTCAAAACTATATTAGCAAAGGAACTGATTATGTCACAATCTAAAACGAAATTAGCCTCCGAATACACTGGAGTGTACAGCCAACTTCCTACAGAAGAAGTCGATTTGCCAGAGAAGAAAGAATCGTTGAAGTGGAGTAAACTGACCTCCAACAAGAAACTCGCGGGAGGAATCTTCGTTTCAGTCCTGATTGTTTTGACTGTCTGTCTTGTTCTCATAGTTAAGCTTCCCAGTAAATCTCCTGAAAAGAAAGGTAGGTACAGGCAACAGTGGTATTAATATGATAAACCTTTAGTAATTAGTGCTTCTGTAATGTAATCATACGGAGGCTAACTGACGGACGATGAGTCAAGTACAATAACATGCTTCGCTTTGCATATTATACAGACTTATAATCCATCAAAATTTTTTCTCGCGCCCGATTGGTCTAAACACGTCGCGTGACGCAGCCAAAACTGGGGAATATCCGGGTGATATTCCCCAAGTGATATTCCCCCGTTTTGAAAATTTGCGTTTCACGTTCGCAGGTTCAGTTTTCGTCTCAAATAAATTGCTAAATTAAATAAAGCTGATTGTTTTGAATAGACTAGAAATATTTTTGAACGCCAACAGAATTATTTTGATGTTTTAACAGCTTGGCCGACCGAGATCTTCCACGGCAAACAGAGCGGCCTTGTGAAAAAATATTTGAAGGATAATAACTACAATAGCCTCCATTTGGCTTCAAAAAATATGCTCGGATATTTGTCCGCGGACATTATCTGTTTCGAGAAGCGAACAGTTTTCCTCGAGCTTCGCTCTCGGAAAACTGTTCGCTTCTCGAAACAGATAATGTCCGCGGACAAATATCCGAGCATATTTTTGAAGCCAAATGGAGGCTATTGTTCATATATGTACATCGATGTGTAGCCAGTTTCACCTAGATTTGTCGTCAAGTAAAGCCCGGACCAAACACTCTCACTGTCCTCGTTTGGCCCGGGCTTAAGATTCTAGTTTGAGTTTAAATCATTCATAGTAGCTGTGAAGCGACATTCAGTTGAAAAAACTATCGCATCACCGGGAGGCCGGGGCTGTCTCACGTGGCGTTTCTGCAAACTAAGACACGGTCATGAACCATTTGATTCTGTTTTATCTCCCAAAACAGATTATCTGTGCCGTAATGTTAAAGAATGCAGCACTGCGAACCAGAATGATTGTAGTGAACATGCCAAATACGTTCTCACTGATAGCTCCTACAGTTGCAGTTGTCTGCAAGGATTCCAAGGAGATGGAATTTCATGTCAAGATGTTGATGAATGCAATCTAAGTGACCGCCACAATTGCAGTGTTCATGCATTCTGCAATAACACTGTTGGGTCTTATGATTGCACTTGTCTCCAAGGATTCCAAGGAGATGGGATATCATGTCAAGATGTTGATGAATGCAATCTAAGTGCTCACAATTGCAGTGTTCGTGCACTCTGCAATAACACTGTTGGCTCTTATGATTGCAAGTGTCTCCAAGGATTCCAAGGAGATGGGATGCCATGTCAAGATGTTGACGAGTGTAGAGCCAATGTGCACAATTGCAGGGTTCATGCACTCTGCAATAACACTGTTGGCTCTTATGATTGTACCTGTCTCCAAGGATTCCAAGGAGATGGGATATCATGTCAAGATGTTGACGAGTGTAGAGCCAATATGCACAATTGCAGTGTTCATGCACTCTGCAATAACACTATTGGCTGTTATGATTGTAAGTGTCTTCAAGGATTCCAAGGAGATGGGATGTCATGTCAAGATGTTGACGAGTGTAGAGCCAATATGCACAATTGCAGTGTTCTTGCACTCTGCAATAACACTATTGGCTCTTATGATTGCAAGTGTCTGCAAGGATTCCAAGGAGATGGGAATTCATGTCAAGATGTCGACGAGTGTAGAGCCAATATGCACAATTGCAGTGTTCATGCACTCTGCAATAACACTGTTGGCTCTTATGATTGCACCTGTCTCCAAGGATTCCAAGGAGATGGGATTTCATGTCAAGATGTTGACGAGTGTAGAGCCAATATGCACAATTGCAGTGTTCATGCACTGTGCAATAACACTATTGGCTCGTATAATTGCACGTGTCTGCAAGGATTCCAAGGCAATGGATGGTCATGCCATGACATTGATGAGTGCAAGGATGGGACTCACAAGTGCCACAAGAACGCAATATGCAAAAACACAATAGGCGCTCACGAATGCACCTGTATGTTTGGGTTTTATGGTGACGGTCAAGTGTGTCGTGATGTTAATGAATGCCAGGATGGATCACATCACTGCAGTTCGGAAGCGACTTGCAGGAACACCGTGGGTTCCTATTCTTGCTCATGCAATGATGGTTTCCATGGAAATGGTCGTTTATGCTCTGACAACGATGAGTGCAGCGATGGAAGTCATCTTTGTAACGCTCGTGCCAGCTGTATCAACAAACCAGGTTCTTACAGCTGCTCCTGCAGAAAAGGGTACAATGGAAATGGACGATACTGTAACGGTAAGCACAGGATGAACAATGAAAGTTACATGAATATTTCGTTCATAGCTTTTCCCTTTGCTGTCTTTGTCATGCCACATCCAATGGTCACTTGCATTCAGTGCCAGCACGGTACTAAATCTGGTCAGTTCAAGTTGTAAGACGTTTGTGAGAGCAACGTTTATTTTTGTAAGGACACAATCAGGGCGCGGTTTAGAGGAATCAGAAATCAGTCGTGTTTGAATGTATCGGGTTTTGAAGCAATCTCTTTTGGGGTTTTAAAAGTGTGACCATTTTTATTAATTCACATTCTTTCGTGCGTGTAGACTACCCAATGATCAGAAGCCGAAGAATTGCTATCCGTGACTTCTGATTGGATAGTATACGCGCACAGAAGAATGTGAATTAATTAAAAGTGGTCACACTTTTGGGCGCCTTGCTGTAAGTCTGTTTTCATATATGCGGGAAAATGGAGTCGCTATTCACTATTGTTTGTTTGTTATTCAAACGTCGTAAACATTGGTAACTGATCACGAAGATACTGAAGATCAAGGCTGAGATCGTGTTCAGCATTAAGTTGGGAATCCTGTAGATTAAATAATGAACCATGTGCTAAAATGACGAACACACCGCTAACCACAATCGGTCTATTTTTCTCTAGATATCGATGAGTGCTGCGATGGAACACACGGATGCGGCTTCAATGCGCGTTGCAAAAATACTGACGGCTCTTACACCTGTAGCTGCAGTACTGGTTTCCAAGGTGACGGGATGTCATGTCATGATTTTGATGAGTGCGCAGATAGTGCCCACGATTGTCATCGGAAAGCTGTGTGCACTAACACTCGGGGTTCATATAGCTGTTCTTGTTCTAAAGGATATTACGGAAATGGCAAGCAGTGTGAAGGTAAGCAAGGTCATATAGATTCGTTTACCTTGTCTGATAATAAAGCACAGTTATAGGTTATACAGTAATCAACTGTAATAGTAACTGAAGACTTTACTTTTTAGTCGGGTAACTAGTAATCCGTTTACACAGTACTGTTCCACTTGTGACGCCCTGACCATATTAATACAAAATAAAATAGAAACGGAATAAGGTACGTTACAAGTTTAGTAAGTTTACTAGGTTTGAATTCAAGCGGTCTAGTATAACAGATTGATTAGCAAGATATTTCGCACCTTTCCAGTTTGTGTCCGTTTAAACTCGATAAATGTAATCCTTTACGTCTAGAAAGTTTTTTAATTGTTGGAAATGTTACATACCTTCTCTGTGAGTTGTTTGTAATATGAAGGAGTTGAACACTGTGAGTTCTCCGGCTTCAGACAATGTAGCTATAAATGCGACAAGTAACAGGTCTGGAGAAAGAAGCATTCCACTCGACTCTCAATCAGTGCCTTTTTATAATATATTTTTTGAATTCCTTTCTTTCTTTCGCAGCTTGTTCTGCCAGATGCCTATTGCCCGACAACGGAGTTGTTCTATTTGTCGTGCTTCTTATCGGTTTTATATTATCGCTTTGTATGTGAAGAAGAGACTATTGATACTCTAAATGACTCTGTAAATAGCTACTTATTTGCCAAACTAAAAGCAATATTAATGAAGTTTAAATTAAACTTGATCCCAGAACTGCCAGACCCACACAAAAGAACATAATCTGCTTAGGTCGTTTCTTCATAAGTTGTACATACATGTAAGTTGTACATACATGTATGAATGAATGAATAGTAATAGTAATAGTATATCTTTATTGCGCCTTACTCTCCAAAGGGAGGTATTGATTTAGTTACAATAAAGGTTTGAACATTAACTAATACAAAGAATAAATGACAATTAATAAAATCTTAGACAATAAATTATACTAATTACCTTGATTATGAATTGAGGATCTCTTTCCTTTTTGAAACATCAAATTAATATATTTACCTATTATTTTAGATGTATTTTCATTATCGACTCTAAGTAAATATTTAGTTTTATCGTTATCATTTAATCTTACGTAATTTGCATCGGTGTTTGAAATGAGGGAATGTAGTTCACGTCTTATGGCAGTATACCCCTGGCAATACATCAAGAAATGCTGTTCGTGTTCTATGACATTTTCCTTGCATATCAAACATGTTCGCTCTTCTACTGAATTAATTCTCCACTATTTTCATATTTTCCAGTTTGTATGCGTAATGCATGGCATCCTAATCTAAGCCTTGTCAGGCTTATTCTGTGTGCTGGGTTTGTAACTATTGTCAAGTAATTTTCAAATTGGTAATTCCTTTTAACTTCTTTATGTGTAAATTTTTCTCTTGAAGTTGTTGATGAGCTGTTCTGGGTTTCAAGCCAGTTTTGAAAATATTGATTCCTGAGGGGTTTTTTTTTATAGTTAATCGTGCATTTTTGATGTGTTGTTGGGTTACTGGTTCTTTAACTTGATACCTCCTAGTACTCTCTTCGCTAATTAGTACATCGAAGAAAGGGGTATATTTTGTTGCATATTGAAATGCTTCACTTAATAAAACGTTGTTGCAAGAATGCCTCAATCTTTGCCAGTAGCTGAAGATTGAGGCTTTTATATCAATACTTAAAGGGTATCGCCCAAGCTCTGCCCTGCAAGCAATGTTCTCTGTATACCATGGGACATTTAATGTTTGTTTACAAAACTTAATGTGAACTTGTTCAATTGTACTTTTATCAAAATGTGTTTTGTATGATAATAGTTCAGGTCCCCAAATTTCGCATCCATAAAGTAGCACAGGTTTAACAAGGGCATTGAAAAGTTTGGTTCTTGTTTCAATTGTTGCTGAATCAGTGTTAGAAAGGGATCGTTTAATTATCGAGAGAACTTTAGTGGCTTTTTTGCTTAGAATTTCTCTTGCGTAGGTGTAACGACCGGATGACGTCATTTCTATACCTAAATACGTTTGTTTGTCGACAATTTGTAGAGTTTCGTTTTCATATTTGAAATTTATCTTGTTTTTGTTTTGTCCGTTACCACTAAATATGATTATGTTCGATTTTTTGGTGTTTACTTTGAGCTTCCATTCCTGTGCGTGTTTATGAATTACATCAAGCGATTGTTGCAATCCTTCTGGAGAAGGGCTAATTACTAACAAATCATCTGCATACATTAAGCAGTTTAGAGATTGATTTCCTAACATTACCCCCTGGACATTTATTCTCTCTAAAATATTGCGGTAAATCATTCATAAATAAAGAAAATAAAACTGGGCTTAAACCATCACCTTGCCTTATCCCTTTGTTACATGAAAATAGTTCTGTGGTTGTGTTTTGATTAATTTTAACACAATTCCTAATTGACGAATACATGGACTTAATGACATGCAAGAATTTTCCTTGAATTCCGTATTTGTGTAATTTATGAATCATGCCAGACTGCCATACGCTATCGAAAGCTTTCTCATAGTCAATGAAACCAACATAAAGTTTCTTATGCTGTTTTAGTGTATTTATGGAGGAGTTGTTGGAAAATAAATAAACTATCCGTAGTTCTAGCGTTTGGTCTAAATCCAAACTGTTCTGGATTTAAGACATTATGTTGCTCGATGTACTTATTCAATCTGTTTTGTAAAATTGATGTGAACAGTTTCCCTAAGCAGCTTGAATGAATGAATGAATGAATGAATGAATGAATGAATGAATGAATGAATGAATGAATGAATGAATGAATGAATGAATGAATGAATGAATGAATGAATGAATGAATAACTTTATTGAGTGTCAATAGTATTTACCTAAAAAAACTAATTGGGGGACACTATATAGAGCATTGAAGATAAAAATATATATAAAAATGTAACGTTCTTATCTCATTTTAATAAGAAAATCGACAAAAAAGTGTTATATTTCTCAGAAAAACCGCATGTTAACCTCCTTTATTTAAAGAATTGAGTTTTGTAAACAAAATAATGTGACTAATAAAGTTTGTTAAAGGAATGTGTGTTGCACTGTCAGTCAGTCAGTCAGTTAGTAGTCCAGTCCCAGAACTCTCTCTTTGCCCAACCATAGGGACCGCCTGGGTTCAGACCCTATATAGGGCGGGGTAAGAGAGAGTTCAGGGACTGGACTAGTCAGTTCATGACTCCGACGATGGCAGGATTACATACATGTTATTAAACTAGCTATAGTGAGGTCCGTATTGGGGAAATATTGGTCGAGTTCCGTTTTAACAAATTAGCTTTCTTAACCCTATTCTGCCTGGGGGGGGGGGGCAGAAAGTGCCCGCGCTGACTTCAAATTTATCGTACTTAAAGAGCATTCAAGCAATCATAGCCAAACCTTATGACTTTTCCTAAACATTATCTGGAAACATTTTGGTGTGCCAATTTTTTGTTCACGTGACTTGATGTTTCCATGGCAGCCATGTTTTGACAGGCCGTTTTAGCCAAATTTGGTATTTTCAGTTTAAATGTCCGTTTTCATGAGATTTTCACTTTTAACGAAGAGTTTATTCCAAAATCTTTGCAATTTGTGCATCCTTATATTATTTTCGATTTTTTCAAATCAAATGTGGTGATTTTCTGACATTTCTGAACAATTGAAAAATCCAAGAAGGCGGATCCAAGATGGCGGACAGGTTTAAAGTATGACGTTATTTCGGCGTAATATGCCACTAAAATAAACATGTTGGAATGCTTTATTCACCACATAAGTTTCATTTTTATAGCACAAATACTTTTCGAGATACAGATCGTTTTACCCAAATTTGTTGATTTTTTAGCTTATTTTTCAGTTTTCATAAACTTTTTGCTTTTACGATGAAATCCTTCCACAATCTTTGCCGTTTTAGCATCTTTATTTTTTCTTGATTTTTTCAAAGCAAATTTGGAGATTTTCTGACATTTCTGAACAATTTAGAAATCCAAGATTTAGGATCCAAGATGGCGGATTTTTTTAACGTATGACATCATTATGGCGTGTATGACATCATAATTGACACGTGAATGCCACTAAAATAAAGATTTTCGGATGCTTTACACACCATGTAAGTTTCATTTTCATAGCGTCAATACTTTTCGAGATACATAGGGGGGCACTATCTGCCCCCCCAAGCTCAGGGACGAAAAAAAGCCCAGGCAGAATAGGGTTAAGTTATCAATTTTCTGTTCTTTTCATTTATTTTGAAATAATTCCTCTTTTCCTTTTCTTTCGCTCCCCAAGGTTAGAGGAGGGCCTGATCGCAGGTTAATTTATTTCTGATTAAGGTCTCTGGCATGACGTCACACGACGCGTGGCCGAAACTAGGCAACAACAACAAATTACCCGTGGTAACCAACGTAGCCCCACGTAATTCTCCCCTTCTAAGTGAGAGCGAGAGAGAGAGCCCTCGGATCGTGTATGCACAGTTCTACCGTATGCACAGTTCTACAGTACAACTTTCTCAGTTATCTGTTATTTAATTTCGACTGCGCACGGATCGTTTCCGAGAAATTCAGTATAAAAAGTGGAATCAGTATCAGAACTCCAATATCTCTGCTGTCGCTCCTTGAAGCCCGCCCGAAGAGTTCAGCAGCCGTGTTGCCATCATGTCTTAAACAATTGGTCAACAACTCAAAAAGCAAAGCTTGCATTCGAGAAGGATTTGCTCGAGTACTGTTTTCGAAACCGTGTGACTTGGATCGAACCTGCTGGTTACAACTAAAGCTGACTAAAGTCGAAGTCAGAGTAACATGCAACACGACAAAGAATAAACCTTGATGATTACTTTACATCCCTGAGCGACGACTTTCCCAATTCCTGCCCTCGATTGGTGGTTAGCAAACCGTTATCGATACATCCAGCTCTGATGATACACTTATAACAGCAAAGATGGCTGCACGCAAATCAGTTCCCATCAGAATCCATCAGTTGGACAGAATGAAAACACGTTGTACCAGGTCACCATGAAAGGTTTGATTCGGCTGGAGGCTTATTAGGCACATCTTCGTACTGAAAAGTCCCTCGCTAATTACTTGCAACACTATTAGAAGTAGAACCCCGGAGGTAGAACCAGCGGCAATTGCAACATTTAATATCAGGAGGCAAAGTAACGAAACATTTGTGAAAAACATAAACGGCCGTTTCTAAAAGTCTTCGTGCATTAGCTTGTCTTTTGTAATGGATAAAAAAAACAGTCGTTCAGTTTATTAGCTGATCACTGAGTGCATGGCCTGGGGTAGCAAAGCAGTTGTATATACGAGAAACCATCGATATACAATAACATGCTGACGTAATGAAGAGGTCATACGGAGACCATTTCGTCATGCATATAAACGAGTAACCAATAAAAGGCCTCCATACACATGATTATAATAAGGGGTTTTCCCCGAATTCCGAGAATTGAAGGTTCTTTGAAACGCTGAGGTTGCACTTCTGCAGTTGAGAATCGACAGGCTGTGAATCTTCTCAAAACTATATTATCAAAGGAACTGATTATGTCACAATCTAAACCGAAATACAGGCCAACTTCCAACAGAAGAACGCGATTTGCCAGAGAAGAAAGAATCCTTGAAGTCGAGTAAAGTGACCTCCAACAAGAAACTGTTTATCGCGGGAGGATTCTTCCTGATTGTTTTGATTGTCTATCTTCTTCTCAAACTAAAGCTTCCCAGTAAATCTCCTGAAAAGAAAGGTAGGTGCAGCCAACAGTGGTATTAATAGGATAAACCTTTAATAATTAGTGATTCCGTAATGTAATCATACGGAGGCTAACTGACGGACGGTGAGTCAAGTACAATAACATGCTTCACTTTGCATATTATACAGACATATGTACATCGATGTGTAGCCAGTTTTACCTAGATGTGTTGTTAAGTAAAGCCCGGGCCAAACACTCTCACTGTCCTCGTTTGGCTCGGGCTTAACATTCTAGTTTGAGTTTAAATCATTCATAGTAGCTGTGAAGCGACATTCAGTTGAAAAACTATCGCATCACCGGGAGGCCGGGGCTGTCTCAAGTGGCGTTTCTGCAAACTAAGACACGATCATGAACCATTTTTTTCTGTTTTATCTCCCAAAACAGATGATCCGTGCCGTGATGTTAAAGAATGCAGCACTGCGAGCCAGAATCATTGTAGTGAACATGCCAAATACGTTCTCTCTGGTAGCTCCTACAGTTGCAGTTGTCTGCAAGGATTCCAAGGAGATGGGATATCATGTCAAGATGTTGACGAGTGTAGAGCCAATATGCACAATTGCAGTGTTCATGCACTCTGCAATAACACTATTGGCTCTTATGATTGCTACTGTCTGCAAGGATTCCAAGGAGATGGTATTTCATGTCAAGATGTTGATGAATGCATCTAAGCACTCACAATTGCAGTGTTCATGCATTCTGCAATAACACTATTGGCTCTTATGATTGTACCTGTCTCCAAGGATTCCAAGGAGATGGGATATCATGTCAAGATGTTGATGAATGCAATCTAACTGCTCACAATTGCAGTGTTCATGCACTCTGCAATAACACTATTGGCTCTTATGATTGTACCTGTCTCCAAGGATTCCAAGGAGATGGGATGTCATGTCAAGATGTTGACGAGTGTAGAGCCAATATGCACAATTGCAGTGTTCATGCACTCTGCAATAACACTGTTGGCTCTTATGATTGTACCTGTCTCCAAGGATTCCAAGGAGATGGGATTTCATGTCAAGACGTTGACGAGTGTAAAGCCAATATGCACAATTGCAGTGTTCATGCATTCTGCAATAACAATGTTGGCTCTTATGATTGCAAGTGTCTGCAAGGATTCCAAGGAGATGGGATTTCATGTCAAGATGTTGACGAGTGTAGAGCCAATATGCACAATTGCAGTGTTCATGCACTCTGCAATAACACTATTGGCTCTTATGATTGCACCTGTCTCCAAGGATTCCAAGGAGATGGGATTTCATGTCAAGATGTTGACGAGTGTAGAGCCAATATGCACAATTGCAGTGTTCATGCACTCTGCAATAACACTATTGGCTCTTATGATTGCACATGTCTTCAAGGATTCCAAGGAGATGGGATGTCATGTCATGATGTTGACGAGTGTAGAGCCAATGTGCACAATTGCAGTGTTCATGCACTCTGCAATAACACTGTTGGTTCGTATAATTGCACGTGTCTGCAAGGATTCCAAGGCGATGGATGGTCATGCCATGACATTGATGAGTGCAAGGATGGGACTCACAAGTGCCACAAGAACGCAATGTGCAAAAACACAATAGGTGCTCACAATTGCACCTGTATTTCTGGCTTTTATGGTGACGGTCAAATGTGTCGTGATGTGAACGAATGCCTGGATGGATCACATGACTGCAGTTCGGAAGCGACTTGCAGGAACACTGTGGGTTCCTATTCTTGTTCATGCAATGTTGGTTTCCATGGAAATGGTCGTTTATGCTCTGACAACGATGAGTGCAGCGATGAAAGTCATCTTTGTAACGCTCGTGCCAGCTGTGTCAACAACCCCAGGTTCTTACAGCTGCTCCTGCAGAAAAGGGTACATTGGAAATGGACGATACTGTAACGGTAAGTACTGGATGAACAATGAAAGTGACATGAATATTTCGTTCATAGCTTTTCCCTTGATGTCTTTGTCATGCCACATCCAATGGTCACTTGCATTCAGTGCCAGCAGGGTACTAAATTTGGTATTTGTAAGACGTTTGTGAGAGCAACGTTTATTTTTGTAAGGACACAATCAGGGCGCGGTTAAGAATCAGATCAATAGAAATCAGTCGTGTTTGAAAGATCAAATGTGTTTTTATTTCATTATGTATCGGGTTTTGAAGCAATCTCTTTTTGGGTTTTACAGCAAGGCGCCCAAAAGTGTGACCACTTTTAATTAATTCACATTCTTTCGTGCGTGCAGACTACCCAATCAGAAGCCGAATAATTGCTATCCTTGACTTCTGATTGGATAGTATACGCGCACGGAAGAATGTGAATTAATTAAAAGTGGTCACACTTTTGGGCGCCTTGCTGTAAGTCTGTTTTCATATATGCGGAAAAATGGAGTCGCTATTCACTATTGTTTGTTTGTTAGTCAAACGTCGTAAACATTGGTAACTGAGCACGAAGATACTGAAGATCAAGGCTGAGATCGTGTTCAGCATTAAGTTGGGAATCTGCAGATTAAAAAAATGAACCATGTGCTAAAATGACGAACATACTAACCAAAATCGTTCTTATTTTTATTTAGACATCGATGAGTGCAGGGATGGAAACACACAGATGCGGCTTCAATGCGCGTTGCACAAATACTGACGGCTCTTACACCTGCAGCTGCAGTACTGGTTTCCAAGGTGACGGGATGTCATGTCATGATTTTGATGAGTGCGCAGATGGTGCCCACGATTGTCATCGAAAAGCTGTGTGCACTAACACTCGGGGCTCATATAGCTGTTCTTGTTCTAAAGGATATCACGGAAATGGCAAGCAGTGTGAAGGTAAGCAAGTAGATTCGTTTACCTTGTCTGATAATAAATCACAGTTATACGTTATACAGTAATCAACTGTAATAGTAACTGAAGACTTTACTTTTTAGTCGGGTAACTAGTAATCCGTTTACACAGTACTGTTCCCCATGTGACGCCCTGACCATTATTAATACAAAATAAAATAGAAACGGAATAAGAAGTGGAAGGTACGTTACAAGTTTAGTAAGTTTACTAGGTTTGAATTCAAGCGGTCTAGTAGAACCCTGCGTTTGAACAGATTGATTAGCAAGATATTTCGCACCTTTCCAGTTTGTGTCCGTTTAAACCCGATAAATGTTATCCTTTAGAAAGTTTTTGAATTGTTGGCAATGTTACATACCTTCTCTGTGAGTTGTTTGTAATATGAAGGAGTTGAACACTGTGAGTCAGTCTCCGACAATGTAGCTATAAATGCGACAAATGACAGGTCTGGAGAAAAGAAGATTCCACTCGACTCTCAATTGACTATCTGCTAAAATGACGAACATACTAACCACGATAACGATCGATCTTATTTTCCTTTAGACATCAATGAGTGCTGGGATGAAACAGACAGATGCAGCGTGAATGCGCGTTGCACAAATACCGACGGCTCTTACACCTGTAGCTGCAGTTCCGGTTTCCAAGGTGACGGGATGTCATGTCGTGATTTGGATGAGTGCGCAGATGGTGCCCACGATTGTCATCGAAAAGCTGTGTGCACTAACACTCGGGGCTCATATCGCTGTTCTTGTTCTAAAGGATATCACGGAAATGGCAAACAGTGTAAAGGTAAGCAGAGTCATATAGATTCGTTTACCCTGACTGATACTGATATAAATCATGATGATTATACGTTATACCTAATCAACAGCAATAGTAATTAACTGAAGACTTTATTGAGTAAGTAACTATTAGTCAGTTTACACAGTACTGTTCCCCGGTAACGCACTGGCCATATTAATACAAAATAAAATAGAAACGGAATAAGAAGAGAAAGGTACGTTACAAGTTTACTACGTTTATAGTCAAGCGGTCTAGTAGAACCCTGTATTTAAACAAGATTGACCTTTCCAGTTTGTATACGTTTAAAACCCGATAAATTTGATCCTTTACTAGAAAGTTTTTCGAATTGGTGGCAATGTTACATACCTTCTCTGAGAGTTGTTTGTGATATGAAGGAGTTGGAAGTTCCCCCATGCGTGTCCACCTCAAACATTTTTTTACACTGACTTCAGTCAATGTAGTTATAAATGCGGCAAAATAGTTCATGAGAAATGAAGATTCCAGTTGGCTCTCAATCAGTGCCTTTTTATAATATTTTTTTTTTTCCTTTCTCTCTTTCGCAGCTTCTTCTGCCAGACGCCAGGTGCCCGGCAACGGAGTAGTTCTATTTGTCGTGCTGCTTATCGGTTTTATATTATCGCTTTGTATGTGAAGAAGAGACTATTGATACTCTAAATGACTCTGTAAATAGCTACTTATTTGCCAAACTAAAAGTAATATTAATGAAGTGTAAATTACACTTGATCCTAGACACACACAAAAGAACATATTAATCTGCTTAGGTCGTTTCTTTATATGTTGTACATACAGGTAACGTTCTTATCTCATTTTAAAAAGAAAATCGACAAAAAAAGTGTTAAGGTTCTCAGAAAAACCGCATGTTATCCTCCTTTATTTAAGGAATTGAGTTTTGTAAACAAAATAATGTGACTAAGAAAGTTTGTTAAAGGAATGTGTGTTGCACTGTCAATCAGTCAGTCAGTAGTCCACTCCCTGAAATCTCTCTTTGCCCGCCCATAGGGACCGCCTGGGTTCAGACCCTATATAGGGCGGGGTAAGAGAGAGTTCAAGGACTGGACTAGTCAGTTCATTTATTTTTGTAATAAACGACGTCAGGCCGAGCGTGCGATGTTTGTCCCCGAAAGTGCTCAGGCCGCCTGAAATCTCATGCGAAGTTTTGGATCATATTTATTTCTGATTAAGGTCTCTGGCATGACGTCACACGACGCGTGGCCGAAACTAGACAACAACAACAAATTACCCGTGGTAACCAACGTAGCCCCACGGTAATTCTCCCCTCATCAGTGAGAGCGAGAGAGAGAGAGAGCCCTCGGACCGTGTATGCACAGTTCTACCATATACACAGTTCTACAGTACAACTTTCTCAGAAATCTGTTATTTAATTTCGACTGCGCACGGATCGTTTTCCGAGAAATTCAGTATAAAAAGTGGAATCAGTATCAGAACTCCAATAGCCTGTTCCAGGCGTTCGGATTGTGGGAGCGACGCGAAAAGACGCGCGAAGCGCTAAAACCCCTCGCCTTTTTCCTCGCCTTTCTTCGCGATTCGCACGTCTTTTCGCGTCGCTCACCCACTATCCGAACGCCTGGAACAGGCTAAACTCCAATATCTCTGCTGTCGCGCTGTCTGCAAGCCGTTATGGATACATCCAGCTCTGATGACTTCATTTATAACAGCAAAGATGGCTGCACGCAAATCCGCGTTCCCATCAGAATCCACCAAGTTGGACAGATGACAACACGTTGTACCAGGTCACTATGAAAGCCGGTTTGATTTGGCTGGAGGCTTATTAGGCACATCTTCGTACTGAAAAGTCCCTCGATAATTACTTGCAACACTATTAGAAGTAGAACCCGGGAAGTAGAACCAGCGGCAATTGCAACATTTAATATGAGGAGGCAAAGTAACGAAACATTTGTGAAAAACATAAACTGCCGTTTCTAAAAGTCATCATGCATTAGCTTGTCTTTTGTAATGGATTAAAAAAAAACAGTCGTTCAGTTTATTAGCTAATCACTGAGTGCATGGCCTGGAGTAGCAAAGCAGTTGTATATACGAGAAACCATCGATATACAATAACATGCTGACGTAATGAAGAGGTCATACGGAGACCATTTCGTCATGCATATAAACGAGTAACCAATAAAAGGTCTCCATATAATAAGGGGTTTTCCCGAATTCCGAGAATTGAAGATTCTTTGAAACGCTTAGGTTGCACTTCTGCAGTTGAGAATCGACAGGCTGTGAATCTTCTCAAAACTATATTAGCAAAGGAACTGATTATGTCACAATCTAAAACGAAATTAGCCTCCGAATACACGGAAGAGTACAGCCAACTTCCAACAGAAGAAGTCGATTTGCCAAGAAGAAAGAATCCTTGAAGTGGAGTAAAGTGACCTCCAACAAGAAACTGTTAATCGCGGGAGGATTCTTCGCTTTCCTGGTTGTTTTGACTGTCTGTCTTCTTCTCGCAGTAAAGCGTCCCAGTAAATCTCCTGAAAAGAAAGGTGGGTGCAGCCAACAGTGGTATTAATAGGATAAACCTTTAATAATTAGTGCTTCTGTAATGTAATCATACGGAGGCTAACTGACGGACGGTGAGTCAAGTACAATAACATGCTTGGCTTTGCATATTATACAGACATATGTACATCGATGTGTAGCCAGTTTCACCTACACTCTTATCCTCGTTTGGCCCGGGCTTAAGATTCCAGTTTGGGTTTAAATCATTCATAGTAGTTGTGAATCGACATTCCGAGTTGAAAAAACATCGCCGGAGATGAAAACTGCGTGCTGTCTCAAGTGGCATTTTTTCAAACTAGGACATGAACCATTTGATTCCGTTTTATCTCCCAAAACAGATGAAAAAGACAAAAGAAATTTGGCTACTGGGTTTAATTGTAGACTGCAGAAGTCTCTTTGTCATGCCAACGCCGCCTGTACAGCAGATCCCAAAGACCAGAAAACGTTACACTTGTGTTTTGCAACATTGGCTTTGAAGGAAATGGTTTCTGTTTGTCAAGGTAGGAGCACGTTTTAGACTGATTATGTACAATACAATTATATATGTAGTATATATGCCTTGACATATCTCTCCTGTGGCAGCCTTCTCTCAGTTGAAACCTGAAATACGTTAAAAATTCAGATCGTATATATGAGTTTCCACCCGAATTATTAAAAAGGTTCGAGAAAGGTCCCCCGCAAGCCCTCCCCCCATCTCCCGAATATAATCGCAGGGCTTATATGACCATATGTTCCTCTACTAACTATGGTTAGATGTAAGCTAGTTTAAAGGACGATAAAATTCCTTCCGATTAGTAACCCCCTATAGTAACCTTTTTCCATACGGTACGTTCAGAGCGTATTGATGTACATTTAATTGACTGTAGAGCTTGGCTTCTCTTTGTGTTTCATATCGTTATAAATTCAGCGGATAATATTACCTAAATTTTTTCAGAGCCAAACTCCCTTTTAAATATATGCCCCAAAATTCCTTCCGATGGTTAGCCCTTCCAAAAATAACCCTCGAGAATATAAGGGGTGGCGAATGGTAAATCCGAGACTTGCCGAGACGCCGAGACCCTGTTTTTAAAATCCGAGCCCGAGACTTAGCGCTCCAAAAATCCGAGCCCGAGACGCAGTGATCCAAAACTCCGAGAAAATAGAGTATATAAGAAGCTGCATTTTCGAGATTCAAAATTCGAGACTCCGAGACCGTCCTATTTCTGGCGAGCCCGAGATTCCGAGACGCTTTTTTTTTAAGCGCCGAGATTCCGAGACTCGGCTTAAATTTGCCGAGATTCGTTATTTTGATAGACCATTCGCCACCCCTAATATAAGCCCACCAAAAAAAAAGTGTGAACACAAATTCAAATTCAGCCCAGGGCTTAGAGTATCAGAATTTTAGCTGAATTTGATTTAGGTAATTCTGTAATAAATTATGAATACCCGGAATAGTGAACCCTTATCTATAATTGACTGACTGTCCAGTGTTTGACTATAACTGCAACAAATTCATTTGATGGACGTTTCCATAAGGTTCAGATTTATAACCAATTTTATAATTATTATTTATGCAGATATTGATGAGTGCTTATTTGAAGAACTTTCTTTGTGCCCATCTAACGCCGATTGTGAAAACGCTATGGGTTCCTACAGTTGTAGTTGTCTTCAAGGATTCCAAGGAGATGGGATTTCATGTCAAGATGTTGACGAGTGTAGAGCCAATATGCACAATTGCAGTGTTCATGCACTCTGCAATAACACTGTTGGCTCTTATGATTGCAGTTGTCTTCAAGGATTCCAAGGAGATGGGATGTCATGTCAAGATATTGATGAATGCAATCTAAGTGCACACAATTGCAGTGTTCATGCACTCTGCAATAACACTGATGGATCTTATGATTGCAGCTGTCTCCAAGGATTCCAAGGAGATGGGATGTCATGTCAAGATGTTGATGAATGCAATCTAAGCACTCACAATTGCAGTGTTCATGCATTCTGCAATAACACTGTTGGCTCTTATGATTGCACGTGTCTGCAAGGATTCCAAGGAGATGGATGGTCATGCCATGACATTGATGAGTGCAAGGATGGGACTCACAAGTGCCACAAGAACGCAATATGCAAAAACACAATAGGCGCTCACAAATGCACCTGTATTTCTGGGTTTTATGGTGATGGTCAAGTGTGTCGTGATGTTGACGAATGCCTGGATGGATCACATGCCTGCAGCTTCGAAGCGACTTGCAGGAACACTGTGGGTTCCTATTCTTGCTCATGCAATGGTGGTTTCCATGGAAATGGTCGTTTATGCTCTGACAACGATGAATGCAGCGATGGAAGTCATCTTTGTGACGCTCATGCTAACTGTGTCAACAACCCAGGTTCCTACAGCTGCACCTGCAGAAATGGGTACAATGGAAATGGACGATACTGTGACGGTAAGTACAGAATGAACAATGAAAGTTACATGAATATTTCGTTCATAGCTTTTCCCTTGATGTCTGCCAGGCTTACACCAGCTTTTGTCATTCCCATCCAATGGTCACTTGCATTCAGTGCCAGGGTACTAAATTTGGTCAGTTTGTAAGACGTTTGTGAGAGCAACGTTTATTTTTCCAAAGACACAATCAGGGCGCGGTTTAGAGAATCAGAAATCAGTCATGATTTTATTTCATTATGTATCGCTTTTTGAAACAATCTTTTTTGGGGTTTTATGTCTGTTTTCATATAATTTTTTAATTGAGAAGAATGGTGTCGTTATTCACTATTGTTTGCTTGTTGGTCACACGTCGTAAACATTGGTGACTGACCACTACGATCAAGGCTGAGATCGTGTTCAGCATTAAGTTGGGAATCTGTAGATTAAAAAATGAATTGAACAATTTTCATTGACTATGTGCTACTGAAATGAAGGACATACTAACCAAAATCGTTCCTATTTTCCTTTAGACATCCGATCGATGAGTGCTGGGATGGAACACGCAGATGCGGCTCCAATGTGCCGTTTTCTCATATTGTCTTTTTTCTTTCGCAGCTTTTTCTGCCAGACGCCCAGCTTCTTCTGCCAGACGCCCAGCCTCTTCTGCCAGACGCCCAGCTTTTTCTGCCAGACGCCCAGCCTCTTTTGCCAGACGCCCAGCTTTTTTGCCAGACGCCCAGCCTCTTCTGCCAGACGCCCAGTGACCGACAACGGAGTTGTTCTATTTGTCGTGCTGCTTATCGGTTTTATATTATCGCTTTGTATGTGAAGATGTTTCCCAAGAGACTATTGACACTCCTTATACTCTGTAAATAGCTACATATTCGCTATTCGCGCCGCTTTCTGCTGACAGAACGCCTGGAACAGGCTATTAGTATCATAAATCAAGGGGAATGTTCCGGTGTTGACCCTAGTATGGAAAAGAAGCGTTTAGTGTTTTTGGTTGCTTTTCAATTTTTAAACTTGCTTTAACTGAACTGGTAAAACAGGTTTAGTTGGTCATTGGTGTAAATAAAGTAGACATTATAATAATAATAATAATAATAATAATAATAATAATAATAATAATAATAATAATAACGGTTCTTAGAACGCATGTTGCGAAGCCTCAATGCGTTTACAAATAGCCTAAGAATAGAATAAAAGAAAAACAATGACTAGCTAATGTTACATTTAAACTAACTAAGATAACAATGTTATTAAAATATATAAAATTTACATCAATACATAAAAAATAAAAGATAAAAAAGGAAAAAACTTATACTAGCTAAAAATATGACAATTTAAAAAGACGAGTCTTTAAAAGTGTTTTAAACATGGAGAGTGACTCTGCATTTCTAACAGTTAACGGGAGTGAGTTCTGAGTCTCGGTGCAGCGATAGAAAAAGCACGGTCCCCATACGTAGAGGTCGTTGATCTTGGGACAGTGAGCCAGCCCTCCGAAGCAGAGCGTAGATTGCGTCTAGGGTGGTAACGACTCAAGAGATTCTTGATGAAATTATTGTGAAATTTTTAACGCATTAAGTATGAATGCAGATTGTTTTGCTCAAAAATTGCCTTAGTTTGTTCATCAGATCATTTCATTTAAATCTGTTCTAGATCTTGTTTTTTTAAGAGGCAGAAAGCCAAAACCCTGTTGTTATATTTTTTTATTATTATTTTAAGGTAAGGTAATGATATTTTAATAATAAAGTATATTATCATTTGTCTCACGATGTAGTCACTTGAATGTAGATCGCGACGTTTCGACTGCTTACTGCTAGTCTTCATCAGGCGATGGGCTCGACTGGTTACGTGTCACCATATCTAGCACGATGGCATGATATCTTTCTTTTTTCAAATCACCGTCCAGGAAAATACCGCGAAACAATCAGAATGCTCATCCGTGCTGCGCAAATTGCTTCACGTTTTCTTTTTCATAACGTAAGAGAAACGCAACATAGACGTTTTGCTCGCCTGCTTTTTATAATTCTTACGCATGCTTGAAATGATGGTTGCGGTCGAGTTAGGGCCTCCACAGACTAGAGAGATAGTTTAGTTTTCGATCATAAAAAGTTGTCGATAACAAAAAAGCCAGTGTGTGAAGCTAAGGCCCTTAGATATCGACAACTAGCTTCACACACTGGCTTTTTTGTTATCGACAACTTTTTATGATCGACAACTAAATAGTTATCGACCGGAACTATCTCACTAGTCTGTGGAGGCCCTTACAGCGGTTTTCAATTGAGTGTAGAATGTAATCGCTGAATTGCTTTGGTTAATTTAATTGCTTTAGTACGCTCTGTGATTAGTTTAAAAAACTCGCACCACCTACTCAACCAATCAGATACAAAACCGCGCGATTTGCGCGTTTTCCCGCGCTTGGTGCAGGTTTAATACGTGTATTTGCTTCGAGCTATCATTTTACGACACTTGATGGAATTACTAAGCAACACTTACAACAACACGTTTTTCAGTTCAGATTCTGGACACTAAAAGCTGTTGGTGCTAAATTTATCACAAGGAGCTCTCACATCAAATTAGAATAATAGTAATTCAGAGCTTTGTCAACATCAGTTCGAGTAGAAAGTCTATACGAATCGTACGAATGTTTACTAACAGTTCTTCAGTTCCGTTTCAAACTTCATCATTTGTCTGATTGACTATTTACATGTTGAAGGTCGGTAGAAAACACATAGCCTTTTTATGTCTTGTTCTACGTACATTCCTCTTTCAACTAAAAGGATAACTGGCCGGAAAAAAATTAACATTGGAAAAAAAATTAAGAGAAATAGCCATTTGTAAATTTCACTGAGATGAAGGGCGGTCGCGTTAAAAGAGAAAACTCGTACTGAAATTCAGATTAAAATCATTAAATACATTTGCGCCTGTTTTTATGCATGAATAAATTATCTCAGCGCCAAATTTGTGAATTTGTTCAACTTTAAAATTTTGACTATTGTATGAGAAAGGGGCTAGGGCGCAAAGTAGGGGAATAATTATATCGAGCAAATTGCCGTTGCTTTTTCATGCATCTCAGTTTTTCTTACAGTACAATTAAAAAAGAACTAGTCAAGAAGTTGATAGCAATTAACTCAAAGTAGAAGAGGAAATGATTAGGCAGAGATTTGTCTATAAATCATGACAACGTAAATACTCAATTTCTAGCCATAACCAGGAACATTGACAAGTATATGACGTATATATATCTCAGCGATTTCTCTGTTGAGATTTATCTTGATATATATTTTATTGAAGGTCAAGACTAAAAGTTGATAACATGTAGATTCAAGCTAATTATTCGTAAAGTTGTCAATTAATTTCTATGAGTGGGAAATGTGCTTATCGTCCCGACGGACGTAAAGAAATTATTTATCTCGATGATCCATGCATGGCCTTTTAGCATAGTTGTAATAAAGAGCAGGCATTAACGAAATTAAAACTTTTGTTTCTAAATGGAATCGGACTATTATAAATTCAATTCCGTAATTACGGCTTATCAGTCTTTAAAAGTTTATCTTACTTTATACGATATCTTTTCGGTCTTTTCCCATCATCACCTATATTGCCCCTTGCAGGCCAATTACATCATTTCCTTTCTTTTGTCCTTTACTTATCGTTCAAAGTGCCGAGATCTATTCCCTGCAGCTAAAGTGATGCTTCTTAAAGTTTAAACTGGCAAAATTAAAGGTTTTCTGTTGTCGTTGTTATGGGCAACAATATTTCTGCGCTTTCCTTCTTTCTCCCGCGCGAAGCAGCTTTGTTCTCGCGCGAATCCACGCGCAGGAGATGCGCGTCTTTTTCTTGCAGCCGGGTCGACTTGGTTCTTCGTGTTGTACTTTGCAGGCGACTGCTTCCTCGTTTTCGCCGAGACAGCACAGTTCTAAAACCTCTTCTGTAATTCTCGTTGAAAATCACGTAAATATACGGGTTCACCGCTGAGTTGGCGTGCCCGAGATACAGGGTGAGAAAATCCATGTCGTACGGCAGACCGCAAACATAACGATCCGACTCCGCGAACATCACGAACATTCTCACGTATAACGGAAACCAGGATAACGCGAACACGATCACCACGGTCACCAACATCTTCAAGACTTTTCTGTTAGTCTTTTCTTTGTGTTCTTGATTTGAAGAGAGTTCTTGACCCGGTGCTCGCCGTCGCCACAATTTTAACATGATGACCGTGTACAGCGACGCGATCACCGTCAAAGGCAAGGCATAAAACAAAACGAACAGCGCGATCGTGTAGTCCCGTGGAGCGGTGGCCTCGTCAAACAGGGGACTCCACTTTTCCACACACTGGGCGAGGCCTTTCTCACCAGTGGTCGTCGAGACGTAAAGTTGGGGACCTGAGACGATGATCGACGACAACCACGACGCTATAATGATACCTTTGGCAACGCGAAATGTGATGACACGTTTTAGCGGCCTGAAAATGGCGAAAAAACGATCGAACGCGATCGCGCAGAGCGTGAAAACAGAAACCGAGATGGAGAGGGTTTGCGCAAAGCTCAATAGCTTGCAAAGCGTTTCTCCTAACCAGCCACCTACAGCCCAGACATCCAGCCCATGGAATATCCAGTACGTTGTTGGTAGCATGTTGAAGACGGTGGTCAAGAGGTCGGCCAAGGACATGTTGATGATGAGGTAGTTTGTAATGGTTCGCATTCGTCGGTTTTTGTGTACAACGCGGACGACCATAGCGTTTCCAAACAGTGAAAGCAGGATCACTAAGATGTAGGCAGCTGCTTTGAAGCCTTTGACATACTTGTTGGCGTTCGGTTCAGGGCAAGATGCATAATCTTGATCGGTTTCCGCAGGCACGCTTGATGCCGGTAGAGTTTCGTTTAACATGACGAGCGACCTGAACAAGCTAGCGGGAAGAAGAAAGCCACGCGGTTCTCGACAAACGGCAAACTTCCAGTCCGTAAAGTGGGCTTTTACGTTCGATTAGCAGCGGCCACTTTTAAGAGCTTTTAAGTTGTCCTTTCACCGAGCTGATTAACCCTTCTTAACTGCACGCTCTCTCTGTCCGGCTAGCCGCGCAGTCTGCCAAAAAGAGGCGCGCTCCTTGAAAGGCGATCGAAACAAAACAAGAATTGAAAACAAAAAATCTGCAACATTATATGTTCGTGATATGTTTACAAAGGCTCGGTTTTAAAATGCAAATTCTTCACTTGATGAACGTTGTGATTTAGGTGTAAATTAAGTTAAGACGCTTTCTGATCAAAGTAAATCCTGTGACACACTTCGCCAATTTTGGAAAATGATTGCGGATATCGGCTTCAGTGCTCGGGGCTTTTGTTCAATAGATGAAGATAAACATAATCATAACATAATGCAGTGTGTAATCTTTCGACGATTTTATTACTTTTTACTATATTCTTGAATGTTAAAAGAAATTCGAGCGTTAAATTCAAGTCATTGATAAAATGCGCATAAAACTTTCACCTCAAAGCCTGACAGGTATAAATGATTTATTAGACTTGAACACGGCCAAGAAAGCTTGCATTTTTGCGGATTTCCATAATAAAAATATAACAAACTTACGCGTTGGCAAAGAAGAATGTTCCATTTAGTCTGAAATGAGAAAGTACTAGTACTTGAACTCATCATAAGATCAGCAAAAACAAAATCTACCGAATGGACAATTGAAAATGACTGTTTTTATTAGCAATAAATTCGGCATCTTCCAAGAATTGATACGAGAATAAACACCTGTTTTTAATATCATCGCTCCACAATCTTTCCTTGAGTCTAAACAATTCGCCGTATTCCGATACCTCGCCTACAGCCATAAAATAATTATCAGTAATAAAGTTTGTACCAAAACAGTAAAGAAAACAATCTTAACTTTGTTCGTCGTAGGCATAATTCAAAGGAACAAAATCTCTCCCTCTTGTTATTGGAATCTACTGAGTAAGATTGATATGTGCTTTATTAAAAGCAAAGTTTGTTTGCCGCCGGCCAACTAGAAGTTTCCGTCTTCTTCCTTTTGTGGCTTGTGGCCTTTTTTTCCTTAGATAAAACAATGATAATTTAAGGAGCATTCGCTGATCTAAGTTCTAAAATTAACAACGACATTTCCTTGACAAAGGACTAAAATTTATACTTTCTTCTGGATTCAACATCGTGTCTATTCTTCTCAAGTCTCGTGCTAAATGAGTGATTCGCATTAAAATAGCTCGTTATCAGAACGGAAATCCCCCATTAGTAAGCCAAACGCGTGTTTAGACATCATGACAAGGCCGCTAAAATGAAATTCGTATCCCTATTTAAGAAAGAGGAACACACAAATTATTTTGTGACAAATCAAAAAGTCTTCTTTTATGAAGACCACGCAATGAGGAAAAATAATCAGTTAACTGGGGAATGGATGACGTGTTAGGTGTTTGCGCACTTTACTGTCACAGTGGTATTCGGCTTTGAACGTGCCGCCTTTAATTTCAAAATGAATATACGAAACTAAATATTTTATTTTCCATCATATCCTTGGTGGCAAACAAGAATACTTGGGCCCCAATTATTTATCATTCAACAAAATTGTCACGATGCTCATATATGGTCTAGAAGCCCTTGTTATCTGTCATCCATCATGGCAGATATTCTGCGGTATACATACGGACACCTACGGGCCAAAAAAAAAAAACACAAAGAAAATAGGCGCACTGGGATCGCAAAATCTGGCCGTTGGCCGCATTACGAGGTGGCCGTATTAAGGGGGGATTCTACCTGAATTTCAATGAAATTTTAAGAGGTTTAAAGAAGGGATAGAAGGGGGAAAAAAAATTTGGAACACCAACAGACAGTTGATACCCACGCGGGTGCTCTTGCGTGGTTATCAACTGTCGTCAATGTCAGTCAATCTACTAATTTTTAACTTCAAATTCTAATTTTAAAACTACATTAAATCTTCAATATTTCTTATTTCCCTAAATTTTACAACTCCTTTGCATGAGAAAAACTATTTCCTCCCCAAAATACCCAAAAACCACCCAAAAATTTACAGAACACCCCATAACATAGATTCATGGGATGAGCTAAGAGTTTTTGGATTGCTTGAAACGCGAACGAGATATTTCCATTAAACCCATGTTAAGTGGCGGAAAAATGGCATTCAGGTGGACTCCCGCCTTAAAGGGGTTTTTATATACAAGAGATTAAGTGCGATTTCGCCGGGCCAAAAAGAGGTTGCCGTAATACACGGGGTGGCCGTAGGGCGGGCAATTCCACTGTATGTAGCTATATAGTTTGCCATATTTTGGATTTGGAAGTGCACTCAAGAAGACTTGTCCGACTGACATACATATTGGAAAGCGCGGCTGATAAGTTTGAGAGGACTTTAGGTCATTTCGATGCTTTTATGACATTTTTTGTACAAACTGGTTCCAGAATCAGACAGCAAGCTGCGTTATCACTGGATGCTAAAGGGGGGGGGGGGGGGGGGGGGTCTTGCAATGGAAGCTAATCAGCTGGCTAATGCGGGGGAATATCTCATTAAAAACAGCTTCATCTCATTTGCATTAGAAAAGATTCATCCGCATTAGCCTCCATTGCAAGCGAGTTCCAGTTCATACGGAGAATCAGCCTAACGGAAGGCTGGGGTGAGAGTGCAAATAATCATCCCGTGTCCATTCTCGGCCCCAGAGCCTTCCGTTTCTTGACTGAGTCATGCGCAAAAGAGATGGTCGAGAATGCTGCGCTCCGATCAGAGGAGTCGGACTCCTGCGCGCTTAGCGACGAAGCCGTGCTGTAAAAACAATCATAGTTGATCAAGGCTCGGACTGTTTTGATCGGCGTTAAATGATTGGTGGGTGAAGCCTAAAATATCCTCAGAAACACTGACAGACTTCAAGGATGACTCATGAAATGAACGCGAATTTAAAAAAATCGCGTAAATTTAAGTGGAGCGGTTTATCTCAGCGTCCATAATAAAGTGGCGCCTTAATTTCCACGACACTAATTTCTATTCAAATTTTGACTCAAAATTCAAAATTCTGGACTAATGAATAGCGAGTAATTCGAACATTTAACGAGCAACTTTTTATAAGATTTCAAGTTCCAGCTCGACTCCTCGTTCTCATAGATATTTTGTTCCTCGCATATCTGGAGATCTGGCTCTTTTCTGTTTTGCTCTGTTGTTTATTTAACATCTGTTTGCCATTCGTGTTAATTTCCTTCATCGGCAAATATTTCCTTTTCATTCGCGTTAATGTCTTCTTTTTTTTCTTTTTTTGCGTTAATGTCTTTTATTTTGAACGATTATGTCGTTCCATTCGCGTTAACTAAGTCGCGTTAATTAGAAAAACGTTAATAAACACATTTTGCTATAATATAAATGTATAAACACAATTTCCTAAAATAACTGAGTTAGTTTCAGGGACTCTGTGATTGGCTCTGTGTTAATTTGATTTATTTTTTTCATTCGATCGGTCGGTCGGATGGACTTGTCAGACGAGGAGATCATCACAACTTGGGGGGACAAGGGACTAGTACCCGGGACTTATCCCGTCCAGTTGGACCAGCTTGATTAGATGTCTTAGATGGGCCAAATTTCGGAACTAATGCAGATACATGTTTTACTTAAAGTTGTACTTTAATTTATTCGTATGTTATTACTGCAGAAATGTAGGAGAACGAGAATGATATTATTCAGTCAGTGACACAAGCTACTCGGAAAAAAATTCCGAGTTCCCCCAACAGTGAGGAGTCGAACCTAAAACCTTAACCTTGAAAAATAGCCCTTAAGGTGGCTCCATAGGGTTTTCATATCTGGTGAGGCGCACGCGTGAGTTACATTTTGAAAGTTGTTTTTCACGTTCTTTTTTACTACCAGTTCACCCAAACCTTCCAGAATGTAATAAGTAATGCTGAAATAGTGTTCGTTAACCATCCCTGATAACATATTGACTTTAGGTCTTGAATTAAAACTGTCCAAACAAAGGAGTTTGTCAATGCTTACGAAGCTTTAATTGTAAATTTCTTCAATTTCCTTCGGTGAAAGTTTCTACAATTTTCACAATATATAAAGTCTGCCCAGATAAGAATTTTAATGAGGAAAAAAATTGGGGTTGTCAAGGCAGCTCCTTCGCTTTTTACAAAATTGTGTTTTTTGCCTTTGCGTAAAAACGGGTCTTATAAATTTTCCTCAAAAACGGGCACCAAGTAAAGCAAACTAAGCATAACCTTTCCGCTAAGTTTTACGAACTTTCACCGAAGGAAACTCGAGAAAACAAAGACGAAAGTTTCTCATTTTGCCCTACAAATACGTCATAAAATAGGAACTCTTCAAGATCGCTATTTGAGCATGCGTGAACTTTCGATCGATGAGGTTTGTTTACCGGGCGTTTTATGCAATCACCTTGGACGAAATTTACAAATTCGTCATCTTTGGAAGTTCAAACAGCAATATCTCGGCTTAAACATAAGTTATAAATGAATGTTTACTTTGAAATGCTTGACATAGCTGCAAAAACTCGAGCCATGCAGTTCACTTGTTCACATTTTTTGCGTAAGCTCGCGTCAGCTCGCGCGCGCTTATTGGCAAAAGCTTGCGTAGCCAGCGCGCGCGCGCTCATACTCTATGCAGCCACCTTAATATATACCATCATTCCTTTCCACAAATGTAGAAGAATGTTGTAATAGGCCCTTTGCATAATACGGTCGCATGACCATGTCAATCATAAAAATAGGTGGTAGTACAAAATGGTTGCCATGGAAATGAAATGGAAAGAGCATGATGAAATTAGTAAGGTTGCCAATTTTGAGACCGCTGTTGCTTAAGCGTGAGATTTTATGGTCGTTTGAAAGTTCGAAAAATTTAAAGGATTTGTATGGCCAATATGGCTGGAAAAATGTTTTCGAACTTTCAAACCACTATAAAATATCACGTTTACGCATCTGCGATCTCAAAATTGGCAACCTTACTAATTTCATCATGCTCTTTCCATTTCATTTCCAAGGCAACCATTTTGTACTACCACCTATTTTTATGATTGACATGGTCATGTGACCGTACTATGCAAAGGGCCTATTGACTGCTGATGGCGTCTTTTTCAGGCTAAAACCAATCGCTACTTTGTCGCACGCGTCATTTTTCCCGCGCTTGATGTCGGTCACGTGAATTTGCTTCGAGTTCTCATTGGTTCGTTTTGTTTGCGTATACTGGGATTGGCCATTGTGACTGCTTTAGTTTTGGTTTCACGACACTCAATTGAAAACCGCTCTATATCCTAGCCAATACAACCTATAATCTGATATCGAGAGTCAACTAGAATACAGTTGAGATCCTGGCTGATCAAAGAGCGGATAAGTCTAAAAATTAATAAAATTTATCAATAGTATGTACGCTTGCACAGTACAGTGGAGAATTTTAGTCGATTGTAGGACGCAATTTCCACTCTTTGCGGCTTGTGATACAATGTTTCCCCACTGACTTTTCGAGCGTTAGCACTGTCTACTAAAGCTTTGAGGTGACCGCCATTTACATAAATTTGCTTTTTCAAGACTTCCGTCAGGCAACTGAACGCTGCAGAGCAGGGTGGTTAAATCTTCTTCCGCCCAACCTCTCGATCCCAGGTTCTCTCACCCACTGTGTTTTTGTCATCAAGGAAAGAAAAGGAGAGAGAGCCTGGGATCGAGGTTGTTTTCCGTTCTGCTGTGTGACGTCATTAGTCACGCTCGTCGCGCGTCACCGCCCGCGCACGGCCCGCGCGAGACTTATATAGTCCCGCGCCTGCACACATGCCTAGACAAACAACGTACTCTCCCTTCCACCCTAATCCGTTCCGACTAAACCGAGCGTAATTAATTTTAAAGTTGTATAACAACCGAAATTGTGGTTTTGAGTTACTTAGTTTAATATAGTCTCTTTAATCTTTTCTACAAACTGATCACAATCTCCGTATTTGTTTGGCAGTTGTATTGTGACATGAACAAGTAGAGGGAAACAAGCACATAAAAAATCGAAAGACTCATCCATTGTTGAACCCACACGTCATGCGCGGATGGTCTTCTAGAACTACTGTTTGTTCGCTGGGATCAATTTGGCCACCGAACCATGTATTAAAGACTCGAAATGCAAAAGTTGATTGAGAATTTTCTTTGCAACGAATGTTGACCAGTTTTGGGTTGCACACATTGTTGTGAAATATTGTTTAAATATGGAAGTAAAAAGCTTTCAAGTCCAATTGTGTGGCACTCCTGTAAACTTTTCTATTATATTCCATTCGTTTCGTTTGGCTGATTTTCATGAATTCATTTGCCTAGTCAAGCCGTGAAACGCTGCCACAAAAGTAGGTAGATGAATATAAAACGTTTCCAAGAATTGTTTTAGGTATATGGAGCAAGGCTGGGTGAATTTATATCACACATTGCTGCGAGAAATTGAAGTGAACTATTGCATTGTGTCGAATTTAGACAAGCAGAGAATTTAATTGGAAAGAAATGCGGACCGTGCATGTTATATTAAAGAGCTTGGTATAGAAACACAATGGGCCGAATATTTAAACAAAGTCTAGATCAGTCTGGGGCCTCCACAGACTAGAGAGATAGTTGTCGACAACTATTTAGTTGTCGCTCATAAAAAGTTGTTGATAACAAAAAAGCCAGTGTGTGAAGCTAGTTATCGATAACTAAGGCCCTCAGTTATCGATAACTAGCTTCACACATTGGCTTTTTGTTATCGACAACTTTTTATGATCGACAACTAAATAGTTGTCGACAACTATCTCTCTAGTCTGTGGAGGCACTTAGTCAGCGCTTGTATCACTGACTAAATAATATATTTCTCAGAGAATTAATTGTGGCATTAAAACGTTTTCCACTACTAACCCTTTTACTAACTTCTTTTACATTCTTTTCTTTTGGCAGATTTTCATTAATTCAACATATTTAGTCCCTTCTGCCAAAGCAAACACAGCCCATAGCTCGAACGATTTTGAAAAGTGCTCACATGTTGAAGTACAGCCTCCATCATTTATTCACTTCAACCCCATCCGTTCGCTAATTCTTTTCAATCACTTCATTGCCACTCAATTTTTGTTTTATAAAATTCATTTTGTCAGCGCGTTTTTGTTAGAAAAATACTCCCAGAACGTCAAAGTTTTTATGAATGCGGGATGTGTAAATATACTGAAAAGTATGGCCAAACTGTAAAATGTGTAAGAGTTGGTGGGACGAATATCCCAAGCGCGCGGATCGAACGCCGCACACTTTCCAGCATAAAACATACTCTCCCTCCCACCCTCCGATATCCCTCCCTCTCTCAGCCTTGAACAATAGTAATTTCAAATGAAGTTAAGCGTAGATAATTAAGTTGTGTTGGTATTATGCATAAACAGCAGAACTGGCGCGGTTTTAAGTTAATCAGGTTATTAATCACTCTGTTGTGGTTACCTGTTCCGATAAACTGATCATTCCCTCCCTAACTCACATATTTGCTTGGCAGTAATTTCATATCGTTAAACTGAGTTAAGCTGGACTTTTACCGTATGAAATACTTCCAAGCAAATAGACCTGTATGAGATTTTACGCAGGGTTGATCGTGATCACAAGATTTGTTAATTAAAAAACAGATAGAAACCCGACGACCTTCGGACATTAGTCACTGTTATGGATAGAAAAGCAGAGAGTTTTGCATTACAATAGAGCGCTATATTTACAAACGATTATTGATATGTACAAGAACCTTTTCAGGCTGGTGGGGTCGCGTGGGATAGTTTTCGCACAAAACTTCTGCATTTCAACGTTACTGGATTTGTTCCAGTTTTTTCCCAACAAATTCAAACAACGCACGTGAACTTATGTTAAAACTCGTACAGCTTTCAATCTACGTTTTGCGTTGATGGCCTTCTAGAACAATTTAATTCTGTGATCAATGTAGCCAACCAAGTGAGACGGTCACGGATTAAAATAGGTAGCAAAGTTTGCCGAGAATTTACTTTGTTCAGAACGAATATAAAAAGTATGTATGCAACTACGACACAACGCAATGTTACGAGAAGTTAAGCTGGACTACTGCATTTGCAGTGTTAAACAGAATGAACTGTGGAAGTTAAATGTTTTCAAGTCCGATTGTTCTGGCACCCCTATTTAAAAAACTTTTCTATTATTTTCCATTCGTTTCGTTTGGCTGGTTTTCATGAATATATTCAGTCCCTCCCGACCTAGTAAACACTCTATTTCTCACGCGAACAAGTTATTATTGAATATTGGAAATGTTTGCCGGTGTATCTGAGAAAAACTTGGAATTATAAAAACTGAAAAACGACAAATTTCAATTCACTAGTCATTCAAGATTCGTCTGTGGAGGGTTTTTTTTCTACATGGGCACGTATACAAATCGAGTCTTTTGAATTAAAGGGACGCTACTTAAATACTTATGATTGTTTCGCTTCAATCCATTTATTTTCGCGTTCAGTCATCCATAATATTGCGGCGTCGTAGTAGTAATTTAATTAAAGCATCGCGTCTAAGATGTTTCTTGAATGAAAGCAAGAGTAAAACGCAAGGCTAGAACAGTACAATTTTACTCAACGAGATAGAAAAAGCTCCTGTTTCATTTAGACACTTTTTGAGAACGTTTATTCGGGCGAAGAGAAAATTTTGTTTCTGAACTAAAAAATAGCTGGTACGCATTCATGTGCAGTTTGTTGTTAAGTTTGTAGCACTGCACACGCATATCTATTAAAACATCTTTTTTATTTTTGTATATTTGTATTTATATATCATTTTATTTTGTACTGCACCCTGAAACTTGCGGGCCGACCTTTACAGGATCTTGCAAGTCAAACATGTAGAGTACGGTATGCGTGTATCAAATTATTCAGCACCGCATAGCGTTAGACTAAAGCCACTGATAAACAATAAGAAAAGCAATACAATCGGCTTGTGAAATCACAAAGAGAAACCAAGTCTTCAATAGAAAAATAAAACAAAACAGAATGCTAACAATATGACTGTGCAAAAGATTTAGAAGATTATATTGAAAAGCTCAGATCTATAGACTAACTGTAGCGTTGCAAGCAAAATACGTTTTTTACTGAAAGATTTTATGTTACCCTCCATATAACACACTTGAGTCAATTTGACCCTGGGGTTGGGCTAATTGTGTTTGTGTTTCTAGAAAGATGGCTTTGTATTTTGCATTCGAATGAATCTTTGTTTTTTGGTTTTCAACTATGCGTATTTAAAAAAAAGCAGCCCTCCTACGCACTTCAAAGTTACACTTGAATGAGTCGTAAGTACACAGTGCACTTTTACTTGTACAACGTAAGCTGAATTGAAGAAGCGACGAAATCTAAATTGCAACGAGATAGAATTTAAACAACCAGAAATGCTATCAGTCCATCTCATAGGCAAGCTGCGTAAGAATAAAATAAGCCTTGAAGGGCCAAAGCAATTTTTACGGGTCATTAAAGCCGGACAGGATTTAAATAATTTGCATTCGCCAAAACAGTTTATAGCACACACTCAGAAAACATACTGCATTGAACGTGTTTTAAACTAAAGAAACACACTCGGCATTTAGCTTGATTGCATGGAAGTTTTACAAGTATGTCGTTTTAAGTAAAATAAATTTTGTTCAAGATTCAGGAAGAGAGATTTTGGCCGAGTTTTTCACGCATGCCTGCTCAACAAAAAAAGACCTCTTTGACGCTCTTTTATCCTGTTAGCGTGTAAACAAAATTCGGCATTGTGCACCCTGAACGCCCTTCCAAACAAAGGACGCCTTCAACCGAGCGGTCAGATATATGCAAGTATTTTTAATAAAAGAACATCGTGGACTGAATTTAGAGTTATTCACTGCTTGGCGTCGCTAGGGTCGACAACCTGACAGTTTAGTAAAGACATCAGTTCGCTCCAAGATGGTTCGTGTAGCTGTTCTAGGAATTTTGCTTGTCGTGTGCATTGCAAGCATTGATGCTTTCCCAAGAAATAGGCTTGATCAGCGATCGGGTAAGTTTTTGCTTTTATTTTATATTATTTATTTACTTTTTTAGACAAAATTCTCGAAGGTAGTTACGCCCCTAGTCCGTCAGCTCAGTCATAACAGAACCCAGTTCAGATAAATTTGAGTTAAAAAAAAAATGCTATGCAATGCAAAGTGAAATGGTCGAGTCTTGCTGATCCAATTGCTTGAAAGATTCGGGTACAGATAAAATAAAAAACAGCTAAATAGTGATGGAAATGAAGCACAGATGGATTTGCGGGGTATGGAATATTTTCTATGCGAACTGACAGTAAGCCTTTAAATTTGATGGGGCAAAATAAATGTGTTAATTTCGCTTGTTTGAACCTATTAATAAAAGGAAACAGAGTTTCCATTGAACGAAGATTTAGAATTCATTTCCTTGCATTAAAATGGCCTTTAAGTGAAAGTGCATATTAATGAAAGAAATGATTATGGAATTTTTGAAGTTTCTCTATACCTATTAGAAAAAAAACAGGGAGGGAACCACTTTCAGAAATAACACTCCTACACTTAGGGAGCAAAAAGGGAGGACGAATTTTATATGATTTGTTATCAAAACCGAAGCAAACAAGCTCAATATAGTTTGCACAAAGAGCGTTTCTAATGCTCGCTCAACCGAAAAACTTGCGCTATAGATGCAAGTAACTTCTCAGGGAGTCTTGTAAGCGGGAGAAAATTGACAGTGGCTCTGTATGGCAAAGGATTATTTCGCCAAAAAGATGCAAATTTTGAATACTTTTGATCGGCATTAGAACATACTGTTGCCACGCCACTCTGGACTCTAGTGTGGATCTGGGTGTGCCAAACTTCACGGCGCAATGATGCTTGGCTAATTCACGTTTTTGGGGGGAGTGGTGTGCAAAAGATTGAAGGTTGCCGGCTGTGGGGAGGGGTGGAGCGAAGTGGTGTGGCGTCTAAGCTATTTAGCATATATGGGCACTATGCTAAGCAAAGCGTGGCAAAATTTATACAATAGCTTGATTAGAAGGTCGCTGGATATAGCGAAATCACTTTCGGGTGTAATTTTTAAAGCGAGAATGGTTAGCTAAAACAACTGTTTACCTTGATACATTTTTCAACCGTCGCCAAACACAGCACTTCCTAAACGAAGAGGACGAAGAGTTTGGTACAGATTTCAAAACGCAGCGAACGAAAACAGCTTTTGAAGTACAAATGTCAACAAAGCTTGAAATGTTGTTAGGCAATTGTTATTGAGAACAATTATAATTAAAAAATATTCAATCTTCGTCCCTGTTTACCTTAGGACAACAATTCTCAACAGGATAAGAGTTAATGTGTACAAGGCGTTTTCTACGCGAAGGTGAACTTTATTTACTTCCAAGAAACGTTTACAACAGGAATTTTGTTTTCAACTTTCGAATGCATTATTTGACACTTTGGTTTTAATCTTTTCAGCCCTAACAGTGATCAAAATCTAATTTCTCTTTACAATATCAATGCAATATCGAGCATGAAGGTTATGAGAATTGACGAACTGATCACTAAGATAAACCTTTGGTGATATATACACCTAATCGTGCAATGTTTGGTATGCTTTGGAACTGTTTACTGTCAAAATTTCCATCATTTTATCTTTAATGTCTTTTTTCCTTTCTTCTGTGGTGAATTTGACTAAACAAACCGTCGAATATTATCGTTTTTGAATTGTTTTTGAAGACAATTTGTTGCCGGAGACAACCGCGAATCAGAGACGTGCAGCCGCGCTTTTGGCGCGAAATTTAGCATAGTTTTTTCTTTGTAAATTTCCCTCAAATTGCTCGCTTCGTCAACATTTTCCTATTTTGACTGTTTAAGTTTGACTGTAATTCGTAACATTTTGCTTTGAAAAATTCAGCTATAATGAGTACAGAGTTTGTCGTTTTTTCTCAAACTGCCCCGACTTGGGGCAAATCACGTCAGTCACTTGATTAGATAAAGCGTCTGATTAGTTGGTTCCGAATTTGAATACGGTAAAGTCTTGAATGGAATACATAAAAGACATAAAAAGTTTAGGGTCAAGGATGTAATAGGGACCCCTCTACTTGAAATATTCTCGCTAGTTTCCAACTCCCTCTCTTCCCCCACCAAGGCCATAATAATAAACAGGTTACTTGCATTGATTAAAATAAACCAAATCTGACATTTTGTATGATTATTTTCAAGGACACGTCAGAAGTTCTGACCCACTGCACAAAAGAAATGCAGCATTGCATTCATTGAGAGATCTCTACCAACGTCATTACAGCTCAGTTAAAGGAAGGCCTCTGTCGCAGGTTGAATATGAACTACAACAAATAAGAAAGATGGACGAGGCAGTGGAAGAAGAAAGCACTGAGGCAGAGGAAGAAGAAAGCACTGAGTCGGCTGAGGTGGAGGAAGAGGGGGAGGAGGGTGAAAAGGAAGAAGAGGAAGAGGAAAAGGAAGGAGAGGAAGAAGAAGAGGAAGAAGAAAAAGAAGGAGAGGAGGAGGAAGAGGAAGAAGACAAAGAAGGAGAGGAAGAAGAAGAGGAGGAAAAAGATGGAGAGGAAGAAGAAGAGGAGGAGAAAGAGGAAGGTGAGAAACAAGAGGAAGAAGAAGAGGAAGAGGGCGAAGAAGAGGAGGAGGAAGAAGAAAAGGAAGGAGAGGAGGAAGAAGAGGAGGAAGAGAAGGAAGGCGAAGAGGAGGAAGAAGAGGAAGAAGAAGAAGGAGAGGAAGAAGAAGAAGAGGAGGAGAAAGCCGGTGAAGAGGAAGAGGAGGAGGAAGAAGAAGCTGGTGAAGAAGAGGAGGAGGAGGAAGAAAACGAAGGTGAAAAAGAGGAAGAGGAGGAGGAAGAGGAGGGTGAAAAGGAAGAGGAGGAAGAGGAAGAAGCTGGTGAGAAAGGTGAAGAAGAGGAGGAAGAAATGGGAGAATGGGAAGAGGAAACACAAGAGGAAAAAGGACAAAAAAATGAGGAGCAGGAGGCGGAGGAAGGTGAAAAGGAAGAAGAGGAGGAAATAGAAGAGGGAGACAAAGAGGAAGAGGAGGAAATTGAACAAGGCAAAAAAGAAGAGGAAGAAGAAATAGAGGAGGGCAAAAAAATAGAAGAGGAGGAAATAGCACAAGGTGAAAAGGAAGAAGAAAAGGAAATAGAAGAAGGCAAAACCCAGGAAGAGGAGGAGATTGAAAAAGGTGAAGATCAAGAAGAACAGGAAATAGAGGAGGGCGAAAAAGAGGAGGAGAAAGAAGAAGAGGAGGGTGAAAAGGAAGAGGAAGAGGAAGGAGAGGCAGGTGAAGTAATGGAAGAGAAGGAAGAAGAAGAAGGTCAAAAAGAGGAAGAAGAAGAGGAGGAGGCTGGAAAGAAAGAAGAGGAAAAGGAGGAGGAAGAAGGAAAAGAAGAAGAGGAAGAGGAAGAGGAAAAGGGCGAGGAAGAGGAGGAGGAAGAAGAAGAGGCTGGTGAAGAGGAAGAGGAACAGGAGGAGGAAGAGGGTGAGAAGGACGAAAAGGAGGAGGAAGAAGAAGGCGCAGAAGAGGAAGAAGAGGAGGAAAAGGAGGGTGAGGAGGAGGAAGAAGAGGAAGAAAAGGAAGGCGAGAAGGAAGAAAAGGAGGAGGAGGAGGAAGGCGAAGAACAGGAAAAGGAGGAGGAAGAGGAAGGAGAATACGAGGAAAAAGAGGAAGAAGAAGAAGGCGAAAAGGAGGAGAAAGAGGAGGAAGAGGAGGGGGAAGAAGAGGAAAATGAGGAGGAAGAAGAAGGTGAAAAGGAGGAGGAAAAGGAGGAAGAGGCTGGTGAAACGGAGGAAGAAGAAAAAGAAAAGGACGGTGAAGAAGAGGAGCAGGAAGAGGAGAAAGAAGGCGAGAAAGAGGAAGAAAAGGAGGAAAATGTTGCCGCAAAGAAACGCACAGATAAAGGACTTAAAAGCAGAAGGCACAACCTCATGAAACGCGTTAGGCTGCATTAACTGTTGGGCAACTAAACACAAACATTTGGGCAGTGTTGATAACAATGAGTCTGTGTAAACATTTAGTTTTCAAAACAAACTTGCCAGTAACTGTTTACAATTAATTCACATAAAATCTTGGAAAACTAAGGCAAATAGTTCATTTACAGCAAATTTGTACATGCATGTAAACAAGAACTTCATTTTTTGCGAAAAGCAATGTTCATTAAGTGTAGCTTGAGTAAACACATGGCTCTCTTTGGAAGCCAGTTTCCGAACACTGGTCGATATTAATGACATAGCATGGTGGATAAGTGAAACACTTACGTACTAGTTGATTATCAACTTGAAGTTGATACAGGCAAATTAACCAGCGTAGCATATTTGGAAAGCTGACGTTTGGAGCGTTGGCCCTTCATTGGAACAAAAAAATTGCTCCGATGAAGGGCTAACACTAGAAACTTTCCAAATTCGTTTTGCCAGTTAATTTGCCTTTATCAATTTCAAGTTGATAATCAACTAAGTATTTGATGAGAGACTTTTGCATACTCAAACTACATTATTTAATAGCTGTAGAGTGTGAAATCTGGGAAGGGCCATTTACTTGTTGCTTGGGGCTGGAATTAAACACATTCCATTTTTTAAATTGTTTAATACAATGTATCCGTGCATTTATTTTGTCATCCATTTATTTATAGCCATAGGGAAATAGCCAAATTGCACAAAGCTGTTTTGTAAACTAGTATCTTTAGACTTTAGTATGTAAATGATTAAATAGCATTTTAAAAGAGAAATATATTTTGTCTTTGTCTATGTTGCACAAAAAGGGAGGGGATCAGGGTTCTGCGCAAGTAACACCAGTCTTGTTTATTGACCAAACACCATTATAATAGACCTTGCCATGGTTTATGAAGCCATGTTGTCGAGTAGGCAATTTACACATGTAAATGTGATGTAATGTAATGTGAAATATTTTTTCCTATCATATAATTCCCAAACTACTCACATCTCGGAAACTTGATCAAGATAGCTACATGTAGTAAAAGAATTGAGCTAAGTGGGTTTGAATAATTTAACTTCCTCACAAGTGATTTTAATATTTCTGTGCATTAATCTAGAGATAATTTCACTTTTGGTCTTTCATTGTCTGGCATATATTTCCAATAGAATATATGAAAAATTAATATTAAAATAGTTAACCAAACTTGATATTTGCCATGCTGACAAAAATAAGGCCTTGATTGATTTCCACAAAAATGCTGTCTCAATGCTCAGAAATCAACTTTGTTCATTATGTGAGATATCATCAGTATTAAAATGAAAATTTCACTTTAAATTTGGAGCTTATAATATTATTTAACAAATAAAGAAGCCAAAACCATGTATTATACTGTCATAAAACACGACGGGAATTTGAGAACACGAGAGAAATTTAGAAAACACGAGCCGCAGGCGAGTGTTTTCTATATTTCTCAAGTGTTCTCAAATTCCCGGAGTGTTTTATGACAGTATAATACATGGTTTTGGCTTCTTTATTTGCTTTAAAATATAGATTTAACGCGCGCGAAACGATAAAACACGGCTTTTCTATGATTTATACTCTGATAAAACATGGTTTTTAACCAACCAGAGCGCGTGCATTTTCCAGTCTATGTTTTAATAACAAATATAGACAAAAATCGCAACCCAGGCCTTTGAAATTAAAATCGGTGGAGAAAAACATTGTTCAAGGAATTGTCTGTAAAAATATTTGACCACTCACCCCTATAATTTGGTGGTTTGCATCAATGTTACCAAGACTGTTCGCTTGCATGAACAATATCAGAAAATTAACAGCTTATAGAGCAGGCAGAAAGTAACGTTCTGTCCAAATTATAGCTTTGTATCGTTTTTCATAACCGAGTTATTACGAAAATAATTTTCAGAAAATTACAGTATTTAGTATGCAGCCGCCATGTTGGTGCCCTTCGTTGGGACACCAATATGGCGGCCATAAAACTGTACAAGAACTGGAGTAGATTCTACCATCAATATCATTAGCTTTCACTTCAAAACTCTTTAGATATCACTTCTAAATTATTATCACGTATAAAAATTTAAAAATGACATAAAATACCCGTTTTTGTGACAGTTCAAATACACGTCCATCCGGGACTTCGCAGATTTCAAAATGCTTTATTTTCGAAACGAAGCACGGAATCGATACCAAACTTTGCATAGAGATTAATGTTTTCTATGTGTAGAATATGTGAAAAGAATAGCTTTGTAGAATTAACAGTTTAGATTTTAGAATTTTGATGACGTCAGATGCAAACCAAGAATTGGTAAATGAAAATGTTTATTTCAATGTTATTCTCCAATACATTTGGAATATACATTAGCAACTAAGAACATTGGCACATAGTCAACTAAGTTGGAAACTTGATGCGTTCATGTTTGACTCTGTTTGGCCAGGACATAACCTTTATAGACTTACAATACCGTAAAAGCTCTATTAAGCCCCCGGGGGTTTAAGAAGTGGGGGGGGGGGCTTATTTCAAATCATAAATTTTCAAGAAAATCAAGAAAATTCACATTAATTTTTCAAACTTTACTATTACACCACTAACTAAAACAGAACAAGAAATGGGTTATGTGTGACCGTCTTACAAATGAAACGTCATTTATACCCTAACTCAACGACAACCTCGTTCCCAGGGTCTCTCTTACGATAGTTCTGGAAATTAAAGACCCCCTTTCAAACAAAGTGACTGAAACGCCAGAAAATATTTCTGAAAAGTCATTTACATCAGCCTTACGAAAGGAGGGGGCCTTATTACAAAATCTGACTTCCAAAGGGGCGCTTATTAGATAGGGGGGCTTAATAGAGAGAGGGGGCTAAATAGAACTTTTACGGTAACTGCAGTTACTTTGATCAACCTCAACACACAAGTTGATATGACAAATACTGAAATTGCAGTCAGGAATGGACATAACAAAATATCAACTGTGTTTGGCACTGAACGTTGTTGAAATTGATATTGTTGTTTACTTTGGTACACACATATTCAAATTTCAAAAGTTGAGATGCGCATGACTTGTGACTATTTTTATATCCGAAGAGGTGACAGTTGTATGGCTCATGTTGCACAATACTTGAATTGCATTTACAGCATTTGGAAACAGTTTCTGCTGGCTTAACAAAGTATGACAGTAACGAGATGAAATGTCATTGATTAATTATTACAAGCAAAGAGCAACAAGCCAGTTGACTGTAAATCCCCTTCAACATCTGTCATGTTTCTTCTGACCTTAATTGCGGTAAACAGAAGTTATAAAAAGAATCTGATTGGAAAATGTCATCCAGGTGTTTCCATTGGACCCAGCCATCACTTTGAAGGACATCTCTATCAGATTTTCCATAGAAATGTGGATCCTAAAAAAATAATCATAATTCATCTTCATTAAACAAGAATTCAGTAAGATAATAAATTGCAATTCAGTAACTCTGATTATTTCACTGATTTTTTATCCGTCACCTGTTGACAAGGTGGGAGGCGAGATGGCCTAATGATTAGTGCACTGGACTCCGGATTGAGTGGTATGGGTTTGAGCGCTGGCTGGGGTCACTGTGTTGTGTTCCTGGGAACCCAGGGCAACGAATTGTCAGAGCAACCTGTCAAAAATGCTGGGGGGTTACCTGTGATGGATTAGTTGCTTCAAGATAGCCACCTAGGCGTGTAGTCAGACTTTTTCTTAAACTGTTGATAATGATACGTATAACAGGGAGAGTTTTTGTTAGATACATTGTACCATTTTAATTTTTTTTACTAATATTGTTGTAAATAAGCCAGCCAATTTTTTTTTCATATAATTTTATTACTGTTTGACTGAGAGTCTCAGAGTTTTTAAATGAAACTGTTAAATGATATTTATTGGAACCGTCTTTGAGCTCAAAATTGCCCATAGTCGGCCAATTTGCAGAGATGGGATCCTAACAAAATGTATTAATTAATAGGTACTTGTTCTCCAATTTGAACTGAACAAGAAAATTAGGACTTATGTGTATAATAGTAAACAAATCTTAGTACTGCAATCAAGAAGTGAAAGCCTCTGTTTGTCTTGCAAACTCCAAGCAGTGTCTTTGAGGCAGCATCTACATCTCCACCTAATATCAAAAAGATAAAAGTTTGTACAGTCTTTTATTACTAAATTTTAATCAATCTGCTATTGAAAAAAAAAATTAATAATAAAAGCTCCAATACAGAAAAAGTGTCTGGTATAAAAACTAGGATTTCGAGAAAGCAAGTGATGAAAATGCATAGACCTATAGAGAGTCTCAAATATAATAATTCAAATAAAACTACAGTTTTTGATCTAATATTCTAGTTAGCAGTTATATGCACCTATGAGACCCTTTTCTAAATAATAACAAGAGTGGGGTCATGCAATTTTATACACTATATACCTTCCAACAATTCAATTAATTTCTGAGCTGGGTAGGGGATGCACAAGTCTTGGAACAGGCCTACAATAGTTTTTGCAAAATTTGGCAATTTTAGGTATTATTGATCAAATATCTAGGCGTTTGAGTCAAGGTGTGAAAAATCTTAATACTATACCTGCCAACTTTTCCTGAGTCAAATGCGTGAGATTTTTGTCTTTTATTTCCGAAGATGATTCGAAGATTTCCGAACGTTAACAAAGCTAGAGTTCGTATCCATGAGTTCTACAATGTGTTCAGACAAGGTTTGGAGGATTCAAACACAACATATAGCGTTATTTATATGACTATGTTTCCACAAGTTAACATATTTTTCGAACGTGTGTCAGTTAATGCTGTAATTGCTCCAATTTTTCAGCCAGGCATGAGAAATTGGTCCATAGGCGTGAGCGGGGGTGAGATCGAAGTTTTCGACCGGAAGGCATGAGAATCACGCCGTTGGCAGGTATATAATACAAGCATGCGGAAAGTTATACCCAGATGAATTGAACTCACCACTGGTCATATTATATGTATTTTTTAGAAGGTGAAACAAACCTATCATGACTGGTGAGCCAAAGTGTTTAAAATGCTCCAGCAGGACTAAAGCCACTTCCTGCTCGACACAGTTGCCTCTTAAGACATGGACAATTTTGCTACAAACCTGAAAGAAGATTTTAACATAACAGTCATGCACCATTATATAATTTGTTTTTTATACATTTAGTGTACATCTTGCTCAGAAGCCAAGTGAACCACAGAATAATAATTATAATAAAAACTACTTCAGTTATGAATAACTGTACTGGACTCTTTTAACTCCAGTTTCTGTGGCAATTCATTAGATGTGGCTAGTGGCTGTTTTTTTAGGAGTACTTCATTAAAGCATTAAAGCATTAAAGCATAAAGCTAGTCCTTTAAAAATAAATTATTGCCTTGCCCAAGAGCACTCTGGACACAAGGCCAAACATGCAGAAACCAGCTGATAATTATTTGCCACAACAGTGAAAAAAAAACATTATTACAACAAGGCGCCCAAAAGTGTGACCACTTCTAATTAGTTCACATTCTTTCGTGCGCATATACTATCCAATCAGAAGTCAAGGATAGCTATTCTTTGGCTTCTGATTGGGTAGTCTGCATGCACGAAAGAATGTGAATTAATTAAAAGTGGTCACACTTTTGGGCGCCTTGCTGTAATAATAACCACTACACCATTATTATATTTTAAAATGGCATAAAATGGTTGTACAGAGTGAAAAAGATTAGATGTACTGTACGAAATTCTCTACTTTCATGAATACCAAAGGGCAAGAATATTTGAAATCCACAAACCTACTCCAAAAGTTTGATCTATGCAAAGGCAAGCTTCCACACAACCAAGCCATTCTCTTGAGCAAATAAAAGAATCTGGTTTGTCGCCTATATTCACCAAAGTCTGTTGTATCTCATGTAGGCTGGGTACTGACAAAACCTCTTCTTTTCTTTTCAAAACATGACATACCCAAGAACAAATGGTCTGAAGTGTCCTGTAGCCACAACCCCAACCCTTCAATAAAGAATGTGCAAATATTTATATTTGTTTTAACTTGATCATATAAGATGGCTTAGCTAATAACATAAATTTACTGAATGCATGGTGTCCTATCACCTGAAATTAAAAAAGTGCGTCACTTATAAATACCCCACTCTTACTTATTTTCATACAGTTTTTCATTAATTTATCAGGAAAAATTAGTATTTTTGTAAAATGATCATTCACAGAAAATAGATCAAAACAGATACAGAAATTTGTGTGATAAAAATAGGGTTTTTTGGCTATTTGTCTATGTTGCAAAAATATTTACATCTCTCATATTATTCAAATATGGCCATTTCAATTTTTTGCAAAACATGTTAAATTTGAATTAGCCATAACTATGGAGAAATTCACCAAAACGCTCAAATTTCTTAAAACAATTTATTTTGCAGTGCTTTTTAATGTGATATCCTCAATAATTTTCAAGGGCGGCCATAAAGGTGTATACTAAACTGAAAAGATCAAGCCGTGTAGCTTCACTGCTTGTCGAAAACACTCACCCTGTCATCGACTCCATCCACGTTGTAATGATAAAACTCATATTTGCCCCGGATAATGGCAGAATCTACGATTTCAGAAGGAAAATCCAAGCCTTCGTGAACATCACTCAACATCTCTTACAGTACATAGTGACGCCCGCGTGACTATTGGTCAGTAACGAAATCTACAGGATATGCGCATAGCTAAACCAGGGGGAGCTTCTAAAGCATTCTTCTGGGGAGGTGATTACATCGATGAGGCGTTAATTTATATTTTTTCTTTTACCATTACAATAATTATTTTGCTCGTATGATTTAAAAATTGCTTTTAAACGTTAATTATTAAGAAAGAACTTGAATCTTATTAGATTCAAACGAAGAGAGGTTTTATACCTTTTGCTTCGATGTCACCCTCCCCCACTGGCTAGCATAGCTTTGCGCGCATTACAGCGTATGGTTCGAACACTTTCACTTTCCCTTCATTTCTGTAAGTGATTTTGTTGGGAAGTTGTGTGTTCTGAAAACAGCCATCAGATTTCTCTAGGGGATTTTTGTGACCGGGAATGGTCAATGCAACGTCCAAAGAGGTAGTCCCTGTAGAAAATGATTGCCATACCGACGAACCGACAGTTTTGTGTATCGTAAAAGACGCGACCACTGTCGACTGGAAAAACAGCAGGCATACGGTCAATCTACCGGCATCTACTCTAGTGAAAGAACTGTACTGTCATGTTGCTAAACAGGTCAACTATGTAGAAGACACTTTCGATTTAGTGTGGAGTAAAAGCCTGGAAGACGGCACCGAAGAGATTGTACTAAATGGCGAAAAGACAAAAACATTACAAGAAATCGGGCTGGCGGCCAACGGCAAAAAGAACAATTTCTTAATCAAAGATAAAGATGGAGTGCAACCAAAGAAAGCAAAGGTTAGCGAACGATCGTGCCTTTACATGCTGTTGTGTGCTGTAAAAATAATATCACATGGTCTGGGGTCATTATACATGCACATGTAGATCGAGGGAAGTTTTGATATTCAGTACAATCAATCAGTGCGTGAACAAATTGATATTGACTGGGCCTTTTTACGGATGTCTGCTATTTTTTTTATTTTCCTAAAAGGAAGTAAAGAGATATTAAATACGTCTCCAATATTTTAAGTGGAGAAAAGAGTAACATCAATCAAAACATGCATACTTGTACATGTACATGTAGGTACGGGTAATTCTCGGAAAATTAAAGTTGGCCAATTATTTTTAACTCATCATCCTTGATCGATCCTTGAGGAAATGATAGAAAGATTGATTGTGGTTTCTTTTCAGGTCTGAAATGGTATGATTCCATTTGGCCATGCGTCTACAGTACTCTAATAAATCATAATGTACAGATGACGTCAAAACGTGACAAGAACAAAGAAGTATGCCGCAAGACTTACATTGTAGTCAAGTGACCGTTCTTGTCATCATCAGTTTTGATGTCACCTGTACATTATTAGAATACAGTTGATGTTTAATCCACTCCCTCCCAATCTTTGCAGGATGAAACAGATGAAACGATTACGGAAAGTGTCTCTAACCTGTTTCAGAGTAATACCAGCAGTTCGTATTATTCCTCCAGTGACGGCTACACCTTGGGAAAGTCAGAAACAGGTAAATTAATAACATTGTCCACAATCTATCTTTAAAAAACTTTACAGTGTTGTTAAACTACTTTCAGGGTTCATTTTATTTTTTTCACCAAATCATGTGACGTTTTCTATTAATTAAATGTTGGGTCAGGTACGTAGCCGACCTCGTCGGGTTTTTGACCTGAGACCCCTCTCTATTCTGTGTATCTTGTATAAGTTGATGGTTAATTAATTACATTCATCGTAACTTATTGTTATTGTTAGGATTTGTTGGTCTTGTGAACCAGGCCATGACATGCTATCTGAACAGCCTCCTACAGACACTGTTCATGACCCCAGAGTTTAGGAATGCTATTTACAGGTTAGTAGAAAATAGAAATGTACTATACAGGTGTCAGTTGCAAGTTAATGCAAGATGTTAAGCCTGGGCCAAACGAGGATGAGAGTTGCTGAGAGTTGGCTCTTGTGAGACTCTAATCAACTACATGTATCATCACCTCGGGCCAAACGAGAGTGAGAGTTGTCAACGACTCACAAGAAAAAATTGAGAAGATTAGAGCATTTCAATATTAGATTAGAGCGCATGAAAGTTGCTGAGAGCGCATGAGAGTTGCTGAGAGCGCATGAGAGTTGCTGAGAGCGCATGAGAGTTGCTGAGAGCGCACAAGAGTTGCTGAGAGCGCATGATTTTCAGGCCAAATGAGAGCAAGAGTTTGAACTCTCAAGTCTGTAACAATTCTCATCCTCGTTCGTCCCAGGATTTACATTATAGTTGTCAGTGATGGTTTTTCTGATTATCTCATGTAACAAAGCAGTAGCAGTAGCACAAGCAATGTGTGCAAGTGATTGCTTTAACAAAATGTTCATCTGCCAAATTATTTCTAGCATGGTTTTTCTCATCCTTGTTCCCAGAGCTCCTCGGGTTTTTTCTTTGCGCCGGAAACGAGTAGCCCTGGTTGCAAGGAAAAAATCGAATTGATAAAAAATGAATGTGCAACACGAATTAATGAAATATAGATGTCCGAACATCCGGTAACGGCTGAGACCAGGGCCTCTGTTTCGCCAACCACGTGATCAAAAGAAACAGAGGATCTGGGAACGAGAATGGGTTTTTCTTTTTAATTACCATTTGTTTTGAGAATATGGCATTTCATCATTAATAAATATTGTTAGGAGAATTCAGAAATAAGCTCTAGGGGGACATTTGGGTTTGCAGTATTGTGGTTTCGGGAATTTTTCATATGGTATTTCGGAAATTTCATTTTTAAAGTGCAGTATTGCGGTTTCATCCAGCCCTCCGGTATGAATTTTTTAAATTAGCATTTTGGTTGACGGCACTCGGTAGAAACTGAAATGTTCTCCACTGTATTCCAGTTCCTGGTCGACGTTACATGATAGTAAATTATTGTTTCCAGTCAATCTTTTATTATTGTTTTAACATCCAATTAAAAGCCGTTTCCTTGAAGATAAGATAAGATAGATTGTGTAATTATTCAACCTTCAGCGAAGCTGAAGATTGAGAACATGCATAGCTGAGGTCGATGTAGAAACTGAAAAATGTTGTTTCGGTATTCCATTGATTTTCGACACAGTAATATTGCGGTTTTTGTTGATTTTTTGTTTGCGGTTTTGGGGACCCCCCAAAATGTCCCCTTCGGATAACTAAAGATGTTGATCACCCTAATTGGAAATTAAAGGCTTTGTATATTATTGTGTAGGTGGGATTTCACTGGAAGTGAAGAGGAAGCATCCAAGAGTATTCCTTATCAGCTTCAGAAGCTGTTTCTTCATTTACAGGTGAGAGTTATGTGTCTTGCCAAGAACACAACACAGTGACCCCGGCCAGAGCTCAAACCCACCGCGTCTCCCAATACTAAGTGTTTACTGTACTATTAAACTCATCACCAATAGACGAGGCCCTTCAGAGCACCGTCGACCAGCGAAAACGAGCATGAAATGACCTGATATCAACAGGAGAGCTGTAAGACAGCAGGGGCCCCTGGAAAACCCTGGGCCACCCCACATCACCAAGGCCATGTGGGGAACCACTGACCAACATTGGCATTAAGTGAATTGTTCTGATATACTCATGCTCGAGCACCGTGCCCAAATGTTGCCAAAAATACTTATGAAAAGCCATGTTCATGTTGGTCCCTGCCTGCCATCGTCTCCGGGTCTTCAAACTTCATCCTTTCACACACATGTAGAATGTCTTGTGTGACATTTTTGTCTGCTATTGATTACTTTTCAGACAAGTTCCAAGAGAGCTGTAGAGACCACTGATGTTACCAAGAGCTTTGGATGGGACAGTAGTGAAGGTATGAATAAGCCATTTTTTAGGTCGGGATCATTATGGGGCTGACTACTGGTACTGCAGTTATTTGTCATTAAGTGAGAATTTTTCAGATCTTCATCACTAGTTAACATTGCTAAAGTTAAAGGCAAATTGACTGCAAGCTAGGGTTACATGTACAGTCGTACTTCCCGCAAGTGGACACCCTTGGGACCAGAAATCTGTCTGCTTAAGAGAGGTGTCCGCTTATGGGAGGTTAAAAAAGTAGTGTTTGTATGTAGCTGGGAACATGACCAAGTGTCTGCTTATGAGAGGTGTCCACCTACAGGAGGTGTACGTTAGCAGAGGTTCGACTGTTAATCAAAGGTCCTGCATGTTTTGCTGCCATTATTTTGAATCTTGTTTTGAAGTAAACCTTCAATTTTCAACATGTGCAATGATTGATTGGTCAATTAATCTGCCCCTGACCCTAAAAATAGGACTCGGTGTCTTTGTACCACAGTCACAATAAAAAATATTAATATTCATAGCTTGAAGAACATGAATATTCAAGCCAGTGTCTGTTCATTTAGAGTACATTTTTTACCATTGTGTAAAACTATAAACAATACCTTGGCGAGCAATGCATGCAGGATGAAAATGGCAAATGCTGTGACTACATGTAGCTCTTATATAACAACAATAATTGCTCATTATTCATTTTGTCTTTTAATTCCAGCATGGCAACAGCATGACGTACAGGAGCTCTGTAGAGTCATGTTTGATGCTTTGGAAAGCAAGTTCAAAAAGACTGATCAGGTACTAAGTATAAATATTTATGTCACATCACAAGCATGAATGTTAGACAAAGCTAAGGGCATGTGTGTTTGGGTACATGTACAGTGGAGCCCTGTTATAGCAAGAAGCCCAAAGTATGAACACTTTTAATTAAATTCACATTCTTTTGTGTGTTCACACTATCCAATCAGAGCCCAAAGATAGTGGATTGGACAGTATACGTGCACACAAATAATAATGTGAATTATTGATGTAAAAGTGGTCACACAGTTTATGGGTGCCTTGCTGTAATCCAGCCACCAAGATCTGACTATATTAATGGGGTGGCCTTGTTTGTGGGGCTTGTGTAATGGACTCATCATTTCTTAGTTCAGGTCAACGTTATGTTATGTTAGGGTATGTATTGTTAGAGCAGTGAAAATTAGAGAGAATTTCAATAATAATTACAGTCTGGCAGCATTATGCCCAATGCATGCAAAGACGCTATGTTTACAATTATCTACAATGTAGCGTCAGTAGGCCCATAATGTGTGCGAAGACACTACTGCACAGTAGTTAAATTATTTGTCTCAACAGTTTTGGCTGGGATTGTTGTTCCATTACTGTTAGTAGCTAATAATCTGTTGACTGTTTCACAGGATGATATCATCAACCAACTGTATCAAGGAAAACTCAAGGACTATGTGAAATGCCAACAGGTACATATACCTGTAGTAGAGCTACAGTTGTTATGTACAGCGGTTATTCCGCATAGACATGTGATTAAACACTTCTCCAAGAGTCAGCCATCTTTGTGTCGTCTCTTTCTTCATTCATCAAAACATAACAATACCCTGCATGCAAGATTCACAGTAGTCTAACAAAGTGTTATGATTATATAGTGCAACTCTAAATAATTGCAAGTTTGCCTTTCTACTACAGTACCCCTAATACCGACATGTACCAAATATACAGTATGCATAGAAGACAGATTCTGATTGGTTTATAATTTGTCCATAAACCAATGTCAGCATTTAGGATACCCAAAAAAAAATTGTATGGGGGAAATGTGTTGGCCTTGCCAAGCATGCACGTGAAATGAGGCGTCATGGGTTAAGGTTGACGTTATTGTATTTTAAACACTTTTTCGGATGAGTAACATCTTAAACATACTGCAATGAATTGTAGAACAAATGTGGAGGGCATTATACTACAGCCTTGGCCAAAATGGAGTCACATAATTTCCAACTTGAATGACTTGACATTTCTTAAATTTATGCTTGCAAGTGCGGTAACCTAATGGTCAGTGCATTGGACTCCATATTGCATAGTCCGGGTCTTAACACTGGCCAGGTTCATTGTGTTGTGTTTTTGGGCAAGATACTTTACTTTAATTAACAGTACACTGTACGTCTCTGCACCCAGAAGTATAAATGGGTATTGGCAAATTGTTGGGGCAACCTGAAAAAATATTCTGGATGGACCAGTACCCCATCCAGGAGCAATATTTGAGCCAATGATCACGTTAGCTACTAGGCTCTGACAAATTAAACATTTTCTCAGGGAAAGCTATAATTCCATATTCAGTATTAACCTAGGACGTTCTTCCTTAGTGTGGTCATGAAAGTGCACGGACAGACACTTATCTAGACATCCCTCTGGCAATCAGGCCTTTTGGATCAAAGCATGGATTAGGCAGTGTGGTGAGTTGAACTCTTTCAGTCCCAGATTTAAAATAGTAATCAATAATTACTCCTTGTAATTGTCGTACATTTCTTTTAATATTAGTTCTTAGAATTTGCTGCAAATCAAAGCAATATCCTTAGAGTTGATGATCTTCTTGAATCTTGTCTGTCTGTGTGGCAGAGTGCTGATGTTACTAGGAATTAAAGGGGCAGTATCACAATAATTCTCCCAAGTTTTTGTGTAAGCTACGCTTGAATTATGAAGGTACACTCACTAATGCACAAAATGGCTTCTGAACAACATCTGCCAATTCATTCTCCTGAGGTGGGAACAAACCAGAATCAATCATTTTGAGCTATTTTTCCCAAGAACACCATAAAACATGAAAACGTCAGCCCAAATTTTTCAAGTTTCATTCCACTTCCTTCCTACCTATCCTTAGTCAAATAAATTTTCAGTGTTTCTGTACTAGTATTAATAGTAACTTTTAGCAAGACCAGGCCACTATTAGTGGATTTCCATTGATACAAACACTTCTGCTAGGATGTTTAAGAGGCCCTGACTGGAAATATGGAGAATCGCTGGCCAGGCTGGGAAAATCAAAAATTCTGATAATTGGCCTGAATGACACTTATGGGGAACTATCTTCGAAAATAATAGTTAAAGTTTCTGGAAATTTATACTTTTCGAGAAAATCGAGAAAAACGAAAATACGGGTTTTGCCTCATTAATTATGCAAAAATCACACTGAAAATTGGCCAAGTTCAGTACACTTGTATTCAAACATTTCGCATTATCAGAAAACAAAATTGATTTTGCATAACAACATACCTCTTCTACTTTCTAGCAATTGGAAATGTTTTGTTTCTGGAGCGACTAGGAAGGTTGCAGGGTTCTTTAAAGTAACTACATTTCCAGCACTTTGTGAGAAGGGAAAAATTGCTTAATTTCAAAGGTAAAAAACGCATCTTGGTATGTCCGATATGAAATCCAAATTACCATCGTGATACAGTTTGGCCTTAGTACTTTCATAATATGAAATAAAAAATCTGGGCAATCAAGGCACGCGCTGGCAAAAGCGGAAGTTTGCGACGCTCTAAACCGTCAAATTAGCATAATGCAAATTTCTAAACTGAAGTATTCGGATTGATCTGGTGTGTGAAGGTTCCATTTTGACGCTGTGATGTGAAGGAAACACAAGCAACAATTTAAAAGATGATATTAATCAACCCTCGCTGTTTGTAGGTTATACTTTAATGGTATGAAACTGAACCGCGGCCAATTATGTAATCGGAATGTAAATAAATGTCAAATCGTCGATACGTTGGCTGACAATTGCGTGACCGGAATCACGTGAATATTGTCTGCAACTTACCTGACTAGGGTTCTCTCATTCCCTGTTTACAGATAATAAATTAGGGCTGCTAAATTGGATGAAATTGTCATAGAGAAAAACACCCAGCCGTATGGGTGCGCATATATGTAATCATCCGCCAGAGCTAGTGGCGTCCCGGGTTGGGTGTACCCCAAGTATATTAGTGACGGGTTGGTGCGGAGGCCTATTGGGGGTTCGAAATTTTCCGCCAGATTTTTTTGGGTAGAACAATTTTGGCAGGGAATTTTTTAGTGTTGATAAAAGCGGGTGTACCCTAGCGTTCTCAATATAATGTCAATCAACTGTAACAATTTAATTTACAACCTAAAACTACCGGCAAATGTTAAGGAGACGTTTATTCCGGATGAATTAAAGGTGGACGCAAGACTATCTCGAACTATCTTGATGGTTTTTTTTTTACTTTATTTTTCTTATGCGGAGAAAAAAAGGACTTGGGGTCTAAAAATGTAGCCTCATTCTATCGGCTGACAGTGAGGGCGAAGCCCCAAGCCAACTATCAAAGTCGACTAGAAACCGAGAGCGAGCCGTCTAATTGTTTTAGCGTAACCCAGTACCCCCTGGGTGTGTCGTTCAGTGAAATTAGCTGTTACAAGTTTTAAGTATGTCACAGTGTAGTGAAAGTAAAAAAGAAGTTTAGTCTGTGAACTCTGTGAACTCTGTGAATTTTATTGACTTTGAACTCAGCATGTCAGTGACTTTAATGTTCAGGTTAGCTGCCCATATTTGTCCATTGCAATACATTTTGTTGACACACCATTTGAATTTTTTTCGACCACAAGAGAGTTTTACTGTGACGACAATTTGGTGGGTAAATAAAGCACAGGTGAGTTATTTTTCGCTTAAAACCTGAGAATCCAGAAATGTAGAGAAATTGCCTTGTAAAGTAATGACTTGAGATTTAGCGCCCTCCTTTCAATATTAAGCACCATCTTTCTCATAAGCTCCTTTTCCCTGTTGAATCCGTTTATTTATTTAACAATAAACACCCATATTCCAATAACCGTTCATATTGCGCACTGAATGCCTAGACCAATAAGCGCCCCTGTCCTGAAAGTTAAGTGGCCAGCTATCGGCCATAGACTTTCTTACTGTCAGTTCCTATTGTTTTTCATTTTCTTTCTTACTAAAATATGTTTAGGTCAAAACAGAAACAAGCGAGCTGTCTCCCTTGAGTTCCAAAAATTAATTGAGCACCACTTACCCGTACCACCGGTGGGTGCTAAATCGGATATTTACGGTATTCTAAACAGCTGAGCCAGGTCCATCTTTTCAGTCTAATATAAGAAACGAGTCTGATGTTAACTCAGTCTTATATCTACCCAAATTTAACAAAACGTACTCAATGAAAATATCTCAACGCTTTGTTTCACAAAATTCTGGATAAGGATAAGTCCGATTCGCCTGTAAATCACCGACCAGAAAGATAGAAGAAAATGAAGAAGAAGGAGAAAGAAAAAAAAAAGTTGACATTATGTTTTTATATCACCAACATTGGAGAGTTTTTGAACGGCAAAAACCAAAACCCCGAAATTGAGAATCAAGGTACCTTTTCATAAATCAAGCTAGATATATATATTATGCATTATGATCCATCAAATTTTTTCTCGCGCGCGATTGGTCTAAACACGTGACGTGACGCAGCCAAAACTGGGGAATATCCGGATGATATTCCCCAAGTGATATTCCCCAGTTTTGAAAATTTGCGTTTCACGTTCGCAGGTTCAGTTTTCGTCTCAGAGATCTTCCACGGCAAACAGGCGGCCTTGTGAAAAAATATTTGAAGGATAATAACTACAATACCCTCCATTTGGCTTCAAAAATATGCTCGGATATTTGTCCTTGGACATTATCTGTTCCGAGAAGCGAACAGTTTTCCAAGAGCGAAGCTCGAGGAAAACTGTGAGCTTCGAGGAACAGATAATGTCCAAGGACAAATATCCGAGCATATTTTTGAAGCCAAATGGAGTCTATTGTTTATATATCACAAACGTAAACGTTCGTTGTATTTAGCCGGTAGGGGTGTTTGGCGGGGATAGCGAAGGATTTCTTATGGGTGTGGAATGTACGATTTTGATATTTTGGGGGATTTTTTAGATCAAAAAGTAATACTGTTCACGATTTTGCTAGACTGGCATACAGTTCGTGAAGAGTTGTTTGGCGACTGGCGTACGCGCGCAATCTTAGAGCAAAGACACTAGGGTGAGTGTGAATATAGTGAATATAGCCTGCTTAGCCGGCGCAGAAAGGGGAGGGAGAGGAGGTATTTGGGATTCGCACAATACCCGGAGCGCGAGGGAAGGAGGGAAACGGAGCTCCTTTCCCTTTTGTCCACACGTTGTGCGTTGCGCTCCCTCCCCTTTCTGAACCGGCCACGCAGGAGGCTAACGCGTATACTCGCCAATTTGTACATTGTGCACAAAGTAACTCCATGGATATTGTACAGTATTTTCGTTAATCTTTTATGTTACTGTGTATTTGGGGGGAAATGAAAAAAGGCATGGTAATTTTTGTGAGTTTTGTCTTGGTTCATGGAATACAGGACTGACTCGTCCCCAGTTCAAGTGTCTCTCTTGTTTAGAGCCGCGCATGACAATAATGAGGAAACGCGCGTGGCAAGCGGAGCTTGTCACGCGCGTCAACTAACAAGGGAGACGACTGGGGATGAGTCAGATTACGGGGGGATTAGTTGCAGTCTGTTGTCAAAACAATCTGACAGTAATAGATGATATTGTATACTGCAAGAGTAGATTTCTACCAGATCTTCCCCGGAGATCTTTCACAACAGAGATGCAAGGGATGTTACATTCATTACTCGTAAAAAGGGGTTTAAATACACCAGACTATACAAATTTTCGAAATTGCATTGTACGCAGTTAGACAAATCCAACAACTGTTTGAAGCAGCCTTGATAGTCTCCATTCGGACTTAAAAATATTGTTTTTAATTGCTTTTATAGAGGTTCTCTTGGAAACATTTGTTGTTGTTGTTGTTTAATATGTTATACTTGTCAGTTTACTTCGCTCAGATATCCGGGAGAAAAATGAAGCTACCTGTAGGGATTTCTTGAGCTTGACGCAATTCATTTTGTATAGTGTAAGAACTTGTTCAACCATGCTACTCTCCCGGCCAATATTATATCGAATAAGCACGGCGTAGCATCACGCGGCGCTACCAAGGAAGTGGTTGCTAGTATTAATAGCAGTGATCATTCCGCCGCCTTCTAGATTTGATTCTAGATAGAGATCAGTGCAGCATATTTACAGTGTGCCTCCAGAGGTGTGCCTATCAATTAGTGTCTCTCTTTCAATCGACCTAATATATATGTTGCAAATGCAAGATGTTTTTCACACTATTATTATATTAATAATCCTGGGTTGTGTGTTTGTTTCGCTTCGGTGTGGAATGGATAACTCAGACACCAAGAGAGAGTGGAGCAAATGTCTGGCATCCAACTGTCTAGATAAAACAGCTCTTTTTGGAACAACTTGTCTGGACTTGAATTGATACTTATCTTAACTGGCTTCTTTTTTGAAGATTATATTCTAAACATGTAACCTACATCACGCCCGGGCACCCGAGAAGTACAACTCCCCCACCTCGCCCAGCCAACTTGTGAGCCATTCTGTGATATTGTTTTAAAATTGGAGTGGACCTGAGGGGTTGGTTGTTATTTCAGATTTCATGACACCATGCAAGATGGCGCAAATTCGAGGGAAGGCTCAAGGCGATTAATCAAGGAAATACGGTATTTATTTTGAAATGGCAAAACAAGTTGCCCTTCACGATTAGATATCATGGCAAACAACTAAACATTTCTATAACATATATGCATTGCATTAAGCGGGCTATGTTGTCCCCATTTCTTATTTTTCAAACATTTCAGTAACGCGGCATGTGTCAAAACTATATTGATATGACTCCGGTCACGCAATCGCAGGTAAGTAAAGTCAGCCAAAACAAGGGTTTGACAATCTGTTCCTTCAGTTTTATGCGATCAAAGTGTTACCAAAAATCATCAGCGGAAGTAAAGGTTGATTAATATCATCTTTTAAATTATTTCTTGTATGTTTCCTTCACATCACAGCGTCAAAATGTAACCTTTACACACCAGTCAATCCGAATACTTCAGTTTAGAAATTTGCATTATGCTAATTTGACGGTTTAGAGCGTCACAAGCTTTCGATTTTGCCAGCGTGTGCCTTGATTGCCCAGATTTTTTATTTCATATTATGAAAGTACTAAGGCCAAACTGTATCACGATGGTAATTTAGATTTCATATCGGACATACCAAGATGCGTTTTTTACCTTTGAAATTAAGCAATTTTTCCCTTCTCATAAAGTGCTGGAAATGTCGTTACTTTAAAGAACCCTGCAACCTTCCTAGTCGCTCCAGAAACAAAACATTTCCAATTGCTAGAAAGTAGAAGAGGTATGCTGTTATGCAAAATCAATTTTATTTTCTGATAATGCGAAATGTTTGAATACAAGCGTACAGAACTTGGCCAATTTTCAGTGTGATTTTTGCATAATTAATGAGGCAAAACCCGTATTTTCGTTTTTCTCGATTTTCTCGAAAAGTATAAATTTCCAGAAACTTTAACTATTATTTTCGAAGATAGTTCCCCATAAGTGTCATTCAGGCCAATTATCAGGATTTTTGATTTTCCCAGCCTGGCCAGCGATTCTCCATATTTCCAGTCAGGGTCTCTTAAGTAGTTACTAATCTTGGTGACACTGCTCCTTTAATATTAAGATGGATTTCTAAGTTACATAACGACCACTAACATTAATTTTGTTCTCCTTTTGTTAGGTAAAGTAATAATATTACTTATTGACAATATTTTGATTTTTATGTCTTTATTATTTTGTCTCCTTAGGAAAATGCCTTGGAGGATTTTGTCACTCCAGAACTCCTGGAAGGTACAAATCAGGTACATGTATTTTTAATTATTACTCTGTCTGGTTAATTAGAAGGTATTAATTTTGCACTTTTCGGATTCAACATTTTACTTCATTCATAATAATGTCAAAGCCATGACAATAGATACATGTACTACATTATGCAATGTAGTTAATGCTCTTTCCTTTGTTTATAGTATTTCTGCGAGAAATGCGACAAAAAATGTGATGCACACAAGGCAAGTTTTTCAACTCTAGTATTGTACAATCATGTTCATTAATTGTATATATAATTATTTAATAGGCCATGTTTACGGCGAGGTGGGCAGTTGTTTTTGTTGCGTCCACCATTACTGACCATCCCACCCACCCACCCAAAGAATTTCAGCTGTATGTGGCATTATACAATGTACAAACCTTGTAATTTTGGAAGCTTCCCAGTTTTTAGCATGATATGTGTACAGTTTTTTTATTTTACAATAAAGGTCAGGCTTGCGGCAATCGGCTTGACATGGCTACCAGTGGTGTGTGAGAAGAACCTCTTGATTGTACTTCTAAATATGTGTTTATCCACAGGGGTTGAAATTCTTTACCTTCCCTTATCTTTTAACCTTTCAACTGAAGCGGTTTGCATTTGACCATGCAACACTTCATAGAGTCAAACTGAATGACAGGTTAGTACCGGCTTATCTTTGTTTATAACATTTTGGTCATATAATGCACGCTCTGATTGGTCAATTCGAGTTCATTATTTACCTAATAGAAGATGGTTTTCTATGTTCTATAAGAAAATGATGCACGCTTGAGGTCTAGAAAAGTAGCTAGTGGATGCACGAGCTGCTTCGGCGAGTGCATTCAGCTGCTTTTCTAGACCTCAAAAGTGCATCATTTTCTTATAGGACATATGAAAACCATCTTCTATTTGGTTTAGAAAATAGCAGGAACTTGAAAGAAAAAACTTAGTACATGTACGCGTGAATGGCACGGCAGAATTAGAACACAAAACTTACAAAGTCGCCGCGAACTTGCGCGAAATCAAAGAACTAATCCATCGTTATACTGATGATATTTTAACATTTCTTGAATGAATAAACACTTGCTTCATCGAAAATTTCCATTTGATGTTTTCTCCTGAGGTTTTTAGAAAGTTTCTTGAGAGTTTGACAAATCTATTTTCACGGTGAACTTTGCCGGTCGTAATTTTGTCGGCTTCTTTCCAAGATTCCTGCAGATTAATCATTGACATTTGACGGTCAAAAACAAAACAAATGTGCTGCTATTTCGCTTTTATGTAAAACGATAGTGTTGTGGCGTCTTTTATGAATAAGAGAATAATTTTGTCTTACCTCTAAACGTTTTCTCAGGTCCAAGTTGTTTTGCGAAATCACTTTGATCGCTGTTGTTGATAAAATGCTGCCGGCCAGTTCAAGACCGTGCCCCTCTCCGAGAGCGAAATTATTTTCTTTCTGCATGATCCGTCGCCTTCGATGATACTGTTTCACTTCGTTTTCAATACAGGCAAAGCATTACTTGTCAAATTCGTAATATATCGGATAAAAGAGTCAAGAAAAGCGACAGGTTCAACTTTATAAACTGAGCGTAGTGAACATCCAGGACATGCGTGCTCTATAGTTTTTAGCCGTGATCTATAAGAAAATAATGCACGGCTAGACTCTATGCCGTTTATATGACAGCTATTTTCTAAAACTCAATAAAGCACCATCACACATGTGCTTTATCGAGTTATAATGCACTCTGCCTATGTCACAAGTTTGGGCACGTGCAATTCCATGAACATTTTATAAAGGAAATAATAAACTTGCCCCTCGTTCATTGTTGAGTTATATCAATAAAATAAGTACTTGGGAATTTTTAAGAACACTCGAGAAGTGTGAGAAGTACTCAGCTACACCTCATGCTTCTATAAGCACTTCTCTCGTGTTCTTAAAAAATTCTCGCGTGCTTATATAACTCAACAATACACTCAGGCATGCTAACTATTCCCTTAGTAAATTAAATAATGCCCCTCAGTAACTTGGTTGTTTATTAACTGTTTCTGACATTTTTTATTGTCTTTTGCTTCATTCATTAGGATGACATTCCCAAAATATCTCGACCTGAAAGACATTGTAAGCAAGGAATTGGAAGAGGTTAGAAATACTTCTTGTTCTTATTCAGCATAGTACTTAGTCACTTATACTAGCTTTCCTGGCTTATGAACACTTGTCAGATGAAAAATTGTTATAAGTTAACTAAATGTTTTTTGGTGTGTGAGTTTGGTATGCATTATCAATTGCTGAAGATAAATATTTTATGAAATGATAACCTCCATATGGCATGAAAATGTACATGTATGTACATGGATATTTGTCCATGGACATTATCTGTTCCAAGAAAGGAACAGTTTTCCAAGAGTGAAGCTCAAGGAAAACAGTGAGCTTCAAGGAACAGGTACATGTAATGTCCAATAACAAATATCTGTGCATATTTTTAAGCCAAATGACGGCTACTGTCAGAGTTTTCTTTATCCTTAAAATATTTTCACACAAGGCCTATCTGTTTGCATTGGTAGATGCATCACGAGACACATTTCTAGTACCGGTACCTAATAACATTCCAAGGCCACCAAAATTGATGTTCTTACTACTTTTAAATTTATTTGATCAAGAATGGTGCCAATGAAGATGCCAGTCTGAAAGGGGATTCCCCAAGCAGCACAGAGACTGACAGTGGGGTAAGTGAAGGCTGTTCTGATAACGGCATGTCCACTGGAGATGAAGACATGGACAATGCAAATACAGGAATCAATAGAGTGGACGGGACCACTGGAATGAAGAAAGTGGAGCTGACTGAAGACTTGTTAAACAGTGGCCTGGCACAGAACATGAAGGTTGGGGTCGACCACAGTCGAGAGCTTTGATTAAGAATCTGTTTTTTCATCTGATATATATATATATATATATATATATATATATATATATATATATATATATATATATATATATATATATATATATATATATATATATATATATATATATATATATATATATATATATATATATATATATATATATATATATATATATATATATATATATATATTATTATTATTATTATTATATTCATAATATGAACTTAGTACTTGGTCATGAAATTCACAGCCTAGAGATGCTCAAATGAAACTAAAAAAGTCTCTTAAAATGTTTTTGTTTTTTTAAATTGAAGAAAAAGAATGAGACCAATAAATATTCAATACAGATCGAATACAATCATGGCTCCTTTAACTTTGCTGACAGTCAAATACATGTACACTGTTAGTATTAATTAAAAATAAATCCATTTTCTTAGAACTGAAAGATGCAAAGGTACATGTAAGCACATGCTTTGCATGACTTTTTGCCATGTTTGTAGAAGATGAACCAAATTGTTAACCAGACACAGCAAGAAACGTTTCTAGTCAGAAAACAGTTTTCTAAAATTTTACCAAATATTTTAATTTATTAAGTAACATATTATTTTAAAAAAGCAAAACAGCAATAAATTATGAGTTGTCCATCTTTATAGTGGTCTGTAATAATTACTTGTAAGCTGTCTGAATTTTAATAATAATGTTACAATAATTTTACCGTTATTGTAAACTTCAGACAGCTTACCAAGGAACCAATCAGGTTGTTTCTTTTCATCATTATGCGCCAGCCTAAGTTTCATTAAATGAAGTTGTTTCATTGTTTGTTTGATTTGAATCTAACAAGTTTGCTTTTTGATTATATTGTATATGTTAGGGTCCATATTGGTACGAGTTGTTCTCAATAATGATTCACTCAGGCAGTGCATCAGGAGGACATTATTATGCTTACATCAAGTAAGGACTTTAAAATTATAAAACATAATAAAATTTGAATATTATATGTTGCTTAGGATGCAAAATGTTTGGAAATTTAAGATACTAGTAAGACAACTTTCATAATAATAATAATTTTATTATATATTCAGTTGAGAGATCAAGTTTTTGTTCAGGGGTCACTGGGTCAGTTGTTTGTAAAATTGTGATAATCATTGTATTTTTTTTATTTTTTATTTTATTTTTTTTCTTCTGTTTAGTTTAATAATGAGCACTGTTTTTTTCCCATCAATATTCCAGATCCTTTACAAATGGGCAGTGGTATTGTTTTAATGACCAGAGCGTGTCAAGGGTGAGTATGATTGCCCTACAACACAGATGTACCCTAACAGCAAGCGTGTTACCAGTAACCTGTACACAATTTTGCACACAAAGAGTTTTTAATATTCTTTTCAAACATGTAATTAGCATTGCAATTCAAACAGTAACAGTGTACAAGACACCAGACCTGTGATTTTATTTTAAACGTGACTTTGATTGATTTTCCTCAATATTTTATTTGGACTTGACAAGGTATACGATGATGATATTGAGCGTACTTATGGAGGACTTGAATCATCCAGAAGCTACTATTCATCAGTATATTCAAGGTGAGAATCTATGTCCCCTCATCACCAAGTGTTTAATATGTACAATACAGTGTTCTTTGCAGGATTTTGGCAAACCCAGTGATACATGTAGTCTGGTTTGTATCAGAAATTCAGTTCACTTCAATCAACAAATTATTTAATTTAAAAAATGCATCCAAATGATAGCTGCACTGTCTTGCTTCTTGATTGGTGGTTTAATAAGCAATACAGTACTGTACAATACCACTTGAGCACTACTTAAAGGGACACTGTCCTGATTTTAGCATGATTTGGGGAAGCTCAGAAACATATCTAGATCATAGTAAGTTGAACAATAATGGTTTTATTCTGTAGAATAGCACTCGACAAATGACAGGAACCCATTAGGACGTGAGGATGACAAATGACAGCGAGGATGGAAATGGATTGCAATATGGATTTTTGAAAAAACGTCAGGATGTCAGTTTTTCAAAGTTTCAAATTTGGCTCGGAATTCTTTGAAATTTTGCAAACATTTTGTTGCAGTATGGAATTTCTTGAAGAAATTGCTTTTTATCATTTAGTTAGAGTTTATTAAGTTCTTATTTCATAGATTTAGGGACCATTTCATGCATTTATAACATTTATTTTTGAGCAAATACGCCGGGACAGTGTCCCTTTAAGAAACTGGTCAAACATTTGAAACCATACAGGAGTTTCTTTGATCAATCCCTGAGGGGGACTAGTGCAAGACGGGGTGGCCTTATGGTTAGCATGTTGCACTCCGGATCGAGCGACCCATGTTTTAAGTGCTGGTCGGGGTCATTGTGTTGTTATCTTTGGCAAGTCAGTTAACTCTCACAGTGCCTCTCTCCACCCAGGAGTATCAATGAGTACCAGCAAATAGGGAAACTTGAGGAAATGCTGGGGGCTAACCTGCGGTGGACTTAAATCCATCCAGTGGGAATAGCAATTACTCTTTGGACTTCGGCTTCATGCTCTGGCAGTGTGGGCCAGTTTGGCCCAAATGCCGCTTTACCTTCTACCTTAGGGGGTCTACCTGCCCTTAATACCTTGGGAACACTGACAGTAGAAGTAATCGTAATTTATTAAAAATTGCTTCCTGTTTCCATGTGGAACCATCTCCACATAAGAACCATAATATAGAGTCAGTACAGTTGATGCTCAGGAGTCCATTTTCATTTCTAGAAAAGTTCAATTTGGTAAAAATACATTAATAATATTTGATTTTGATATTATGATCATGATACACTTTTGACCATTTTTGTACACACAATCATGTAAATGTGGAGCTATGAAAACCCATGTTCAATTAATTAAAGAATAAAGCAATGTTTGATGCCATTTTAGCTCCACAAATGCATACATGCTGATGTACAGACAGGTTTCTCCTGAGAGAAATGCTAAGTTCTTGGATCAATGTGATGTACCTACCCACATAGTGGATCTAATGTACAAACTGCGACACCAGGAAGAAATGGAAAGAAGGAGAAAAGAAATGGACAGAAGCTTGTGCAAGGTAAGATTGCTTTTCAGGAACAAGTGACTTTCTTTGGGCTCGTTACGCAATCTCTCCTCCCCCACGACGAACGTCTGCTAAACGGAGCAGCCACTTCCGTTCGCCGAGATTGGCCAATCACAGCTCGTCTTCCTGTTTCTGGAAAATGGGACTTTGACCCCCCAACAATAAGCAATGTGTACGAGTAACTTACAGCGTGCCGTGCAAGAAATTTTGGGGGGTTTGGCTCAAAGTCATTTTCACCCTCGAGAAGTAATTCAAATACCTTTTCCTCTGACAAGAAAAAGGTCATAATTTTTTTGGGCAAGTCTTCCATTCAAGTTCTTAATGTTGCTATTATTTTTAATTAAAGTTGCTTGATTTGCTTTAGATCAAGATTTTTTGTGAGCACCCCGTCAGCAAGAGAATGATGGAACGCAAATTGGAGATTCATAAGGATGACACATTGAAAGCAGCAATATCCATTGCTCATAAGGTGCATGTCAGCAAAAAATATTATTGTTGGTTTTATTAATCATTACAGTTTAAAAGGTTCCATTTCATGAAAGTTTCGAACCTTGCAGGTATGTTTTAGACCGTGCAAATGTACATGATTGACTTTTGTACATGTAGCTAGTAACTAGACATATAATAAGAACTAAATAAATACTTCAATCAACTTTTTGAATGTGAAGTGTTATATGCATGTAGGTCAGGAGTTTAGAATATGGGCTATCATGTTTATAAATATTGTACTTGATACTAATCAGGATACTGTAATTATTGTGTTGTGTCTAGCTGTTCCACTTGGAGAAGGTTTTAACAGCTGAACAGTGCAGAATTGTCAAGTATGATGACTATTATGACTACATTGAGAGATCATTTGATGGTGAAGAGGTGAGCCTCCCAGTGCATACAGTACTTAACAATAATTTGTTACTTTAAAACGTTTTTGAACAATTATATTTTTGACAACTCTCTGATCCATGGGTTCCACTTCCAATAAATATAAATTATTTATATCTAGCACATTTTCCATGTATATATACTGTACATGTACGTTCAAAATTAATGCGCTTTACAATTTGAACTCGGGTGAGATTGGATTGGATATCGCTATCAGACCATTCACTATCTCACCCCACCCACCCAACCATGAATACACGTGAACAGGCCAGACCACAACACCAGGGACTACATTGTCCCCTTCTCTTTTCGAACGGTGATGTGGGTTACTATACTAATTTAGCACAAGGAGGTGTAGGAGAAAAGGCCAACAGCTTAAATAAATGGTCCACCCAATGATGCAAAGTGTTGTTCCCGAAAATATCCCTAAAGTGTCAGGAGTATGGATATTTTCAGGAAGTGGTGTAAGTTATGGTCTGGCCTGTTCAAGGTTTTTTTGGTTTGAACCCCCACACCTCTTTTTAGTTTAGCTTCATACTTTCCTTTAACATTTTTGGCTTTTGAGACCCCCTCCCCCTCTGGAACCACACAATCATCTGAACTGAGACAGGCTGTTAAGCACTACCAGCGCGCATGACCTTGGTTATCTTGGCTAATAATGATGTCTAAAGTATGAACAATATTTTGAACCTTTTTTATTACTTGCAAAATTATAGCCACACTACTTTCTTTCATAATTTCAGCAAAATTCGATGAGCAAAGTGCTCTGTGGTGTTAAACAGTCTTACATATTCGACCTTCTCCTTGAAACAAGAATGCCACATGAAAGATTTTTACCCTACAAACCCGGAGGTAAGTCGAAAGATGCTATTCGGTCATACTCTTGGGATTGAAAATATTAAATGGTGGGAAAAGGTGTCAAGTAATGCAAGGAAGCTAGACGGTGACCTGTTACAGTCAAACCAACTGTGAATACATGTACTTCTAGCTGGATTTCAACAAATTAATATGTAACTAAGAACACTTTTTACTTTTTCATTGAATTGGGATATTTTTTCAGTAGTATCATTTTTTGGTTTCCACAGGAACAACAGTCAAAGTTCACATTGTAGATCTGGAAAATGAGAGAGTCGCTTCATATGTAAATGTGCGACCATTGCTCAGTTCAACTGTTAAGGATCTTCACACTCTAATTCATGAGGTGAGGAAATTATTTTTATTATTATTTTGCGAAGTGGTCCATGATGAAAAGGAGCATTCTCACATAGCACATTAGTTCGTTGAGAGGTGTTTGAATTTAAAGGGGCAGTGTCACCAAGATTTAGTACTACATCCTAGCAGAAGTGTTTGTATCAATGGAAATCCACTAATAGTGGCCTGGTCTTGCTAAAAGTTACGATACTAGCACAGAAAAACTGTTAAAAAATGTATTTGACTAAGGACGGGTAGGAAGTCGAAGTGGAATGAAACTTGAATAAGTTTTATGGTGTTCTTGGGAAAAATAGTTCAAAATCAATTATTCTGGTTTGTTTCCACCTCAGGAGAATGAATTGATGTCTTTCTCTTGTTGTTCAGAAGCCATTTTGTGCATCAGCGAGTGTACCTTCATAATTCAAGCATAGTTTACACAACAAATTGGGAGAATTCTCGTGATACTGCCCCTTTAACAATGTGGACCACTTATTATAAATGAATGATCCCCAATGAAATAATGTTGCTGATTACATGACTGTACTTTTTACACAATACATGTTTCAGTGGAACCCCATTCATCTGACCACCGATAAGTGTATTATAGGGTGGTTGTAAGGCAGGGTTCTAGTGTGTTTAACTTAATTTTGACATGTGTTTGCCACAAATGGGTATGTTGGTTTATTGGCAAAGTTGTTAAAGAGCCATCGCATGGGAACAGTATAGGCCATATATAACTCCACCAATATTTACCGTTTGTCTCACGATGTGGTCACTTACATCTAAGATGAAGAATGTGATGTCTGAGGGTACTGATCAAGTGTGCATGTGTGCTTCCTGTAGACGTTGATGGCAAGGCAGCTGTCTGGTTAGACTGTTGAGACTGTTGTGTGAAGAAAGAAAGGCGATCTTGTTGTCATGCTCAGTCTCCATGGTGAAACGGATGGAGATGTTTCTTTATTATTTTAAAATTTTATTTTTATTATTGATAATTGTATTATTTCTTTATTATTTGATAATTGAATTATTGTTCTCTAGAAATTCAAACTTCCTCTGGATTGTATGAGAATTGTGTTTGAAGGAGCATACAATGATCTTAAGCTGCTGGACAGCCCTAACAAAGTATTAAAAGAACTTGGATTCTTCAAAAACAACAGGGTATGTGAAAACTTTGATGCATTTCTAGTCAGTTTGTGAACATTCTTTGAAGGCTGTCAATGTTGCTTTTATTATGATTATACAAAAGATGATATGAGATCCTGAGCTTAATATTGTTGTGGCTAATTTAAAAATTCTTGTTTTCTGCTAGGTTTTTGTGGAAGCCTCTAACAGGGAGGCAGAGTTTCTATTTAAAGACTCAAGAATGTTTAAAATCTTAGATGTGTATCAGCATACTATCCAGCTGTGCGTCATGTTGCCAGATCCATCCAGAAAACCATCAGGTTAGTTAGCATATTGTTTTCGTACTAGTAGATGATATACTAGGAGTTAATAAAGAAAGAAACTGTAAGATGGTAAAATGGGAGTGATCAGGCAACATTTAGCATTGTGCACTCACTCCTCCAAAAACCTTATCGTATTTTCAATCAATTTGATTCTCTTTGATTCTGTTTGGGAGATGTGGTGGCCTAATATGGTTAGCACACTGGATTCCAGATTGAATGGTCCAAGTGAAAGCACTGGCTCGTTTTGAGTTCTTGGGCAAGACACTTGATTCTTGCAGTTTCTCCCTCCACCCAGGAGTACAAATGGGTTGAACTGTTAGGGCACCTGGCAAATGCTGGGTGTAACCTGCAAAGGACTAGCATCCCATCCAGGGGGGGTTACAGTAATGTAGTTTTCCTTCCATTCACTTCATGCTACAGAAACCAGGATAAGCTCTGATGATGTGGGTCACTTTGGCCCGAGTACATATTTATTGTTATAGAAAACACTTGATAGATGGTATTAATATTAATCTAATAATTAAAACTTATTTTTAGAGCACACAAGTAGGTATATCTGCGAGGCGGCAGTTGATTCTGAAAAGACTGAAAAACAAAGAGGTGAGACTGACGTGAAGTAAAACTGAATTACAATTACCTCGTCAACAATAATGACTTGTCTGATAAAACTTATTTTTCAGCTGTTTGTAAACTAGCCTGCGAATACAGCTGCCTTCCATCACGCGCCGTGGGCGACTGTATTCGCAGGCTATTCATTTTGTAAACTGGACTTTGACTGCTTAATAAAACTTCCATTTTTTGTTTTAGAAAAAATTGTTCCTGTCGACAAGAGAATCACCCTTGGAAAGCTGAAGGAAATTCTCAAGAGTGATGTAGGATGTTTGCCAGAATTTTTTAGGGTGCGTAGTATTTATTTATTAATAAACAATTTGTTTCTTTTATTAACCCCTTCACAGTATGCAGACATGTAATAGAAGTCCTAAAATACACTACACTTTATGTCTGATTAGTTATCAGAATGCTACAAGGATGTACTGAGTATGTCCCATTTCATAGTGGTCTTATCCTGGGAAAAAATAATATTGTTCATAACGCAAAGAATTATAAACATCCGGCGAATCCTAAGAGACTGGTCCGCTGTAGGGTTGAACCAAAAATAAATGTATTTAGAGGTGATTGCTAGAGCTGTAATGATTATGAAAACCACAAACAATGATGGTTTATTGTAAGGTAGGATTTGATAAGGTGTATTAACTGCCATGATTGTAGCTGGTATGATACATGTACAGTCAACTCTCTCAAAGCAGACACCACTGTAAGGCAGACACCTCTCTAAGGCTCCTGTCTGTCCATTTATTCCTTATCAATACTTAATAAATAACTGGCTGCCTGGCTCGTCTAGCCCCTATGGTTATTTCAGGCAGCCAGTACTCTACTATTATAATAATAAAAAATTGTAAATTGTAATTTTTTTGTGAGAGAGTACAAAAAATAAATGTTGTTGTTGTTAAGGCGGGCGCATGGTTGGCTGGTCCCGGCCGAATCAAGTTTCTCTTATTTTTCTGTAAGGAAACTTTCTTTAACCCTTTGCGACCGGATGGCCGATATATCGGCCATAGAAATGGCCCGCAGTTATTTTCAACAGCAGTTTCCCTTTAGTTAGTTCCCAGTCTCCCCCTCCGTTGAAACGCCTGGTAGTATAATACTCCGCCGTTTTGAGCTGTTTTGAGCGAGTTTCTGCGAGATTTTGGTAACATTTTCGATTGTTATGAAGAGAACAAGTTTTCCTTTAGTTGCCCAACATGTCTGGAGGTAGGATACATTTTATTTTGAGCGAAATTATTGATTATCTCGATGGAAACTTCGATGCACCCGACGATGGTTTCAAATTCTGATGCCGAAGGTTTAGAAGCTGACAGCGAGGATGAAAATAATGCAGTTATCCACCCAGGACGATAATTTTGTGGAAGAACAAGAGGAACTTAACCTTCATGACTTTAATATTGAAGATAATGGCAGTAATGGAGATTCCCTGGGTCCAGGAAGGCCACAGAACATTTGTTTTGGTGGCTAGGGAGAATAGGAAACAATAGAATGCAGCAGCAAAACACTTTCGTACGAAAAGTTGCATTTAGTCATTTCTCGTGACACTCAGCCACTCTATTTTTAGGGGCAGTATGTAGCTTTGAAAGAATCAAAAGTAGGCAAATGTGGTATCAAAATGATATTCAGTAACTTGGCTATCAATCTAGACACCTGCAGTAATTTTCATGACCAAATTAAGAGTACAGTACACTGAAAAACATTATAGTCAAGATGTTGCGTGACATTAACTTAATGTTCTACCACCTGTTAAACATTATTAACTAGTAACTTATTAATAAATATGTTGAGTGACAGATAGCCCAATGTCTGGTCTACTACATATCCAAATTTGGTTTTAATACCTTAAATATAACTGAAGATAGAGCAAATTTAATAATACCATTCAAAAATTGTAGAATTTTGCAAAAATTAATTTAGGCTTCAAAGGGTTAAGGCAGACACCTCTTTAAGGCAGTCAGCTACATGTAGAGCTGGTCCCATTGGTGTCCACCTTATAGAGAGTTCACTGTATTTTCAAACATGGTTGTTTGAAACATATTAAACGTAATAGATTTTGATTGGTATTTTTATACTTAGGTTTACAGAGTTTACTCAAACAACCAAGAAATTGAGTACAGCAAGTTAACTGACCCACTGACAAGCTTCAATGATGATTCTAAGGTGGGTGTAAATCTTATGCTAAACAGATGAGTATACTGACCAAAGACATGAAGAAGCTTTGTTCTTACAAAATTCTTGACATGTCATTTTTTTTTTTTTTTTAATTTTGCCAGTGGGCTGTTCGAGTGACATGCATGTAGCTTCATGTAGTACGTTGTTTTCGTAGTACCATACAGTGCTACATTCTTATATATATACATATTGTTATACTCCCTCCTACAATAGGTGCGAGTGAAGTACAGTCGTGCTCTCAAGAAAGGTGAACATCAACTGAAAATATTCCTGCTGAAACCCATCGAAAAGGAGGTGAGATGTGCTTACAGATTGCATGATGTTTGTAGGTGATGCCCTTCCCCCCCCCCCCCCCCCCCCCTGGCTTTATATTATTATGCTACTGCTTCAGTGGGCAGTTCTGTGCAATATTATTCAAACGTTTTTAAAAGCACATTACTGCACAGTCTCCAAATTTCTCCTGACTACACTTTTTGGTGCATCTAACCTGAGGAAGTGAGTGAGTGAGGGTGCTGGGGGGCCAGGAGGGAGGGAGAGAGATGATTGAGTGCTTATTATATTTGATAATTAACAAATTGATATATTTAACGATAAACTATGTTCCTCTTTCAGCCTTTTAAGTACTTTTGTGACTGGATTGTCACTGATGGCATGACAGTAAAGCAGTGCAAAGAGCTCTTGCAGCCAGAAATCTGTCAAAGATGTGGTATTGATGTCCCAGTTGAAAAGTATGTTCTACTTAGTTAGTAATTTAAGATATTAGGGAGTTTAAGCAAACCACAATGACAATGGTGCCAAGTGAGTGTGAACCAGTCTGCAAGTTTTCAAGTTTCTAGTTAGAATTGAACACTGTCTGGACATATTCAGCTAGAGGATAGCTCTGAAACCAATAGATATACTGAATGGAACTGGATTATCACACGATTCTCAATACAAGTCTGTCTGCAAGCTTGCCATAGCCCACTTTGAAAAAGAGTGATATCCTGGGATCGAGAGTGGCCACATGAATGTTTGTGGGATTGTTTTGGGGATGCGGGTCTAAATGCACGCGCAGATGGCAAATTTTATTGCGCGACCAAGGTAGGAAAAAATTGTAAACAAGTAGTTAAAATGCACAACAATATTATACTACAGCCGTTTATAAAGAAATAAATACAAACTATATTTCAGGCATCTGTAGTCTTTCCGTATTAGGTTTTTTCCTTCAAGAATGTTATTGTAGATTTCAGGGAAAATAACACTGCAATAAACTAAAAAAGATTATTTATTTCACGCTAAACAATCGCGTCAGTTTCATCTATAAATGGTCATAAATCCCAAACGATCCCACAAACGCTTGGGCGGCCACTCGATCCCAGGCTGTCACTCTTTTCCAAAGTGAGCTGTAGCATGCTGGGGGGTAATCTATGTTGGACTAGCATCCCAACCAGGGAGAGTAACAATATTCCTAGTCACTAAATGCTACAGAAACCAGCACAAGCTCATGTTGGGTGGTGTGGACCATTTTGGCCCAAAATTACTAAAAATCAGTTTTATATTAATCATTACCATTTTTGGAAGTTCTACTTATCATAAGGTCACTAATGCTCTTCGTGTTATTTTTCATTACAATTTTAGTCTGAGGATGCGAAGAAAAAACTGGAAAAATCCTGGCACAGTCTATGTTGACAGTCAGGTTTTTGAAGAGAACATTCAAGTGTATGCAAGCTTTGAAGTGTTTTTGGAAATACTAGAAGGTCTGTAGGTTTATTACTAGCCACTTGAGTTTTTAATAAATTCAGTTCTGAATCAATGTTCTCTGGTTTGTCACAATAGCTTAGTTACCAATCATTTACTAGTAGAGAGAAGTCTGGGCACCACATTACCAGCTACTTACCAAAACAATGTGTTCATTCTCACAAATGACTTTGTTTGTACTGACAGGTCCCGAGAGAATGACCTCAACAGATCAGCTGTCAATCTATGTACGACATTGGCATCCTTCAACAATAACTCTGGACCTTCCAAAAGAAGTTGTTTTGCAGGATAGTGTGGTTGAAGAGTTGAAAGATGAAGTAAGGGGAGACTTACAATACAATGCTTAGCTTTAAGAATTCAAGTTAATTCCATTGACACTTGGAAACTGTTCAAGCCCCAAACTCAAAATCCTATCCTACACAGGGCTGCAAATAACAGTCAGTCATCGGACAATGGCCAACCAAAATTTGCCAATGTCCAATGAAATCCCAACTGTGGTCGGACATAATGTCCAGACAATTTTTTTGCCTTCCAACGCTAATCAAGAAGTACTGTAATATGATGTCCGACCTCATTTTTGTTTTGTCCGACCAAAATGGTGAATTAGTCGGACATAATTTATGTCCTTTCAAGAAAAAAACAAATTATTTGCAGCCCTGCTACATGTATGGCTATGTCACTGACATGTATGGCTATGTCACTGGTTCTCCTGCTAGTCCACCAGATTTTGAACTCGAAAAGTCAACATCAACATTTGATTGGCTAAAATCACAATAATTGTGATAATTATTGTTGCAATGTATTGTTCCTGTTCTGCCCTGTGATTGGTTAATAATTATTGTCTAGGTGGCCCTGGTTACAGTAGTCAGACTGTAAACACTGTAGCCCTGGCCACTTTCTTGACAGTTATTCTTTTCCTCAACCCATGGCTCTTTTAAAGGCTGATTTAGATGGTACGATTTTGTCTCATGCAACATGCTTACGACAAGCCTACGACACAAATTGTGTCGTGTAAATCAAACCTACAACTCGCTTATGATTATCGTGTATGACACGAAAAGTGTCATAGGATTTTGAAACATGTTTTAAAACCCTACAACATGTCATAGCTACAAACAATGTTAAAAGATGAAAGTCGTATACGATTTTTACATGACGCGAGCAGCGCGCGCTACAAAAATCGCATGCGGCCTTAAGACATTTTTGGTTTTCTGTATTGTCTGTTGTTTGCCACCTTGACTAGTAAATAAATGTACTGTTTCCTTATTTTCTTTCAGATAAGTAAACTTAGTAGCATTCCAGTGGAGAATTTAGAGTTGTGCAAGGTGAAGATTAATAATAATTTGTATTACTTAATATTTAGATGGGATAACAACAGGTGATAAGCTTCTGATAATAATCATGATTGTTTCCTGATACAGAACTTTTTTAGTCAGTTTCTTTTGTTGTGTTATATTTTCAAGTTTGTCTTAGTTTGAAAAAAAAGTTAAATTAAGTGGCTTTGATTAGCAGAGGCCTCCATTGCATAGAAAATGCTCATGAATACTTTACTTAACTTCAGCATTTCATCCTGTGGAATAGGGTGGGAAATTATTTAAATAACTCTTTCCAAACTGGTCTGTCTTGCACAAAAGTTATGGTAACTTCCCAAGATCTTATTAGACTCATTGCCATTCCCTCTCAAGAAGAAGAAAACTTCATTGTAATTGAGCATTTACCAGAGTGTTTTTCCTCTGCAGGGTCGTGGACAGTTTCCCTGTGAAGTGCCAATTCTGGAGATTCATGATGAGTATGACTGGTCAAGTGATATGACATCCCTCGGAGCAAGTCCTTTGCTAGTTAATGATGATGGAGCAGTGTTATTTTACAGGTATGGACAATAAAGGCAAAGTTAGCTTACGATTTTACAGTGATTCACCGTCTGATATGTCTTTTGAGCAATTTGGATGTCTTTAATGAACTTTTAATATCATTCCCTTAGCTTACAATTAAGCATGGTTTCACCTTTTGTCAGGGGGAGAGAGGTCACTACTTTCAAATTAATGAGTACCTATTCTTGGGTCATTTAATACTTTCGAGAATTATTAGAAGGATTCCGAATTTATTTTTTGTTACTTTTGGGGGGTCATTACATACAGGGGTTGCTACAGGATTATTTTCAAGCATTGCTTAATAATTTTTATGTTCTAATCTTTTAGCCTCACAACAAAATCCCTTGCTATTTATTTATTTCTTCAGAGATAAAACAGAAAAACTCATGGAAATAACGGAAGAAAAGAAAAAGGAAATCATGAAAAAGGAAAATGCCAAGTAAGACATACTGGTGTTCATTATAACAACTTCATCCTCATCATCTCTCCTCACGCCAAGGCTGCAGCATTCTGCTTCCATGCCACCCTGTCAGTTCCAATAAAGTCGAAAGTTGCTAAACCCAAAATTTTATGCCAACTTAAATAGAACAAATTACAGCTGCGATATTTAAAATGACAAGCTGAGCTTGTTGGAGAAAATGGAAAGGAAACAAGTAGCTAGAATTTGAATTCATTGGGCAGTGACATTAAGCTGTTGGCCTTGTCTCCTACACCTCACTATTTGAAAAGAGTACAGCTAGGGGACATATTTTTCTGTGGTTGTTATTGAATGGACTGATAGTGGCTGCCATAGATGCCTTTACATGTTGATGTCTGACCTCACCCCTGAATTGAATTGGTGCTGTATCAATTCATCACCCATTTCCATTTGAATTTTTTTTTTACCCATTGAAGGGTAAGGGCCGAATATTTAAACAAAGTCTAAGTTAGGCCATGGTTTAAGAGAATTTAACGAAGTCTAAATCAACTTATAAACAAGTCAATCTTGGTAGCTAATTCGTTTTTTGGTCTGTGTTGTACACCTCCTAAACATGGTTTACTGTAAATGACGTTAACACATTGAGGTTGGTCAGTTTAAACTCGAGTTAGGCCAAGGTTTTCTTAAACCCTGTCTAAACCTTGTTTAAATATTCGACCCAAAGTCTTTAAAATATTGGTATGTACTGTATTCATGCCACTGGTATGTCTCTCCCATAACCTTCTAATTTTCTAGCTGTCTTTCGCTCTTCGGGCTACATTTTTTTCCATTTTGCGAGTTATTAAGTAATATGTTACTGTCAGTAACTTTTATTTTTCATTGAACTATTACACAAGATTGTAACAGTGGAATTGATTAAAACCTTGGTTAATTTTAATCCAGGTTTTTAGTGCTGTGAATTAATCTACAAAACTTACAGTTGTTTATCATATTTTTCACACAGGACCAACAGCTCAAGCATGAGGACTGGCAGATTTTCATACAAAGAAAAAGCTCTAAAAATTTATACAGATGATGATAGACCAAGCAAATGAAAACAACAGCAGCAGACTTCAAAATGCATCAAAACAAACAAGGGAAAAGCATCTATTTGATGAATGGAACACTCATCATTTTGTGGAATTGTGCATTTTCATATACAGGATGAGAATTCCCAAGATGACTGTACAGTAACTATTAAATAGAACTGTTGTAAAGAAATAATAGATCAGGAAAACCACCAGGGAGGAATAGCATGTCTGCTCATGCGAGTCAATAAATATTATTGTACTGAAAAGGGTCTCTATCTGACGAAAAATATGCCCTGCGCCATTAGTTTCTTTGCATCTAATTTTTATTTTCCATTTTTGTAATCCCATCTTGACAGTCTTGTCCATTAAAGTGAGCCCCCAAATCCACTGTAACATGTTCATCAGACACAGGAAATGTTTTTTTTCAATTTTAGTCCAAGAGGTAGCAGACCACACAAAGAATGTCAAAATTCAACATAATAGTTATGTGAAACAGTAAAACTAGAATAGACTGTGAACATGTAGTCTCGCTGAGAAGTCATGGCTGATCATGGTAGCAGCAGTTCTTGTTGTACAACGGCAAAGTAATTACAGCGTCTTTCAATAACACGCAAACTCTGAAGTTCAAAACCCAACTTACAATTGCATTTTTTGTTGCCGTCAATCATAAAATTACGACGACAAACAACTCAAACCAACAGACCGTGAAAGAAATCTACCAATCACAATCTACGGACATGAACTTTTGAATGGATTACTAAAATCAATGATTGACGGCAGCGAAAAACGAAACCGTTGATTGAGCAGAGTTCCCACGTTATTGAAAAGCGCTGTAATGAGTTAAATAGGATGGAGAGGTGGCAAAAAATAAACAGGTTATTCTTCTCTCTTCACTTCAGAACTTTCCTTTAGTTTTTGCCACCTCCTCAATCAAGCATAATATTGTTTGATGATCTAATCCAGTCTACATACACAATATCATTCATCCTTTTACTGTTTTTAAACAAAATGACCTTGTGTCATTAGCTTGTTTTGCTAAATTTATATAATAATTATTAATAACAGCCCTAAGCCGTTCTATAGTGCATTACAGGAGGATTGATAGTGTAACAAGGCGGAATACATGGCTGGATTCCTTCCTCAAAACTTACTACTTGTTAATTAATGTCTTGCAGTTTGTTAGTGGTTGTGGTCAATGACCTACATGTACATGTAATAAATGCCACAACCTGAAAGGTTTTTCTCCAAAAGGAGGAACCCTAGTCTGTTGAAGACATCTCAGTTGTAATTCTTGATTGTAAATTCAAGGCCATTTTGATACATGTGAAATAAATTATTGTATAACTCAATGCTAGAACTAGACTTGTTCTGTGGTATAGCCACAATACAAGGTTTATCATGAGTCACTTCAACCAGAGCCTGTTTTGCGCGTCTTAAAAGATAGCATTGCCAGTGTGAAATAATGGGGGGAAATGATGGTTACTTAGTCTCCTTCTGCTTTCCAAGCTATACTTGAAACTTTTCATTTCAAGATAAAGAAGCATTCTTATCCCCAGAAGCCACAATGAATCTGGTCCTCTGGCCACCCTTGATTATTCCTCAAATTTGATTGGCTAGTAAACCAAAGACAAGATAAGAGAAAACGAGTATGCTATGCAAGCTCGGAAATTCCAGTCCAGCCAGCTCCCAATTCTCGATTACCAAAATGATCTCGGCCTCTGGGGGCAAGAATTAAAAAGAATTTCAAATAAAATACAATATTAGGCAGGCTCATAGTGAACAAAATGTCAATGCTGATGACTTGACAATGTTTGTATGACATTTCTTGTGAACTAGCAGATGCTGACAAGAGCAGGATAATCTAGATAATCCTTTCTTGATGCAGATAGTAAGTTTTTCTACCTTTCTCTCGTAATGACAGCAACAATGTACAGCAGCTGTAGTGTTCCATGTCATCTTAAAATTGATGTGGTTGTGTTCAATACTCTTGACATTACAACCATAACTTTTGTACTTACTAGCTAGTGGAATAGTGGTATCTTTACAGTCATATAACTCATTTCAATTTACCGTAGAAGCTCTATTTAGCCCCCCCTCCTTCCGTCAGGCTGATGTAAATGACTTTTGAGCAATAGTTTCTGGCGTTTCAGTCACTTTGTATTGAAACGTGGTCTTTAATTTCCAGAACTATCGTCGAGTTAGGGAATAAATGACATTTCCTTTGTAAGACGGTCAAACATAACCCATTTCTTGTTCTGTTTTAGTTAGTGGTGTAATGGTAAAGTTTGAAAAATTAATGTGAATTTTCTTGAAAATTTATGATTTGAAATAAGCCCCCCCTCTCTATTAAGCCTCCCTCTCTAATAAGCCCCCCCCCCCCCCCCCTTCTTGCATGAGGCCTGAAATTAAATAAGCCCCCCGGGGCTTAATAGAGCTTTTACGGTATGCCAAACTGAAAAAAAGCACTGTAAAATCTAAATCCTCTTGAAAACAAAAATAAATGTCTTTTTGTAAATACTGAGTAATGGCTATGTATTACATTGTTTTCTTAACACTGACAATAATTATGAAAAAATCAGGACTTGACCTCAATGCACACCCTCAATCAAGTACCCCTCCTTGAATAAGCACCCTCGTAGAATCATGAAATTTAAATTAGCTGACCCACTGACCAACCATCAGGTAAATGCACAACCTGATTGGCTACACAGGGGCCATCTAACGATAGGTAAATGGCAGTATGTCAGAGCGTGCGTGATTTGGCATGCATCATAATTTGCACAAATATATCAAACTTGATGAAATAAAAAAAATTGTTTTTGTTTGATAGATCGGTCAGTGGGTTATGCTAAAACTATTAGACAGCTTGCTCTCGATTTCTGTTGACTTTGATAGTTGGCTCAGGGCTTCACTCCTCGCCAACTATCAGCCGATATAAACCTCAAGCTTGCTATCTAATAATAATGTTAAATATCAACCCACCCCTCTCCAAGAATAAATGAATGAAGTACGAGAAGGCAGAATTACTCCTGACCAGATTTCTTGTAAAGAAAATCTAAAATAATTTTTGGAGGAGATAAATACAGTTGAACCTCTCCTTACGGACACATACCTATTACGTACAGTGGTGGACACCTCTATAACACGTACACTATAACTCCACACCAGATATAAAAAAATGTATATTCGTCCAAAACTCAACAACTCAAGTCAACTGTACAAATAAACATCAAATATTTCCTCAATCTATGAAAATAAACCTTTTTCAGTTTTACTTATTTGTTCCAGTTCCGTACTCTGATAAGCCTATCAATAGGCTCCTTGGTGGGGGCCCCTTCTCCCGGTATTAACAGATCTTTGCTACTGGATTAAAATTTGTTTTCAATAAATAAAATAAAAGTTACAATAATTTGCAGCACAGAATAAGCTCTGCCTAGTTCCTAGGCCTCTATATTTCACCGCAGTCAATCCATTTCGGGTCACATGGTCCCCAGCTGTTCGTCTTGGATACATCACCAAAACGAATTGACCGTGAAGGCCTGGGAGAAAGCTGTACAGGGACTAGGCAAGACTTTGCAATGGTAACATAACTGATGTCAGGGATGGGCCCAACAGGAAGCGCAGGGCAGAGTATACTGGAGAAAAACTGTCTGACTGATTCAGTACAATAATAAATAAAGAATAAAATAAAAACTTTAATAAGTAACACCTTTTTAAATATTACAGGTTTGCAAGGTGCATGGCAAGAAGGTTGAAACAACGTACTTGCTAATAAATAATTCAAAATAAATATAATTTATCTGTAAACAAAAAAACAGCAATATATTACAATTTCAGGAAATTTTACAGTTAAAATCAAAGTATGATTAACATCTATAAAATTCCAGGGATAGAGTTCTCTTAGCCTGAATTGATAGCAGCCCATCTGGGCTAGACTACGAGCAGTCACTTTTTCCCTTATTCCGTCAAGAGAGAAGCGAAAAAATAAATTATTGGCAATAATGGAATAAAACCTGATCAAAACAATTAATGCAAACAGTTACAAGTCAACAAATCAAAACTTTAGAGACGTTTGTATGACTGGGGGTATACTCCATACCCCCAGTCATGCAAATGTTTCTAAATTTTCCATTTATCAACTTCCGTTTTCTCGACTCAGGTAGAACCTAACCTAATGAAACTTTGTACGATTACCAAACAAGAAGTGGTCTTTCAAGTGCTGTTATTGATTTTCCACTCAGTTTATTTTTAATCATTTTGAATTTGCGGTGGCCATTTTGGAGAAAGGTCTATTGAAATACATGTAGGTGTATGGAGGGAAAAATTTTTGCAGTGGAATAATACAAAAAATTAATGCCTTATTCGATAGTTTAACATATAATACGCGCAGACATTTTGCTCATTGCTCGCATTTCCCCCAGAAAAATATATGCAACTCGCAAAATATCCGCATGTATTATATGTTAAACCATCGAATAAGGTGTGTTTATTAAATTTTATCTCTTATTTGATGTGAGAATCCCCTGTACATTGTGGCTTTCCTTTCTCTCTAAAGCCAACTAGAATGCATGCAGACGTCTCCTATGTCCTTCCAGCTTTCAATGCAGGATGGAAATAGAAAACGTCTGCACACAAAGCCAACCAGTAATGTCACAATAATTTTGATCATCTGTGGCATGGCTGACTCCACTGACGGTGACCACACCACGGTTCAGGTCCCAATACTTTCTACGAGACCCCGCAACACTTCGAGGTTCATGTTAACCATAACTAGTCAGTTGTCAATAATGAATTGTATGTAACTGCAGTTGTATTGTTCACAACTGCCCACTTGGGAATTGCTGTAAAAATATGTGATTGTGGTGTTTCTGGAAAAGTTTCAGCCACTCTTCCTTTTCTCTTAGAGTCATCTGCAGGTTGTCTGTAATGTAGGTCATAAGCTTGTTTAAAGCTAGACTTGTTAATTTTGTTTGGTTTCTGTACTCTGCGACACTAATCTGTTGACAAACTGTGGATGACAGGGGTGGGCACATTCCCCTCTGGGCATATGAGATGTTTTTCCTGAAATGCTCTTTGAGATAAGCTGGCACTGTGAACATCTGCCGCTGATTCCTCACCATGAGTTGAACCAATCTTTGACCAGAATCCTAAGAGAGAAATATTACAATACATGTATAACTACCCTGGTCTAGGAAAGTGTCATTTTAATTAAATTTACTATTAATTTATTAAATACAATAACAGAAGATGATGCACACACTCTAAGACTAATATTGGTCATAGGCTAATGACTATTGCACCATCCTGTAAACCACGAAGGTATATATTAAAGCTACAATGTAACACACATTTCCATGGTTTAGTCTTTATCAGTTGACTAAACCACTTGGGACGAGTGGTTTATTGAAACAATAAACCATAGTTCAAATACATGGCCCGTTGCTTAGATTTTAGCGTTATTATTCAGTTGAACCTCCACTAATGGGCACCTCCTGTAGTTGAACACCTTCCGTAAGCGGACACTTTGTCTCAGTGACATGGTTCTGCAGCCATTAACTTGAACAAACACTACATTTTTAACCTCCCATAAGTGGACATCTCCACACTTTTTCTTGTCCCAAAGGGTGTCTGCTTATGAGAGGTTCAACTGTATTAATTAACTTAACTGCCCTGATGTTCCTGGCAGTTTCTTTTTACGTTTTTTAAAAATCACATAAAATGCACTTGAGAAGCTTAATTTTTCAAATGCATTAAATTTTTTTTTGTCACCCACCTTATTTTTCACATCTTTTGGTAAGATAGCACCCATGAACTTCTTAACGATGAACCTGCCACTATTTGTGCCCATGAAGTTCAACAATTTTCTCAGATGTTTTCTTCGAGTTGTTGGTAGCATCAAGGTTAGCAGTGGCAGAAATGTATTCGTCTTTGCCCAATCATTGGCCAGTGCACAGAGAATACCGTCTACCAAGTCTGTTAGGTTTGAAGGAATCAGGGAATCTCGCAGAGAACCATAATATTCTAACAGGATCTGCTGAATTCCTGCCTCCTTGGCATTCATCAGATTTGAATAGCTCATGTCATTACGCTGCGGCAGAGGACAGTCTCTCTGTAACTGAATACAATCCATCCCTGCTGTAATCCAAACATTGCTTGACTCTGAGTCGTGAATGTTTTCTTTGTTGCCGTCAATCTGTTGTGGCGGTTCTGGGACCTTATTTGAGATAACTATCACACCCGTCCTCTCGTCTGTAAATGGAGGAGTCAAGATATCCTCCAGAAAGGGAACATCTGTGAGTTGAAGGAGTTGAGAAAGGGCCACCTCAAACCAGACCTCACTCATCAAATCTCCCTGATCAGTCGAGACAGATAACATGGCTAACTTGTTCTTCTGTGTGAAATAAATATAATAAAAGAAATCAGTTACGCCCATACACACGATTGCACTAATATGCATCAAGTATTAGAGGAAACTACATAACATTTTTTTAAATCACTGGCATTGAGTTGCAGGACTGGTGCAAATTAATTTTGAGCCATCCAAAAATAATTTGTTACTTGACTGGAAAATCCATTTTTTTATGTTCCGCAGGAAAGGAATGAGAAATTTTCTAAATAAAGGCTTGTGTCTAATATCGGGCGGGGCTAAAGTACAGGTCACATTTTGACAGGTCAGAGTCACAGGTCACCCTATTGGCTAGCCCTAACCTAACTCTAAAGCTAATCCTAGCCCTAACCCTAACATTAGGGTTAGCCTTAGCTTTAGAATTAGGTTAGGGCTAGCCTTAGGGTGACCTGTGATCTAACCTGTGACCTGTGACATGTTGATGTAGTTGATTTTTTATAATGTAAAACAATATCAGGGGTTGTGTACTTAAATTTATGATCGTGATAGGCCTCTTGGGGCCGAGAATGGTACTTAACTATTGAAACGCGTCAAAATTTAAAAATAACTTGTACCTTAAACCAAGACCAGCGTCTAAACTGAGTCGTCTTCGTTTCTTTGCCGTTTCATGTACCTTCGCATTAGCAACTCCAGGGGATTCTGTTGGCATGAGGAGATCAGCAAGTCGTTTTTGTGCCCTTGGTGTAAAACTTATTAACGACTTTCTTCTGGCTACTTTTTTGTCCCTTTGACCAAGAAGACTCCTTCGTCTATTTGGTTTTCTCTCAATTTGAACGGGTGAAGAAATAGCGTGTTCTACTTGGCTGTCTCCTGACGAAAATCTATACAATCTGTTGTTATCCTCGAAGCTGTCTTTTTTGCTGCTGTTGTTGTTGTCCACAATCACGCACTCAATCACTTTTTTCTCCAATAAAATCTGACACAGACATCTGACTTGACTACGTGTTGCATCTTTGGATAAATGAGGATTGGTTTGGACGTAAGCATGAAGTACTTCTACTACATCACCGCCGCGAAAACATTTCTCATAGTACTGGAATTTCCATCGCCTTCGACGTTGCTCGACGTTCGTTCGTAGATGTTCGATTAGTTCGTTCCAGATTTTCGTCGCCTTGAATGGTTCGCGATCCAAGACATCACGGTCATTACCTCGGTAGTTGAAGTTTTTGTACTCAGTCATAATGCATACGACATTTTAGATCTCAAAATGAATCTATCTAGGGCAAAATTGACCAAGCAAAACAAAACTTTTGCCCCAGGTCATAGTTAGTAGAGGGGACGGTATAAAAACTTATTTGAACCAACCGCCAAGCGAACTTTTTGCATGTGACATACCTAATTTGCATATGGAAGAGGAGTACCGGAAACCTAACAACACAGACAACACAGGGAACCAGAATCCAGATGTTTTCTTTCTTCTTTTTGGTAGTACAGTGGTGAAATAAAAATACAAACAGAGCTAGCAATGAATAATCTGATCAGGGTATCAGAGTTAGCTAGAGTTTAAATAATCTGAAGCAGGGTATCAGGATATGAACAGTATCTTCTTGTGAAGAGTATTTTAGGAAACTGATAAGTAGCTAAGCAACAACCATACAAAACCCTTCCACCTGGTAAGTATCAAGTTATAATTAATATACCTTTGCATATATCCAGACTCTATCAATAATTTTTCTTTCCAAAAATGGCAATTTAAAATTTGAAGACTCGTGTTTGGTACTGGATATTTTAGGAAATAATTTAAAATTTTACAAGATTTTCAATTGGTACCCAAAATTTTTCTTGCATAAGTCACCCTGGGGTGATTAAATCGAACGGAATCTGACAGGCAAGATGCGCAGAAAAGAGGGACTACAGACAAAGACAGTGTGTTTGACCTTTCACGGACAAGTGATTCTGTGGTGTGAATTTTATATCACATTACGATCCAAATTAACCATATAATTTTTACATGCTGTCATCCCCAACTGTGGGTAGATATAATATAGGGCAATACAGTTGAACCACTATTAAGCGGCCACCCTCAGGGAAATGGCAAGTGGGCTGCTTAATAGGGGTTGGCCGCTTAATACGGGTTTTATTTACAGTCTTATACTTATATTGGGACTTTGATAGCTGGCCGCTTAAACAAGGGTCAACTATAGCCAATCATATTTTTGCATCAGAGCAGCTCATAATTCATTCTCCCTGGCTTAATGTCTGTTACAGCAGTCCCCTGGTAGTCGCTCTTTCCACACATCTGACCCCCAGATTTTGCACAGCCATTATTCCCCTTATTTTATCCCCTTATTTCACTTATTTTGCTTCTCACTCGACAGACTGAGGGAATGATCGAGGGACTGCTCGTAGTCTATTCTTTGGGTTGTGCAGTGCTCTAGCTATTCTCTCCCCATCTTTTGACAAAGTTAAGTAACAGAGCTGATCATGACCACAACAGCTTTCCATCTAATTTACTTTGGTCTGGCATACGTTTGCCCTGGGACGTTTGCATGGAAAGAAACAAATTTCATATTGGAAAAGGAGGTTTTAACTTTTATTGCATAAATTTCTTCATAAACTGATTTTATTTACACTTAAAACTCCACATACAAAAAAGTACTCTAACTTTCAAGTTCAGCATAAACCAAAAACCATACCCTAAAACACTTCTTTCCTTGAACCGGAAGCTAAAATAACTTGTCATTTAAGCACAATTTTCAGAGGTTTCTACTTTTTTCAGTGCTTAACTGTCAATGCAGTCAATGCTTTTTTGATTTTCTGTTCCTTTTTTTTCTTATTGCACTGTTTCTATTGTTAGCAGTTTTAACTTTCCGCCTTAACTTAAACACATCCATAGTTGACTTGAGAGGTGGAGAAAGAGATATACCAAGTACTTCAGCTGTCCTATTTTAGGAGAAAAATAAGAACAGAAAAAAAATTGAGATTTCTATGCACCAAAGTGCAAAAGTATCAGACTGCACAAAAGACAACTAAGTGAACTGTTCACAGTCCCCTATTTTCCCGTGTTTTTGTTGAGCTTGCATCGTTGAGTTCGCGGGCTGCCATCTTGGTTTCTCATGGTGAGCGAAGCGGCCCGCGAACTGAACAATCGACCTCTACAACAACACGGGAATATAGGGGACTGTGAACAGTCTAACACTTTATTGGCACTCCCAAGTTGGGATTTTCAGTCACAACCCTGTCTGAATTTTAAATGATGAAGTCCTAGTGTGTCTAGTGTCAACGTAGAACTGTAGTTACTGCAAAGATCGCTTATCAACCACCGCTCACATATGACTTTTTGGTTGATTTCATGATTGAGTTTCGGAATTTAATTTTATGTTGAGTTTGTGAATATAATTTTATGCAACATCACTTTCACACCTTTTCATCTCCTCATAGATTCTGAGTGATGCCCATGCATCTGTGCTAGCATAGATGAGTTGTTTATCAGTCAAATCTTCTTTGGACCAGTCATAGCCATCTCCCTTGGAAAGTCGTTGATGAAGAAAAATGGCACACATTGCTCTCAAGTTCAATGGATTACATTCATTTGTCTTGCCCATAAGAGGGTATCTATAATGTTGTTTACACACTCTCCATATTGTTTCTGAAGTGGCACAATATCATCGTCACTTATGCCATGGCCAACCTGTGCCAACAAAAAAATTAAATAATTAAAATATTATTGTCTGAATTCATGCAGTTGTCTTAACAATCGCTGGACAGTCATTGAAGTAAAAACCCACCTCTGCTTACATCAAAATGATGAGAAAGTACAAAACATATGCCAGTCATAAGTTAGGCATTGATTTCAAAATCACCTGGACCCCGGGGGCAGGGGTACTCCTTATAAAGGACTATACGGGGAGGCTCCACCCGAAAGGGCTGGAGGTACATGTATATAAAAGGGTAGGGATTTCACAAGTTGAAGTATAGAAAAGGGTAGGGAATGGTCATTTAGGTGTTTACCACTGATTTCAATGCTACGCGACCTTCGAAATCAAAATTCACTTGGCAATACACTTCCGTCAATCATGCGTACCTTTCCTCCTGCCATGTGACAAAATCATGCACGCACGATTGTAATGTACACTAACAGTAGTCGTTTTAGATTTAAATATACTAAGCAGTGATTTTAACCCCAAAGGGTACAATGATCACCCCTGTCACATTTATATGGGAGTCCTCCCTCCCTCCTTGGTACCTGTCTCAGACCAAGCTAACCATCCCATCTCAGACAGGAAGTGAAGACATTTTATATAAACAACTTTTCTGCATATTAACCACCGCCTGATTAGCTCAGTTGGTAGGGTGCCAGACTGCAGAACGGGAAGTCACAGGTTCATGTTCCGACCGGACCACAAACCAACATACCATTGTCTCAATCAGTTTCTGATGCTCGCATAAGGACATAGTCCTCGGTGTTGTGGTCTGGCCTGTTAACATGTATTCGTGGGTTGGGTTGCCGCAGATGGCAACCGGAAGTTGAATGTTGAACCAATGTTCTCTTTTTTTTCAAGTTGTTGGTGAAGGTGAAAGTGAAAGTGCATCAAAAACAATAACATTCACCTTCCAGTTGCCATCCATAGCTCAAGAACAAATGTGCTTAAGCTCCCCATTTTACTTACCTTCAACACGTCACCATGGATGATGGACAACAAATATGACGGAAGTTTATCACTAAAATCAGTACCCTGATGACATGTCCATAAAACAGCATTTTCCTTTGAAGCCAGTTGAATTAAAACAGATTCTATTGTACTTATCATATTCTAAATCCATGCCAAGAGCTTTCTGTCTCTCAAAATCCTGACAAACTATACCTTCTTGCACTAACTGTTGTTCGTCTACTTCATCTTTCACGAGGTGAATTTTTCCTGGAAACTTACAACTCTTCAAACCAGTCTCTTGTAATTTTCTCTCATGAAGATAGTCATCTGGCAAAGTAAAAACGCGTATGTAAAAGTTCAAGGCGAATATTTTGTTTGACCGGGAAGAAGAAAGACGTTTGAAGGAAAAGTTCTGTGCAACATGAAAGTCTCGAAGCCTGAAAAATTGTCGAAACATCTGCAACTCCCAACTTCGGTTTTCGCTGCCTTCACTTTTCCAAGAATTTGAAGCGTTAATAATGGGCAAGAAGTTTGTTAGGAAACGTTTCTAAATGCACTGGTAAGCCACAATACGAGCAGATTAAGTAGGTGGATAACAATATAGCATACTCGGCGTACAAAGCTAAACTTAGCGGTAGTTTTGGCGGGAATTGTACGCGCTTATGCATTCTCGTTCCCAGATCCTCCGTTTCTTTTGGTCACGTGGTTGGCGAAACCGTAGGCTCTGGTAACGCTGACAACCGGATGTCGTGAAATTCACGACATCCGGTAGCGCATGCCCACTGTATTCAACGCTTATAATGTTCAACTGCGCGGTGCTCAGTAATAGGACAGGGAAAGGCTGGGGACGACTCCTTCTGGAAAGAAGTCGGACGAAGAAGTAAAATCGACTGGCCAGCGAAAGCAAGTTGAACTTTGGATGATTTCGGTTTGAAGAACAAAAATCAGCCCTACATGCCGTTGCCTTACAGAAGAAAGATTGCTCATGTGTTTTATCAACGGGTTTGGAACGTCTCGTGTGTCAATTCTGATCGAGGTATGAGTGCCAAAATTATAAACATGCTGCTGTTTTTTGACGACGTAAATCCGTCGGTTGATGTTTGTTGAAAACCTGATCGATCGTCGTTTTATAGACACTCGATTAGACCGTTGTTTGAATGAGGTTGATTTCATCATTAATCAGTGGTAAGCTCAACACTCGGATGTTAATAGAAATCAGAATAAAAGCTGTTGTTGCTAATTGGTGCTGTTATCGCATTTAAAAAAAATGTGTTGTAAGCTTATACAGAAGCTTCTGGCTTATACTATTGTGGTTTGTATTGCCACATTGATTTCAAGTACATGCCTTACTCGCAAGATTTATAAATTTTCCTTTCTTAAATTTTACAGCTACAGTGCGACTACTGTAACCGGGGCCACCTAGGCAATGAAAACTAACCACATATTGTAGAGCGGAATAGAGAAATTCAACTTAATTCCACGTTTGAAAGGTTGTATTGAAGTGAAAACTTATAAGCTCAAAACAACTGAAGTTGAAAATTCTTCGTTTCCATTCTGTAAGATGGTTTGGTTTTCTTTGTCTAAGTGGCCCCGGTTAAAGTAGTCGCACTGTAAAGCCAGTAAAAAAAGTTTTTACCCAAAGGGTAACAGAGGTGATGAGAAGTTGATATTTGAACTGCATTTTAACTGAAGAAAACGGTTGACTGCAACTCCCCAGACACTTTTATTTCTAACTTGTTTTTTAATATTAGGATTAATTATTCCGATTATTGTAAAGCGCTGTTGATCAGTATATGTAAATAGTGCTATAAAAGTGATTAAATTAAAGAGAATATTAATTAAATTTGCATACAACCCAAGAAGTCAGATAAAATTTATGTTGTCCAAGTTCTTGTTCAAAGTAACAGTAATCAAGGCTGCTATAGACAACATTATAATAATATTGTATATAGCAGCCTTGATTACTGTTACTTTGAACAAGAACTTGGTCAACATAAATTTTATCTGACTTCTTGGGTTGTATGCAAGTTTAATTAATCTTCTCTTTGTGCAATACCATGCACAAAATGTACTGTTTATGGTCTGGTTAAGAGCTTGATGTTCACTGACTTATGTGGCACGAGTGTAAGTTCTTTGTTACAATACAGTGGAACCCCGCCTTACGACCACCCTCGTTAATACGACCACTTTCTTTTGTCCCGAACTAAAATTCTGTCAGTAATTTTTTTATTTAAGAACCCCTTTAATATGACCACCCCGATAATACGACCAGATTTTGGTGGCCTGTCGGTGGTTGGATTAACCGCGGCCACCTTTTGGCCGTCCGATGAGGGCTTTCTTATTGTTTTTACCACGATTAAGCGGCCACGAAGAATCTAATACACGTAGTTTGGCCTTGTTTTGAAAAACCTGATGACTGATAAGAGTCCGAAATAGAAGGAGACAAAACTATTAAAATATTCAAACAACAGTTGTCACAAGCCTCCAAGCGTGTTGTATTCAGATAAAGTGACGTTTATACCACGCCTTATGCTAATTTCTGACGAAACCCTGTTTAAGCGGCCAACCCAGATTAAACGGCCACTTGCCATTTCCCCAAGGGTGACCGCTTAATCGGGGTTCGACTGTATAAATAAAGTTGATTTATTTTTTTATTTTTTATTCACATTCAGTGGGTGGGGTGAAGTTAAGATGGGCATTTCCTTGCTAAAAAGTCAGGAGTGAAGGTGGGTCTTTTCTTGCTCAAAAAATTTGAACAAAACATTTTTCAAGAATGGAGAGGAGATAGCTCCCCAGGACCCTCCCTAGATCTGCCACTAACATTGGTCTCACATACACTGCAACAGTTTTTTCAGCGAATAAATAAATAAATGGAAATTGAACAGTATCAGAACTGAATTATTTGTATGACATAAGCAACAGTCAACATGCTCTTCAGCCTATTATGTGACAGAATGCTACACAATATTGCAGGTGGTAGGTACTGGTAAGTCCTGTCCAGTTTTGTACTTCACAAACACTGCAGACTGCAAACAGGTTTGTAAGTGAAGTGATTGGAGCCCGGGGTGGGGGAACTCTCCTATATAAGCTATATAGGTATGTGCAGTGCCAAAGGGTATGGTTTTTGAGCCGTTTTGGTCCAGAAAATGGGTATAGATTTTGAACATTTTGGTCTCAAATAATGGATATATTTTCCTACTTGTCTGAAAATATAGAGTATAGATTTGGGCTCTTAAAGAGGGCAATTTTAAGGGTCAGGTCTGAAATAGGGTAAGGAAAATCACATATTTTGGTCTGAAATAGGGCAAGGGTTTGAAGAAGCGCGCCACACACCCCCACCCAAATTTTCGTTGAGTACCCTCCCTCCAGGGGATTGGAGGAAGCAAGTGGCGGAGATAAATATACAAGTAAAGATGACAACAACAAAAACAGTCTTTTAATGTTACACTCTATGCAAGAACATGATTGATTATTATAATATGAATCATGATTAAAATATGCCAGTTGCTTACTTTTTAGAACAAATGTTGTATATTATGTTGTTGAGAATGAAATTCTCAAACTCATTAATAATTCATCAAAGGAATTTAAAAAAAATAAATAAATAGAATTTCAGACAGTTTTTGGGTCCACCCTTCTTTATTCGTCAAGCATATGTATGTCAGACTGCAGTCATTCTTTGAAATTGGGGAGCAATACATTTTTGTTCAGGGAAACAACAAACGGAACTCTCGATATGAGAAACTCTGGTTACTCTTTTTGTAATCCCCCCTCCCCAAAAAAGGTTCTTACCAAAATCTTTCACCCCCAAAAAGTCACCACAAACCCCCTGGGCTTTAAACTGTCATTCTTCACTAAAATCACTGGGGTTTTTTCTGGGTTTTAGATTGGGGAAGGTGTGGAAGAGGGGGGAGGGAGTTTCTCATTACGGTGAACTCTCTCTAAGGGCCTGTTTACATGGAGGGAGGGTGACCCGGGTACCCGGGTCACCCTCCTAGCCGGGCTACCCTGGGAGGGCCAACTTTTCATACATTTCTTTACAAAGCACACTGAAGTGTTTACATGACAGACAGGGTCACCCGCCTACCTGGGTCACCCTGTCTGCTTGCCAGGGTCACCCGGCTAGGCAGGCTATCTTTTCTGCATGTAAACGGTCAAACCGGGGTCACCCGCCTAGGCGGGCTATCTTTTCTGCATGTAAACGGTCAAACCCGGGTCACCCTCCTAGGCGAGCTATCTCTGTTGACTTGGAAAACCCACGATAATGGCGGAACAAGCAATAAAACAGCAAAAATCGCCGCTATAGCCTTTATTCTTGCTGCCATGTTTGTTATGTAGTGCTTAATAAATCGCGCCGTTGCAATAAAAAAAGTCCGCCAAAACATGAGCCCGCCAAAACAAGAGCCCGCCAAAAAAGATAGCTTGCCTATATGATAGCCCGCCATGTAAAGGCGGGCTATATTTTAGCCCGGCTGGGAGGGTGACCCGGGTACCCGGGTCACCCTCCCTCCATGTAAACAGGCCCTTATAACTCGGTTGGTTCCGAGGCCTAGATGACCATCACGTGCTATACCCAACGTTATATACGCTTATGTAACTACTCATGATTCCCCGGCCTGGAACCCAGGCCATGTTGTGTTTCGTGCCGACAAAATATTTATTTCAGTCTTCTTCACAAGCTCATTCGACAGAAATAACACTTTGTTGCAGTAAGACGGTTAATGGAAATAAAACATTCATTTCATCCATGTAAACAGGCCCTAAGGCAGACACCCTCGGGACCAGCTCTAGTCTGCCTAAGAGAGGTGTCCAACTTACAGAGAATTCAGTTGAGACAGACAAGTTAAATTCGGCCAGGATAAGCCAGCCAGCCATGTCTGCCTTTGAGAGGTGTCCACCTTATAGTGGTGTGCGCTTTGAGAGAGTTCACTGTATAACTCAAGATGATTGGGGGGTCTTGAAAAAAGATTTAAAATTCAAGGGGGGCAGGGAAATTTTTTTGGGTATAATTTGTTACATTTTCCTCCAGCCCACCCCTGTATAAACAATGAATGGTCAGACATGGAGGTGACATTTAGAACTTCTTATACTGATCAGGATCTAATTTCCTCTGGGAAGAGAGAGAAAAATCATAGGAATAAAGGAAATGGCAACTAAGATTTATATAAACAATGTTCTATTTGAAAATAAGCAGTGCCAAGGGCTGTACATTATTATTCTGCGTGTACTAATAATGGCAATATAAATCACAGTGAACTGTATGTTAATAGGTTACATACCATTTTTGTTCAAATTCCACCAAGACCAAACTGAACAACGGAGTCCCAACAAGACTCAATTCTAGCATAAACAGAGTACCTTTTAAAAAACGCAGTCAAATAGCAGAAAAAAGGATCGGCTTTTTAGGGACGTGATACATTGTGTACAGTCAAATGTTGACGAATTTCTTGATCTTGTATTCGTATTTCTACCGCAAAGACTGTCCAACTTTGTAAGGTCTTGTAGCGAAGACAAATTTCCTTGGGAATGCATCGTCTGGGCAGAACTGTCAGAATTGGCTGATCGTGGTTTATAACGTTCGAATTTTAAACAAATACCCTCTGTTTCTTTGCTACAGCCAAGCAATAAAATAGTGTGCAAGAACAAAGCAAGCGATCGCAAGCGATCGATACATTGTGAGCCTGCTCGCGCGCGATCGCAGCCTAGATATACGCGGGCGCCATTTTTCGAGGAAACCGGAAGCAGAATGCCGTGCGCACTGGTGTGTTATTTTTTCCTCATTACGCATGCAGTTTTCATCAGCCAATCCAAAAATTCGTAATTTTTTCTGTCCCCAGAGCTACTGGTCACAACATTTAAAAAAAACGCGTAGCTCTGGGGACGAGAATGGCGCTTATGCTGCTTGTGCACGCACAAGCGCAACAGTACGTGAAATCGCGTGGTTACCCTGCAAAAACCCTCGTTCCCAGGGTCTCTCGGTGGTCCCTTCTTCCCTGTGGAGGTAGGTTACCTGCCTCTCTTGGGGTTTAGCCTGCATCGCAGACGAACTCAACCGGCGGTTGAGTTCGTCTACGAAGCAGGCTATTGGGGTTAGGCAAACAAAAATGGATTTCCAAGTCATCCTGAACTGTGGTAGATAACCACGCGATTGCACACCGTCAAACAAGCAGCACAAGCGCGCGCAATTCCCGCCAAAACTACCGCAAAGTTTACTGGTCCTCTAGCCTGTTCCAGGCGTTCGGGAGCGTTCGGATCAGGGCGCTAAAATGGATAGTGAGGAGGAGCGACGCGAAAAGACGCCACCCGCCACTCTTCGCGCGTCTTTTCGCGTCGCTCCCCCACTATCCCAACGCCTGGAACAGGCTACTGGTCCTCCAGGTTGGAGGTTTCGTGGCTCTTGGGTCAAAGCCTGTGGGAAGCCCAAAGTTAAGGCTGATAGGATTAAGTCTGGAGTAAAGCAGGGCTGTGTGATGTCAGGATTCTTATTCTTACTGGCCATAGACTGGGTTATGAAGAAGACAACAGCAGACAAGAGTCGAGAAGAGGGATATGATACGATGGAACTTCGCGACGGTGCTGGAAGACCTCGATTTTGCGGACGATATTGCACTACTGCCGCCCAAGTTCAACGACCTGCGCGAGAAAAACTGAGCCGGTCGATGGAAGAAGCAGCCAGAGTGGGACTAAAACGTAACGCAAATAAATGCAAGACGCTGAGGAATGAGCACGTTAGAAGTCAGGAGAGAAACGTGGTGAACGGTCAACAGGTGTAAGATGTCGAAGAGTTTGCGGACCTAGGAGCCATCGTAGACAAGGAAGGTGGAGGTACCGAAGACTAAGGAAGATGCACATGTGGGCAGTCAGAGGAATAGGGAGAAGAACCAAGATACGCATGTTAGCTGCGAAACATGGAAGATCTCGAAGACCGATGAAAGAAAGCTGAACACTTTCGGTTTCCAATACCAGTGCCTGAGACGGATACTGAGGATCAGATGGCAGCAAAGGATGACAAACAGAAGAGTGGCTGAAATGGCAGAGGGTTACGACACGTACTCAGGAGAGGGCGAGAGAACGACTGCATGACCGCACTAGGGTGGACGCCAGAAGGTCGAAGGGCAGGAGGAAGACCAAAGACGACTTGGAGAAGAAACTGTGGAAAAAGAGCGGAATTACAAGGCAGGATAGGCGAGTTGGAATGTAAAGTGGTGGCCCTGAACAGGGCGGGTTGGGAAGGCAGCATGACGGCCTTATGCGCCTTCTGGCGTGGAAAGATTTAAAGTTAAGGTAAGGTTGTCTGCAGTCCCTTGGTAGTAATAATATTAATAATAATAATAATATTTAGTATTTATATGGCGCAAATTAACATATGAATATGATCAAATGCGCCTTACAATAAAAGATATGCTATGATCGTCCCTCTTTCCCACACATCTCACCCCAGATTTCGCGCGGCCATTTCCCCCTTCCCTTTATTTTGCTTCTCATTCAACGGACTGAGGAAATGAGGGACTGCTTGTAGTCTATTCTTTGGGTCATGCAGTGCTCTATTCTCTCCTCATCTTTTGACAAAGTAGTAACAGAGCTGACCACAACAGGTTTCCATCTAATTATTTACTTTGGTCTGGCATATGTTTGCCCGGGACGTTTGCATGGCAAAGAAACACATTTCTATTAGAAAAGGAGGTTTCAACTTTTATTGGATTTCATTCCTTCATATAAACCTGATTTATGTACACTTAAAACTCCACATACAAAAAAGTACTCTTTCAAGTTCAGCATAAACCAAAAACCATACCAAACACTTCTTTCCTTGAGCCAAAAGCTAAAAGAACTTATCATAAGCACAAATTATTTTCAGAAGTTTCTGCATTTTCCCATTGTCCAGTCCTTGTTCATTTTTCTTCTATTACTTCTATTATATTTTTTTCTAAACACATCCATAGTTGACTTGAGAGGTGGAGAAAGAGGTATACCAAGTACTTCAGCTGTCCTATTTTAGGGAGAAAAATAAGAACAAAAAAATTGAGATTTCTATGCACCCAAATGCAAAATCTTCATTGTGCACAAAAGACAAAATTATACAATTATTGTACAAGTGAAACTCAATCAGTCACAACACTGTCTGAATTAATATTGTTTAAGCCCCACTGTCAATGTACAACTGCTCCAGTTGCTTCATAACATTAGCTTATCAACAGCTCACATAGTAAATGCACCCGAGTGCATTGTTGAGTTATATATTTAGCACATGGAAATGGGAGAAATGCCCAGAGAAGCCAACTGCTTTGCCTCAAGGCGTAGCCGAGTGCTTCTAGTACTTCTCGAGTGTTCTTAAAAATTCCCAGGTGCTTATATAACTCAGCAAGGGGCAAGTTTATTATTTCCTTTATAATGAACTCGAATTGACCAATCAGGGCATGCATTATATGACCAAAATTAGGCTAGGGTCATCTAGGCTTTGAATCCCAATGAAACCAATAAAATATTGTTTTATTATCTAAGCAACTGCTTATTACATGTAGTTACATCACAAACTGCATACCTACATGTGGGAAAATCATAGCACACTGAATTTGTAACTTCAAGCAAATTTCTACATCTTTATTAGCGGGAGACGCGGTGGCCTAATGGCTAGCGCATTGGACTTTGGATGGAGTGGTCCGGTTCGAGCACTGGCCAGGTCTTTGTGTCATGTTCTTGGGCAAGACACTTAACTCTCACAGTGCCTCTCACCGGCAAATTGTCAGAGCAACCTGACAAAAATGCTGGGGGTACCTGCAATGGACTAGTATCCCATCCAGGGAGTAGCTCGATACTCCTAGTTGCCTTATGCTATGGAAACGCTGGCCTGGTAAGCCACCTAGGCTTGGAGACATCTTAATATGACATAATACATGTAGGATTATTGTTAACATCACCTTCACATTTTACCTTTTCATTTCCTCATAGACTCTGAGTGATGCCCATGCATCTGTCGCGGCATAGAGTATTTCTCTATCAGTGAAATCCTCTTTTGACCCGATCAAATCCTCTTTTGGGCCGGTCAAATTTTCTTTTGACATGAACAGTGATCGTTGAAGCCTGGGATGTCGTTGGTGAAGAAAAATGGCACACATTGCTCTCAAGCTCAATGGAATACAGTTCATTTTTCTTGCCCATTTGATGGTATCTATTATGTTGTTTACACACTCTCCATAATGTTTCTGAAGTAGCACAACATCAGAAAACACCTAAGGAATGGCCAACCTGTGCCAAGAAAAAATAAAGAAAATTTAAATAATAATCTCAATGCAGTTGTCTTAAACAATCCCGGACAGTCCATTCAAGTAAAAACCCACCTCTGCTTACATAACATGATGAGAAAGCTCATTGATCACACACTGGACAGCCTAGTTAATCCTCTCAATTTGACCTTTCATTATGTCTCGCTTCTTCATGGAGGCGACGGAGATAAAATGGCTTCCTCTTGTTCAGAATTCAGACATATCCCTGCAAGATTTTCTTTCAATTCTTTTTGATCTGCCATTACACTAAAAAACCATTCCGCGAAAACAGTATTTTGTCTCAAATTACAACGATGAGACGGAGATGAAGTTTGTTGACAGATTGATAGGTAGCCGACCAATCAGCATTTTTCATTTCTCAGAAATGGGAATTCAAAGAACAAAGAAACCTCCGCAGTCAGTCTTTTGCCTCCCTCTCCCCAATCTCTCCTCATTTTAACAACTAATTTGCATAATGATTTATTTTCGCTCGTGCCAAGGATCCGAGGATAAAAGACTGACTGCTCAGTCTACAGCCCTGCTAAAATTACTCATAATTAGACATAATTATGCAAATGTTTTAAAAATCAACCAATCAAAATCACTACTCAGTTTTCGGTTAGTGACATCACCGGATGGCATTGGCTGCCAATTTGTTCAGGCATCTCTCTCAGGAGTAAGCAACAGAAGAGACGGGCTGAAATTCTAGACTGTTCCAGGCTGTCGGTTAGTGGGTACAAGCGAAGAAATGCATGCAAAGGAAAAAATGAGGGGGGACTGGGGAATGGTGGAAATGAAAAACGCATCAAAAATAATGCGCTTTCCATTCGACCAAAAATTCCGGAAATTTGGGGAAAAAGTTTCAGAAATTTGGGTATACCTCTTGAGATTGTCCTAACGTTCCGGAATTTCACACTGGAATCTTTGGTTGAATGGAAAGCGCCCAATAACATTCAATTTCACCTTCCAGACTGCTGCCGGACCGAAGCTCAAAAATTCTGTGCTTAAGCTCTCCATTTACTTACCTTCAATACGTCACCATAGAGGATGGACAACAAATATGGAGGGAGTTTATCACGAAAAGTACCCTGATGACATGCCCATAAAACAGCATTTTCCTTTGAGGCTAGTTGAATTAAACAGATTCTCTGCGACTTCAAATGTTCTATATCCATGCCAAGAGCTTTCTGTCTCTCAAAATCCTGACAAACTATACCTTCTTGCACTAACTGTTGTTCGTCTACTTCATCTTTCACGAGGTGAATTTTTCCTGGAAACTTACAACACTCCATCCAGTCTCTTGTCGCTTAAAATAGTCATATGGCAAAGTAAAACTCCCATGTTTAAAAAAGTTCAAGGCGAATAATTTGTTTGAATTCCCTTCGCGAGACGAGCGGGAAGTAGAAAGACGTTTGAAGGAATTGTTCTTCACTTCCATAACAATTGCGAAGTTCTGTGCCACACTGAAGTCCCGAAGCCTGAAAAATTGTCGAAACATCCAAGAAGCCTGTTCATTTTGGGATCCCGTTCATTTTCGCACAACGCTCAAAAAAACTCAAAATGGCCGCCAGTACAAAATTGCGTGGTTGCCCTGCGGCAACCTCGATCCCAGGGTCTACTCCGCTTTCAAGATGAAAATGAAGATGGCCCTGGGAACGAGGTTGCCCGACGGTTGCCCTACAGCGGGGTTCTCAGACGGTGCTAATAAGGCCAAAAATTTAGACCCAAAACAGTCCATTAGGCTAAAACTGGACCCCAAAACTCGGCGTAACTCAAAATAGTCCACTTTTCGCCGCATAAAAAATAAAAAGAAACATCAAGAGAGAGTCAACCCTAAAAAAAGTCGCTGCTAATATAGCTGGGTGGGAAGGTCTCGCTTTAGCATTTACAACAGCATTTACAACAGTCGATGGTGCGCGAAAACCGTGCGAAAATCTAGACTCACAAAAATAAGTGATAATAAAGTGCAACCAGAGGTCTATAACAGAATTTTTATTGAGTCAGGTGGAGAAAGAAAGACGGAAAGCCTTTCACACAAGCTACATAATCCCCTAATTTTTTTCTCGAAGACTAAGGCTTGTTTTCAGCTTTGTGTGAATCTTGGTGACTACTCTCCCAGTGCCTCGGGACCTAAAGCTAAATACCCTCCGTCGACCGCCAATTCTGTGCCTGTTATATATGAAGCATCTTTACTGCACAAGAAGGCGATGGCCGCTGCTATCTCTGCGGGCTCACCGAAACGCTGGCTCATCTGAAGCTTGGCGACGGTTGGTTCACAGTTCTTCCTTTCACCCAGAAAACTTTGTGCCTGTAAAATCAAACTTCCAGGTATTATTACGAAATAGAAAATGGCGCGCGTGCTTTCGCAGCCTAATGGAACACGAGAGAATGTTTGGGAGAATTCGAAAGTTTATGTGAACCTGAGCCGCAGGCGAGGGAGATCTGTGCACGAGATTAGGTTTGGTATAAAGACAAGTAGAATACAGGTATTACCAGTTCAGTCCAGATATATCCTGGACTAATAGAGTTCACTCTGATTCCATTTGCTGATAAATCCAGGGCCATACACTTGGTCATTGCTGTCACAGCTCCTTTGCTTGCATGGTAGGTCCAACCTGAAGTGGCAGGCTGAGCACGGTGGGCCTGGATACTACTTATGTTCACAACTGAGCAGTCCCAGGCTTCCGCTGCGGAATTAAAAACACGAATTGTTTTTCTGTGTCTGTTTATCAAGCCCGCATTGCAGTGAAACACGCGAACAGAAGCGCTAAAGAGCTCCAGGTGGCCTTGGTGCTCCCTGAACAGCAAGCTACGCAGTGTTGCAAGATGAAAACTGTTTTTGCGCGTATAACAAGTTGCGGCAACATGATGTTACAACACGGTTGTCGCGCAAAACACTTTTCCACTGGCAACGCAACAATGTTGCGCGACAAGTTCAAAGAAAATGTTACCCATCATATTACTCGGCCTTTGATACTTCATATACAAATTTTCGAAGCAGATTATGTCAAAGCAAGAGAAAGCTATTAAGCTAACGTGAAATAACTTTGCCCTTCGAATGCAGTGTTATTACACCATTCAGAGTAACTAACTGATCAAGATTATGTAATCTATTTATTTGTACTATTTTGCTTGACTGTTCACAGTCTCTATGTTTTATCGACGCTAAAAAACCTAGCGGGAGGGGTTTCAGCCCGGGGGGTGGGGGGTAGGTACTCCCTTAAATTTTTGGTGTGGATGCGCAGCCCGCTTCTTGAAACCCTTGCTTACCCTATTTCAGACCATTTGTGCAAACATTTGAAAAGGGCTTCAAATTCCCCGATTAGATGTTAATGGAAAAAAATGTTTCGTTTAAAAGCCAAACCAGATTCCAGGCCAGAGTGCACAAAACATACCTTATTTCAGACCAAAATGGTCAAAATCTATACCCTATTTCAGACCAAAACGGCTCAACGGGGGGGGGGGGGGGGGGGGATCCAGTTCGCTCGCAGATATTTTCTTACGATCAATGATCTGAGAAAATAGAGAGGCTGTGAACGAGTCTAAATTTTGCCGGCAGGAAAACACAAAAGAGACCAAGCAAATACAAGGAAGCTGTATAGCTAGAGGAGTACGGATGATCAATGGAAGCGGATTTCGAAAAGCATGGCTTCTGACTTCTTCTTGGACTTCGACAGAAATAACGTTCTGTAAATTGTTCTTGGGAGTGTCACGTGGTCACAAGTAGACTTTCTCAAAGTCCGTTTAATGTTTCTCGCGACTTCCTCGCTCAAAGAAGCCGACTTGTGGCAAGTCTGGGTCACCAGTCTCCTCCGCGCGCAGCAATTATTTGGGTCGTCATGGAGAGCCATTGCGTGACGACCAAAGAGGCGATGTGTCCCCCTTACCTTTTGTCATAAATGGATAACAGGCTTGAACCATGTTGGAATAACCAATGACATTAATTCCCAAAACTTTATCCCAGTCTTCTTTAGAATAGTCCACACCTGTGGATAGAATGTGATAAGAAATCCTGCCAAAAATAGATTTTTTAAACTGCATCATAATTTCAATAACCGGTGGGGACGTCCATATAAAAGTTACGAGAGCGATCCGTCGTACCTTCTACTGAGAGGTTAAACTTCAGAGAAGAAAAAAAACAAATATCCTGTTACTGAAGAGGTTGTACTTTGAAGTTTCGCAATCTTCTTCGATGCCCTTTCCTTCTCATAAAATAAAAGAATCCGCGGAACGAGACCGTTTTGGTTTCTAAACTCAGTTCAGCCGTGGGTTTTGCATTTGGAGGAGAGGATAACGGGCACACCGAAAAGAATCACGCAAACTTGTTTTGGGGCACGCTGTAACGTCTGTAAAAGACTGCAACCGTATCCGTCGGACCCATCCGGGAATGGTACAAACTAGAGAATAATAATAAAATAATTATGGAAATGGCTTGCTAAGGGTCTCCACAGACTAGAGAGATAGTTGTCGACAACTATTTAGTTGTCGATCATAAAAAGTTGTCGATAACAAAAAAAACAGTGTGTGAAGCTAGTTATCGATAACTAAGGGCCTTAGTTATCGACAACGTAGCTTCACACACAGGCTTTTTTTGTTATCGACAACCTTTTATGATCGACAACTAAATAGTTGTCGACAACTATCTCTCTAGTCTGTGGAGGCCCTAAGTAACAACATTCCACACCACCGCGTAAAATTTTCTGCTACCGATTGCCTGATTGTTAGCCTGCGTGTAGACTCGTTTTCCGCGTGAAGCAAGGAAATAGGAGACGTCTGCACGCAGGCTACTGATCATCTCGTGTCGGTCTCAAACTCACCTTTACACTGCACGGCAACGCCTGCGTTATTCACCAGAAAGTGAATTTTTCCCTCGTGTTCTTCAGCAACCTTCTTCACTCCTTCTACACACTGCTCTTTGTGTGCCACATCCACTTTGTAAAACTTGACATTGTGCCCAGCAGCCGTGAGTTCATCCTGCAGTTGTTTACCGGCGGCTTCGTTGATATCAAACACCGCTACTGCAGCTCCATCGTTGACAAATCTCAACACAGTAGCTCGTCCGATCCCTGATGCTCCACCAGTTATGATAGACACCTTATTAGTAAATCGTCCTTTTGTGTGCTGCGAGTCAAGCGGAGGGTTTGATAGAGCCATTACTAACAGGGTTCACGGCGATTTTTATTCCTGGTATCGTGACGCGTGACTAATCGTAGCTTTTCGTCATGCACCACACCCTTGAGAGTAGGACTAAGGCTGAGGTGACCGGTTCCACCCCATGTGGGAAGGACGGACACTGGTTACATCTATACCGTCCTGGGTTGCATTTTAGATACGGAGGAAACCTTTTTACTAGTTTAGCCACCAGAGCAGCGAATTCATTTCTCGTGCTTCCCACTAGTTTAGCCACCCCGGAAACGTAACAAGAAACAATGTTTCTGCAACAATGTTTCCCAGTTTAGCCACCAGAGCAGCTAAACATTTTCTCGTGCTTCCTACTAGTTTAGCCACCCAGAAAACATTACAGGAAACAATGTTTCCGCAACAATGTTTCCTAGTTTAGCCAGGCCCTAAGTGACAATAAAGTGATACCAGAGGTCTATAACTGCAAGCCACCTACGGCTCATTTTTTATTCAGTTGAGAAGAAAGAAACTTAAGACGAAAAGGCTTTCAAACAGTCCATGATTAATTTCCATAATCCCCTAATTTTATCCTCGAAGACTACAGTGTTTTCAGCTTTGTGTGAATCTTGGTGACTACTCTCCAAGTGCCTCGGGACCTAAAGCTAAATACCCTCCGTCGACCGCCAATTCTGTGCCTGTTATATATGAAGCATCTTTACTGCACAAGAAGGCGATAGCCGCTGCTGTCTCTGCGGGCTCACCGAAACGCCGGCTCATCTGTCGCTTGGCAACGGTTGCTTCACAGTTCTTCCTTTCACCCAGAACACCTTGTACCTGAGAAATCAAACTTCCAGGTATTAGTATATGTAATAGGACTACATGCTGTCCAATGTGGAAGTAATTAGTCTCCTACGCAGCCGTTATTAGTGGGGAGAAGCGTTGCGTGACGACACAAATAACGGCTGCGTAGGAGACTAGGAAGTAATTGGATGAGAAAAATTCCGAGGTCTGCCAAAATTGGACGAGGCCGTAGGCCGAGTCCAATTTGGCAGTCCGAGGAATTTTTTGAATTCAATTATTTCAAATTGGACAAGCATGCATTGCTATTAGGTTTTAATTATATCGCGATTGAAATTGAAATTTGGACAGTTTGAAAATTTGTTAAAACAAATAATCGTGCGCACGCTTGTATGGGATTTTGGGCTGACGATATAATTATTTATGACATAGAAAATGACGCGCGTGCTTTCACAGTCTAATGGAAACACGAGAGAAAGTTCGGGAGAATTCTAAAGTTTATGTAGACCGAGTCGCAGGCGAGGGGTTACATAGGTACTTTCGGGTTCTCCAAAAATGTAAATAAGCAGACGTTTTCTACATCTTGTATAAAATAAAGTCAGAAAAATGCAATGATACGTCACCTCGTGCAAAACGACTAGGCGACAAATCCTATGCACTCGATCAGTATAAGTCATGCATTTCGAACCTCGTTCCCAGGACTTTCTCGCCTCTGGTCATTTTTTGTCACTCGCTATTCTTCGCGCCGAGCGTCTGGAGCCCAGGAACAGGCTGCGCTTTAGGAGATTGGAAGGGAGGGAACATCTAGCTACAAATTACTTTACGTTTTCTTTGTTCAAGTGAGAAAGCAACTTTCTATATAGCAATCTTTCCGAAAAAGATCTTTATGTAACTTATGGACAGGCCAACCGTGACAGATCTGGGTACGAGATTAGGTCATAAAGACAAATAGCATACAAATATTACCTGTTCAGTCCAGGTATAGCCTGGACTAACGGAGTTTACTCTGATTCCATTTGCTGATAAATCCAGGGCCATACACTTGGTCATTGCTGTCACAGCTCCTTTGCTTGCCTGGTAGGTCCAGCCTGAATGGAAAGGCATAGTACGGTGGGCCTGGACACTACTTATGTTCACAACTGAGCAGTCCCAGGCTTCTGCTGCGGAAACAAAAATACGAGGTGAAGGTGCCTGCGGGAACGCCAAAGAGCGAGCGGAAAGGAAAAATTTTTCAGCTGCACAATTTGTTTAAAAACCGAGTAATACGGGCAACATTTTCTTTCAACTTGTCGCGCAATATTAGTATTGTGTTGCAAGGTGAAATGTGTTTTTGCGCGTACTGATTCAATATTGCAAGTTGCGGCAACATATTGCGCGAAGTAGACCGAGTTCAATTATGTGCAACATCTTGCCGCAACTTGCAACATGGTGGTAATATGCGCAAAAACACTTTTCAACTTGCCTTTACTAATTTTGCCTGTAGAAAAACACAAATCAAATACCAGGAAGCTGCAAAGGAATAGGGATGATCAAAGTTGGACAAGATTGAAGCAGATTCGAAACACATAACTCGACTTCTTGACTTGAACAGATACAGTATAACGTTCAGTAACTCGTTCTTGGGAGGGTCACGTGGTCACTAGTCTCCTTCGCAACAATTATTTGGGTCGTCATGGAAAACCGTTGCTTGACGACCAAATAAGGACTGCAACTTACCAACGTACCTTTTGCCATAAATGGATAACAGGCTTGAACCATGTTGGAATAACCAATGACATTAATTCCCAAAACTTTATCCCAGTCTTCTTTAGAAGAGTCCAAACCTGTGGATAAAATGTAGACTACGATTAGTCCCTCATTTTTCTCAGGGATCGAGCGGGCGAGCGCGAGCGAAGCGCGTGGAAATCACCTCCCGCGAGAAGACGCGTCTTCTCGCGGGAGGTGATTTCCACGCGCTTCGCGCGCCCCCGCCCGCAGGATCCCTGAGAAAAATGAGGGACTACGAGTAGTCTAGATAGAATGTGAAATATCATCAAAGTCTGTTTTAATTTTGCACCTTGATTTTAATAGCCCGTGAACTCATGTGACTTTTTATCTTCCCGACGGTAGAAAGACAAAATAACCCGGAATGAGACTGGATAAGAGGTGGGCTGCGAGCAGACTTTATACTTCCTTGACACAATTCTCAATGAAAATAATATATCAAGCCAATCATATTCCCAAGACTAACACGTTTCATATTGATCAGCAGAAAGCAAATGCTCTAAGTTCGTTCGTTCGACCACTTGAGAAGACTGAGAACCATCCTCGGTTTGAGACTAACCTGTGGAAGGTGAGGTGCAGGATTGCGGAAAATTAATTCAGTTCTTTATATACCATTAAATTGCAAATAAGTATGAAGGCGTCGGTGAATTAATTTTCTGGAAGGGGGGGTCTGGATCCGGATTTTTCGTAAATTCATGAATCACGTAACTTTTTCAACGTGACACAACACGTGTTTTGCTGTTTTCTCGAATCACGTGCTCAATTTCTCAATTCCCGGATCACGCACGACCACTTCCAGACCCTGTGGAGAACCTGTCGAACGCACTCTCTTAATCTGTGATTACTACTAGTTATATATAATTAGTAACAATAAATATCCATATCAACGCGCAAAAATTTCTGCAGTTTATAGTGACTGACTCTGACTGACTGACTGACTGACTGACTGACTGACTGACTGACTGACTGTCGTGTAGGCTCGATTTCCGCCGCTCTCTCGAGTCCGGTCTTCGTTCCTCCCCGAGAAGGCTCATTTTCCCGAACAGCGGCTGGTAATCGAGCCTAACTGTCGTGTGACTGTACTGTTTGTCTGTCTCAAACTCACCTTTACACGGCGCACCAACGCCTGCGTTATTCACCAGAAAGTGAATTTTTCCCTCGTGTTCTTCAGCAACCTTCTTCACTCCTTCTACACACTGCTCTTTGTGTGCCACATCCACTTTGTAAAACTTGACATTGTGCCCAGCAGCCGTGAGTTCATCCTGCAGTTGCTTACCGGCGGCTTCGTTGATATCAAACACCGCTACTGCAGCTCCATCGTTGACAAATCTTAACACAGTAGCTCGTCCGATCCCTGATGCTCCACCAGTTATGATAGACACCTTATTAGTAAATCGTCCTTTAGTGTGCTGCGAGTCAAGCGGAGGGTTTGATAGAGCCATTTAATATATTGCTGCCCGGATTGCTGACAGGTTTCACGACACTTAACCCCGTTATTTGGGTCGTCACGCAACGCTTCCCAGTTAGTGAGGAGAAGTGTTACATGAAGACCCAAATAACCACAGGTAGTCTTTTTTGGGGGTCTCGCGCTTCGCGCCTTAACTGTACTACAGGCTAGACAATATGTTATCTGGTCTCTGTTCAGCGTTGTGTAAGTTGTGTGGTTTCTTGTGTTCCTTTTAGCAATTTCGTACATTTATGATCAACAGGAATATGTCTCATACAAATCCCTATAATTTAGCTGTTACGCGACGGTTACCGTGGCGCTCAAATTAGCGAGCGCGAGACCCAAAAAAAAAGGACTAAACCACCTCTGTTTTACACCCATTGAACTTGGGGTACCTGTGAAATAACTCGCGCGCTGAGCGCGAAGGAGACGACCCTAGTTTATTGTGACGCGTCACTAATCGTAGCTTTTCGTCATGCACCGGCGGCACCCTTGGCAGCTATTCGGTCATCAAAACTTCCAATCTGAACGTGGCTCAAGCTTTATTTGACCCCATAAAAGATACGCTGTTGCGATTATTTGATTGGTTCTCTTCCCATAATTCAAGGCCAGGGAGGGCTAGCAGCGAGGCCTGGGACCTAGTATACATTCTCTTCCATAATGATTCTAAAACAGACAAATAAGAGCTATACTAGTGAGACTGTTAAATGCTGGTTGTGAAGAAATTTTAAAGATTTCATGCCTGATCGGTGTAGACCACCAACACAGCAGTATGACGGCGTTTTTTATTTCTTCGCGTGCAACCCTAAACGATACCTTGATGGCTAAAAATATTGGCGTTCTGTCCTGAACACCCTAAGTGATACCAAAATACATAATTTACATCCCTAAAAGAGCCTGACGACTAGCATCCCCGCCCCTTTCGCATTGGAGTCCCTCCCCCGGGAAATTATGTCATTTCTTTGTATAATAAGGTACTGAATTGCGCGTTTTTAATTTTCTCTGCACCTTTTCCACGAACCTTATTTTTTATTTCAATCACGAAAATCGCGCGAAGATGAAGACTCGCAAAAATAAGTGACATATAAAGTGCCACCAGATGTCTACATCTTAACTACAAGCCACTTTATGGTTCAATTTTTATTGAGTTGAGAAGAAGGAAAGATGGAAAGCCTTGCAAATAGGCTATGAATAATTTCCACAATCCCCTAATTTTGTAATCGAAGACAAAGGTGTTTTCAGCTTTGTGTGAGTGTTGGTTCACGACTACTCTCCCAGTGCCTCTGGACCTAAAGCTAACTTTCCTCCGTCGACCGCCAATTCTGTGCCTGTTATATATGAGGCATCTTTACTGCACAAGAAGGCGATGACCGCTGCTGTCTCTGCGGGCTCACCGAAACGCCGGCTCATCAATTGCTTGGCAATGGTTGCTTCACAGTTCTTCCTTTCACCAAGAATACCTTGTGCCTACGAAATCAAACTTCCAGGTATTATTTAACAATTAGACAAACAAATGATTAGATTATGAGCTCGAGATTTCTATGATGTGATAGTTGATGAGGCCGTAGGCCGAATCAACTATCACATCATAGAAATTGAGAGCGAATAATCTAATTGTTTAGTAAAAATCATAACAATTGTCTAGTATTAACTCTAAATCCTCTTCCAAAACTTCGGAGAAACGAGAAGAAACCGCAATTTTGTAGACGACCTCAAGCCACTGCACACTAATGGCTGATAGGGTACGAGTAGGCAGCCAATCAGATTGTCTCATTTGCATTAGTATACTAGTAGATTTTTACTAATTGTTAAATAATAGCAGTTATTACAGACGGTCAGTGGTTTGTCATGCAAACGAGGCGAAAGGGTCAATCTGGTATTGTATTGGCCATTAGCCTCATTTGTTGGCTCGATTACCAGCCGCTGTTCGGGAAAATGAGCCAGAATGAAGACCGGACTCGAGAGAGCGGCGGAAATCGAGCCTAACTCGTTTGCATACTTTTTAAAAACAAAAGAATATTTGACTGCAGGCTCAACTGTAATAACTGGGAACAGTGATAAGCTTCTGCTGCTATTAGACTACTCGCCCTCGTTTTCTACGAGCGAATAGTCAACGAGGCGTAATGGCTCCTGACTAAGTCGAACGCCTGGACTACGCTTCAGGGGTGGGAAGGGAGGGAGCATTTAGCTATAATTTACCACACGTTTTCTTTGAACCGACTTGGCAGGTCAACCGTGGGAGATCTGGGCACGAGATTAGGTTTGATATAAAGACATGTAGAATACAGGTATTACCTGTTCAGTCCAGATATATCCTGGACTAACGGAGTTTACTCTGATTCCATTTGCTGATAAATCCAGGGCCATACACTTAGTCATTGCTGTCACAGCTCCTTTGCTTGCTTGGTAGGTCCAGCCTGAATGGGAAGGTTGAGCACGGTGGGCCTGGACACTACTTACGTTTACAACTGAGCAGTCCCAGGCTTCCGCTGCGGATTAAAAACATGGTGCAGTAAAGTAACTGACATGCGAGCGGAAGCGTCAAAGAGCAGTGCTCCCTGAACAGCCAGCCAGGATATTTTTCAGTTGTACAATTTGCTTAAAAACCGAGTAATACGGGCAACATTTTCTTTCAACTTGTCGCGCAACATTATTGTGTTGAAGGTGAAGAGTGTTTTAGCGCGTATTACAAGTTGCGGCAACATGTTTCCGCGCGCAAGTTGAAACACAGTGGTATTAAATACGCGCAAAACACTTTTCCACTGGCAACGCAACAATATATGTTGCGCGACAAGTTGAGAGAAAGTGTTGTCCGTGTTACTCGGCCTTTATACTTCATATAAAAGTTTTCAGTTGTTCGAAGCAGAGAGAAAGCTAAGAACCGTTGCGTGACGACCATTAATGAGGACTGTATACAAAGGAGACGATTGTGTCACCGACTTACCTTTTGTCATAAATGGATAACAGGCTTGAACCATGTTAGAATAACCAATAACATTGATTCCTAACACTTTATCCCAGTCCTGTTTAGAAGAGTCCAAACCTGTGAATAGAATGTGAAAAGTCAAAAGTCAAAAGTCAAAAAGTCGTCAAAGTCTGTACAGTCCACACGTCAGACAACTGTGACTTGAATTTCGAATGTGACCACTTTTCATCCCGACGGTAGAAAGATAAAAGAACTTTTAACGAGACTAAACGGCGAAAAAGTGAGGCAAGTCAGATACTTTTTCAATCTGCTGAAAGGGGTACAGACGCATAAATTATGTGATTATGCAACGGACTGTTTCTTATTGTACAGTCCGGCGTAGAAATCAATCAGTCTTTCATTATTCTTGTATTAAGCCAAAGATAGATACTGCACTAGGCCCCGGGGGGGGGGGGGGGGGGGGGGACTCCCATATGAAAGTGACGGGGATGCTCGTCGTCTCGTTTAGGGGTGTAAATTACGGATTTTGGTATCACTTAGGGTGTTCAGGACGGAACGGTCGATATTTTTAGCCATCAAGGTATCGTTTAGGGTTTCACGCAAATAAATAAAATAAAAAAACACCGTCATACTGTGTTGGTGGTCTCACTACCGGAGATCACAATAGTCACTATAACTCTTGTTTGTCTGTCCATTTTAGAACGGTATCTTTTAGAGGTCAAATAAAGATTGAGCCACGCCCAGATTGGTCTCCTTTAGGGGTTTAGTTAAAAATTTCCGACGAGCATCCCCGTCCCTTTCATATGGGAGTCCCCCCCCCCCCCCCTGGGCACTAGGCAGGTCTTGTCATTGTGTGACTTTACGTGAATTTTATGCTTTTACAATGAATCACGTAACCTGGGATTTTCGACACAGTGTAATCAGGAGTATCGAATGGTCCTTGCGAGCATTTGCGAGAATGCGAGCACAGCGCTTTTTTTTTGCGAGCACGAGCATCGATTAAAGTTAACCTTGCGAGCACGAGCAAACGAGCACCCACTAAACTTTTGCGAGCAATTCGAGCAGAAGCCTAATTTTGCGAGCACTTGAAAATTTTGAGCGACCATTCGATACCCCTTGTAATCATATCCGCCGGCCGGACCTACATTCGGGAACCGGAATAAAATCCTTTCCGTCTTCTTTATACCTACTATATTATGCTAATGGTTAGGTTTCATTAGTAACAATAAAAATCCATACCAACGCGCAAAATTTGCTGCACTAGTTAGTGGCCTTATGTGGCCTTGAGTTAGTGGCCTTATGTGCAGTGGAGGTGAGGTGATGTGAGTGACTGACTCTTGAGATTCCTGACTGTCTCACTCTGTCATGGTCTGTCTGTCTCAAACTCACCTTTACACGGCGCACCAATGCCTGCGTTATTCACCAGAAAGTGAATTTTTCCCTCGTGTTCTTCAGCAACCTTCTTCACTCCTTCTACACACTGCTCTTTGTGTGCCACATCCACTTTGTAAAACTTGACATTGTGCCCAGCAGCCGTGAGTTCATCCTGCAGTTGCTTACCGGCGGCTTTGTTGATATCAAACACCGCTACTGCAGCTCCATCGTTGACAAATCTTAAGACAGTAGCTCGTCCGATCCCTGATGCTCCACCAGTTATAATAGACACCTTATTAGTAAATCGTCCTTTTGTGTGCTGCGAGTCAAGCGGAGGGTTTGATAGAGCCATTACTAACAGGGTTCACGGCGATTTTTATTCCTGGTATCGTGACGCGTGACTAATCGTAGCTTTTCGTCATGCACCACACCCTTGAGAGTAGGAATAAGGCTGAGGTGACCGTTTCCACCGTTTCCACCCCCTGTGGGAAGGACGGACACTGGTTACATATATACCGTCCTGGGTTTCATTTTAGACACGGAGGAAACATTTTTATTAGTTTACCCACCAGAGCAGCGAATTCATTTCTCGTGCTTCCCACTAGTTTAGCCACCCCGGAAACGTAACAAGAAACAATGTTTCCGGCTGCAACAATGTTTCCCAGTTTAGCCACCAGAGCAGCTAAACATTTTCTCGTGCTTCCTGCTAGTTTAGCCACCCAGGAAACATTACAGGAAACAATGTTTCCTCAACAATGTTTCCTAGTTTAGCCAGGTCCTAAGTGACAATAAAGTGATACCAAAAGTCTATAACTACAAGCCACGTATGGCTCATTTTTTGTTTTATTCAGTTGAGAAGGAAGTAAGACGAAAAGCCTTTCAAACAGGCTATGATTAATTTCCACAATCCCCTAATTTTGTCCTCGAAGATTTAAGTGTTTCAGCTTTGTGTGAATCTTGGTGACTACTCTCCAAGTGCCTCGGGACCTAAAGCTAAATACCCTCCGTCGACCGCCAATTCTGTGCCTGTTATATATGAAGCATCTTTACTGCACAAGAAGGCGATAGCCGCTGCTATCTCTGCGGGCTCACCGAAACGCCGGCTCATCTGTCGCTTGGCAATGGTTGGTTCCAGGTTCTTCCTTTCACCCAGAACACCTTGTACCTGAGAAATCAAACTTCCAGGTATTAGTATATGTAATACGCACTACATGCTGTCCAATGTGGAAGTAATTGGATGAGAAAAATTCCGAGGTCTGCCAAAATTGGACGAGGCCGTAGGCGAGGGTTTACATAAGTAATTTCGGGTTCTCCAAAACTTTCTTGAATGTTTGCATCAGGCAATGTAAATAAGAAGCAGACGTTTTCTACATCTTGTATAAAATAAAGCCAGGAAAATAAAATGATACGTCACCTCGTGCAAATCGACTACGCAACAAATCCCAGCGCGCGTTATATGATATAAAGCTTATAATGTTTCTTGAGGATCAATTTAAGATACCACGTGCCTCAATCAGTATACGTCATGCATTTCGAAACTCGTTCCCAGGACTTTCTCGCCTCTGGTCCTTTTTTGTCATTCGTCACTCGCTATTCTTCGCGCCACTCCCCACTAATCGAGCGCCAGGAACAGGGCCCTGGAACAGGCTACGCTTTAGGGGATGGGGAGGGAGGGAACGTCTAGCTACAAATTTCTTTAAGTTTTCTTTGTTCAAGTGAGAAAATAACTTTCTATATAGCAATCTTTCCGAAATATATCTTTATGTAACTTATGGACAGGCCAACCGTGGCAGATCTGGGTACGAGATTAGGTTTGACCTAAAGACAAATAGCATACAAGAATTACCTTTCCAATCCAGATATAGCCTGGACTAATGGAGTTCACTCTGATTCCATTTGCTGATAAATCAAGAGCCATACACTTGGTCATTGCTGTCACAGCTCCTTTGCTTGCCTGGTAGGTCCAGCCTGAATGGAAAGGCTTAGCACGGTGGGCCTGGACACTACTTATGTTCACAACAGAGCAGTCCCAGGCTTCTGCTGCGGAAACAAAAATACAAGGTGACGGTGCCTGCGTATACGAGCCCGTGTAGCGGGTAGATCATGGTACGGTAAAGTAAAAAACACGCTAGCGGGAGCGCCAAAGAGCGCGCGCAAAGGAAGTAGATGATCTTAGTGCTACGCAGGATATTTTTCAGCTGCACAATTTGCTTAAAAACTGAGTAATACTGGCAACATTTTCTTTCAACTTGTCGCGCAACATTATTGTGTTGCAAGGTGAAATGTGACGGTTTTTGCGCGTATTCAATATGGCAAGTTGCGGCAACATATTGCGCGACTAGACCGAGTTCAATCCACCGTACGAAAAAAGATGGCGGCTGTACATTTTACCACAATACCTTGCGAACCTAACACAGCCATATTTTTTTGCGAAATTCGTCCCTGTACTAACAACATTGTGTATGCTAGATTTGAAGTTTTTAGAACTTTTCTGTGCGTTTTTATGAGCGTTTTTAGTTTTTTCCTGCGCTAAGAATAGACAGAATAATGAGTAAATGTACCATGCAGTCGCCATCTTTTTCCGTACGGTGAATTATGTGCAACATCTTGCCGCAACTTGTAACATGGTGGTAATATGCGCAAAAACACTTTTCAACTTGCATTTACTAATTTTGCCGGTAGGAAAACACAAATAAAATACCAGGAAGCTGCAAAAGAATAGGGATGATCAAAGTTGGAAAAGATTGAAGCAGATTTCGAAACGTCGAAACGCATAACTCGACTTCTTGACTTGAACAGATACAGTATAACGTTCAGTAACTCGTTCTTGGCAGGATCACGTGGTCACTAGTCTCCTTCGCAACAATTATTTGGGTCGTCATGGAAAACCGTTGCTTGACGACCAAATAAGGACTGCAACTTACCAACGTACCTTTTGTCATAAATGGATAACAGGCTTGAACCATGTTGGAATAACCAATGACATTAATTCCCAAAACTTTATCCCAGTCTTCTTTAGAAGAGTCCAAACCTGTGGATAGAATGTATTCACTTGACGTCATAGCCGCCATATTGGTGTCCCCGTACAAAATAATTTTTATTAACTTCTTTTGTTAGGGACACCAACATGGCTGCCACGGCCTTTGTCATTTAATTCCCACAGGACTGAGTGAACACGCTCCATAGAATGTGAAGTCGAAGTCTGTTTTAATTTTGCACATTGGTTTTAATAGTCCGCACTGAATGGTGTCTTGAATTGTGAACACATGTGACTTTTTTCTTCCCGACGGTAGAAAGACAAAATAACCCGGAATGAGACTGGTTAAGAGGTGGGCTGCGAGCAGACTTAATACTTCCTTGACACAATTCTCAATGAAAATAATATATCAAGCCAATCATATTCCCAAGACTAACACATTTCATATTGATCAGCAGAAAGCAAACTCTCTAAGTTTGTTCGTGACCACTTCAGAACCATCCTCTGTTTGTTGAAGTGAGGTGCAGGGTTGCGGAAAATTAATTCAGTTTTTTATAGAACGAGACAAAAGTCAAGACAATGCTATTCATTAAATTGCAAATAACTATGAAGGCCTCTGTGAATTAATTTTTTCCAATCCGCACCTTGGAGAACCTGTCGAACGCACTCTCTTAATCTGTGATTACTACTAGTTAGTAACGATAAATATCCATATCAACGCGCAAAATTTTCTGCAGTTTATATTGACTGACTCTGACTGACTGACTGACTGACTGTCCAGACTGTCGTGTAACTGTACTGCTTGCCTGTCTCAAACCCACCTTTACACGGCGCGCCAATGCCTGCGTTATTAACAAGAAAGTGAATTTTTCCCTCGTGTTCTTCAGCAACCTTCTTCACTCCTTCTACACACTGCTCTTTGTGTGCCACATCCACTTTGTAAAACTTGACATTGTGCCCAGCAGCCGTGAGTTCATCCTGCAGTTGTTTACCGGCGGCTTTGTTGATATCAAACACCGCTACTGCAGCTCCATCGTTGACAAATCTTAAGACAGTAGCTCGTCCGATCCCTGATGCTCCACCAGTTATGATAGACACCTTATTAGCAAATCGTCCTTTTGTGTGCTGCGAGTCAAGCGGAGGGTTTGATAGAGCCATTGCTGACAGGGTTCACGTCACTTGCCCTCCTAGTACTACTTATACCACTTCCGTTATCGTGACGCTTGACAAACCGTAGCTTTTCGTAATGCATCACACGCCCGGCCTTGAGATGTCTTGTGACCGCATCGCATAGATGGCTCCGCTCGGAGAACGGGTGATAGGGGGTGGGGGTACGGGGTGTGGAGTGAATGCCTGAATACCCGAGTAAACCAACTCTTAATTCAATGAAATGATTTGAAGCTGTTCAGGTTACCCTGCTGATTGGCAGGTGGGGCAATACGCTTTCACCCCTAAGCCCAAGCGGGTAGGGGGTGGGGGTGTCGAAGGGGTACTCAGGTATGTTAGTGACGGGGATGTGCGAATTAGGACAAATTTTTAGATCGCCCAAAAATCCATTAGGCTAAACTAGACCACAAAAATGTCCAACGATCCTGAGGCATGAACCGTAAAAAAATAAAAATAAACATCAAGAGAGTCAACCCTAGAAAGAGTTCCTGCCAAAATATTTCTAAGACCAAAAAAAGACCACCAGAAAATTTCAAAAGTCGCTACTTTTTATTTGAAATTTCCCAAAATATTGATTCAGCATGGAGTTGAGAAGAAAGAAAGACGGAAAGCCTTTCAAACAGGCTATAAATAATTTACACAATCCCCTAATTTTGTCCTCGAAAACTAAGGTGTTTTCAGCTTTGTGTGAGTGCTGGTTCACGACTACTCTCCCAGTGCCTCGGGACCTAAAGCTAACTTTCCTCCGTCGACCGCCAATTCTGTGCCTGTTATATATGAGGCATCTTTACTGCACAAGAAGGCGATAGCCGCTGCTGTCTCTGCGGGCTCACCGAAACGCCGGCTCATCAGTCGCTTGGCAACGGTTGCTTCACAGTTCTTCCTTTCACCCAGAACACCTTGTACCTGAGAAATCAAACTTCCAGGTATTATTACGAAATAGAAAATGGCGCGCTTGCTTTCACAGCTTAATGAAAACACGAGCGAAAGTTTGGGAGAATTCATACGTTTATGTAGACCCGAGCCACAGGCGAGGGCTTATATTAGTCTCCAAACCTTTCTGTCGTGTTTGCATCAGGCTATGTCAATAAAAAGCGGACGTTTTCTATTTGTTATATAAAATAAACCCAGCAAAATGCAATGATACGTCATATACCGTGTTTACATAGCCTCTGCAAAACGACTGCACAACCAATCAGAGCGCGCATTATATGATTAAAATTTTATGGTTCTTGGAGATCGATCAGAAAAATGTTTTGGAGTCAGGATACGTCATCCATTTCGAACCTCGTTCCCAGGACTTTCTCGCTTCAGGTAGTGGAGCCGGCGTGAAGGAGGACTCGCCCTTTTTCCACTCGCTATTCTTGCTTCGCGCCGCTCCCAAGCCGAACGCCTGGAACGGGGCTAAGTGAAGAAGAAAGACTCTGGGACGAGGGTCTTCTCGGAAATGAATTCCAACCGCAAACGGTTCTCGTTTGAGAGACATTTAGCTACAAACTAGTACATGTTAATGTTTTCTTTGTTCAAGAGAGGACTGCAACTTTCGATATAGCAGCCCTCTTTATGTCGTGGACAGGCCAACCGTGGGAGATCAGGGTTTGAGAGTAGGTTTGACAGATTAGGTTTGACAGCATATCATACAGGTATTACCTGTTCAGTCCAGGTAGATCCTGGGCTAATGGAGTTCACTCTGATTCCGTTTGCTGATAAATCCAGGGCCATACACTTGGTCATTGCTGTCACAGCTCCTTTGCTTGCTTGGTAGGTCCAGCCTGAATGGAAAGGCATAGCACGGTGGGCCTGGACACTACTTACGTTAACAACAGAGCAGTCCCAGGCTTCTGCTTCGGAATTAAAAACACGAATTGTTTTACGGTGCCTGCGTTAGTTTGTTCACATACGTATATTTTTTTTCGTAAGACAGAGAGCAAAGGAAGTAGATGGCCTTAGTGCTCCCTGAACAGCCTGCAACGTAGGATACAATTCGCTTAAAAAACCGAGTAATAAGGTCAGCATTCTCTTTCAACTTGTCGCCCAACATTTATATTGCGTTGCAAGTTAAAATTGTTTTTGCGCGTATTACAAGTTGCGGCAACACGGACATCACGGTGGTAAAACGCGCAAAAACACTTCAGTTTTCAACTTGCAACGAGATAAGTTGAAATAAAATGTTGCCCGTATTACTCGGCCTTTATACTTCATTAAATAGTTTTTAGATGTTCGAAGCCGGATTATGGCCATTCAAGATAACTTGACTTTGCACTTTTGAATGCAATTTCACAAGATATGATTGAAGCAGATTTCGAAAACATAACTAGACCTCCGACGTCTTGACCTCGACAGATTACTTTCTTCAAATCGTTCTTGGGACTCGTGTCTGTCTTCTCCGCAGAGGCTCCCTGGGGAAGGTGGACGGTGGAAAGGGGAGAATGAGGGCGCGCTCTCTTCCCAGCGTCCCCCGCGCGCTTTAAAATTTCTCTCTCCCCAGGCTCTACTCGCTTAATTTCCCTCTCCACTCTCTTTATCCCCCTCCGTTCGATTTCACTATCCAAAGAAGCCTCTGCGGAGGAGAGAGGACTCGTGTCACGTAGTCACTAGTCTCCTTCGCAGAAAGGGTTGTCACGGAGAACCGTTCAGTGCGTGACGACCAAATAAGGGAGGTGCGAAGGAGCCGATGTGGTGGCCACCGACTTACCTTTTGTCATAAATGGATAACAGGCTTGAACCATGTTAGAATATCCAATGACATTAATCCCCAAAACTTTATTCCAGTCTTCTTTAGAAGAGTCCAAACCTGTGATAGAATATGATAAGAAATCCTGCCGAATTAAAATATATATATTTTTTTAAATCATAATTTTCAACAAGCGCGGGGGGGGGGGGGACTTATAAAAGTTACGAGGGCGATCTTCGTACCTTTTAGGGGTTAAAATTCGTGGTTGTACTTTCGCGATCTTCTTCAATGTCTCCTCCCTTTCCTTCGCTGGCCTGCTCTTTTTTTGCGCATCAAGATAAACTGAGATCAAAGAAGCCGGAAGGAGGTTGGAAGAGAGACCGCTTTGTTTTCTAAGCTCAGTTTCCAGCCGTGGGTTTTGGTAGAGAGGATAACGGGCACACCGAAAAAATCTTTCATTCTGTGACTTAACGTGACTCATGCTTTTCACAATGAATCACGCCAACTTGTTTTTGGGGACACGAAGTATAAATAAACCACCGTATGCACCGGACCTATCCGGGAACAGTATAAACCAGAGAATAATAATACACGAATACTTTCCTGCGCTCTTTGCGCGACCTGATTTGTCAATAAAATTAATAAATGTTATGAAAATGGCTTAGTTTAGTAACAATAACATTCCATACCACCTGCAAAATGTTCTGCAATGACTGACTGACTGACTGTCGTGTGACTGTACTGTCTGTCTGTCTGTCTGTCTGTCTGTCTGTCTGTCTGTCTCAAACCCACCTTTACACGGCGCACCAATGCCTGCGTTATTCACCAGAAAGTGAATTTTTCCCTCGTGTTCTTCAGCAACCTTCTTCACTCCTTCTACACACTGCTCTTTGTGTGCCACATCCACTTTGTAAAACTTGACATTGTGCCCAGCAGCCGTGAGTTCATCCTGCAGTTGCTTACCGGCGGCTTCGTTGATATCAAACACCGCTACTGCAGCTCCATCGTTGACAAATCTTAAGACAGTAGCTCGTCCGATCCCTGATGCTGCACCAGTTATGATAGACACCTTATTAGTAAATCGTCCTTTTGTGTGCTGCGAGTCAAGCGGAGGGTTTGATAGAGCCATTTATACCGCAGTGTTGATATTGCAGTGACAGGTCAGACAGGTGAGGATCGATGAGGAGAAGCGTTACGTGACGACCCAAATATCTTAGTACAGTGGAACTCCGATTTAACGAAGTACAAGGGACTGGGGAAATTGGTTCGTTAAATCGGGGTTTCGTTAAATCGAGAACCCCGATATAACGAATTTGTTGGAAACTGACCAAAAACTTCGTTAACTCGGGGTATAGTTAATGATTAATTTGCCGTAATGTTAACGCGGGGGTCCACCTGAATGCCATTTTTCCGCCACTTAACATGAGTTTAATGGAAATATCTCATTCGCGTTTCAAGCAATCCAAAAACTCTTAGCTTATCCCATGAATCTATGTTATGGGGTGTTTTGTAAATTTTTGGGTGATTTTTGGGTATTTTGGGGAGGAAATAGTTTTTTTCTCAAAGGAGTTGTAAAATTTAGGGAAATAAGAACTAGTATTGAAGATTTAATGAAGTTTTAAAATTAGAATTTGAAGTTAAAAATTAGTAGATTGATACCAATGACTGTAATTTCTTAGAGAATTAAAATATTTTACTGTAGTCGAATATTCATCTTTTGTGGCGTGATGACATTTATTCGTTATATCGGGGTAGATTTTACATTCGGGCTTCTAGATTGTGTCAAGAGACTATGATCGGGTATTTCGTTAAATCGGGGTTCGTTAAATCGGGCTTCTTTTCCATACATTTTATTATAATTCTGGCCGGGCTGAATAAAGTTGTGCGCTAAATCGGGGACTTCGTTAAATCGAGGTTCGTTAAATCGGGGTTTCACTGTACAGTCGGCGTAGCTTTTCGTCGTGCACCACACGCTTGAGGTGTGATGTGACCGCATAGATAGCCTGCGAGCGGCCCTGCGAGCCGGCTCTCCGCTCGGGGAACGGGAGATAGGGGTGGGGGCGTGGAGTAAACGGACTGAGTGAAAATTTACAGTAAAATGTATCTGAGCGTGATACTGGCGCAATCTCTAGTTTATATGACGCTGAAAAACTTCGCTATATATCGCCCAACGAATCTCACGCTAAAATATGTACCGTTTTGCAGATGGAAAGACAATAGATCGCCCAGCACACTGGAAATGAGCAATAAACAAGAGTGGTAGGAGTGCCCGAAATTACCAAGTGGTATACCATATATGGGGTATATTTGGGGGGGGGTGGGGAGTACCAATTTAATATATTGTACGCCCGAAGAGAGCTGGAAAATATATTTGTACCGATAGACGTATCTCAACCCATGCTCAATATATCCTCCGCTAGAATTGACGACGTACGTAGCTTTACTACCTCCATTTTTTGCGCTGAAAATCGTCGCACCGTACGTTCGATCGTGGAGCCGCCATCTTGGATTATTTGACGAGCGCAATTTTGGGAGAGGACAAAACTAAGAAATCCACGAGTGTCTCTGATTGGCTATAATTGCTCGCGCGCGAAAATTCCTAACCGAGCAACAACCAATCGGCGATCGATAAGACAAGTCTGTTCATTCAGGCCCCGTTTACGTGGGCGCGGTTTCATTTGTAACCGTATCGTGGTTTCTTTTTTACCCTTCCGTTTATGATTTTGAAAACGCTGTCAAAAGTGGAGCGTTTTCAAAACGATACGGTTACGAGTGCCGTGTAAATTAACGGAGGGAGTAACCGTGTCCGTGTATTTAAACGGGGGCGCAGGCTACAGAGCCCCGGGACAGAGCCGTCGTTCGTGGGACAGTCGTTTGCCGAAAGAAACGAAGACTATGCGAGAATCCGAGGACGCGAGCATGTTTGGAGACGACGGGGGGTTAACACCTTCATACACACACCAAATGTTTTAGCCACGTTTTTATTTTATTTTGCGAAACTTATTTTCAAATTGTTCTCTTCTAAAAATATATTCTTTTCCTCAATAGCAACAAATTTGTAATATTAAATAATTTGCTAACTTGATTTAAAACTAAGAAAATGTAAAATCTTTGCAAACAATAAATAAGAAAGATAACAAAAAACCCACCTAAATCTATTGAATTCTTTTTACAACTAACTATATCCCTAACCTTTATTATCTGCATGATATTATAACCCCATATAAAATTATATTTATCTCCTTATACTTTCCCAGGCCATGGCCTTTTTTTTTTTTTTAACAAAATCACCATATCGTATGTATTTTACAGTTATTTAGAAACCGTCGTTTTAAAAGATTCTCTAGCTGCGGCTAAGCTTCACACAGCTCAAAGCAATTGAAGGTAAATTTCAAGTATTTTTTTACAAATGATTGATTTACAGAGCTCGTCCTTGAGTAGAATGTCGATTTTCTTTTAACTATGTACTGTGAAAGTTCTAGTACTCCTTCCTCTTAAATAACAATTACATCACTAAAATAAATAAACTCAACTAAATCTACACTATTATTTTGCCAATTACACTATCCCCCACCAAAACAACAAGAAAGTCAGTGACAACTCGTCCTCAGGGTCTTCTGGGTTTGAACGGCCAGGAGACCCTGGGGACGACGTTACTGCAAATAATAGCTTTGGAGCCAACGAAAACTGTGCTACTTCCCATGAATAATTCTACTTCCAACCCAAACTGACTGAAAAATACTGAAGCGACTTCGCAACTAGGTTCACGATTTCGTCCATTTTCAGCTTGCTGATTATTCACATCCACAATGACATCAAAGGATGCAGGTCGTTTCCAATTTCTTTCCGCGCAAGTTCAACCACAAGGGCTGAAGTTTAAGGCTTGTTGTTTCTTATCAAGGAGGTTTAGGCGGGGCTGGTTTTCTTCTTGGCGATCCAAAACCCTTCTTTTTCTTGTTGAACCCAATTGGTACTTCCCACACCCTTCTCGGTATGTGCGTAAAGTACGTGAATACAAAGGCTCGGGTAATGCCCTGTCCACTACGCGTATGCTTCAAGTTCTGCATTCTTTCCACGTTATCTTCTCTTCGTTTTAACAACAAAGCCTTCTTCCTGGCAGCCACTTGAGCAGAACGCATGCGCGCTAAAACTTCCAATCGGCGCGCCATTTCAATGCGTCTCTGTTCCTCACGAAGTCGCTCCTGCTCCGCTTCCTCCCGTTTTCGTCTTTCTTCTTCAGCGCGCTGGCGTTCTTCGTCTTCTCTCTTCAGTCTCTCCTCCTCTTCCTGTTGTAGTTTACGTTCCTGCATTTCAGCTATCCGCCTCATCTGCTCCCGATACTCTCGCTCTTCTTGTATCCTCCGCAACTCTTCCTCTGCTTCGCGTATCTTCTCCTCTTCGAACCGTCGTTCTTCTTCCTCCTCTTGTAGCGCCAGCAGTCGTTCTTCTTCGCGTCTTTGTTCATCTTCCAGGCGCTCCAGTTCTTCCTTTCGCCGCCTAGCTTCGCCAATTTCCGCCATTCTTTTCTCGCGATTCATTCGCTGTTGTTCAAGTTCTTTCTCTCGCCCTCTTAACTCTTCTTCTCGTTTCTTCTTCTCTTCACGCTTCTTCTGTACTTCAAGCCTTCTTCGCTCGGCTTCAGCCGCTCTCCGTGACTCTCGCTCTTCACGCGCCTTCTTCTTCGCATCTTTCAATTTCTCCAGCGCTTCCTGTTCCTGTTTTTTGGCTTCTTCTTCCTCCTCCATCCTTTTCATCTTTTCTTCTTCGATGTTTCTCTGTTTCTCTTCCGCCTCTTCCTTGGCTCTGGCCGCCCCTTCTTCGCGCTCTTTCGACAGACGAATCTCTTCCTCTATCATTCTCTTCTCGTCGTCCTTCCTCTTCCTTTCCTCTTTTCGTTGATCCGCTCTCATTTTAGCCAGTTCCTTCTTGGACATTTTCTTGGGTTTAGACGGTGCGTATGCATCCCTTCTCTCCGGTGGGACTTCATGTGCAATTTGCGGTACTTCTATGTTCTGCACAGACTCTCGCCTTTTGACAGTTTCATTAACACCATCACTGGGCTGGTCAGCAGTACCGGATGTGACGTCACTTTTACTCTGCTCCTGAATGAACTGACGTAGTTCATCGTCCATCCCATCTAACATTTCCGGTGTGTTAAATGCGTCAAAGTCGATATTTTCTGGGTCTATAGCTATAGGAGACTCATCTTTCTTCTTCGAAGATTTCGGCGGTTTTCCGGGTTTCTTTTTCAAATCGGCTTTCTGTAATCATTGAAAGAAAATGTATTCATTAATTTACAATTTTCTACTCTTACAACAGTTTTCATGTGAGTGTCGTATAAAGACTAAAGCAATCACAATCTCCAATCACAAGAAAAGCAAACAGCGCGATGCACCAATGAGAACTAGAAAAAACACGTAACCGGTAACAAGCGCGGGAAAACGCGTGTGATCAAGTCACGATTGGTTTGGGATTTGCATCTGATTGGTTGAAGAAAACAAAAATTGATAAATAGAAAACAATTCAGGCTAATCAAATAGAGAGATTAAGCATCACGTTTGTTTTTTCCGCAAACGGCAAAAATCCAACTTTTGTCGTCTGACGTTTGACGTTTGTACGTCAAAGTGAGTAGTTTCGCGTTTATCGTGAACGTGTGAATTATTTTCGATTTTTCTGATGGATTTATTTAACGATTGGAGGAAAAGTAAAGAAAATCGAGTGCAAGCTGACGTTTGCCGTTTGCCGTAGAACGTGGTGCTTAAATCTCTCCAATGAAAAGTAACCAATTTTTGCTTTAAATTTGCTTTAATTTCTTTTGTAGAAAGCAATTTTTCATTGTCCGTAATAAGATGGTTGTTATCAACAACACTCATTTAATATCAACCTATTTAAAATAAAATTCCCTGACTTTGACAAGAAATTGAGAATCTCTCTGACCAGATACTAAATTCCCTGATCTTTCCCTAACCTGAAAAAACATTTTTTATTTAACTTTTTTTCCCTGGAAACCCTGTATGACAAATACAGTAACTCTAAAATCATCGGAAAGATTTCGTATCACATCACTTACGTACCTTCTCTTTAGGTTTAACCGGTGTCTTGTTCTTAGACACCAGATCCGACAAGTCATTCTTTTTCTCGGTTACCGTTGGACTAATTCTAGTGACCAGTCCCCCTGAAGTCGACTCGCCTTCTTCGCCCTCTTTACCAATCCCCTCCAGTTCCAGCTTGCGGTCTTTAGGCGCATCGCGTTTGGAAAGTAAACTGCTGACCATCTGACGGCGGGCCTCCCTTTCTTCATCCGTCGGTTCCTTCACCTCTTTTGTCTTGTCGCTTTTTACTAAACTCAACCCTGGTAGATCAGGTTTCGATTCAGCTTTGCTTTTTCCAGCCGGCAAGCCTTTGGGCTTTTCGCTTAAACTTGACGCCGCAGGTTTTGATTGTTTGTTCATTGTAGTTTTAGCAGCTTCATGTTTTCCTTCCATATTTGCGGCGTTTAACTTTTCCGCAGCGTTCGTTTCATTCTCTTTTTCCTCGGCACCAGTCTCTGAACCGCGCCGGCTTCGCACGGATCTATCACGAACTTGAGGCTCTTGCCCAGACTCAATGTAATTTCGCACGGCGTCTCCGATACTCACGGGAATATTTCTCTGTTCGTCGCCTACCGGGGACGATGGGCGCGACTTCTCAATATCAATCGTTTCTTTATATGGTGAAATAGGTCGACGATTGTTCACCTATGGAACAAATAACATGAAAAGAGAGAGAATTTAAATACCCTATTACACACACAAAAACTCTCATGTCGAATTTGAACTGGCTCAAATTTTCCTTGAGAGTTGTCGACGACCCTCGCTCTCTCGTTTGGCCCGAGGTGAAAATGGTCGATGAGAGTGCCAACTCTCAGCAACTCTCATCCTTGTTTGGCCCGGGCTTTATACCTCGTGTACGAGCACATTACAGTTAGCAAACGGAATTCAAATGTATAGCGTTGGATTTAGAACCTTACCTTTCCCTCTACTTCCAGTCCTGTTTCCGCCAAAAGTTCTTTGTGAAGAATTTGATCAGCCTTGATTGGCGCGGGAGAACTGGCACGAGGGACCTCCGTTGCTCTGCGCGTGGGTTGTTCTGGTGTCATCATAGCAGAGTCCTTTGGTTCTGAAGGATTTCAGCGGTAAAGAGAAATATTGAAATGACATGAGATTCAAGGCGATAACGGTAAGCGAACTAGTTTTCTGTACGTTACGTTAATGTGAAAATAAAGAAAAGTCGACCGCGACAAGCTCTGTCCTATCGGAAAAAATGATACTCTGCGTTGATATATTAAGCTTTATTCCGGAACTGTTAATTCCGTTTATCAACATCGACAAATCTCAAATTTAGCAACGTCATCGAAGAAACCTTACAAGCCTCTAGCAAAAAAAATCGACTACAAAAAATATCTGGTGTTCATAAATTACAATATTACCAAAAATCCTGCAGAGTGAATTTGTCGACAGGACCGACTTAAAGAATATTAATCGAGAAATCTAATCTAAGTAATATTTAAGGCTTAGTAATATTGGTTCGAACGAAGATAAAAAGAAATGAATAGATCTAGATATCATCGAAATCTCTTTGTTCAGCCAACAGCACTCAGTTGTGAAGCAAAAATAGAAATTTGCATTTTTTTAAAACACAGCTAAAACAACTAGTCATAAAATAAAATAACGCCCGCGGCCACTGCAACATGTACACGCTCTGGCAAAATTAGCCTGCGTAGCTGGCGGTCTTGTTGGCGCGCGATGCAATTTTGCATCGCGCGCCAACAAGACCGCCAGCTACGCAGGCTATGGCAAAATCAATTTGAATGTTTTGAAACAATAAAATATAAAACAATCTGTGTTTCTCAATTGAAAGGAGTTATGCCACAATATTTTGAGTCATTTTTGTGATGTACAAAAGTACTTTCAAATTGAAGGTAACATCAAAATAATAGTTGATTACCGAAATGGAACAAGAAATGGAACAAGAATGGTTATGACTGAGGATTTTATAGGACGGATCGATTGCGAACAACGAACTAGAAAACATTGGCTAATTTTTTCAAGATGTGCCATCCGTGACCTAGCGCCTTAATGTTAACTGTAAATTAACGTTTTTAAGTTTTAATACACAGTAATTTGTTTAAAATGAACCCAACCATCTTACCTTGAATATGAACGGATAAATTCATCGGGACGGGCGAGGAAGGTCCCGAGACCTGCACATCAGTGGTAACTTCATCAGACATCGCTGACTCAGCATCAGCAGCAATAAGCGCGACTGGTGGCGAGGGTTGACGCGCTTCAATTTCTGTTTCAACAACCTCTGGAGGTTTGGACACTGACGGCGTAGTCTCGACTTCATGCAGCTCAGGAGATGAAGGTAATGACGTCACAGCCTCGTGTACATGCACCTCTATTGTTGGAGTTTCAGGTTGTTTCTCGTCATATTCGGCTGTATTAGGAGGAGTGGCTGTAAAAAAAAATCGAGTATTTTAAGTTAAGATGGGTCCTACAGTTGACTTTACTTTATGATCGTGACCTAAAAATGTTCCACGTTTGAGAAAAAGGGATCCGTACGTAACCTAACTAACATAACTTGAAGCCCAAGTCAACAAATATTGAAACGAGAACAAAATGTGTTCATATAAACAGCTTCTAAAGTACATGTACCTGGTTGAATGGAACCTGGGTCCGAACTTTCTTCTACGTTGACGGATGGTATAGGCAGAAATTCCTCCTCAGGGGACCCTTCAGGGAAAGTAATAGCCAGCTCTGATATGAAAGAAGAAGAGAGATGTACATGTTACAGTCTGAACAAAAAAGACTCTTAGCTATCGTATCTCATCGATTACATAAGACCATATAAGCACGGTCCCTCCTCGAATAACCGCCCCCTTGGAATGATGAAAAGCCACCCCTTACCCTAAAGAGCAGCCAGAATGAACACGTGTGAAGTAAGAAAAGGCGGCATTACTCCAGTCTCTTGTCCAACACGCTGTCATGGCAAAACGTACGTTAAAATTGAAATAGGCGCTTAATGATAATAGAGGAAATGTGGTACAATTGAACCTCCCGTAAGCGGACACCCTTGGGACCAGAAAAAAGTGTCCACTTAGGAGAGGTGTCCACTTATGGGAGGTTAAAAATGTAATGTTTGTATGTGGCTGGGACCACGATTAAGCGTCCGCTTACAGGAGGTGTCCATTAACGGCACTGCGTTCAAACAGGGGTCAAAGTCCTTGGTGTGAGCGCGTGTTAGTTACCTTTAGTAATGCTATCTTCGTCGTCACTTTTATGCATTTCATCTGGCTCGGAATCTTCTCCGCCTTCCTCCATCACTCCGGGCCATTCCTGGTCAGCAGTTTCCTCCTCAGCAAGCATGTCTTCATATACGCCCTCAACCACCGACTGTGACCGAACTACTGTCTCGGAAACTTGCGCCAAGTCAGCCTCACTTCCAAGAGTCGCTTTTGTTTCCGCGCCTTCCTGGGCCGATTTTGCGCTCGATGTCCTTGTGTCGATTCCAGGTTCAACTCGGCCTTCCTCTTCTTGCCTATCACTCTGACGGCTCGCAACAATTCTGTCACGTGAGGAAGAAGACGATTTTCTCTCTGCCTGATTATCAGCGGCATTTACCGCTTCTTCCCATTGCTCGCTTGTAGCAGAAGAGACAGCCGACGAGCCTCGAGATCGAGACACCTTTTCACGACGAGACTGTACCGACGGCGAGCGAGTTGAAGGCGAAGCCACGCGAGAAGCAACCGATGGACTCCTGGGGGGTGGAGAGGGGCTTTTTACGGCATTATCACGTGATGGTGAAGCGGTTCCTGAGCCAGCAATATCTGCAGAAACTTGCCATGTGGATTGTTCGTTAACACGATCACCCAGCTCGTCGTGTACGCTGGGCAATTCGTCTCTGATGCCAGGCCAAGTCGGAGAAGTCTCATCGCGTTCCATTTCGTCGAAATCCGGGGAACCAACAAAGTACTCGTGATCACGTGACATCGCGGAGAGACCCCTGTTGTAATGATGTGATACACTGGAAAGACTTCCACTACGGCTGGAGTGGAGACTGGAGCGAGTCCTTCTATTGGCTGTTCCTATAAAGAAAGAGATAGCACCTCATTAAAGCCACGAACGAAAGTCGCGCAGGAAATTACCAGAGAAAGCATTGCTACTTTATGTCACTTTAAGTCCAAAAAGTTCCTAAATGTCCAAGACGTTAGTTACAGTTAAACAGTCGGGAAGCAAACTTACCAGCGCTCGAAGCTCTCCTATATACGTCCACTTTCTCCTCTCTGCCACTCCGAAGGGAGCCTGCGCTTGACGGCCGATGCGAACTTTTCCCAGACCCTCCTTGGTCAGCTGGAAAAGAGGCTTCATCTTCTTCTTCGATGATGTTTGTCGCTCGGCTCCATTCTTCGCTCTAAGAAATAAGAAGAAAATGAACAAGATTGAGTCAAAGAATACACTGCCCTGTTGTGCTGTGCTATATAGACACTATAAACTAAAGAATACAATACTAATAATAATAATAATAATAATGGTTTATTGAACAATATATCCACATAGTGGCTCTTCACTTGTCCACTACCTAATATACAATAAGATTAATAACTTAAATATACTGCAAACTGGACATAAACTTGTTAGGAATCTCTACTGGCTGGAGGCTGGCTAGTTCCTTGTGGCCGAGGAGTTGACACTGCTGGCTCTGCAGATGCTCAAAGAGCTGTCAAAGGTTAGCAAGTAAACCATTGATGCAACATCTAGTGTTATCAGAAGCTTATCACCTAAGCTTCTGGTGTTATACAACGTTGTTTCCACTCATATTATCACGAGCCAGGCCATAACTCATGGCCATGTCAGAGGTCTATACCTCTGGCCATGTACAATTTTTCAAGGCAGCCGTCTGCCTCTTGGTCGCTCGCAGCAGCTATGGGGCGTTTGTCGGAGAATGCTAATGACGCTAATACTTGCTCTTCACTGGTCATTCAGAGCAAACTCAAAACGTCAAGCTGAGATAAATTTGTCCCCCTTCCTGTCCTACTTCCAAACTACCTCACGATAATTGTCCCCCTTCCTGTCCTACTTCCAAACTACCTCACTGAACAACAACAATTAATTTTCAATCTTGTCAGGTACAGTACCTTGCCGTCTGGGCTCGCTAAACGTTGAACCTTGGAGCAATCAGGCGTCGCTCCTCTGGACGATCCCAAATGGAAAGACGGCGAAGGACTGCGACTGAGTCTCAATCGGGGACTGGGACCTCGTCGCTGATATCGACCAAACCCCACGTCAGCATTGATGATCTCGTCCAGATGATTCGGCGTAGAACCGAGAGCTACAAAGACAGAGAAACTTCACTCAGATGCATGTAAATTGGACGCGCCAGTTCGTAAACGAACTTGTCCACTAACTATTGAAACAGGACAAGCCGGTTACCGCGGAAAGCGCGGGAAATTTAGCTGGTGCACGACCAGCCACTTCATTTTTCTCTTGTACGATAATTGGCCGACTTTTCAGACTTTTCTCTTATTACTATCAAGATCAATGAAAACAAGTTCCGTCAACTAATGTACATATTTGTAACCAAAACGCACTTTTCTCAAAGGTCCATTTCAGGAAGAGGGATTTGACAACTGTTGCAGGGATAAATTAGCATGTGCGAGTTGCTAGAAAACACAGTCGAGTTTTATCAGGATAAAACAGTTCACTGAAACTTATTTTCCAATTAGAAAACAGATTTATCTTATTTCAAGAGAAAGATAATCGAGGGCCTAATTATCCAACAAAAGGGCCCAACTTTAAACAGACAAATAAATTGCTATGTCGCACAATTTAAGTCGAAAACGTTCGGTTTTAATAATTTTGTAATATATTTTTAGCCTTCATCAAAAACAGTTTTGATGACCGATGTTTTGGAAAGCTTAAAATCTTGTGTAAAACATACCGTACTGTTCTAACCAATCAGATCAAACATGCTGGGGTTTTCTTTTTTTCAACCAATCACGAACAAAGCCAAAACCAATCGCAACTTGGTCACGTGCGTTTTCCCGCGCTTTCCACGTGCACACGCATTTGCGTTTACTGTACGTTTGTTGTTACAGAACCGCTCGAAATGTTTTGTTTTTTTCTTGCTTTGGTCCGACAGAGAAGATTACTAGCGTTGACGGCGTTCGAACAATCAGAGCCAGAGGGGGGACTCAAATGATACGATACTGACCTCTCGGGAGTGGAGGTGGTTTAGCACTCGTTATCCTGGGATTAGCCTTAGGTGACTCCAGGGAGGGTGGGACGGGCGCTGTTTTGGGTCTTGACATCGAGTCTTGAACTTCATAGAAGGAAGAACCATATCCCGCCACACTCGGCATGCATGGAGAAAACGTATTCATGTTGCTGCGGTTTATTCTTGGTGATCTGGGAGATGAAAAGCAAGAGATGTCTTCTAAAGTTTCACGCCTGCGGTCAGAAAGAAAAGGAAAGAGAGAATGTAAGTACACGGTGTATAAACTTGAACTATTTTTACTTGTGTTTCCCTGCTAGCAGAGTTTCCTTTTCCGTTATTTTGAGGCGGAACTACTTTTGTCTTCTTTCATTTTGTGATAAGCTTGAGCTTGTAACAATGACATACATGTAGTGAAAGTTTTTGGAATGGATTAATAATATTATTAAAATTATTGAAAACTGAAAACACAACCGCAATCGCAATCTACATGTACATCCCAAAATATGATCAGGAATATTTTTTCCATGTGTCTATGGACCAAACATTTCGAAAATCAGATTTTACAAAATACAAAACCAGTTTTCCATCAACTTTTGCACCGCATTCAAAAATGAAAAAAAAAAACCCTGTCAGAGTTGTAGTCAGAAGAACAATAGTCCTTCTAAACACTACAAATGACAATCCAAAGTGTTAGGATCAGAACGGTCTGATTCTTACGCATCCGATTGTGATTTGCAGTGTTTGTGTGGATTATTGGCGATTCCGATTCAGATGCTAGTGTAAACCAGCCCTTAGCCAACATAAAACAGAACAAAATGTAAGTATACATGTACTGTTAGACCTCAGTAACTACAGTGCACTTACCCTTCAACACCGATATCTGGCATGTGGTCTGATGAAACAACCCCGTGATCCAGGTGTTCTTTACTTTGAACCCAACCTGATCTGCCGTACTTCATGTAGTCGTGTATGATACCAGTGATCTCCTCGTCATCCTCCATGAAATGCGAATAATGTGATACAGTGTTGGTGGAGTATGACGTTCTCGTAGAAAATGGAGTTTGCGATCTGAACCTCCTATGAGAATTATGCCCACTGAAAATGAAAATGTCTGTTATTAATAACCGAGAACATTAAAATAATGTGCCTGCATTGCAAAATTATTTTGAAGCTCAAATCAAAGAATTTCCAAGAAAGATAACATCAAAGGCTTATAATTTATTGACTGTTGTAAAATCAAAACCAAAATTATTAATAATCATTATTTTTGGACAACACACCTCTGAGAACTCAAGAACATGTAACCGGTGCCAGAAGTGGAGTGAAAACGGGTGTGATTCAATAATGGTTTGATTGGTTTTGCCCTGATTGGTTGAAAAATAGTGTATTTTGCTCTGATTGCTTATATGTACATGTACCAACTAGAGTAAGTTCCAATTTAGTCTTCTTTCTAAGTGTGTTTGATGAATGATTAAACTCAGTCACCTAGATTTTTTAAGCTCTTCAAGGTAGTAATCAGGATCCGCCCCTGGCTGAACATGTTTATCAGCTGTCAGGTTTTCCGAGTCAAGGTAGTGAAGAAATCGTAGGAATGATGTCTTGTCCCTCTTTTGTGGGCTTTCTTTCTCAGGTGCTTCTTTTGGACAGTCCAGCATTCCTTCCCAGGCTTCCTCATCCTACAAATGATCAACATGTACATGTAGTATCATCTAAAGACTAAAATAACTACATGTAGGATAGTGACATGGTGCTTTTATTTAATTCAGCCACCAACTGGACACCAAGCTGAGGTTTTGCTGTTCTACATTTCTGTAGCTTTTTTTTTCATGTGGCATTCATGCAGTATTCAGTTACTTGCATAAATAAGCAATCAATCCTCTTTGTGCAGATCTGCACATAAAGCTATTATTTTATTATATAGACAAGTATTTTACTGGAAAATAGACCACTCATAAAATTCATACGAAACTACATCTGAAATTGATGACGTCACTTTCCACTTTTGCACGGATGTTTTTTAACTTTGAATTAATTCGTGTTTTCTGTGTATATACAATGTAATTATGAAAAGAAAATTACACAGTGGCTTGAAGATATGAATTTTATTTTCTCATGCTAAAAACAATATTTTACTCACTCACTGCACTTGTTTGAAAAATATTGTTTTTACCACTTGAAAATAAAATATTCATATATTTGCACCGCCGTGTAATATCCTCTAGATACATGTATATTAATTAACTGATCCAAAGAAAAATTAAGCTTACCTCTTTGCCAAACTCAAGGACAGAGTTGGCTAAATTTCCCAATGTTCTTAGTTTAAGGCCTGCCTCGTATACATTCTCCTTCTTAAGGTGGCTCTCTCCATTTCCATGGTTACAAAGATCATCACTTGGGGTGAAAAGCAGAATTGCTCCTTTACGAGTGACAAATGTCTTTGGGAGAGCAAGTTGTCCATCTTCAACAAAAAACTACCAGTTGATCTGGCTGACTTGTCACGAGGTAATGTACGATGAAGTAACTGAGGTAACAGAGGCTCTATAGGGGACTAACCGGAATAGAAAACATCATAACAAGTGTAAATAAAAAAAACAGTTGACAACAATAATTTATTATTCAAATGTGTGATTGTAGAAAATATCCACACCCACCCAAGGAAGGTCATTGGAAATTCTGGAGGGGAGGGGGGATCTCATGCCAAAAGCCAATTTTTTTTAAAGAGAAGTATGAAGCTTTAAAACTGGAAATTCCAGGGAGATGGATATTTTCTGGAACCACACAATACAATACTTCTTCATGGGGCTACTTGGTAATAATTCTCCAGTAACCATTTTAATACTCTGGGGTGGGTGTGATTACCAAGGACAGTTGAAATTAAATCTGTCTTATAATGGGAAGATTCCCGCAACATGTAAACTTGTGTGGTTCATTTCAGTTCATCAGTTCATTTTTATTCACACTTATTTCGATTACAATAAATTATTAACAATCATAAGAAGAAGGGAAAAAAATAGGAAAAGGACAGAGCAAGTATGAAATAACATTTTTTAAGGGGGAAGTGTGTAGTGGCCAAAGGAGCAAAGCTTTCGAGTTGGCCACTACCACAGTGCAGTTACAAAGAGAGGAAATAAAATTCATACAAATAAGGCTCTAGTCGATATTACAAAGATATAAAGATAAAAGGATGCCCCCATGCAGCTTGACAGAAAATTAATTAAGCTAACTCCATGTTTGTACAAGTATTATCTCTCCTGTCTAATCTCAAGCTTGTTCAAACATTAATTAGAACTTGAAACCAGAAAGATCTGCTTGGAAAATAATATTCCATCTTCTACCATAGCTTAGCGCCGGTTTCAAGTGTATTTTTCTTCCGTGCAGGGTTTTAATGAACTGGTACCTGATTGTCAGTCGTCTCGTCTAAGCTTAAATTTTGTTTATGTCACCAAATTACAACTGGACAGTTTGATAATGACGAAATAAGCCATTATTTTGGTCTATATATATCAGCCATTTTGAGGCCGTTGTCTTCGTCGGTGATTATAATCTCTCTATATATACAGAACCAAACGAGGCCGTTATCCCATGATTTAACGGCCTCGTTTCGGTCTGCATAGAAAGAGTTTCCAAACGAGGCCGTTATCCCATGACTTAACGGCCTCGTTTCCTTCGGCATATGAAGAGTTTCCAAACGAGGCCGTTATCCCATGACTTAACGGCCTCGTTTCGGTCTGCATAGAAAGAGTTTCCAAACGAGGCTGTTATCCCATGACTTAACGGCCTCGTTTCCTTCGGTATATGAAGAGTTTCCAAACGAGGCCGTTATCCCATGACTTAACGGCCTCGTTTCGGTCTGTATAGAAAGAGTTTCCAAACGAGGACGTTATCCCATGACTTAACGGCCTCGTTTCGGTCTGTAAAGAAAGAGTTTCCAAACGAGGCCGTTATCCCATGACTTAACGGCCTCGTTTTGGTCTGTATATGAAGAGTTTCCAAACGAGGCCGTTATCCCATGACTTAACGGCCTCGTTTTGGTCTGTATATGAAGAGTTTCCAAACGAGGCCGTTATCCCACGACTTAACGGCCTTGTTTCGGTCTGTATAGAAAGAGTTTCCAAACGAAGCCGTTATCCCATGACTTAACGGCCTCGTTTTGGTCTGTATAGAAAGAGTTTCCAAACGAGGCCGTTATCCCATGACTTAACGACCTCATTTTGGTCTGTATAGAAAGAGTTTCCAAACGAGGCCGTTATCCCATGACTTAACGGCCTCGTTTCAGTCTGTATAGAAAGGGTTTCCAAACGAGGCCGTTATCCCATGACTCCACTGTTAGCTCAAAACTGCACGAAATGGATGTTTTTCGCTCATGCGGGCAATATTGATTGGGTTTTTTTTGCCCGACGGGCACTGTCGCCTGATAGTGCGTCTTCGCGGATCAACACTATCATATTGTGTTACGTGTTCGATTTAAGGCGGGACTTAACCTAAATGCAATTTTTTCGCCACTTAACATGGGTTTAATACAAATATCTCGTTCACGTTTCAAGCAATCCAAAAACTCTATGCTCATCTCATAAATCGATGTTATGGGGTGTTTTGTAAATTTTTCTCAAAGGAGTTGTAAAATTTAGGGACTGATAAGAATATTGAATATTTAATTAAGTTTGAAAATTAAAATTTGGAGTTAAAAATTAGTATATGGACACGGACGACACTTGATACCCACGCAAGAGCACTTGCGTGGGTATCAAGTGTCTGTTGGTGTTCCAAAAATTCTTTTTTTTTTCTATCGTTTCTTTAAAACTCTTAAAATTTCCTTGAAATTTAGGTTAAGTCCCGCCTTAAGCTAAAAATAGCATCTCAGAAACTTAAGTGGTGCGCTATTTTTAATGGTTACAGGTGCATCTCTAGCTTCTCAGGTCTCGACAAAGTGCTAACCAGCCTAAATAACTATATGGTTAGCTTTTAAAATAGCACTCCGGTTATAGTTTTCTCACGAGAGACGACTGGGGACGAGTAAGCTCTGGTTATACTAAGTTAGTTTAGGGGTAGCTTGTGGTCAGCTTATATATTGGGGTTAGGGATTTTTGGCTCTGAATGGCGCGCCTACGCTTGCATGGCTCGCACTGCACAATCTCGGACACAACTATTGAGACACACTCTTGTGGCCAACCCCCTCGCCAATATAAATGTTGTTCTGGTGTATAAAAAAGATACAGGATGAATCGACAGCTTTCTGAAACAACATTGAACAGTGATTAAAATATTTTTTCTTTCATTTTCCCCTATTGTCAGCAAGAAACTCTTTCTATACAGACCAAAACGAGGCCGTTAAGTCATGGGATAACGGCCTCGTTTGGAAACTCTTTCTATACAGACCAAAACGAGGCCGTTAAGTCGTGGGATAACGGCCTCGTTTGGAAACTCTTTCTATACAGACCGAAACGAGGCCGTTAAGTCATGGGATAACGGCCACTTTTCGTTCGGTATATGTATAATAAATTATAAAGTAGAAAAAAAAATTGAATATATTTAAAATTACCGAACATGAAAACGGCCTCAAAATCGTTGTAATATACAGAACAATTTAACGGCCTATATAGTTATTGTGATAATTCCCATTACAACTGATTACAAATGCTCGGATGTACTGTACTGACGATGCAATCAAGATAAAAACCACACCAAAGAAAATTTAAAAATTCTTTGAAGCATAAAGTTTTGTCAATTATGCAATGCGCGCGGCTTTTATAAGCCCTTTCTTCACTGTTCCATTGTGTTTCGTGTTGTACCACAAATACATTCATGAAAAACAAAAGATACTAGTAGTGAATCCACCGAGAAAAATAGTCCCCCCCGAAAGACTTGATTTTTCATGTTGGATAGAACTATCGATAAACCGGCCAACAATCGACTTTTGCGAGTCACTGATGATAGTGTAACCAAAATGTTTGGTCGATTAGTTTCACCGCGCGCGGGTCAAACATTTTGACATCAACTGCGTGTAAAAGGAAAAGAGCAGTTTATATGTCTCACCGTTTTATCCGAGTACTCTTCGCATTGTAGATCGCCATCCCAACCAGCTTTTCCGCGAGCTAGCGGCGAAAACATCTAACTCAGAGCCGTAACTTGTGCTTTACACGTTCTCATGATCAACCATCACCGCCCGCATCACGCCATCTTTGATTCTTTCTATTATGTTCCAGTTTGGTCACCATGCCAATATGTTAATTTAACAATGGCCGGTTAACAAGGAGGTTAATAAGTTAATCCAGCAGTGGAAAATTCAAAAGACACCATTAGCCGCTTCAATGCGCCTAAAAGCAATATTGCAGTGATTTTTCAGCTAGATGCACTGAAAATCGACACTGAAAAGGTCTTTAGGATTAGTTAATTTTTTTCTAAAAGTTCCGCTAACAAGGGTATTACGTACGTGGCGCCACTAAAGATTATATTCGACGCCCCAAATCATAAAAGCGTCTCCTGAGTCATTAATTAGAAAATCCATATTATTTTAGTCCAAGAGAGTGACACTCCCCGGCGGGATGACACTGCACTCTCAACGACTCCATATCAAAGAACACCTGGTGTGTTGTTTGTTGTAACTTCTGTTACTTGGCAAAGCTTCAAAGTGCATCAAAATTGAATACAGTATTGACTCCCTATTGAAACCGTTAATAGTCATTTTGCCTCAAATTCACTTGGCCGTATGAATGACCAATGCTCTCAAAACTCTAAATTAGCTGCATTGAAAATAATAGGTACGCAACGCGTACATGTGTGTTCTGCAAGGTTTTCACTAGGTTGATTTGTCATTTTCAAGTGGTAAAGTCTTTGCCACTAAATATAATTTACTCAAGATACACTAGCCAGCTTGGAAAGGATGGTGGGGATAGAAGGGAAGAAATGGAAGGGTGAATAAAAATAAAATTCACAAAGATAAATTTATTATTTACCTAATCTTGATAAACACGAAGAATATTATTTACAGAAACAGAGTTGTAAGACTTGAAGAATGTTTAAGCGGAAAAGCAATACCAGCAACTGAAAGACCTCCTCCATCGGCTAACGCCATACCCCCAGTCATAGACTAAGACCAAAGACTAACGCCATACCCCAGTCATACAAAAGTCTCTAAATTTTCCAGTTTTCAACTTCCATTATCTCGACTCAGTTAGAACCTAACGAAACTTCGTACGATTACTGAACAAGAGGTGGTCTTTCAGGTGCTGGTATTGATTTTCCGCTCAGTTTAATATGAATTTGCGGCGGCCAGTTTGGAGAAAGGTCTATTGTGCCGGTAGAACTCAGCAAAGTTTTAAAAGAACTAGCGTGTTCGGTCCGTCCTGGACTTGGTTTTTTACTGTCTTGCACTTTTGTCTTGTCCTGTTGTGTCTGTAGAAAGGAGAATCTAGAATGAACACAGCAGTGAAGTTAAACCAGCTTGTGAAAGATAGATCAACAGGAACTGAACTTCTTGTCATCAACTTACCTGGAGCACCAGCAGAGGAAAGCGACTGGCTGTACTGTATCCTCGTCACTCCCCTGGTGGGGTGGGGTAGATAATGGGGGAATGACGGAAGTTTTTGCTCGTTATAAATGCACTGAGTTTTTTGGGAGTTGGGGGGTGGAAATTATTTTTACCCACCTGGCTGGTACCCAAATTCTTCGGCTATCGGTGAAAAAGGGACTAAATGAGTATTTCCCAAGAACACAACACATGACCCGGCCAGCGCTCGAACCCGGACCTCTCGATCCGGAGTCCAACGCACTAACCATTAGGCCACTGTGATAGCAATGAGCACGAGCAGGAGATATGCTCCTGGCACGCGGTAATTGTTGACACTATGTTATAGTGTCCCCAATTAGCTTTACAGCTAAATATTCAGACACTTAAATAAAGTTTATGTATGTATGTTCTTTCGTCCAACTTGAAACTGAGAAGATAATACGTATACTAACGGGAGATGATTTTTCTACTCAGAGTCCAGGAATAGGTAAATAGTTGTCTTCTGATTTACCGTATTTGGTCTGTTATGGGATGCAGAATATCACGTGAAATTTAAATTGGAAAGGGTAAGAGAGAAAACCATCTTTCCTCAAAGGTGTAGGACATTTGTAGAGACATCGCCCTTGACTATATATTACCTTATATTACAGACATGGAGTTCCTGGATGAGCTCACAGAAGAACTGGGCCGAGTGCTAATGGTGCGCGGAGGCGGGACGGAAAGTCATTACCATTTACTCGTGCCGTCATTCACTTCTCATGTCGTGTAGTTGGTTCGAAGAAAAAACTAAAGAAAAAGAAATCTCAACGGCAGTTTATTTTTCAAAGGTCGTCGTCTGTGAAAAGAAGCTGTATATATAGTTACATTACTTGGAAATGGAAGTTCACAACCATTGTTACTGTGTACTTTGATTTACCGTGATTTACATCATTGGGTAAACATATTTGTTATGGATGAATAAAAATTGGAGTTTAAATTCTATGTAAATATACCGTAAAAGCTCTATTTAGCCCCTCCTCTCTATTAAGCCCCCTATCTAATAAGCCCGCCCCCTTTGGAAGTCAGATTTTGTAATAAGCCCCCCTCTCTATTAAGCCCCCCCCCCCCCCCCCCCTTTGTCAGACTGATGTAATAATGTCTTTAGAGAGAGAGTCATTAAAAGCTGTTTTTCACAAGTGACATAAGCATAAACACAAGCAACATACTGACTGACGCATTAACGTGTTGATCATTAGCACCATTTGTTCTAACAAAAGGCCCTAGTGATCAACATGTAAATGGTCACTGAATAGCCCTTTTCGCGGTTAACCTGAAATATTTGCATAACAATACAGCTAAACATAGAAGCGAGGCAATTTCGGGCACAAGCTGTAAAACATCGTGATTTTCTTGAGCTCCTTAAACTATGTTAGCATAAAAATAGTTTTAAAACGGAGAAGAACTAAATATGCAACTATTTTAGTTAAAGTTTGCCGTAAAGATCGTAATCCGATCTCCCTGTTTCTTATGCAAGTCTACTCTTTATTAATAGAGAAAAGTAGTTTTACATTTATTTCTAAAAACAACGTCAACTAAGAGAATTGTAGTTCTTCTACATTTTAAAACTGTTTTTATACTAAAAGAGTTGAAGGAGTTCAAGAAAAACACGATGTTTTGCAGCTTGTGCCCGAAATTGCCTCGCTTCTATGTTCAAGTGTATTGTTATGCAAATATCGCAAGTTAACCGTGAAAAGGGCTATTTCATCGTAAGATCATGTCACCTACATGTTTGGTTATCAAATTCTTTGTTTTCACACAACGATCTGAATTTACCGCGGTATTACTAATATTTAGCCGCGCAGTGATGAAGTGGGAGGCGGACAAATAACTCGGACGGCGGAGAAATGGCTGAGTCCAGGTTTTGACCCTCCAAAACGATCGAAGAGGAAGAAATTTTGATACAAAATGCGATTCCCAAGTCCCATTTTCGAAGAATGGCATGCAGAGAGTTCGAACTGTAAAAGTAGCAACGCTGGAACCAGGTGGTTTATTTAAAGATTACGACGTTTACAAAGTGCAGTCCTTGGAAGTGTCGCTAGTTGAAATGGACGCTGTAAGCTTTAACTATATATATTGGCTGACAAAATTTATCCAGTAGGTGGCAAAGCCGTCCAAGGAGAGATATCCTCCCAAAACCTTGCACAACTAACATAGTTTGCGGTAGTCGTCGGTACCTTGTTGAGAATAAATCAAATGTTGATTTACATGTATATCCTCTTGATACTTCAGACAAAGGTAACAAAATTAAATTTTGCACCATAATTCATTACTTCATTGATACTTTGGGTTCAGTTTAATGTTGTCGTTTATTCGCAGATTTTCTATCTTTCGTCGTGCTCTTGATGCTGAGATGAAGGAGGGGACACGTTTAGGACTTGGTCTGAAGAACAAGAAAGAAGAGAAACTACCAGTATGGCGGCGATCGGACGGCGATGAGAAGAAGTTCTGGGAACTCCGACTTTTATGAAAGGACACAGTTAAGTCTTTATTAAATGTTGTCTACTATTAAAATTGAAAATTGTTGGGCCTTCGTGATGTCGAGCATAGAAATATTTCTTTCAATAATTTTGAAATTGGCGACAACTATATACGATTTGAAGAAAGCGTCTCGAAGACTTTCCACGGAAGTTTGCAAGATCTGAAGTACGAACCACTTGTTGTAAGCACATAGGCCATGAAGTAGGCCAAAAACATGAGCCTTGTCGTGTTGAATTGTACCGCTTATACATTGGCCTCGTTGAATGTGAGCCGGGTAAAGATTCAGCTTTCCGACTTTAAGCCTAATGCTAAAAAAATCAATTTTGATGATTCTCCAGTGGGAATAAATAGATTTTAGGGCCTGTTTATATGGAGAAAAGTTGTCCCTGATAGGAGGGTCACCCTCCATACCGAGCCACCCCGGGCGGGATGACTTTTCATACATTTCTTTATAAATAGTAACGAGTTTGCATGAGAAATCGCAAAGTTGGCTCGGGGGGCAGGGTAACCCTACGTGGAGGGTTACTCGCTTTGAAGGTAGGGTGACCCTAGGGGGCACCACAATTCATTACCTCATTGATACTTTGGGTTCAGTTTAATGTTGTCGTTTATTCGCAGATTTTCTATCTTTCGTCGTAGGCTTGATGCTGAGATGAAGGAGGGGACACGTTTAGGACTTGGCCTGAAGAACAAGAAAGAAGAGAAACTACCAGTACCAGTATGACGGCGATGAGAAGAAGTTCTGGGAACTCGGACTTTTAGGAAAAGACACAGTTAAGTCTTTATTAAATGTTGTGAACTATTACAATGGAAAATTATTTGGCCTTCGTGTTGTCCAGCATAGAAATATTTCTTTGTATAAAGACTTTCCACGGAGGTTTGCAAGATCTGAAGGACGAACCACTTGTAAGCACATATTTCATGAAGTAGGCCAAAAACACGAGGCTTGTCGTGTTGAATTGTACCGCTTATACATAGGCCTCGTTGAATGTAAGCCGAGTAAAGATTCAGCTTTCTACTATAAGCCTAATGCTAAAAAGATCCAGTTTGATGATTCTCAAGTGGGAATAAATACACTTAGGGCCTGTTTATATGGAGAAAAGTTGTCCCTGATAGGAGGGTCGCCCTTCATACCGAGCAACCCCGGGCGATATAACTTTTCATACATTTCTTTATAAATAACAGCTAACCGTTTACATGAGAAATCGCAAAGTTGGCTCGGGGGCAGGGTAACCCTGGGTGGAGGGTTACTCGCTTTGAAGGTAGGGTGACCCTGGGGGGGGGGGGGGGGGGGCACCACAATTCATTACTTCATTGATACTTTGGGTTCAATTTAATGTTGTCGTTTATTCGCAGATTTTCGATCTTTCGTCGTACTCTTGATGCTGAGATGGAGGGGACACGATTAGGACTTGGCCTGAAGAACAAGAAAGAAAAGAAACTACCAGTACCAGTATGACGGCGATGAGAAGAAGTTCTGGGAACTCGGACTTTCATGAAAGGACACAGTTAAGTCTTTATTAAATATTGTGTACTATTACAATGGAAAATTGTTTGGCCGTTGTGCTGTCGAACATAGATATATTTCTTTGAATAATTTTGAAATTGGCGACAACTATATTCGATTTGAAGAAAACGTCTCGAAGACTTTCATGGAGGTTTGCAAGTTCTGAAGTAAGCACCACGTGTTGTAAGCACATATGTCATGAAGTAGGCCAAAAACATGAGCCTTGTCGTGTTAAAATTGTGTCGCTTATACATAGGCCTCGTTGAATGTGAGCCGGGTAAAGATTCAGCTTTCCGACTTTAAGCCTATAATGCTAAAAAAAATGCCATTTTGATGATTGTCAAGTAGGAATAAATACACTTAGGGCCTGTTTATATGGAGAAAAGTTGTCCCTGATAGGAAAGTCACCCTCCATACCGAGCCACCCCGGGCAGGATAATAACTTCTTTATAAATAGCAGCGAACCGTTTACATGAGAAATCGCAAAGTTGGCTCGGGGGCAGGGTAATCCTGGGTGGAGGGTTACTCGCTTTGAAGGTAGGGTGACCCTGGGGGGGCGGGCCAACTTTTTCCCATATAATTCCATATAAACACTTTGCCATTGTTGTTTCACCTACCAGGGACAGGTCGGGACATATAGAGCATGCGCGAACCAGGAACAACTAGGGACAACTTTTTCACATAAAGGCTCAATAAAGATGGCTCGGAGGGGGGGGGGGGGGGGGGGGGGGAGGGTAACCCTCCTACCATGAACAACTTCTCTCCATGTAAATAGGCCCTTAGTCGTATTTTACCAGACCTGTGCAAATCCGCAGGAATAGCACTCTTGCACGATGTCGTCATTTGACTACAACTACCAGAATTCATTGTAGAAAAAGAAAAACTGAAGGATTCTGGTAGTTGTAGTCAAATGACGCCATCATGCAAATATCCTATTGATCGAAAAACGTCGCACTGTTTACGTGTAACATGTGCCTCTTCTTTGTCCACTGCAGGGTGGGGAGCAAATTGACTCGCGATAGAACTGGTCACAGATCAGACGCACTATTGAAGTACGAAAAACCGGATGAAAAAGGTGTTTCGAATATGAGTGCCATATTAAGGGCCCGAGTGTGAAACCAATGTTGAAAGTCACAAAGACGAAATCGCCAAAGATGGAGCTAAATTAATCAATTTTGATCACAATCTTCCTTTTAGTTTTGGGGACTTAAACAATTTTAATGTAATATTCAATGTTAACAGCAAATAAAAATAATTGTAAGAATTGATATTTTAATTAAAAGCATGTTCTTTTGATGGTAATCAAAACTCGAAATTATGACCTTATAGATCACGGGATTTGTAAATGACACAAATAAGACACGTTTGGGCTGAAAACAAATTTAATTAATTACAAGCTGAAATGATTGTTCCCCAGGGAGGGAGGGAGGGAGGGAGGGAGGGAGGGAGGGAGGGAGGGAGGGAGGGAGGGAGGGAGGGAAGACAAAACTCTTAGAATGAGATCGCACGCGACTAGCACAACAGACTAAAGACGAGGGGACGCGAACATGAGACGTAGAGTTACGCGACGATCACAGTCAATAATTACCTAAATTGGTGTGTTGAATTATGAATATGTATAGGTTAAGAAACATTTAACACACGTGTTTCAACTGTTGAAACGCGATTTGATCTTTGGAAAATTTGATATTGAAAAATATTTTATTGTAACTAATCACATTTTGTTCTTGGGTAAATTTTATATTTACTCTAGGCGATGTCAGAATAGCTTACCTACACTTAGAGGTTTCATTGCAGGGCAAGACGTGTCTACAATATTGAGCTCCATATTGCCAGGGAGAAAAACAAGCTCCTTAAAACATTTTCAAAAATGTGAAAAGTTAATTAACGTACTTACTCAGTAAATAACTTGGCCACAATGCGTAGGAAAAACACATTTTAAGCTTTAATTCATTCAGCAGTATTGCATTTTTTTGTTTTGTTTTTATTTGTAGTTGTCTTTATTTTCCTTTTGTTTTTTCAATCATTCAATTGTATTTGTATTTGTATTAATGTTTTTGTTAATTAATTGTAATTAATAGTTATTAAAAATATTGTAATGTTTTTGAAAATCAATAAAAACTATAAAAAAAAACTGTTGAAACGCATGTGGGTTTTAACTGGCGTTTCATTGGGTTTCTAAACTCATCCACCTGACTGAAATGGGAAGCTCTGGTTGGCTAATAACATCATGATGAATTAATGAACAACAGGTTTCCTTCTCGTTGCAGTTTTAAAGGTAAGCTCTGTTCAATATATTGCTTCTAGTTGGCGGTACAGTATCTAATCATGCGCATGCGAAGACTGAAATCTGGACGCGTACGCGTTAATCGTAGTGAATTACCAGGATTTCTCTCACTGAGAAAAATCATTTCTAAACACATGTGAAGATATCATTTTTATCTTCACTGTAAAGAGTGAGGATATCGATGACGTCACCTTTGCTGCCGAGTTTGCCATGTTTCAATGCTGAATGAGTCAAAGTTTATCGATATCCAGTCGAAACATCTTCGGATCTTCCGAGGCAATCTTCAGTAATCTTCGGAAAAGTTCGGAAGATGTCCGGAAACGTTCGTATAACCTTCGGACAAACATTCGGAACATCTTCCGAAATCTTCGGAAAATGGTCGGAAATCTTCGAAAAATAGACAAAATCTTCGTTATTAGTATGTTTATAAAATAAACAAAATAATACATGGTTGCTTGGAGATAAAAAATTGATCTTCTCGTGTTCAAATCGATATCAAATTGAACACTCGAAGATAAATTTTATATCTCCGTTCAACCATGTATTATCCTATATTTATCGATTGTTATCGATTTTTGCCAATCGATAACAATCGTAAAAAAAAATTCTGTGAGTTCGATCGTTATCTATTACCGATAGCAATCGATAGCAATCGGCGATTGATGTCGACTGTATCGACCGATTTCCGATATCGATTTCTATAGATTGATTACGACTGTTTGTTCTGGACTGCTTCGTCGGTAAAGGCATGGACATTAAGCCTATTTTCGCTACATTTAAATGAAAAGTTTTGCACTTAGGAATCTGGATTCTTAACCGAAGACAAACGTGAACGTGAGAGCCTCGAGAGAGAAAGAAAAATGCGCTTGTAACCATTGGAATACTGCACCGTTGCCTGAATCTTTCGCTTTTCATTTCTTTAGTTTTTAGTGTCAGACTTCAAGGTTACATTAATTGAACAATTGTGGTCAATACATACATGTTATTGAACTAGCGTGAGGTCCATATTGGGAAAATATTGGTCGCGTTCTTTTTTTGCAAGTTCATACTTGCAAAAAAACTTGCAAAAAAAGAACAAGATAGATACGGATGAAATACCAGGATTTTTCCTGTTACTAAAAAATGATATCTTCATCCCGGGTTGTGAAGATATCATTTTTATCTTTTCACAGGTGAAAATATCGATTTCGTTATATTTGCTGACGAGTTTGCAATGTCTCATTGCTGAATGAGCCAAAGTTTATCGATATTAATTCGAAACATCCTCGGATGTTCTTCGGCAATCTTCGGAAATCTTCGGAAAAGTTCGGAAACTGTTCGGAAACGTCGTATGACCTTCGGACAACATTCGGAACATCTTCGGAAAATGGTCGGAAATCTTCGGAAAATCGACAAAAACTTCGTTATGAGTATGTTTATAAAATAAACAAAATAATACATGGTTGCTTGGAGATAAAAATTGATCTTCTCGTGTTCAAATCGATATCAAATTGAACACTCGAAGATAAATTTTATATCTCCGTTCAACCATGTATTATCCTATTTTTATCGGTTGTTATCGATATTTGCCAATCGATAACAATCGTAAAAAAAATTTAGGTGAGTTCGATTGTTATCTATTACCGATAGCAATCGGCGATTGATATCGATTGTATCGACTGATTTCCGATATCGATTTCTATAGATTGATTACGTCTGTTTGTTCTGGACTGCTTCGTCGGTAAAGGCATGGACATTAAGCCTATTTTCGCTACATTTAAATGAAAAGTGCGCTTGTAACCGTTGGATTACTGCACCGTTGCCTGAATCTTTCGCTTTCATTTCTTTTGTTTTTAGTGTCAGACTTCAAGGTTACATTAATTGAACAATTGTGGTCAATACATACATGTTATTGAACTAGCGTGAGGTCCATATTGGGAAAATATTGGACGAGTTCTTTTTTTGCAAGTTCATACTTGCAAAAAAACTTACAAAAAAAGAACGAGATAGATACGGATGAAATACCAGGATTTTTCCTGTTACTAAAAAATGATATCTTCATCCCGGGTTGTGAAGATATCATTTTTATCTTTTCACAGGTGAAGATATCGATTTCGTTATCTTTGCTGACGAGTTTGCAATGTTTCATTGCTGAATGAGCCAAAGTTTATCGATATTAATTCGAAACATCTTCAGATGTTCCTCGGCAATCTTCGGAAATCTTCGGAAAAGTTCGGAAACGTCGTATGACCTTCGGACAACATTCGGAACATCTTCGGAAAATGGTCGGAAATCTTCGGAAAATCGAGAAAAACTTCGTTATGAGTATGTTTATAAAATAAACAAAATAATACATGGTTGCTTGGAGATAAAAATTGATCTTCTCGTGTTCAAATCGATATCAAATTGAACACTCGAAGATAAATTTTATATCTCCGTGCAATCATGTATTATCCTATATTTATCGATTGTTATCGATTTTTGCCAATCGATAACAATCGTAAATGTTTTTCTGAGTTCGATTGTTATCTATTACCGATAGCAATCGATAGCAATCGGCGATTGATGTCGATTGATATCGATTGATATCGATTGTATCGACTGATTTCCGATATCGATTTCTATAGATTGATTACGTCTGTTTGTTCTGGACTGCTTCGTCGGTAAAGGCATGAACATTAAGCCTATTTTCGCTACATTTAAATGAAAAGTGCGCTTGTAACCGTTGGATTACTGCACCGTTGCCTGAATCTTTCGCTTTCATTTCTTTTGTTTTTAGTGTCAGACTTCAAGGTTTCATTAATTGAACAATTGTGGTCAATACATACATGTTATTGAACTAGCGTGAGGTCCATATTGGGAAAATATTGGTCCAGTTCTTTTTTGCAAGTTCATACTTGCAAAAAAAACTTGCAAAAAAAGAACGAGATAGATACGGATGAAATACCAGGATTTTTCCTGTTACTAAAAAATGATATCTTCATCCCGGGTTGTGAAGATATCATTTTTATCTTTTCACAGGTGAAAATATCGATTTCGTTATATTTGCTGACGAGTTTGCAATGTCTCATTGCTGAATGAGCCAAAGTTTATCGATATTAATTCGAAACATCTTCGGATGTTCCTCGGAAATCTTCGGAAAAGTTCGGAAACTGTTCGGAAACGTCGTATGACCTTCGGACAACATTCGGAACATCTTCGGAAAATGGTCGGAAATCTTCGGAAAATCGAGAAAAACTTCGTTATGAGTATGTTTATAAAATAAACAAAATAATACATGGTTGCTTGGAGATAAAAATTGATCTTCTCGTGTTCAAATCGATATCAAATTGAACACTCGAAGATAAATTTTATATCTCCGTTCAACCATGTTCAACCTATTTTTATCGGTTGTTATCGATATTTGCCAATCGATAACAATCGTAAAAAATTTATGTGAGTTCGATTGTTATCTATTACGATAGCAATCGGCGATTGATATCGATTGTATCGACTGATTTCCGATATCGATTTCTATAGATTGATTACGTCTGTTTGTTCTGGACTGCTTCGTCGGTAAAGGCATGGACATTAAGCCTATTTTCGCTACATTTAAATGAAAAGTGCGCTTGTAACCGTTGGATTACTGCACCGTTGCCTGAATATTTCGCTTTTCATTTCTTTTGTTTTTAGTGTCAGACTTCAAGGTTACATTAATTGAACAATTGTGGTCAATACATACATGTTATTGAACTAGCGTGAGGTCCATATTGGGAAAATATTGGACGAGTTCTTTTTTTGCAAGTTCATACTTGCAAAAAAACTTGCAAAAAAAGAACAAGATAGATACGGATGAAATACCAGGATTTTTCCTGTTACTAAAAATGATATCTTCATCCCGGGTTGTGAAGATATCATTTTTATCTTTTCACAGGTGAAAATATCGATTTCGTTATATTTGCTGACGAGTTTGCAATGTCTCATTGCTGAATAAGCCAAAGTTTATCGATATTAATTCGAAACATCTTCGGATGTTCCTCGGCTATCTTCGGAAATCTTCGGAAAAGTTCGGAAACTGTTCGGAAACGTCGTATGACCTATGACGTCCCCTACTAATTACGTGTAAGAAGATGTAGGAGACAAGGCCAACGGCGTAACGTTACCGCCCAATGACGCGATCATCTGAACTGAGACAAGGTAAGAAAGCAGGGTATGAATAAAGAAAGCAATTTCATTTCATTTCATTTCATTTCATTTCATTTCATTTCATTTCATTTCATTTCATTTCATTTCATTTCATTTCATTTCATTTCATTTCATTTCATTTCATTTCATTTCATTTCATTTCATTTCATTTCATTTCATTTCATTTCATTTCATTTCATTTCATTTCATTTCATTTCATTTCATTTCATTTCATTTCATTTCATTTCATTTCATTTCATTTCATTTCATTTCATTTCATTTCATTTCATTTCATTTCATTTCATTTCATTTCATTTCATTTCATTTCATTTCATTTCATTTCATTTCATTTCATTTCATTTCATTTCATTTCATTTCATTTCATTTCATTTCATTTCATTTCATTTCATTTCATTTCATTTCATTTCATTTCATTTCATTTCATTTCATTTCATTTCATTTCATTTCATTTCATTTCATTTCATTTCATTTCATTTCATTTTCATTTCATTTCATTTCATTTCATTTCATTTCATTTCATTTCATTTTCATTTCATTTCATTTCATTTCATTTCATTTCATTTCATTTCATTTCATTTCATTTCATTTCATTTCATTTCATTTCATTTCATTTCATTTCATTTCATTTCATTTCATTCATTTCATTTCATTTCATTTCATTTCATTTCATTTCATTTCATTTCATTTCATTTCATTTCATTTCATTTCATTTCATTTCATTTCATTTCATTTCATTTCATTTCATTTCATTCATTTCATTTCATTTCATTTCATTTCATTTCATTTCATTTCATTTCATTTCATTCATTTCATTTCATTTCATTTCATTTCATTCATTTCATTTCATTTCATTTCATTTCATTTCAATTGTCAATTCAATTGTCAATTCAATTGTCAATTCAATTGTCAATTCAATTGTCAATTCAATTGTCAATTCAATTGTCAATTCAATTGTCAATTCAATTGTCAATTCAATTGTCAATTCAATTGTCAATTCAATTGTCAATTCAATTGTCAATTCAATTGTCAATTCAATTGTCAATTCAATTGTCAATTCAATTGTCAATTCAATTGTCAATTCAATTGTCAATTCAATTGTCAATTCAATTGTCAATTCAATTGTCAATTCAATTGTCAATTCAATTGTCAATTCAATTGTCAATTCAATTGTCAATTCAATTGTCAATTCAATTGTCAATTCAATTGTCAATTCAATTGTCAATTCAATTGTCAATTCAATTGTCAATTCAATTGTCAATTCAATTGTCAATTCAATTGTCAATTCAATTGTCAATTCAATTGTCAATTCAATTGTCAATTCAATTGTCAATTCAATTGTCAATTCAATTGTCAATTCAATTGTCAATTCAATTGTCAATTCAATTGTCAAATTCAATTGTCAATTCAATTGTCAATTCAATTGTCAATTCAATTGTCAATTCAATTGTCAATTCAATTGTCAATTCAATTGTCAATTCAATTGTCAATTCAATTGTCAATTCAATTGTCAATTCAATTGTCAATTCAATTGTCAATTCAATTGTCAATTCAATTGTCAATTCAATTGTCAATTCAATTGTCAATTCAATTGTCAATTCAATTGTCAATTCAATTGTCAATTCAATTGTCAATTCAATTGTCAATTCAATTGTCAATTCAATTGTCAATTCAATTGTCAATTCAATTGTCAATTCAATTGTCAATTCAATTGTCAATTCAATTGTCAATTCAATTGTCAATTCAATTGTCAATTCAATTGTCAATTCAATTGTCAATTCAATTGTCAATTCAATTGTCAATTCAATTGTCAATTCAATTGTCAATTCAATGTCAATTCAATTGTCAATTCAATTGTCAATTCAATTGTCAATTCAATTGTCAATTCAATTGTCAATTCAATTGTCAATTCAATTGTCAATTCAATTGTCAATTCAATTGTCAATTCAATTGTCAATTCAATTGTCAATTCAATTGTCAATTCAATTGTCAATTCAATTGTCAATTCAATTGTCAATTCAATTGTCAATTCAATTGTCAATTCAATTGTCAATTCAATTGTCAATTCAATTGTCAATTCAATTGTCAATTCAATTGTCAATTCAATTGTCAATTCAATTGTCAATTCAATTGTCAATTCAATTGTCAATTCAATTGTCAATTCAATTGTCAATTCAATTGTCAATTCAATTGTCAATTCAATTGTCAATTCAATTGTCAATTCAATTGTCAATTCAATTGTCAATTCAATTGTCAATTCAATTGTCAATTCAATTGTCAATTCAATTGTCAATTCAATTGTCAATTCAATTGTCAATTCAATTGTCAATTCAATTGTCAATTCAATTGTCAATTCAATTGTCAATTCAATTGTCAATTCAATTGTCAATTCAATTGTCAATTCAATTGTCAATTCAATTGTCAATTCAATTGTCAATTCAATTGTCAATTCAATTGTCAATTCAATTGTCAATTCAATTGTCAATTCAATTGTCAATTCAATTGTCAATTCAATTGTCAATTCAATTGTCAATTCAATTGTCAATTCAATTGTCAATTCAATTGTCAATTCAATTGTCAATTCAATTGTCAATTCAATTGTCAATTCAATTGTTCAATTCAATTGTTCAATTCAATTGTTCAATTCAATTGTTCAATTCAATGTTCAATTCAATTGTTCAATTCAATTGTTCAATTCAATTGTTCAATTCAATTGTTCAATTCAATTGTTCAATTCAATTGTTCAATTCAATTGTTCAATTCAATTGTTCAATTCAATTGTTCAATTCAATTGTTCAATTCAATTGTTCAATTCAATTGTTCAATTCAATTGTTCAATTCAATTTCATGAACCGGGCGCAGCCCGGTAGTACGGAGCACAAAACGGGCGGAGCCGAGACGGGTGCAGCTCAAACGGGCGCAGCTCAGTACGGGCGTAGTCCTAACGGGCGCAGCCCAAACGGGTGGAACAAGGGAACTGTCCGTAATAGAGAGCTGTCCGTATTAGAGAGGTGTCAACAAGGAGAGGTTCGACGTAAAATTCATTTTAGGTTACTGCTATATTGGTTGTGTGTCCGGGTCAAAAGGTCACCTATGAAACTTTACATTAATATTTGAAGCAGACTTAAAGGAACGGTTTCCAATACAATGGTGTAAAATGCACTATTTGTTACACATTTTAAAACGTTTGTTTACATTTACGCAATACTTGGCAACTTGCGACTCACCAAGAATCCACATGTTCCGTGTCGTCCAATATTTTTTGGAGGATTCGTTCTAAATCTTCATTTTCTTTAACTTCTTCGTTGTACGTCTTTAACCATTCTTCGTCCGCCAAGGGTTCTTCAGCATACATATATGATGTTTTATCGAGGCTTTCATTGCTTGTAGAGCGCTATACAACAGCCGACTTGATCTCATCTTCTACCTCCGTGTCGTATTCCGGAATAAAACATATCTCAGAATCGTCGGAATCATAGTTGGACTCCGAATTTGTGTCGCTGGAAGACATATTTCTTTGTGGATAAAATTGCAATAGTTATGAAGGCGCAAAGAAAAAGAAATCATCCGAAGAAGTTTCTGCACAATGTAAAGCCCTCACAAAAGTCTTTTATCGCAAATCAGAACGTTCCCGGCGTTACGTCACAAGATCCCGACCCAGGACCCCAATATTGCGCAGTCGTGGGACAGAAAATTCCAAGTTTAAACGCCTGCAGAAACGCGGGGATTCTATCGATTGCGATAATTGTTTTCGCAGACGTTATCAGGGTAACAAGGACATTTATTTAAGAGAAAAAAGTTTTTGGGGCTAATTGCACTTTAACAAAAGAAATGTTAACAATGCTCTATTGTTATCATCAAATCGATAAACAAACCACAGACACAGACGATTGATCAAGTCGAAAAACAAGCCATACTTTCCGAATTATTCTCCGGCGGCGGCTTCGTGGCTAATCAAACCACAGACATTGATCAAATCGATCAACAAACCACACAAACACAATTTTTTACGGATTTACTCATATAGAAGAGAGCCGGAAGAGAGCTGGTCTTAATTATCAACGATTGTATACAGCTGTTTCGAGAAATGTTGTCGGAAAAAAGCGCACGCGACAATCCCGAAAGGTAATCTGGGATATGATCAGCAAGGTACGTTCCTGACACTGTAGCTGTCGAACCTACTTTTGTTGCTTTCTTTTAGCACTCGCAAGCATACTTCCATGGCGTCTCGTGCCATTTTCTCAGATTACCCTGAAATGCTGAAGTCAAGGAACCGTGAACTTCAAACTACCCACAATACCTTTCAGGATTGTCGCGTCCGCTTTTGTCCGACAACCTTTCTCGAAACAGAAACCGATATTAAAGCACGTGTTTTAGACCAGGGGTCTTTGTTTTAGATCAGGGGTCTTTGTTTTAGACCAGGGTCTTCAGTCTTCGGTCTTCGTTTTGGGGGTCTTCGTTTTAGACGAGGGGGTCTTTGTTTTAGACCAGGGGTCTTCGGTCTTCGTTTTGGGGTCTTCTTTTTAGACGAGGGGTCTTTGTTTTAGACCAGGGGTCTTCGGTCTTCGTTTTGGGAGTCTTCGTTTTAGAAACACCCTTTCTTCCTGGACGGCGCCCGGTATCAAGTCTAGATGTTGTTCTCTCAGCGGTCTGCTCCGCTAACGATCGGCGCAGTTGTGTTTCTTGATCGCAGGCATCCATGCTTGAGGACTCGATTCTACCATTTCTGTTGATGTTGTTTGGATGGAGTCTTAAATGTATGGCCTCTTTAACCTTTCGAGTGTACCAATGAGGGTCTCTGAAGGTGCCCAGTCTGCCCAGTCCCGTTGGCATGTTCCAAAACTGCGGAGTTCTGAGTACGAGCAAGCCCTATGTCTCTGTCGTGTTCCTTTATTCTTTCACGCATCGATCTCCCTGTTTCACCGATATATACTTTGCCGGACAACTTGCGTGTCCATGGCGTATGTATCAAATGTTTTAGTAGCCTACTACGCAGACTTTCTTTGGGCTCGTAACGTGGGGGAGGAGTGCGTAATGTTTTAGTTCTACGATCCGATCCGTTGCCAAATCGATGGGACCGAAAAGGTCCAATGACAAGCAATAATTCTACATGTTCATGTATAGTTAAACGTGTTGACAGAAACAGGGAAAAACTTGCTGGAAAGCACAGAAAACGATCCGCGTTTATCGATCGTTCGCAAGAATGGCGTAGTATCGAAGACCTGATTTCAGACTTATCGCGTATCTTATCGAAGGCTAGATTCATATTGCGTAACTTATCGAAGGCTTGATTCATTCGAAGGCATTGATTCAAAGGCTAGATCATTGCGTATCTTTCCGAAGGCTTGATTCATTGTGGTCGTATCAAAGGTTAGATTTATCGCGTATCTTATCGAAGGCTTGAAACATTGCGATCGCATCGGAGGCTAGATTGGGTATCCTTATCGAAGGCTTGATTCACTGCGGATAGTATCGAAGGTTAGATGTATCGCCTATTTTATCAAAGGCTTGATTCATTTTGATCGTATCGAAGACTAGATTTATTGGGTATCCTATCGAAGTCTTGATTCATTAGTTTTTATCATTATACTTTGTAAAGCGCTTAGAACAGCGATGAATAAACGCTATATAAATTAGTTATTATTATTATTATTATTATTCATTTCGATCGCGTCGAAGGCTAGATTTATTGCGTATATCGTATCGAAGGCTTGATTTATATCTTTCAAATCGGCACCTTGGCTCCCTATGGGATCAACGAACGCATGCATTCTCCGTTACCATGCTTCCTCCAATCACGGAATTCCTTATACTCTAGTATATAAACACACACAACCCACAATCCTCCACTTTACTCCGACGAAGGGCTAACGCTCGAAACGTCAGCCTTTAGAAATTCGCTACGGCGGTTAATTTACCTTTATCAACTCCGAGTTGATAATCAACATAATTCACTCACAGGCTTTTGAAATGCTAAAGACGCCGCTTGGCTTGAAGTTTATTTGTCGTGCTTCTCTTCATGTACTTTACACGCAATTGCAGACACGCCACTGAGATACTAATTCGGAAACCGTGGTTTGTTGATCGATTCGGATCGATGCCACTTGACCGGCTTGAAGTTTATTTGTCGCGCTTCTCTGTATGTAATTTTCACGCAATTGCACACACGCCGGATACTAATTCGGAAACCATGGTTTGTGTGGTTTGTTGATCGATTTGATCAATGTCCGTGGTTTGATTAGCCACGAAGCCGCCGCCGGAGAATAATTCGAAAGTATGGTTTGTTTATCGACTTGATCGATTGTCTGTGGTTTGTTTATCGATTTGATGTTAACAATAGAGCATTGTTAACATTTCAGTTTGTTAACAATTTTACGGTAAGTACATAGTGTTTACTGCGTAAGCGCAATACACACAAAAATCATTTAGGTATCGTTTTATAATTTTACGATGTACGTGCCAAAAAACTACAATCGGGCCTCGGTGACTTGAAACGGCACGAATTTTATTGTCTCCTTCTATTCCCTTATTAATTTTCAGACTTTCTACACTACCGTCGTCTTCCAAGAACTCTTGTTTAATTTGTTAATTCTCAAATTGTAAATTTTGCCATTTTTGTTTTCTGTTTTACGCTTTCTTTCAAACAATTTCGCAACTTTGTTGAGAGTCGATGTTGAGGCCATTTGACACCCCCTTGTCTCAAACATCTTCTCAAAATTTATTTTGGGTTCTAGAAATGTTGAAGCCGTTTGACATCATGGTCTCAATATCTCTCAACATGACTCAACAAATTTCGAGAGAATGTTGACTAAAATTGTTAGAACTTCGATGTCTTTGCATGCAAGAAAATCATTTCATTTCAGGCCTTCCCTTGTCAATCGCCGTGATTGAACCAGCTCTATTTTTATTCGTTGATTTTATTTTTGGCAAGAAACCTAGAGTAATTCTGCCTTCTCCTACTTCATACATTCATTCTGACTAATTTTTAAGGAGAGGGCTTGGTTTATATTTTCGGCAGCATCTATAGGGTGCTTTAATCGAGGAAATATGGCAGGAGCTAGAAATTGGAGTCATATTGGCACAACTAGGAGCCAATGGAAATTTTCCGTACTCACAGAGCAAAAAAAAAACACTTTGATTCGCAATATTTTCTGGCAGGTGCGCCCCAATCTCGTGGTATGTTTTGTTGACACTTATGAACTGGATAGTGATTTATCACCTGGCAGGTGCGCCCCGGAGCTCTTCTCTTTTGCGCATGACCGTAGTCAAGAAAAGCTGCGAAGGTCTGGGGTCGAGAATGGCGTGCGCCCCTCCAACTCGCTCCATTTTACACAGACAGCAACCTATCTCAAACAAGTTCATAATAATTACACTGTACGCATATTTATTAAACTATACCTCCTAAATTTATATCAAATTTTATCTTTTACTCACATCACTTCTCGTTGCTAACACTTTCGTGTTTGAGTTATTAAGGAACGAAATAAATAATAATATATAATATACCTTTAGGAATAAACAACATACCCGGCTTATAAAATCTCATTAACGCTACAAAACTGAGGATAGTAACTTCAGATTCAAAACAAAATAAATAAGTTTAAAAATTTAAGAGAAAACACGCACCTTAAAAAACACATAAACTCTAGATAATACTCCACTACCAGGGCCCGGTTGTTCAAAGGACGATTAAGCTAATCATATTGATTTCAGTTTTGTAACTTTTCACTGAGGTTTTCTGTTAATATTTTTATCCTTCAGTTTGTTACTTTGATTAATTTCAAACTCTACAAAACATTACCAGCCAAAAACACTTTTATACAAGAGAAATTAAAACCTCGATTGACTTTTAATCCAGGATTAGCGTTAATCGGCTTTCGAACAACCAGGCCCAGATTGGTACCAGAGGTGTCAAAGGCTATGTCAAAAAACCTCTGGTAACCAGGGTAGGATCATTTTTTACTTATTCCAATAATTAGAGAATCAATATTCGGCAAATACCGAGCACAGCAATATCGCCAGCTTAAAACTTCATGCAGGTGACCAATCAAAAGCATAGAAAATCAAACATTAAACCAATGATTTATTTCTTAATGTTATGGGTTCCAGCCGCATCACAAATTCAATCGCGGCACCTGGCAGAAATGTATTCACCCATCCAGGGTCTAAAAACAGTCATAATTTAGTTATTTTTAGATAATTTCTTTCACAACAGACTAGGGAAGAGGACTTTTCAATGGCAATCAAACGAGCAAATATTACATGTAAAAGCTCTAGCGAACTATACCGTAAAAAATTCCGAAAGTAACGACCCTCCTAAAGCAGGACCTCAAATGCAATTTGACTATCTGGGAACAATGGGGAATATCAACAGATACTAAGGACGATACACACACGATACTGTAGCGAGAGTCCGCAATAGCGGGAGTCATTTTCAGTCAAACCTCCATCTTTCGCCGGGTGGAGGGCTGGATTTTGTCCGTAATAGCGGGTGTCCGTAATAACGGGGTGTCCGCAAGGCGAGAGTTGACTGTACATTATTCTGTTCAAATGTAAATTTTTTTCAACGAGTTTTACTCCTTTTCGTTTCTAAATTATCGGATTTTTTCGATAAACAAAACTGGAATAAACCTGTTATTGCCAAGTTATGTTTGTCACAGCTAAACAAAGAAAGAACTTACAACTAATGTGTATAAAAACAGCTCATTTTACGTGCCGGTCACGTGCATGTTTCCCGGAGCCTACGAATAGGGGATGGGGTGAAAAGAAAACTGCGAGCGAAAGCGAGCCGTGGGAGAGAGAGATTGGGGCGACGGACGCCCCTTTCTCTCTCTCTCTCTCCCAGGCTTCGCGCGGCTCGCTTTGGCTCACAGTTTTCTTTCCACCCCATCCCCACCGCGGAGCCTATTCATAGGCTAGGAAGTAGCGACCAACAGCTGAAAATAGTGATATAAAATGGCTGCTAAATCCTAAAGTATCAAGGGCCGTCACTTTCGGAACTCTACGGTATGCATCGTCGCATTTTATCAGGAAATCCTTATTCAATGTCAGGAGCTTTTTATCTCAACTAAAATGTCCTCGTAAAAGGGTCCAAAGACCGCCATGTTATGGCCGACCACACGTGAAAACCTGCCAGTGATCTCGGACAGTTCTGTGTTCACACTAGCCAGTCCTTGAGGGATGATGGGTAATGTGGATTGTCCTCCTTCTCTGCTACTCTTTTGAAGCAGTCGAGTCTTTATGCTGGTTAACATGAAGTCATATGCGCGAGTAGCTGTGGTAAAAAAATGAAAACGTGTTAAGATGATGTTTAATACAGGAGATGGCATGCTGGACGACATTTTGTTGCGGCAACACATTGCAGGTTTCTGAAATAGAAAGCAATTTAAAAACCTGCAATGTTATTGGCCGAATTTTAATGTTGCATTAAAAATCATGTAACACACCGGTGTCGCAATAATATTGTGTTAAAAGTTGTTTGGTGCAACATGGATTAAAATCGACGTTGAAAATAAATACTTTCAGTTTGATCTCGGCAATAATTTTATTATTATTGTTTGCAGCAATGGGAGTAACCCTCGTCACTAGGCAACCTCGCTGATCAAGGGACAATGATTGTAGGTTCAGATAAAACCACACTCACTGATTAAATTTAGCACAGTGCTGTCTGGAGATGTAATTCCTTCAGTTTGTCCTTTCAGCATGTCCCTTTGTTGTGAAGTCAGTTGACTCAATCCTCTGGCTTCTAAAAGCTTTTCAGTTTCCTGCACGATCTGGTCATAAACTCCAGGGAGAGCAGAAGGGAAATCACTGCAAAGCAAGGCATTGTATGATGAGTTATTGTCTAATGAATGTGATACTGTGTTAAAGATGATGATGATAACGATGGTGATAATGATGATGATGATGATGAGTGTAACCAAAGTGTCTCCATTTTAATAATTAGTGGTTATTATACAGTCTGACGCTAAATAAAGCATGTTTAAGGTATTAGTTCGCTCGTTCGCTCCTCCCTCCCTCTCTTCCATCCATCACCAATCTAACCTCATCTCAATGGACCTTAATCACGCAGTGGCCATCTTAAATCCCAGAGGATTTAAAACCTTTGTTTCCGCATCTGAAACCCCGCGTAAACTCGTTGTGAAACGTCTGAATGCGAGGCTTGGGGACCTTGGGGAATAAAAAGCTATTGTTTTTACCAACATGGCGGGCTGTGATTAAGGCCCATACATGTACATGTGGTTTTAAATTTAAGTTTGTGGATGCAATGTGTGTTCAGACTAATCAATTATCAAATGGTTCCAATGTTCGAGTTCGTGGATGACAGTGAGTACAAGTAAGAACACCAAGACATAACATACTATGCGAAAATGCCAGTTGCTGGCGAGGACTCTAACCTCGGTAACCTGGTGTGTGACCATTCAAATGAAAGCTACTGAGCAGTACTTTTAAGCAGTACTGTTTGTTTTCATAATTTTACGAAATGAAATTTGGGATTTTAGCACTCTTCGCAATGTTTTTTGTTGTTGTTGTTGTTTTCTCAAGATTTCTTAATTACCAAGGGAGGATATTATTTTATTGCATCTCACCCCTCAGGTACACCATCCAAGAGAATATAGAGCACTTCCTTAAGAGTGGCCAGATATGCCGCATCTGAAGCCAATTGCTGACCTACAGTGTTCAGGGTTACCAGGAGAACAGAAGCAATCAGACTGGTACGCCGAACACTCCACCTCATCTCAGACAATCGAAATTCATCCATGATCAATGTCTGCAAACATAATGTTCAAGGTTTACATAAATTACTTGGAAATATTCACAAATCACCGTACATCCAGCAATCTTCAGATAAACTCTAGTTATTTTGAGATTAGAATATTAAATTGTTGATAAGACTTTTGGAAAATTATACGAATTTGTTATATACCATTATTGAGCCTAACTGGAAGATGCATGAAAGTGAGAACAAAGGGACTTCATCTATCAAGAAAGTTTCTTTGTTATTTTGTGTCAGAAAATTAATTTCCTTTGGACTTTACATACAGAGCTACCCTTATTAAGTCTCAATGTATAGAATAAAAATTGCTTTTGACTATTTAAAAAAATATTTTATTTGATTAAAAATTAAAATCTATCTTACTAGCATCTAGGTCCGCAATGTGTGCGAAGACATAGATCAGGTCCACAATAGATTGCTCAAGTTGTAAATTGAACAACCCAATTTTCATAATAATTATGAAAATTGGGTTGTTCAGTTTACATGCAGTTGCCCAGGGCCTTACACCTCACTTTCTTGCAACCTCTGTTTTAGCAAATGTATTTTAAAATGTATCTATATTTACTGTACCTCAGGATAGGGCCAGCCTGGCTCACCAAAGATGATTCCTAAATATCCATGCACCAGAGCATCTGGCAGACTTGCATCTTGCAGCTTTTGTTTAAAATCTGTTGTGTCTAACGCCTCTGCAGAAACTTGTGCAGCAGACTTGGAGCCTATTCCTGCGGCTACTTCTGCTCCTCGTTTTAGCCAAACTTTAGTTGACATGAGACCAGCTTAAGGTGTGAAGAAATTATCTAGATGTCATATCCTCATCATAACATTAAAGTTAAATTTAGTCAGTGTACCCTTGGTGCTTCATGGCAGTGAATGGCAGATGTCTAATTAAGCAACCATGACGGCGACGCCATGGAAAACGTCACTTAAAAAGTGAATTCACGTTCCTATAAACTATTTTGCGATTATTCCAACACGCTTACTGGTAATTTGTCCAATGTGGCCGAACTTTCCAGGAGCTTAATTCGTAGGCACCGAGTTCAAGTCCAGATAGAGAAAGGACAATTCACCGTCATGTGTTCACTTTCTCCATAATACTTTGAATTTGGTCATTTCACGTTGTTGTTTTGCAGAGGACGGCTAAGAAATGTACAAAGTTTGAAAACGCACGTGCATCGAGCTATTGTACTACCAATTAAACCTATTGTTTTGCGACGTTCTCGTCGCCGCCGCCCATAATCACTTGTGGGTGTCATTCTGTTTGCCTTGGGATATGATGTTAATGTACTGTAATTTATTGGTTTTAAGAGCCAGTAAATAATAGTTATATTATTAATAGTACTGTTCAATAGAAGGTATATGCTGTGCCACATGACCAAGAATGACCAAGACCATATGCTTGGTCTGGAGTTGCACTGTAATATGGTGTATGAGATGCTCTTGTAGCTTAGAATTTACAAAACGTTGTGTTTACCAGATTTCTGTCGTTCATACAGTCAGTACATTGTTACCTTGTGCAGAAGTGACACAACAACAAGTGTTGAAATGTCTAATCATCAACAAGTAAACACAATGTGAAGACAAAAGTACCTGGATTGGTTTGAAGATAATCTTTAAACTTTTTTCTTTCAAATTCCGCTGATTGTTGCACAAGATGAGGCTTGATGGTCTGCAGTTGAAAGTTTGCCATATCCACCTTCATTGCATCCATCAAACTAAACACTTCCCTGAAAGAAAATGATTGTTACCAAGTCAGTTTATTGCATTTTGCACTTATTTATTTTTAGTGCCACTTTCATCAAAGTTAAATCTGAGCTGAGCACTACAAAACCCAAACCAATCTTTGTCAACTAGCTACCAAGAATAAACCAAGTTTTGATTAAGTACAGTTACCTAGTAAATGATTATTTACTACTGACATTCTTTTTTTTCTTTTTTTCTTTTGGGAGGGGGGGGGGGGGGGGGGAGGAGGAGGGGGGTTAAAAACTTTCAAAAGGTAAAGACTGAAGATTGTCAAGCCTCTACAGCTACCAGAGCTCATGAGTACCAAGTGCTATTAACAGTACTTTCCACAAGTAGGGTTGCTGATCCCCTGTAGGTTAACCCCACCGCCCCCCCCCCCCCCCCACCCCATACATGTCCCAGGTGCCTAACAATGTACCTACAGTGTATACAGCTGTACATACAAGAATAGTGGAGAAAGGAAAGTATTTCAAAACGAGTCCTGGTGCACAACCTTTGTTATGGAAATTAGCTTGATTTGCATTACAATAAACGTGCAGGTAAAACTAATTTCCATGACAAAGGTTGTGCATCAGGACTCGTTTTGAAACAGAGGCAAAAGCCAACTCGGAAATGGCCTATTGGTTTGAGACCTGAAACTCTGGATCTCACTTTTGCGACACTAAATGATTACAAAAATAATATTAGGCCACTGCCAGTACCTCCAATTTATAAAATTTAAGCTTACTTGAAAAGATCCACAATGTCCTGATTTTCAAGGATTTTCTTGGCTTGTTCATCTCTTGCTGGAGCACACATCTTACTAAGAATACCTACAACAGACTGCGCAAGCTTGGATATGTCCAGAATGCCATGATTAGCCTGCTGTGTGATCAGATCCAGGTCCAGCACTTCATTTATGTGCGCCCTTAGTGAATTGTGATATGGAAGTAGTAATAAAATCATGTTCTGTGGAAGTAAGAGTATATAGAAACAATATAAGACATGCTAGCTCTAAGTAAACTTCTTGGAAACCCAAAGGCTTCAAACTATTTTTGTATGAAACCCAGAAAGCACTGAACTCCAGTTTGGCCATGGAAGAAGCAGCTGTTATTTACACAAGTTCTAGTGCTCCAATTATATGCTAGGAACCAGTCACTGACAGATTCAATGCACCTTTCAAAAACACGCAAACCTTTGAAGTTCAAAACCCAACTAACAATATTATATAGCATTTTACACTGCCGTCAATCATATTATGAAGACAACCAAAGGAAACATAACACAAAATGGTTCAAAATCCAACAATCACAACCCTCGGTTATGGCCTTTTGAACCTGTAAACTTCTGTTTCCTGAGACATCAGCTAAAGATAATTGACGGAAGTGTAAAAATAAAACTGTTGGTTGAGTTTTTAACTCCAGAGTTTGCATGTTTATTGTATTGAAATGCACAGTAATTTTACACAGGGCTGCAAATAATTTGTTGGGTCTTGAAAGGACATACATGTATGTCACCATTTGGTTGGACAAAACAAAAATGTGGCCTGACGTCATTATTATTATTATTATTATTAATGTCTCTTAGTGTATTGTTCAAGAAACAGTTAAGTCTTCAGATAGTCATGTGACCCATCTTGATGCACAGATGTGACCCAAGTTTGTACAGACGAATTACGTGTCTCAAGTACATGACTATAAAAGGCCATTATTTGTCCGGACATTATGTCTGACCACAGCTGGGATTTTGACGGAAATACATGTATGGGCAAATTTTGGTTAGCCATTGTCAGACGACTGTTATTGGCAGCTCTGCTAGCCTTGTACATTCAATAACTTGTTATTTAGTGTACCTCTTTAACTTCTTTTATTAACGACAAGGCCTGGCTAAACACTGCAGGCTTTTGATTGAGTTCTTCGCGAAGTTTATCCCAGAATGCTTTGTGAATAACATCCCTGACTTGTCTTTCCAACCTGAAAAAATTATATAACAACAAAATTATAACAGAGGGTGTAAGATTTTTTCTAATAAGATATGACTCTGAATTTACATGCATGTAAAGTCACAGTAACTGTTTGTAGGAGTTTCTGGCATTTCAATATCACATGTTGGTTTAAACCCCTAGATAGGATCTTGGTGCATTTCTTAGTTATTTAACTGGATAATGTAAAGAAAATACCTGCAGACTAGTCAAGAATTGAAGAATCTCTTTATTAATAAGTACTACTGGCATTCATATATTCCTTGAAGATATCCAGGGTACATACCGATAACTTTGAACATTTGAAAATATATTTGTCATCAAAACATTTCTAAAATTGATGCATAATTATAAATATTTGTAATAATATTACAGTTGAAGCTCTCTGAGCAGACACTCTCGTAAGCGGACAGCTCTACTTACGGGCGCCTTGAAAAACCTGTTTGAACTCTAGCTCATACAAACTCTGTATTTACACAGGAATTTTTTCCCGTAAGCGGCCAGTTGCAGATACTTTTTCTGTTTCCCAAGGGTGTCCGCTTACGGGAGCTTCGACTGTATTTAAATTTGTCAAAACATTTCTTTTTCACCTTTATTGTGAAATTGTTAACTTTTACAACCATTATATAAATGAAAATATTAATGCTAAACGCACACAACTGAAATGATCAAAATTTGCATATGATAATAATGCAGGCTGTACGACAAAAGTTAAAAAATATATAAATTATAATATTTTATGATTCACTCTCCTGCTTGTGTTATCTACTGACGGTGTTAAGGGCATTGTGATTTAGGTATTTCTCCTGCTTTAATTTCCAAACAAGCAACCAGTTTTTCCTTATGATGATGTGACTCTTTATTTCACCTGATGATCTTCAAATGTGTCATGTACTGTGTTCAGAATAGATAATTAATTTTTTTTTGTAAACAGGACAAAAATATTTTGTTGCATTCTGAAATATAAGTAGCCACTGCTACCTGCCGTTTGTTTGTATTGAAAAGACTAATACTTGGAAACATCACAATATATTTAGCTTACTAGCTTGTTTATATGTAAGCTTATATATACATGTATACAAGGTATCACTAAAAATATAAGCTAATGGGTAATGATGTAGTCAAATTTAATCTCATTAAAGTAAAGCTTTTTTTGTTGAAACATAACCCTTTTATAATGAATATAAAAAATGATTATGGTTTCTAAAGTTTACCATACATGTAAGCTTATCAATAATCTGCTAAAACTACAAGTTCTTCGGTTGTCACGCAAATATCTCTAACCTTATTAACCGGCCCCAGAAGAAATGCAATTAATATTTTCAGTCACTTAACATAACAGGATAAATGAATAACGGACTTTCAGTTTATTATCTCGGTAATGCTGTGTTGCTTTACACCAAGGTTAACATAAGATGAAAAAAAGAAAATAAAGAATGAATGATAGACTGATTCCATAAGTAGCTATTTCCACTCGCTTGCTACTCATGGGTAACCCAAGGAGCGTGCGGACACACCGACTTATGGAATCAGTCTAGGTAAAAATATAAACAATACTAAATGATGAACTATCTGAAGTCTACTTCCAAGATACGGGACTTAAATTGGTTTATACTATTTGAGTTTACAACATATGCTGGTAGTGAGTTCCAGTCTTTAACAGTTCTAGGGAAAAAGGAGTATTAGGACGAATAAACAAATACGTACACATTCACATACTACTGTTATAAAAAGGAATATAAAAAAATTAAAGGTCTTACGAGTTTTGTGGAAGTCCCGATTGAATTTTGAACGAATCATCCATCAAAAGTTCGTGTGCTAGAGCCATATGTGACACAATATTTGCGGTCTTCTTTTGTGCGTTTTCGGCGCCATCAGGAGGGTTTTCGCCATCTTGAAGTCCATCCATGTCTTCAAGGTACCACAATCTAGCCCGTTCACTAAAATTTTCCAACTATTATTAAAGGGTTTCGTGTTTTCAGCGAACACAGTTTCAGTTTCTACTCAGCTGAATTTCGACAATGGAAGTCAAAACAATAAGCAAAGATTCCGAGCATGCGTTATATCATTCTCATTCCCATTCTCCTAGCAGCTTGGCAGCCTCGTCCCCAGCTCGAGATTGATTCCCCGCCAAAAAGCAAAAATCGAGGAAAATTCGGCAAAAACGAAAATACCGAAAGCACATTTTTCATAAATGAAATTTTAGGTATAAATGTAGTCGATCAGATTCTATAAAATATCAACCTCAGCAATAGTGCGGCAAAAAGGCGGTCACACAAAAGTCACAAGGAAATTGTAGATTAACTGGAATTAACTATCATGTCTATCATGTAACGAAATAAAAGGTATTAAAATAAACTTGAAATCATCTCAGTACTGAAGCTGTTGCAGCGACCGAAAAGCGAATCACGTGAAGAACATTTTTTTCGAGAGACCCGGGAACGAGGTTGCCAAAACCGGCTAAGATAAATTACGGAAAATACCGTATTTAAAAAAAAAACGTGCATGCGTCGACAGGCAAGCGAATTTGTTAACCGTCTTGGCACATTTGGAACTTTTCGAGTCCTTCCATCTGCATCAATGGTCGAGGAAGCCGAAGGGAGAGACTGAGAGAGATTGCGTGAGTGCTAACGCTCGAAACGTCAGCTTTCCAAATTCGCGCGCTAGTTGATAATTAACTAAGTCCGCGTAACTGGCGGTTCTTTGAAGGTCTTTGAAGGTCTTTGAAGATCACGGGGAGAAATCAGGAGCTCCATCAATGTAGCCAATGACGAAATAGTACAAACTCATTTTTTATAACTTTCCATTTGAACAGTCAAGAGCAGATCACGAGTCCAATATACCAGGAGCATATTACCCTGGAGGGGTGATATGCTCCTGAATATATTCAATAGACCCTGATACTAAATCGTTCAGTAGTCCAATGGTCCAATGCGTCAGGTGCCAACCCGGGTGCCAATGACCTCATCTATCACTAACAGCAGATAACATAGCAACCTCTCAGAGTGTGATTTCCTGGAAATTTCCAAAAATAAAACATTGCCCAATCGGCAATCGCAACAATACGGTGATCCCGGAACAGTAATTATCGTAAGCAGGAGCATATCACCCATGTAAGGCAACTAGCGCACCTTCTCCCTTCAATCAACAGAATATAAATCTTCAAATGAAATCGATCTTACTGAACGCGGAATTACCCTGCGAGCAGAGTCGCTTTCGATCTTCCGGGGGTGGATACAGGGCTGTGCCCTGAACTTTTGTCACGTGACATGTTGGACGCAGTTATAGTGGACGTTGATTGGCTGAAGTCAGGTGCTCAGTCTCGTGACTCTCACACATCGCGAAAACACTACAAATTTGCATAAACTTCTTTCTTCTTTCTCACTGTTCCAGAACTGTTTCGCAGAAGGATTGAAAGTAAAAACAAAATGGCGTTCACATTAGCAGCTTTGGTGCTTTTTGTTGCTTCAGGTAGGTTATAGTTGTGATGTAGAGACGGTAGTATGTAGTTTTTTTTGTGCAGAAAGTCTATGTAATCATCCTTTTCTCAAAAACTGTACAGGTTGCATGTGAGACATGTGACTGCGTTGGCGAGTTTTCAATAGAAAGAGAATTATGCTTTCCACGACATCTCTAAGGAATACCAAACAAAATAATTCTAAACTACAGGCAAATTAAAAGAAAACTGAATTACTTGCTTCAATGGCGACTAAAGCTTTATAATTTTATGTCTTTTTATGGATTTCAACCTTCTTTCGAATTCGCTTCAACAATACAGGAAACGAAAAGCCTCGACAAATATAAGCTTAAGCTCCCTATTTCTTAGTATTTACAGGTTGCAATTTAGCAAAAGTCCTTATTTTGTTGAAAGCAGATAGGATGAGTTACCGGTAATTTTCTAATTTGTTTTAGACTTATCTGAAGTAAGCTTTATAAGCTTATGTTTTAGTTTGTTTAAAAACTTTGAAATCTCATTTTGTCCTGACACTTGCACTGTCATGTAGAAAGATAAAAACGCAGATTTATTTGCAAATACCAAGGTGATATTGTCTAAATGTTATGCCAAATTCTCAGAACTGACATAAAAAGAAATGTCTGGAATCAGAAAGCAGAATTTATATTTGAAGCAGAAAGTGCAGGTGCAATTTGTTTGTCACAAGTACTTATATTCTTAATATAGAGGGGTACATTAGGCTTTGTGGTCTTAACTGCAGTTTCAGGCCATTTTTCATATGGTATTTTGGTATAAATTTCAATCTACAGTTTCATCTTGCCCTCCGGTATGCAGTTTTTAGGGTTTTGGTTGATGGTATACTCGGTAGAAAAATGTTCTTCGCTGTATTGAATTCGGTTTCTGAAACGGCTTCAGTAAGATAATTTCAAGTTTATTTTAGTATCTTTTAATACGTTACATGATAGTAAATGATTGTTTCCAGTTAATCTACAACATAATAAATTTATTTTAACATCCAATAATTAAAAGCAGCTTCCTTGAAGTACTCTTTGTGGACCATTGGGAAGCTGACAATTGTGACCATGCATTTTGCCGCACAATAATGCACTGAGGTCGATATAGAAACTGAAAAGTTTCATCGATTTTCAACACAGTATTGTGGTTTTTGTCAATATTGCGATTTAGGGCACGCCCAATGTTTCCCCACCCCCTTATGGAATAAAAATATGAAGTGTTGTTATTTAAGAAAAAATGCATTTAAATTATTTTGCAGTTAGTGCTTCCCCTACAGGACAAGGGAAATGTTCTTGGGGTCCGTCTTACTGGTGTCAGAACTACAAACAAGCTTTGGAGTGCAATGCATTGGAACATTGTCGCACCAAAGTTTGGACAGTGAAAGACCAGGTGATCAAACATACCATTAATTAATTTTGTTAACTCTGTGGTTACAAGACAGTAAAGTATACAAACTTGTATTTTGTAAAGCGCTTAGAACAGCGATGGATAAGTGCTATAGAAATAGTTATCTTATCTGGAATGTTAACTGTGTTTTATTTGTTTAGACTGCTTGTGATATTTGCGAACAAGTTGTGCCTAAAATCAAAGATTTCCTGGCCAAAAACTCAACCAAGGTAAGTTATGTGATCCGTTTGATTACGTGGCCGTGTTCTTCCCTTCATATCTTCATTTATTGTAACATAAAGGCTGCATAACATTGATGATTGTTACATGTAGAAGAATCCCTTTCCAAATTCAACCATGCTGGTGATTGTGAAATTATGGCTACAGTAGGAATAACTTGGCTTTAGCCAGTACATTGCCAATTTCCACATTACAGTATGTATCATTTCTGATAATATCAATATGCAGGGTTCGTACACACCTTTAAAATCCTTCAAAGTAATGAAAAGTGAATTTTGTGCTGCAAGTTAAAAACATACGGTTTACAGATTAATGTAACTTTGGTATTTCCATATTAAATTATAATGACTTTTACACTGTCTTAATTGACAGCACAAAATTCATACATTTGCAAAAAGTCCTTGATTTATTTTGTACACAAAAGGATACCCTGTATGAACCTTGTGACATTGTATTGTTGTTCTCTTTTCAGACAGAGGTCATAACCATGGCAGAGCAAGCTTGTGAGGATATTGCTGGTCCTTTTGCATCAATGGTAGGTGTTGGCTGTCGCCGTGTTAAATTATTATAGCTACAGCCCTTAGCAGGCTGTCATTATGGGCCATAACCTGTAACATCTATTCCGGCTGAGTTAAATTGATACAGACTTGATGTCACAGCTGATGGTACAATACATACATGTATGTAACTGTTAGCAAAGAAATTGCTAACAATTATTATTGTTATCCATGTGTGAATCATTAAAGCCAACAGGTGGTTCAAAACTTAATGACAGCCCTGGCTCGAGGTTAACTAGAAAACCCTCCAGTTCATTTAACCTCTAGGCATTTACTATAATTAGCTAATTACTCAAATACTATTACGAACTACTATTAAAATAATATATCCAAAAAATGTAACCTAATTTTTATAAATGCAAAATAAAAATTGTTGTTGTTGTTGTTGTTGTTGTTGTTGTTGTTGTTGGCTCCCATAGGCTGATTGCGGTGCATGATGTTACTTACTTAGTACTATCTTACTATCTGTACTTTTAAAAAAACATCAAAATTAATGTAAACCACAACATACATGTACAGTACACCTGGCTAATAATATTATTTGTATATTGTTTTGCAGTGTAAATCTATTATTGATCAGTACGAACCAGTGATTTGGAATAATGTTTTGGAATTGCTAGTAAGTACATTGTACATGCATCAAAACTTGCTGTTTTATAGTACATGTATGTGTGTTTCATTTAATAACTTGCTTTGGCAGGCAATAGTTTAACAATTTACTAAAGACTTTATTTAGTTAGGGTAGTACTGGTTAAAATAAAATAAAAAATAGTAAGCGAGGGCTTGAAAATTGACATTTTTCTTAAAATGTCCTTGAAAAGTACTGAATTTGTGTAGGAACCATTATAAAGCAGAATTGAACATGTATTAAACTTATGTTATAAAATTAATTATTAAAATTTCTCTTTCTGTTTTCAGTCTGATCCCAAGCAAGTGTGCACTGCTTTGGGACTATGCACTTCCATGAAGAACAAGAAAGTTGATGCCAAGCTTATCATGAGCTCTTTACCTATGAAAACAATCCTGGCACCTGCCCTTGTTGCTGTGAAACCCAAACTGGCTGCCATCAAATCCAAGCCTTATAAGGCTTCTCCCGAATGCATACTGTGCGAGTGGCTCATGGAGAAACTGGCAACAATTCTCAAGCAAAATGCCACCGAGGTACCGTACTTAGCAAATCAAATTTAATTAAAGCTTTCCTCGTGGAAAGTGCAATATATTGATCTATGTCTTACTTTTCTTTACATTATTAAATACATAATTTGTCATTGTCATACCTACTGTAGATCTCTGCTATCTCGAACTGAAACCCGTTTCCCTTGGTTTTGCTTACTGTTTTTCAGTCATTTACTATTCCCTACATGTATCTCAAACTCGGTTATCTCAAATGCCCCGCTATCTCGAACAAAGTGTGGCTTTCCATGGCCTAAATGACACCCCAGTACCTCACGCCCTGTTACAGGGTTACTTCTCTGCAATATTGTATTGTTATACAGTCGAACCCCGATTAACTTTCACCCTCAGGGAAATGGAAAGTGGCTGCTTAATCGGGATTGGCCGCTTAAACGTGGTTTCGTCAGAAATTAGCATAAGGCGTGGTATAAACGACACTTTACCTGAATACAACACGCTTGGAGGCTTGTGACAACTGTTGTTTGAATGTTTTGATCAGTTGTCACCTTCTATTTCAGACTCTTATCTGTCATCAGGTTTTTCAAAACAAGGCCAAACTACGTGTATTAGATTCTTAGTGGCCGCTTACTCGGGGTAAAAACAATTGGATAGCCCTCATCGGGACGGCCAAAAGGTGGCCACGGCCGTTTAATAGGGGTGGCCGCTTAATAAGGGTTTTATTTACACTGTATTATACTGACAATAATTTTGGGACTTTGATAACTGGCCGCTTAACCGGGGGTGGCCACTTAAAAGGTGACTGCTTAATCGGGGTTCAACTGTAGTTATGACAACAAAATTAATTGTAATACTTATTATTACCAGGATGTGTCGCTGCCACCCTTATTGCATGCACTTTGCGGGGTGTGTTGCTGCCACCCTCATTTTACGCTAGGGTGCACCCAACAACCTGTAGTCCCATTTACTGCCAAATATTGTGTAGTTTGTTATGGTTTATTATAATGTAATATTAATTTTAGTAATATCATCCTCTTCAACAGCAAGACATTGAAGAAGCTTTGGATAAAGTGTGCAGCTTGTTGCCATCCTCAGTCTCTACTGAGGTAAGGATAATTTTTATTCTGTTCACACTCGCTCCCATATTTAACGTCCAAGAATAATCAACTTCTAATTATCTGCCATAGTCCAACCTCCACAATGAGTTAGAATCACCACAGAAGTGCAGCTCACAAGGGGATGAGCTCCTATCTCTTCAAAATAATTCTCTCTTAAACAGCCTCTGTAGCCTAACCCCAGTTTCTGTCAGAAGCATGCTTGTTGCAGGGCTGCTAATTACAGATTATGGAGGTGTTATAGCAGCTTGCAAGTGCCCTAAAACCAGCTTGCTTAAGTTTTCCAGGCAGGATGGGGCTCGTAACCTAGAGGAAATAGCTCATTATGATAGAATCGTAAGTGATTAATTTACTGTATGAATTTTTGATGTTTTTCATCAGTGCCAGAACTTTGTCGACGAGTATGCCCCAGCAATCATAGCAATCCTTGTTCAAGAACTTGATCCATCAATGGTCTGCGCAGCACTTAAACTTTGTACAAGTGTGGAGCACCCCAAAGGTACAAAAACAGGATAGAGCCATTCATGTCAGTAAACATTCACAAGCAAAAAGATTACAAGTTTAGACTCACTCAGAGCTGTGGTAGTCAAAATGAGGGTCCCCTCTTCCTCATTGCAACAACTTTGTCCCAGACTACCTTGCAAATAAGTTCAAATTACGTTCCCACGTCCATGACAGACAAACTCGATCGTCTAGTACCCTGGACATACCCTTTTGCCGCCTATCAACTGGTCAGCGCTCTTTTGTTTACAGAGGGGCAAAACTCTGGAATTCCTTAAACAGTAATATTAAGTCTTTAAAATGTCCTAAGAATTTTAAGCATCATCTTGCTAATTTTTATTAGATTAATTTCCTGCATTTGTAATATTTTTAATATATTTATTGTAATTACTATATTATTGTATTTACATGTATATTCTTAATTAATTTAAATTTGTATTTGATGCTGAAAAACCCACTTAGGGAGCTTCAATAAAGTATGTATGTATGTATGTTTGTTTGTTTGTTTGTTTGTTTGTTTGTTTGTATGTTTGTATGTTGTATGTATGTTTGTATTGCATAACAGAATCACATTAAAATATTTGTCTTTTCATGCATCATGAAGAATAAGAACACTTCTGTCATGTTCATGCAAATGTATTCTGTCTTGGAGCAAGTTCTTATATGCCATAACCAATGAGTGCCCCTTTTATGCACCAGTTGCAATAATTGTGTCATGCATGTAATTACAATGTTAATGCTCAGAGTACCAAGTTCATAATTATTGTAAGAAAAATTGTTTTCAAGAGTTACTGAATTCCTGTTTGTAGTTTTGCAGGAGAAGAGATGAGAAGGTAAAAAAAAAAAAATCAGTGTCTTGACCCAAATAAGTGCTACCTCCCCTTTGAGCTGCCAAAATTAAATTTGCACCCCAGGTGCTAACTTCGTGTACGTGTAGCTTATAGTTTTGTGGCTGTTTTACTTTTGTAGCCATGAAGAAGCCAGTTACCCTTGTTCCAGGAAGCAATGAGACATGTGAAATCTGTACAACTGTTATGACTTACTTGAAGAATCTACTCCAAGATGAGGCTTTAAGGGTAACTATAATAAATTTGTAAACCTGTATTATTCATAGATTCTTATAACTGTTGTGTTTATAAAGTAGATAGGTTGGAATTGACGCCACAGTTGTGGTTGTAGTCTACAAGCAGACGTTTTCTTTTTCTAAATTTTTCTATGGGAAGCAAAACATTTTCTTCTCTGGCCCTGCCCAACTTGAATGAATCTTTGGATGTTTTGAAACTGTTTATTGATGTTGTGTTTGTTGCTTTTTTTCTCTTCTCAGAAAGAGATTATTTCAATTCTGGAAGAAGGGTGCAACGAACTGCCAGCTCAGCTTGCTTCAGAGGTATCTTAATGAACTCTGTAAAGGGAATTCCTGTACCAGAATGACAAGAAAGCATTTAAGCTGATTGTGATAATCCTGAGTGATTACCATTTGCATGAAATGTTTAATGAGAATGTTTGTCAATATTGGAACTGTGCGAATGTAACAGAAATAAAAAAAACCCGTATCATTCAATAATTTTTGCACTTTAAAAACAACATAATAGCCTGGGTAACAAACTGATCACAGAGTACAGTATATAGTACTAGTGTTCACAGTGAAGCTGGAACAAGAAGTGGTTTTTGTCTTGAACTTGTTGCTAAGCAACATGACATGTACTAATTTATTGCAATGGTGTGATAATTACTGGAGTACTCTCGAGAGCTTGTACTATTTTTTGATTGGATAATAAAAATTGGAATGTGTACAAGTGCATCCATGAAGATTTGCCGAAAACTGCACTTGTTCCCTCAACTGTAGGCAAACCAAATAGGTGATAGACGAATAAGCTAATGCTCAAACTAAGATGTTTTTCGGAGTTAATTGAGAATGCTCTTAGCTGGTATAAATCCAAATACTACGAGAATAGTAATATTGTGTTTTCATTTTCCCCACTAGTGCAGTGCCATTGTCTCTCAGTATGGTGAGGCCATTCTGGAATTAATTGCCAATGCTGATCCTAAAACTCTGTGTACGGTAAGTACATGTAATAATCATTGTTTTTCCTCAGACAGATTACTTGACTAGGGGGAATAGCAATACGAGAGTCGCATCATGGTTCAGAGACTGGAGTTACATGCTCTTGTCTGCTCCTCTGTTCCCCAAGATTAGAACAAGCTTTACTTTTAATAAAACATTTTGGTACTAGGGGTGGCGAATTCAAGACTTTGCAAGATGGCGAGACAAGCATTTTTCTTAAATTTAAATTGTGAGTCCGAATCGAGACTGAGAGACATACAGAAGTGCTAAAAAAACTACACTGCGAGACCCATGAAATTTGACTTAAATTTGCTAGACCCATATTTTTTGAAAGACCCTTTGCCACTCCTGGTATTATACATTGTACATGTTGTCCAGAAGGGAGGAAGTTGCTTAAGAAGGATAATTTTTTTCATATCAATATGATAATAAATTATATACAGTGATTTTCTCAGTTGAGTTTTGCTAACCAAACTTCAATTTCCTTCTCAGGAAATTGGACTTTGTTCATCTGCCTTGAAAAAGGAGGGCAACTACTGTTTCCTGGGAGCCTCCTACTGGTGTGCCAACAGACAAAATGCAATCAGCTGCAATGTAAGTCAAACATGAAACTCTATTCTGGCTCCATCCTAGAATTGAAAAGAAATGGCCATGTTTGTACCTCGCCCTTCAACTTGCAGACTGAAAATTTGCCTTCATCTTTTGGCAATATTAAGGAACATCCATTTTTCAGAAGCAATAATATTGAATTTCTAGCTTTTTGAAGGAAGACCCTTCTGTTTGAGCATGTTAACTTTTCTTTTATCTTTATATTCCAAGGATAAAAGTTTTCTGTTTGAATGTACTGGTTTCAAACACAGAAACACTGTTTCTTATGCAAATTTAACTTTAGTGCTTGACCATGACACTCTAATTTAATTAATCCTCTTAAAATACAACATTTATTTTTTTGGATCTGGTAACATTGTATTATCATTCTGATGTTTTGTTTTTCTTGTTTATCTTTTCCAGGCTTTGAAGCACTGCACAGACCATGTGTGGAACTGAGCAAACAATCTGCACGGAGAGAAAGGAGCCTTTTGCTTGACTTTTTGTAACAATGAGGGATAAAATATGCCAATAACCGAGTGAATGTTTGAAGCCTGTCGGTATAGACGCCTGTGTAACTCAACTGTTGACCGGTGTCATGCAAAACTTGTCACACAGGCGTCTATACCAGCGGCTAAGTTTTATTGACGTAAAAAATATAGTTACATATCAAGATTGCAAATTATTGCTTTCATTAAACTGTAGAGGCTATTTTCGTCTTTACCATTCAAACACAGGTGCATCTGACTCGTCCCCAGTCGTCTCCTTATGAGAAACTTGTTAGATGTGGTGGATGATGGGAAGGAGCAAAGAACGGAGACCCTCTCTCCCTTCTCTTCCACCTTCCCAGTATCCCCTTTGTCGAGTCTCCCCCAGTCCCCACGACACTCGCATATTGCATATTAATAGGAGACTGAGAGATGGCTGGGGACGAGTCAGTGGCTGCATGTTGTTGTGAGGTAAACTTCTCGGATTTCGTATTGTTTGTCTTAGGTTCTAGAACTGCATTTCATTTTTTGTAAGTTTAACACGTACAGAAACCAGGCGACGTAAATTAACACAACTATGTGTCAGTTAAGGCTGCTTATTTGCCTGGAATAAAATCATGATTTTAAATTGTGGAATTTGTTGTTGTGGTCGTTGATTATCATTTCACAGTGGGACTTCCCTGGGGGAGGAGTACTCCCCTATATAAGGGTGTTTTCCGCTCCAAAGGGTGATTTAATTTGTTCTGTTTAATTGGGGTACTTATGGATTTTGCTTTTTTGGTGTAATTAATAAGGGGGATAAGACTGATATGTTATAGGACAATATTACAGTATGACTACTATAACCGGGGCCACTTAGACAAAGAAAACCAAACCATCTTACAGAATGGAAACGACGAATTTCAACTTCAGTTGTTTGAGCTAATAAGTTTTCAGTTCAATACAACCTTTCAGCGTGGAATTAAGTTGAATTTCTCTATTCCGCTCTACAATATGTGATTAGTTTTCATTGCCTAGGTGGCCCCGGTTACAGTAGTCGCACTGTAAACCTTCAAACGTAAGACAAAGAAAATTTCTTACATTTGATAAAACACCATCAAATTCCGCAGACAAGAGAAGATGATCTAAGATCAGAGAAGCATTCATACATGGGTCTCTTCCAATGATAATTTTTTTTTGATTTTCGGTCCATTGCTGAGCTATTTTAAGAGCGCTACCTGATTGGTCAGTTTGAGTCTGCCGACAGTCTGCCTCGTCCCCAGTCGCTCGCCACCACGCACAGCGCGGCGGGGATCATTTATAACAGGGGGCGCGGGGAACGACGGGAAGGTTGACCTGTCATCCCCCACTCTCACGCTTTGCGCTCGTTCCAAGCTCCCTCGCGCTCTTGTGAAAAGCCTGTGGAGGAGGCAGAGTTTGAGTAAGGTGATGTGGCACGGAACTATTAAAAGATAAGAGGCATGGGGAATCCTTTTAGATCATCCTCTCTTGGTAGATATTTTAGAGGTCTGAAATAAGTTATGGGAAATCAGATACAGTCGAAGATCCCGTAAGTGGATACTGCCCCGGGTGGATACCCTAGGGAAGCAGAAAGTGTCCGCAACTGGAGCTGGCTGATTACGGAATGTGTAAATACAGAGTTTGTATGAGCTAGAGTTCAAACAGGGTTTTTGTCAAGTTAAGTAAAGCTGTCCGCTTACGAGAGTGTCTGCTCAGAGAGCACAAAGGTATTTAGGAGGGGGCTAACCACGCCCAGTTGTTTGGCTTCGGATCATGATCATACGCTGCCGGGTAAATGACCTAAAATCGCTAAATTACCATTGATGAAAAAGACGAAATAACTTAATTTAGTGATTTAATATATTATAGTGACAGGCCATGATCGGGAGAATATCGAGTCTTAATTTATTTGCGGAACAGAGAAACAAAGGGTCAATAGTGATCGATTGAGGATTTTGGTCCCCCTTTGCACCCACAAATAGACACCAAGATTTATAACTAGACTCTGCGGAGGAGAGAGTCGGAAACCCAGAGGGGGTACTCAGGTATTGTAAATCCTCTATCCTCTATTAACTCCCCCCTCTCTAATAAGCCCCCTCTTCCTTTATAAAGCGCCCCCCTCCCTCTCTTTTAAACTTTTTTATTTGGGTCCCCTAAAATGGCTGGAAATGCATTTAAAAGTGTAAAGTAAAATTTCAACCATACTACAAGATAAAACCAATGGCTTCAAATTTGACACGCATCTCTAATCGTAACTGAGTGATCCTCTTGAAATCCAGTGAACTCCAGGCTTCCTTATTCCTTTAGCTTTGCCCCCTACTCCCAAGTTGATGGGGCAATTTTAACTGTTTCAATTATATTTTTAGGCTTTTTGGCATTTAATTTACATGGTAGGATAAAGTCAAGGGGTAGAGGACACGAGGAATAGAATTCACCAAGTCGGTCAAAAGTATATATAGGGCAAACAGGGCGCGAAAATAAACGTTTTTTAGTGTGAATCCGACGACAAATTCTTTCCGTTAAATTTGAATTTCGAAATTTTCAAAATCCGTAAGCCGACTCAGTGGGTATGCCGCGGGTTTTTTTTCTGGTTCAGCAGCGCCGTACAGTCGTCTTTTGGACGACTGGGGACTAGTCATCATCGGTTTACCTGGGCCGGGTGGTTCAAAGAACGATTAAGCTAATCCAGGATTAGCGTGTATTTTGATTTATATTTTGTAACTTTCTAGTGAGGATTTCTGTTTATATTTTTGTCCTTCTGTTTTGACTTTGACTAATCTCAAACTTTACAAAATATTAGCAGAGAAAAACACTTTTATAGAAGAGAAATTAAAAGCTTGATTAACTTTTAATCCTGGATTAGTGTTAATCGACTTTCGAACAACCGGCCCACCAGAACTCCATTTTGCTCCCATACAACATCCTCGGGTCCGAGGCACGTATTTCACTTTCAACTATTACACACCTGCTGGGTTACTGGAAAATACGTACGGACTCATATTTTTATCAGTTGCTATAATTTTTTAGTGTATATTTTGGTATATTTTGGTTGTTATACTACATGTTTCACTTTCGTGCTTCGCTTTCGTAAAATGTTTCGACCTTTTTTTAAAAAACAACAATTTTATTTGCATTCCGTATTGCATAATAAAGAAATAAATATATAAATACTTCACAAAATAAGCCCCTGGGCTGAAAATACAAAAAGGAATCAGCGAATTCAAGCTGCGTGCTTGTTGCCCTAACACTTTTTATCTTTTCAGGAAAGTTTACGGCAAAAAATAGTTATAAAAGATCGGCTACAAAATTAAAATCCGAAGTAAAGAATCAACTGTTTTGTATCCGAGAATCAAGGCACGCGAAAAATGTCACGGAAAAAAAAAACGTCACGACATCAAAACAAATTTATTATATCTCGGCTGTCATAATTACTATGAAATACATAAATTATGCAATCCAAAGCACATTTTTAACTACTAACAAGAGGGCGTTTTTCTAAAATGATATTCCAAAATATTGTTTTAATTTTTTTAGCAAACGAGTTTTTTTTCTGAAGCGTACTTTCTAAAGTCTGTAAAGTAACCTTAAACATTGAAAATAATTGCTGGTTAAACACTATTCTGTTGTTGTTTTTGTTGCTGTTTTCTTTATTTCCAAGGAAAATTATGAACTAAAATCTCTCTCTGGTTTCCTTTATCAGTGTTTATTTTTTTCAGCTAGAAAAAGTCACGAAACATTCTTGCTGTTCCCTCAACAGCAATACTCGCACCCCCCTCTAAGGCCCAATTGCAAATCGCCAGGCAGTTTAAAAGAAGATAGATGTCGATCACAAAAATAAATGGTGGGTTTTCTAATTTTCCTTAGATTCAGAAATTTCTGGGATCAGTAGTAATTTAATTCGTTAAAGAAGATTGCACTGTATATTGTAAATTAAGTTGTTGTTAGTTTTTATGATTCTGGTTCCAAAATTTTCAGCAAACATTGCAGATTGCATGTAACCTCTCCATAGTGGTCCGCTCAGCGCTTTAGTGAGCTGTATCTCGTGTTTGAAGTAAAAGTTCAGGCTCAATGCGATGAATGCAATTGGGTTATACTCACTAAAATGGAGGGTTTTATTGGTACATCGGTCCGTTTCGTCGTGTGAAATTTTTACCTGCGTACAGAAGGGATAAATCTGCGGATTGTGCTGCTTGTGTTGGAGTCGAAAACATTGTTATACCTGCCGTAGAACGGCTTTTACAGTGGGAAGCGGGAAGGACAGCGGTTGTGGTGCATTGAAGATTTTTTCTGGCTTTTCCTGTGGAAATTTGAGTATTTATCGAGGAACTGGTTAATTTATTGGTGCACGGACATTCATTTGTATGTTTTTGCGGCGAGTCATATGCGGCGATTTACCTTTCATGCAGTTTTGCTTTTATTTATGATGGACTGAGGTAATCGATTCATTGACAATGGCCGTGGTCCACTGGTCGCGCAAACTCTGGCCAGAAGTTTGAGGAATTTTGGTTATTACTGGCTTGAAGTTTTATTGGACTAGAAGTGCCTTCACTTCGGAAGATAACGTGGGTAATTTCTTGTGCGGGAAGCGTGGAAAAGTAGACATTTATTAGCGTATTTTGGATCCGTTGTATGGATCAGCCAGATTCCGTGATTGGTTCACGCGCGTTAAGAGTCGAAATTTAAAACTCCCTCCTTTTTACTCGGTCCACAACTTTTGTACTATAGTAGTAGCACAGTTTAATCGAGGAACACGATGTTTCAGCCTTCGCACTTTCAAAAGATGGCCAAACATTTGGGCATAGACTCCCTGTCGTACGAGAAGGAATACAATGGATTTATGGCAAAGTTGAAGAACTTCCACGAGTCCAAGGGGTGAGATCAGTGAAAGTTTGAAGGTTTCTCGCTTCGGAAGTTTCTATGTTGTTGCTGAAGAGCAAGAAATTAATTCTGTTTTATGCTTTGTCGTCTAGGACGCCGTTTAGACGTTTGCCGTGGTTAGGAGGGCAATATTTGGACTTGTACCTCTTGTACCGTAAAGTAACTACAGCCGGTGGCTGGTTGAAGGTTGGTCGGCTAATTCCCGCGTTTTCTTCAAATCTTAGAATGTTCTTCTTCGATTTTTTCGTCTAAAGAACCACTGAGATGTGACTTAATCATTGTTTATCCATTTGCTAGATTACAGAGGAGAAGAGGTGGCGAGATATCGCCGAAGTTTTTAATTTACCGCCAACCTGTACGAATGCAGCTTTCGCTTTGCGCCAGCACTACTCTCGGTAAGTGAAAATTAAAACCTTCAATTTGCGTCGGGCGTTTTGTCTATTTAGGACTTTAACTTTTCAATTAGTTGACACTTAATGGAAATATGAACGAAACGTTAGGTCTGCATGGTCTAAATGCTACTTTTGGCCCGACAAAAATGACGTTTTCTTGTCGGGTCATATCTGAGCAAAACGATTCTTGTATGGTCGCGTTACCAGTGAATTTGTGATGAGCTCATTCGCTGGGGAACTTCCGTAAGCCTTAAACATGTATTTACCTTCAAATTTACTTCATGTTAATCTAAACTAAACTCTGTTTGTTGATCACTGTTGGAATTTTCAACGTTGTTCGAGGTTATAATGAGGAACAAAGTTAGTTCCTTGTACTGGGGATGTCCTGATCTGCTGTCACTGACTTTGTTTCATTTTACAGTCGACACATGTTTTCATAAATAGTCTTAATCTTTCACATAATTTGTCCATAGATCATTTCTACAATGTAATTTCCGGTTGTCTTGGTTTAAAAACTTCGCTATTCCTTCGAAACCATCTGTATCCTCGATGAAAAATTGGTTTAAAAAAAACATAACAAAAGACTTTGCTACGTTCTTTGTGTGTGGTTATGTTTATTGTGACCCGTCAGATCGAATTTCTGTGGTTGTCATACTCGATCCGTTGTGGGAATTGTACGAGTTTTCATCGTTTGTGATAACAGTTTTGCCTTCCAGTAGCGGAAATGTTCCTTTGAGTGGCGAAGGAAGCTGGATAAAAGTTTGGAGCATTAAATTTCATTATGCAAATGAAAACGTGCTACTGTAGATGAACTATTGTCTGTATTGGCATAAGTCGAACATCAAGTTACTTTGTAGATCCTTTGTACGAATAGTACAATAATTAAGATACGTCAGTCCATATAGTTGGTTGATCAGAGAGAAATCCAATAAATGGATTTTTTTATAATAAGCTTCTCGTTCCTTTAGCAGTTTAGCTTCTCACTTGATGATAAATTGTAAATCTTTAGTCACTCATAGGATAAGCACTTTCTCATTTAGGGGATTTTTGTACCTTGTGAAAGGAAATCCATTGTAATTGGTTGCTTTTATGGACTAGAGAGTGAGTGGACAATAAAATCATCTCAATGTCAGCTATTTCTGAATAGATTCGTGCTTATTTGCCCAAAAGGAACAAATTCTGTTTTTTTAATTGTGTTACGAAATTTACTCATATCTCTTCTCTGATTAGTTTTTCTTATCCTATATTTCAATGTTTACATTTAAAATGACAGATACTGGTTGTTCATCCAATTAAGGCTCAAATTATTAATCATTTTACATTGTTTAAGCAAAAAATAGACTTAACAAAGTTTCCCTAGTATTATATATATGTTTTGCAGTGCGAGAGGGAAAGCTGATAATATAGATATATTAAAAACCATTACGAATGAAAATAATGATATTGGCAGTTTACTTAAAGTGTTTTTGGATTGTAGATGTAGCAATCTCATTTCAGCTGAGCAAGTTCTCATGTGCTAGTTTGAAACCGCAAGTTCTACAATGGCTACACCAGTCAAGCAGTCGATTATTCAGAATTTCTATTGGAAAGGCACAAAATATGTGCACACACGTAAATGTTTTTATAAGGTTATATATGTTGGTCAGCAACTTGGCCTTGGCCAAGATTTCCTTTTCCCTTCCGTTCCCTTTCTGCTGGTGACTGAACTTTGAGGATCCTTGAGGGTTCTGAAGAATTTCTCCATGTTTGTCAATTCTCCTGTGTAGGGCTGTCATTAGTAGCCAGCAACCGGCTATTATGACCGGCAACTGCAGTGAAGATAGCCAGCTACTCAAAGTTTGAAAATGACTAAAAGGCAACAGCCATGGGAGGCCATCATGAGTATTTGACCACCTACTTTCCTTGTGTAGCCCACTGCTTTAAAGGTTATTGGCAGCCCTGCCTGTGTAAGCTCTATCTGAAGAGGAAAACCCTGCTTGGCTTCTTTTGCGTCCATCAAGTTTCAACACTGACATACTTTAGAGAGTTCTTTACATGTTAGATTTAGTATTTAATTTTAAGTGATAAACTTTTTCATTTAGTTACTTGGAGAGCTTTGAGAGAATTAACTTCTTTGGGAAGATGCAGAGGATGTGTTGTCAGCTGGGAGGCCTCATACACCCGTTGGAGGAGGCGTATTCCCAACACATGTACCCTCAGTAGCAGCTTCAGGTATGTAACACAAATGTGAAACATTTTCAGTCAAATATTACACAGGTAAGAGTGTTTACCTAACGCTATAATGGGCTTGTTTTAATTTGTTATTATTACAGCGCGGACATTTGAACCATGAACACTTCGGCTTTATTTTGTCTTTATTTTCACTTATTTTGTATTTTTTTTTTCAGAACTAGCCAATCACAGCCCTCATTCGAAGCAACAGCCAAGACATTTTTTCTACCTTTTTCCGTGTTTTTATCATAAAAACGCTGAAAAAAGGTTGAAAAAATGTCTTGGCCTTTGCTTCGAATTGGCTAGTTCTGAAAAAAATACAAAATAAGTGAAAGTAAAGACAAAATAAAGCCAAAATAAAGCCAAAGCGTTCATGGTTCGAGTGTCCACGCTGTATTATGTTACTTTTATTTTTTAAAAAGGACTAATAATATTTTAAGTGCATTTAATTTTCCCCACCGATAGACCTAAACATCATCTCACAATTTTGACCTTGAACGCTGGATGATGATGGCTCCATTCAATAATTATTATTGTATTCCTTCAAATATTTCTTAAAATATTTATTTTGACAGATATGGTGCTTCCCTCAGTACAATGCTTAGATTTACATTGTTTGTTTGTTTTGATTTTGCAGATTATATTTCTGTCATTTCCACAAGCAAAGGTATTACTTTCAATCATGTTTGTGTTCATTGTTATCATATTCAATGGCTATTTTGACTTGATATGTGTAACTTTTTAACTTGTAACAATAATTATTACATTTACCATAAACAGTACTTTTTTAAAACGTTTTTGTTACTTTTTTAACTTAATTTTTACTTTTATTTAACTTGTTTTCTACTTTTTCAGAACTAGCCAATCACAGCCGCGATTCGAAGAAACGACCAATACATTTTTTCTACCTTCTCCCCCGCATTTTATCAAAGTGCCATTGCGGTGGTCTTACTTCAAATGATAAAAACGCAGAAAAAAGGTAGAAAAAATGTCTCGGCCGTTGCTTCGAATCACGGCTGTGAAATAAGTAAAAATAAAACCATAGCGTTCATGGTTTGAGTATCCGCTCTGTAATATTTGTTAGCTTTCTGTATTCAAGGTATTTGAGGGTTTTTTAATTCATGCATTTTCACTTGAACAGATCCAACAAGAAACTTTGATAAGCTTGTCCTTTCTCTTCAATGTGGCATGCCTAATGAAGTGGATTTTGCCATTAACATTTGTATGCTGTTGTCGAATGTCAGCAACTCAGTTTTTAATCTAAGCAAGGTAGGGTTTATACCAGGAAGGTTTAAGAAATAAAATCATAATTTTATTAATAGTTGGTCATATAATGTGAAGGTGTAAGTTGACTTTTTATCGACACAAAAGTTAGATATTTTTAACTTCAAATGTTTCTTCTCTGTCTACCCTCTAAATTTTAATTGCTCACACTGATTACTATACATCTCTTTACTACTCAAAGACAATTAACCAATGTACTGATATTGAAAGGATATTGATAACTGTTGGGAATTGACTAATTGACTAATAAATAATTAACTAATAAATAACAAAATTGGTGAAAACTTTGTTTTAAGCCTATGACAGTTATTGACTTATTAATATTGATTGCAACACATTTAGAGCACTGATGATCTGTATCCATAATAATTTATGAGAACCTCACTCACCTGGTTGTGACCTTATTTAATTTGAATACTTGTAAGCAGTATTGATGTATACCATGTTTCTTGACGTTTATTTTATTTTTTAGGCTCCTGCAGTGGTGGATACATTGCTGGCACATGTTGGGGTATTTTCTGAAGGTATGTTCATCTACATGTAACTCATAAAGCGATTAAAGAAACCTCAGAAAGTGATAAGCTGTTAAGTTTTTTTCCCATTGTCTCATTGACAATTAGATTACGAGCACAAGTTTTTGTGAACAAATTAATAGTCAACAAGGTATGGTGGATGACTATTGCTCATAGAAAACAAGGGCAAGTAGTCTTATTGGTTTTAGTAGAACCTACATGTACAATTGTAGGAAGTTTTAAGCCAAAATCATTCAAGCTAAGGGCAGTATGTGCGTAATTTTAGCCTACATGTATCAGTGAATAGTCAGCATTGAGAAAACCAATCAAATTTGTGGATTTTCATTAGAACATGATGAACGTCTACTAAATATGCATTAATTAGCATTATCTGACTGAGTTTTTTTTCTAGTAGCTAGTATTACTGCTCATATTTTTACCAAGTGCAACATATACCATCATTGTTTTTTTTTTCAAATTGGTTTCTTGATTACCAAAATGTTGAGATTTAAAGGCATGTATATCTTTCAGATTCTCATGGATTAGGAGGACTATATCAAGAGTGGTATACTAAACAGGATATGGAGAGAGATTTCATCAAGGTAAACTGGTCACTGTATCAACACCTCCACTAGCCGAGAAGTCTGAGGGCTAGACTTGTAACATAATTTTTTCGGATTTAGACATTACAAAAAAAAAAAAAAAAACAGGAAACTTTGAATTCTTTATTTTACTTTGGTCAGTGATATTATCAGTGTGGTAAATGTGGGCTGCATCCCAATTCTCCAGACTGGAGAGATGGAAATTCAAGTCAAGTGAAATGTGTGATTGTGGGCTAGTAGAGTTACAAAATTATTAGCTCGGTAGTGGCTATTGATTCAGGCTAAGAGCTATTTTAAGTCAATTTTGTGATGTACAACATCATCTTCAAATTGCAGAAAGCCTCAAAATGATAGTCTATTGAAAAACACCAAAGATGTAATAATAAACCAAACAGGAACAAGGATGGTTGAAGATGGGGAAGATTAAGATGGATTGCAAACAACAAAATTTAGGCTTATTTTTTCAAGATGCACAAACCATGTACATGTATGACATAGCTCCTTTAAAAACATCCTTCTAGTATTCAATTGACTTATTTGTAGCTTTCTAGTAAATAAAGGTTCTTCTTCTCTGTAGTTCTGGAAGGAAGGTCTAACAGTGAAAGGAGTCCAAGACATGCTTTGCAGCGGCAATGGTATGTATTATAGTCACTAAAACCTTTTTTACTTTATAAAATCTTATGTTTCCTTCGTATCAGTTTCTGCAGCTGGTTCCAGTATTTGCCTACTCATTGATTCCCTCTAATATGTATCTTGTACATAACCTGTTTACTATAATTATATATTTTTTTACTTCTCTGTAAATTATGAGATGAACACTTCAGGAAGTAATAACCTTGTACAAAGACCAGCTTTTAGAACAGCCAAGAACTTAATTTTTCTCTGTTGTGTACAGAATATTAACTTTTAATCAAATTCAATAGAATGGAATAGGTTGTGAATAGATCCGAGTCTGTGATGATGTTTTTCAGATGATGAAACTACAGATCAGGAGTCTCTTTTTCATCCAACAAAAAGGAAGATTGGAGCGAAAGATGTTGAGTGCCAAAGAATTGCACAGGTATTTATAGTATAACTTCTTTAACAACCAAATCAGTGCTGGTGCATTACTCCAAATTCTGTAGCATGAAGTGACTATGGGTTTAGCTATTGCTACTCCTTTCTATGGCTGGGTGGGATGCTAGTCACAGGTTACCCCTAGCATTCTAACAGTTTGCTACTACCCATTTATACTACTGGGTGGAGAGGCACTGTGTGAGAGTAAAGTGTCAAACCTGGACCACTCGATCTGGAATGCATATACAGTCAACTCTCTCAAAGCGGACACCACTGTAAGGCAGACACCTCTCTAAGACATGGTTTGCTGGTCCCGACCGAATCAAGTTTCTCTTATTTTTCTGTAACAAAACTGTCTATAAGGCAGACACCTCTTAATGCAGACAGCTAGAGCTGGTCCCGAGGTTGTCCGCCTTAGAGAGAGTTCACTGTAGATCTATAAGTCGGCCAGACTGTTAAGTTTTGATAAATTTATACAAATGACGAGAGCAAAGAATGCTGACATAAAAAAGAGTGTCTGTGGCAAAAGTCTGCCCACAGCTTAGTAGTCTTTTAATTGAATTTAATTATCATTTGCAATAATATTGTACTTGGTAATGTAGACCATCATACATGTAACTTGCCAAGAGTTTTTGACGTATGAGTTCTCCACTCTAGCCCATCTGTTTCTCTTATGTAATAGGTGTAAACAGTGGAGAAAGATTAAACAGTGATGCCATTTTGAGTGCTAGTCTTGTCTATGATAATCACTCCTCTCTACATCACTACATTACTGCAATCGGTCTATAATATTCCATTATGACAATCATCGTTACCTACTTATCCTATGGGCCCTGATGTTAACAGATAAACAAGATTCTCTTTTCTGTTATCCATGTAATATCTACTAACTGGTGTCTACTCTATTTCCAGGTTGGCATGATATTCTACAACTTCTCCTTCGATGGCACTAATGCCAGTGTGCTTGCAAGTCATCCCTTGTGCTTGAAGTAAGTATGAGTATTCCAAATAAGAGAGGGGTCTCTGGTCAAAAACCTAAAACTCTTGTTCAAATCCTCAGGGAATAATAATATATTGGGAACCTTGGTCCTTAGCACACACACTGTAGGGGTGTTTTGTTCCTCAGTTTGCTTGTCTCGTGGCTGACTTTGCCTACATATACATACATGTGCATTATAGTTCAGAGTGAAATTTTAAAATTATTGCTTTCTTTATCTCCAGATTCCTTGTGCTGTGCATTTGCAGCGACCGTGGATTTCTTCAAAGAATGGCATGGGAAACCCTTTCGAATTTAGCAGAAAAGGTAATGTTTGAGAGTTGAAATCCAAATGACAGCCAAACTTCATGCTTCTTTCTTGTTAATGCTGAAGAATTCTCAAGCCTACTCATAATAAAATTATTCTCTCTCCATACAAACAGATGTTAATGGACCCCATTGAGTCCACAAGTACCCAGATGTTTTTCCAGATGCTGCATTGCTTCATGAATCACAAAGATCGCTATCATGTTGTTAATGGTACGTTTTTGGCATGTGATATATTTTAAGACATTTCACAGTTGACAGAATTACGGTAATACTGTAAAGCCCAGGTGAAATGAGAACAAGAGTTGCCGAGAGTTGGAAGATGAGAGTTGCACGAGAGTTTTTGATGTACTTCTCCACTCTAGCCCATCTGTTTCCTCTCATGTAATAGGTGTAAACAGTGGAGAAAGATAAAACAGTGATGCCATTTTGAGTGCTAGTCTTTTTAATGATAATCACTCCTCTCAACATCACTACATTACACTACTATATAATGGCGTAGTCCAATTTGGTCTGTAATCATATGCCGAGTGATTAACAAAATCGGACAACTGTGAAGCGGTGGTCCGATTTGTTTAATCACAAGTATGATTACAGACAACATTGGATAACACAAAGTTCTGTTACCATTATTATTAATCCTATCTATAACAAAATTTGAGTAAGAAATTTAGACAAAACAAAGCCTGTTAGAGCTGTTTTCAATTGAGTGTCGTAATACCAAACCAAAACCAAAACCAATCACAACAAACAAATCAACGCAATGAACCAATGAAAACTAATGAAGCAAATACACGTAACTGGCGCCAATGTATGTGACCGAGTTGCGATTGGATTTGGTTTGCATCTGATTGGCTGAGTAGGTGGCGCGAGTTTTTAAACCAAGCATAGAGCGTAGTAAAGCAAACACAAAGCAATTCCATGATTACTTTCAACGCTCAATTGAAAACTGCTCTATCATTAAGAGTAGTAATGACAAACTTTATGTACAGTTTACGAGCTTTTTTTTCTGGTGCTTATCCCCTTTCATTCAAGCTCTAATGTTCTCTGTTTTCTGTGCTGTTGTTAGCCATGGATGTCTTGGGCAAGTTGTGCACTCTGGAAGGCAATGATGAAGTCATAGAAGCCGGCCTGGAACCTGAAGCATATGAGTCACTCATTAGAGTTTTGATTGCCAGTGATGTTCAGGTAATAACTGAAGGACCTACTAGTATTTGGTTCATGTATTGTTTTAATGAACAAGTCAACAACAGCTTTATTTGTACTCGATCAGAGAAAAATTACAGTAATTTATTATATTAATTTAGAAAGAGTACTAGCTGCTTGAATTTGGAAAAACAACTGTCAAAATAATGGTTGCCATGGAAACATCAAGTTCTGTGAACAATGCAAATAATTATTGTTCCCAGATACATTTCTGGTAAAGTCGTAAAGTTTAGCGGCTTTTATGGGTGGATTCCAGATTTGCCATCCCCCAGTCTGTATGTAGGGTTGATACAATTTTATTTATTCCACTCAATAATTGCAATAAAAGTGGTTGCAATAAAAGGGAAAAATAAAAAATATTTGTCAAGTTGACAGAGAGCATAAAATAAGAGAAAATTAAATTATTAAGAGTTAGTGTGCAGTAGCCAAAAGCTTTCGAGTTGACTGCTCTCTACCAGTGGATTAATCTTGAATATTTGAGCACATTATATATGTAAATGCAAGGGAAAAAGTTTAAAAAGTGAAATTAATAATTAGGGGGGAAAAATCCCTGTCAACAATATAATTTTGCTGTACATCCTTGCTAGGTGTATTTTGTTTAACAAGCAACAGTTGTTCAGATTGCGTACTGGATAGTGATATCCGGTGGATAGCGTTATCCAGACTGGTGTACAAGTGTTGATATCAATACACATGTAATGCTAGAGATCTTGTGCTCTGTTTTAGTTGGTGCTGTCTTCACTGGAATCACTGTACAATCTATCAGGAGTTGGGCAAGTGACCTCGGATCACATTGCAGAGGTTCACCACAGTATTGGTATGTAAACCTCATGGTGATAAAACAGTGATTGTGAACATGGTTTTCACCCCAGGGAGGTACTCCCTATAATTTTATAGGCTACTGTCAAAGTATATAGGTATGTGCCATCCCGAAGGGTATGGTTTTTGTGCTGTTTTAGTCTGAAAAGGGGTATAGATTTTGAACATTTTGGTCTCAAATTAGGTATGGTTTTGCCTGCTTGTCTGAAATAGGGTATAGATTTTTGTCATTTTGGCTTGAAAGGGGCAAATTTTTAAGGGTCAGGTCTGGTCTGATTTAGCAGGTAAGGGTTTAAAGAAGTGGCAGCACACCCCTACCACAAATTGTGAGGAGTCCCCCCCCCCCCAGGGTTTCATCCAATGTTTGATTTGCCATTAGAGTTTGATATGATTGTAGTCTACTGTAGTTCAACAGAAGGTTACATGGCATTATCTTATCAGAAGAGTTGTTCTTATTTGTAGATGTTCTGGTGTGTTTGGTGACTTTGGATGCAGAGGCCTTTGGCCCAGAAGCCTTATCAGAGGTGCAGATCTTGGAGAAGAGGTTGCCAACTACTATTCCAACAACACCAAAACCGCAGCAGCTCCAACACCAGGTTATTACACTGATGTTATGCTGTAAAGGGATTTTTTGTATACTAAAATGAACATGCATTTACAGTGAAGAGTGCCCTACTGTTGCCACTCGACAAAGTTTTTGATTAATTTTTAACATCTTTTTGCAAACTTTCTGATGGCTTTCATTTCAACTGGCCAATCAAAATGCAAGAACTATGAGAGGTGGAGTTGTCAAGCTCCATGTTTGCATTCTGACAAATTGACATATCTGCCTCCCACAGTTCTTGCAATTTGATTTGCTAGTTTAAATGGAAGCCATCAGAAAGTTGTCAAAAAGTGTCAAAAATTAATCAAAAACTTTGTAGAGTGGCAGCGGTAGGTGCTCTTCACTGTAATATTTTATAGAACTTAGACAAACGTTTTTAGGTATGTACCAAGCGTATTAGGTAGAACCATATATACCTTCTCTATTCTCTTTTGACTGGTGTTGCTATTACAGTTGTTCCACAACAACCCAAGGAACCAGTTCTACCACACCAAGCACCGCCTTCCACTCCATCACCTGGTCCAGTGCCAAGTCCTTCCCCCAGTCCAGTTCCCATCAAGACAACAGGAAGTGAAATTGACCCCGAGACATTCACATATAGCTGGTAAGTCTGCTAGCAGAGATACTGAAATTAAAGGTGACCTACATATACAGTGTGAATTCCTCTGGTGTTTGCGTAAAGCTCTGTTACATGCTGCAGCTGTTTTGGGGGGAGAATACAAGAGTGGTCTAATTCTCTATAGCTTAGCTTAAGGACGGCCATCGATATGATGATGGCTAGCTTCAGTTCCAGACGTGAGCTCTTTATGCGAGAACAAACCTATTCTCGATGGACAGCCACATCCGCAGACTGCACATGAGAACAGCTCTCTAGCTGGGGTTCATATTTTTTAATAAATTGAAGCCACCTAACTGCCTAAGTTCTAACTAAACAGGCCTGTAAGCGTGATTCTTTGTTAAAAGTTGATTGCCTTGGGTTTCTAGTAATGGTGTGATTGCTAATAATTAACTTTGTTGTAGGCTCCAAGCAACGTATGAGTCTTCTCCTGGAAATTCTGTATCCCGCATTGACATCTATGCCGACTACCTGTCATCTTGTAGTAGATTGGCAAGAGTAGGAATCCTGAATGCAACGGCATTTAATCGCATCATCAAGTAAGTGCCAATTTGTGTTATGATTGAAATATTTGATCTAATGGAAAGATCATGGAGGTCAGCAAATTCAAAACCAAAGCAAGCCCAAAATTACCTGTCAGTTGAGAACATCTCTGTAAATGCTTACATCAAACTTCCTTTCCTCGCAGATTGGCTTTTCCTGATGGTCAGCTTCGAAGGGTACAATCTGGGGTAAATGTGCAGTATGTCTTAGCTGGGTTAAAAAGAAGGGCCAACCCCCTCCCAGTTAAAAGCCGTACAGATTCACCAGCATCTCATCAGCCTAGTACTGCTAGCTCCCATTCTCCAGTGCAGAGAATGTCCCCAGGCCAACAGAGTATCAGTAGAACTCCTACCCCTACTGTCCAGAATCAAACGCTCCCTGCCTGGAATCCTACCAAACAACAAAGCATTGCAGTTTCACAGCAAACAGCCACTCCATCCCTGCCGAGACCACAGGTGTCTGGTGGTAATCATCAGCAGATGCCCGGAATGGGTCGGCTTCCAAGGAGACCAAGCATTTCTAGTCAAGTAACTCCAGATCAGGTGAGTGACCAAACCATGTAAGCTAACATGAAGTGTTCTTGAAAGGGAAGCATTGTTCAGTGCTTTGGGAGACAAAGTGGAACAGCTGTCCATTACAGTTGTAAGTTGTTTAATGGCAAATGACGGGAATCAATGGGTCATTTTTGCATTTTATCTGTCAACCTTGTTTGCATGCATTTAAAAAAAAACATTAATATCAACTACAAAGTCCTGTACTACGTAGACTTTTGAACCTTTATGTTATTGATTAGTCAATATCTAACACTGGCACTGTATAGTGATTACCAATAGCATACATTGTATACCCAATACAATGTCCCTGAGATAAGAGATCTCTGGATACTCCAGACTGGTTTTGTTTAGTTTTTGACAGCAACTTTATCATGTGTACTGCTTGTCTTTTTGGGAAGTATTGGTAACTAATGTAATAAATTTACAGCTTGTTTGTTTTCTTCATGGTTGACTATTTATCTTGTCTTGCATTTGATCAGGGAGTTAGACAGTTTCCTGTGGCCACCATGCAACAGCAAGACCTCCACACGGCTGCTGATCCCAGACAGATGATGGGTGGGCAAATTCAAAGGAACATCGGTCCACCAGACAAGGGACAAGCTCTTGAGAGAATAGCAGCCATGCGCAGAGCAAGTGTAGAGGGAGTCAGTACATTGCAAGGCCAGAATGTACAAGCCTTCCAACATCACCAAGGGCAGGTAATGCAAAGAATGCCTTTATCTCCTCAGAGCCCTGGCACACCAAGAGATGAGCATCAACATCAAACAGGCCACCGCATGCCACCAACTGTGCCGGTATCTCCAGGTCTGAGGGGAACCACTGGTACTTTTTCTCCTCAGCTGATGACAAAGTCTCCTCAACCTGCCCCTGTTGGTTTGCCAGGAAATGTTCATTCTCCACAGAGCCCAATGACAAGATTTCCACTTCCACCTCCAAGGCCTGTACAGCCAGCCATGCCCCGACCAGCTCAGACACTACCTCCAACAGGCTTAATGCAAAGACCTCTTTCACCTGCAGAACCATCTTCATATCGACCAACAGCTGCTTACCGACAACCTGCTCCTCCTTTTCCTCAGCAGCAGAACGTGCGACCTTTACCACCTGCATACAGTGCGCGGCCTGCATATCTTGGATCTTATCCACCCCTGGCTCCTAAGCCTGCACCGGGAATGAACGTGCAGTTTTCGCAGGAAAGCCAAGCAAGGAAGCAAGTTCCTTCTAGCACTGCTGTTGCTGTCAGCTATCCTGGTAGCCCACAGGTACCACGATCTCCACTCCAGCGGGGGGAAGCCACCACCAGGCAGACCTTCCAGCCACATGTACCTCTTCCCAACATGCCACCTTCACCCCTTCTGTCCCCTTCCACAGGGAGTGGACAGCCATTTGCCAGTTCTCAACCGGATTTACCTGGTGGACTTGGAGGAAGAAATATCAGGCCAGCACTAGTGCAGGATACCAGACAAGCAAGCAGAGAGTCTTTTCCTGGGTAATATTTTATTTTAGTTGTTTGGGTGTGTGCGAGGAATTTTCTCTCAGGAATTCACCTGATAAACAAGCAAATATTTCAACTTGAAAGAGCTTTCTTAAATGTACAGTGCATCCCGGTTTACTCAGTTTCAAACATTTGGTTTGTTATATGTGATATTTGCTATTTGCATAGCTCGGATAGTACCTAAAAATAAACTACCTTATTACAGGAAGTGTTTGTGATGCGATTTTGGAAGGGCGTTATTTCGCGACACTAAATTTTCGTAGTCTTTCCCTTAGTTCATCTAGCAAGAAGTGAAATAAAGGGAGAAGGAAAAACTGGGGAGAAACGCGCGGGAAAGAGGGACTACAGACAAAGCGAGGGAGAGTGAATTACGCATCTCCCCCAGATTTCGCTTGTAGTGTAAAATTTTTGTGATTTTGTGTTACAGTCAAACCTCTCCCATAGGCGCGCACCTCTCATAGGTGGACACTTAGTCATGTTCCCAGCTACACACAAACACTACATATTTAACCTCCTATAAGCGGACACCTCTCTTAAGAGGACACTTTTTCTGGTCCCGAGGGTGTCCGCTTACGGGAGGTCGACTGTATATCGCAAAACCAAATCACTAAATGTGATGAAAAACATTTGGTGTTGCAAACATTTCCTGGAATAAGGTAGACTGAGTAATGCTTTTTCAATTTGTTGTTTTGTAACAGGAGCAGACAGGAAGGTGTTGTCCTTATAGCACAGGAAGAGAGAGCAGCAGATGTTGTTACAACAGGCCTTTTAGAGGGTGCAGAGGAACAGAAAATTCTAGTCATAGAAAACAAAAATAGGACAGAAATCACTACTAAAGCAGATGCAACAAACAGCTCAACATCAACTCAGCAAGCTCGACTAGCGCATGATGTTGCAACAAACCGAACGAGTGTTTCAGAAAACAAATCTTCGGCTGGTAACAACACATTAGTTGGCAGTAGAGGTGAAATTTGCAGGTCAAACATTGACGAACATTTTGAGCAACCACTGGGAAGACTTCTGTCGAACGAGAGTGAGAAGAACTCACTTAAGACAACGTTATACCCGTCCAGTAATGGTACTTTGAAAAGAGACTTGAATGCACATATGACACATGGAAGTAAAGGTTCTGCTTCGAGTGAGGAGAACCTTAATGGTCAACAGGACAGTGTTAGTGAAGAGGGTGGACCAGCTAAGAGACCAAGGCTGTCCTCGCTGGAAAATGAACTGGATCATTCATCATCAATACCTTCTAGAACTGGAAGTCCAACCCCTCTTGTTAACGGTGACATCAAGGGAGATCCAAGAAATAAACTCATGGACAAACTCTTGGATAAAGATCTACATTTGCCTCTTAATGGCGTTTGCGGGATTGATACGTCCGAGCTAGACCTTCTTGCTTCTGATGGAGAGAGGCTCAGCAGTAGCAAGGCATCATCGCCAGATCTGTTTGGAAGTGAAACAAACTCGGATTTTGGTAAATATCTGGAGGAAAGCGATACAGATACAGGCCTGTTTAGTGACGTTTTGCAAGGAGATCTGAGGATTGATCCCATGGAAAATGGCACTGAAGGAACTCATCCCATGCCTTCAAAGATGCCCACTTTTCCTGGGGGATCTTACATTGAAGGAGGGAATATTTCAAACGAAAAAGGAATTCCTTCTGGAGTTGCTGAGCAACAAGGTAAAATTCCAATTCCTCCTGCAGTTAGACCAGACCCCTTACCTGGCCAGTACAATGTTACGGCCAGTAGACATCCAGTGGCAGGAAATACAACATGGAATTCTACAAACAATGTAACTCAAATGCCAAAACCTGGCTTTGGTCAACGTTTTGGCCCTGAGGTTCAACAAAAGATGGCTTTTTATCCACAACAAGGGAATCTACCACCAAATGTAGGTAATAGATCATCACAGATGCACAATGTTAATACGAATCCTCCTCACGCTTCACAAGTCGCAATACAAAAACCGACATTTCTACATCAAAATATTCAGCCCAGTCCACAGCAGCAGCAGCAGCAAATGATTACATCTCATGACTCTTCATCTGCATTGCATCCATCTGGAGTACCTAAAAATATATTGCCCAGACCTCAGGGTGCAGATATTATAAATAGTATGGTTGCAGGCACTGTAGGTATTCAACATTCTTCACCGGCATCGACTCCTTTTCATGTAGGGCAACAAATGCCCTCAGTTCAAACATCCATACCAAGAGTGAATACTGGAATGCAACCTGGTTGGACTCCGAGTGGTGTTCAGCAACAACAGGTGCCTGTAGAACAACATGCTGGCCCTAGAACTCTGCCTGGGCCACAAAAGGTTGCGGCTCCTCCCGGGTTTCAAGTAGGTTTGCGGCACAACTCAACACCAGGATCTCAAGCATCTATCGGGCCTCCAGGGCCTCAAAACATGAGTTTGTCGTCTGGTTGGCAGCCTCAGTTGCAACAGCAACAGAAGGCAGTGAATGTTTATCCAGACATAAGGACTCAAGGTGTGGCCACTCCAGGTTCAAGCATGTACGACGCTGCTTCTGCACCTCAGAATAGGCAACCACCTCCGCAGTATCAGCTTCCAGCTGGGAAGAACGTGGTGGTACAAAAACCATTAGTGCCCATGCCAGTTACTACAACTGGCTCACAGGAGTTTGCAGCCACTCTACCTGCACATGGCAGTCAAACAGAGTCAGCAGTACCTCTGATGACGTCATTTAAACCTTACAGATGTCGATGGACTACTTGCTACAGGTAATGTATTCATGGAACATATTGTACTTTATTGACTTACTGCTGTTGTCTGAGGTAATGGTGGGCATGATGGCCTATTATATAGTGTAAAGCCCTGGCCAAACGGAGGTGCAAGTTATCGCAAGTCGGTTTAGCCAGGACTTGCGCGCATTTGCGTTTATTTGCGATGACTTGAGTTTACTAAGATCAAGATCAAATTGCCACTCAAGTTGACGCAAGTTTTTCACCGTTTGGCCACCCAACGGAAGTCTTGTTGTTTATTTCGACTACTGAATGGCAGGGAACCATCCAGTAGCATTTACATGGCTTTTTGCGTTACGTGTGAGTCCGTTTGTAAATTGACCATCCAGGGCTTAAAGGTTAGAACATTTGACTTGAAATCCTGAAGTCGAGAGTTAATGTCGGTTGTGTTCTTGGGCAAGACACTTTACTGGAACAGTGCTTCCTCCTCTCTGGTATATAAATGCGTTCTGGTCTAACCCGCGATGGACCCACCAGCATCCCCATCCAGGGAGGAGTAGAGCGACACTATACTATTTGCTACAGAAACCCGAGTTCAGAGCTGGCAGTGTGAGACACTTGGCTTTTTTTATTTTTTATTTAAACAATATTTAATCTCAACATTTGCTCTAAGAGCATCAGGTGCTCATCTAGTGAGCTTACGTTGTTTAACATTACAATATCACACGATCAGATAAAGACAAATATAACAAATGAAAAATTAAAGAATTAAAAGGACAGGTACAAGCAAAATCACACTTGGCTTGGCTTGAGAGTAAGACATTTGCAAAACGCTCAGTTGTTGTTTCACAAACACTAACTTGTGGTTTTCCCCTCGTGTACAGCTCTTTTGACAGCAGTAAAGGGTTATTCGCGCACGTGGTGAGTGAACATGTTCCTCGTGACAGCCTGGTAATGTCTTGTATGTGGGAAGGCTGCGCACCTGTACGCCGCTCACGATCTTCGCTTCTCTTTCATCTTCAGGTGAGTTTAACTTTGTGTTATTTGTTTTATGTCAGAGTGACAGAGTGAGTGTTGACTTGCAAGTTTTATGTTTTATTTGTTTTTTCCTTCCAACTCATACTTTCACTTTTTAAGTGTTCTAGTGACATACAGTCGAAGCTCTCTGAGCGGACACTCTCGTAAGCGGACAGCTCTACTTACGGCCACCTTGACAAAAGTCCGTTTGAACTCTAGCTCATACAAACTCTGTATTTGCACATTCGATTTCCCGCAAGCGGCCAGCTCCAGTTGCGTACACTTTTTCTGCTTCCCATTTCCTGTTATATAGCATTGCTATTTTCTTTAACTCTATTGCGAGACAATACTCCACATTGTTGAGGCTAACAGGTAACATTGTTTTATCCCAGCAAAAGCACAGTGAGCCATCAACAGTTCCCAGTCCTCTCCCACCACAGCCAGCTCAACACCAGTCTCCTCCTGTCCAACCTCCTCCTCCTCCTCCTCCTCCTCAGCCCCAGCCTCCTCCTCCTTCGACTCAGCCAACATCATTTGTTCCAGCGTATCATTTCTTGGCTCGGATGTTGCAGTCATTACAAGTAAGGGACAGATTGAGACTGTTGTTTGATTCTGTTAAATGTTCATTAAATTTGAATTGCGATTTCATTATCCACTCAGCAGAGTACAAATATCCCACAAAATTTGTACTGTAGGAAACTGGTTAAACAGGTTAATTGCAGTCCGCATTGTTCTTCTTTCCGAGAGCAACACAATGTGTTTAAAGACAGGTCGAAGTCTACCGTGGGTGCCAGAGGGATTTTTTTCATTTTTCCTTTGCGCGAACTGTAAGCGGCGAAGCCGCGACAACGAGCTGGTTTTCGCCCTTTCGTCGCTCCTCTTGCGACGAAAAACCTCTGGCCTACTGACTAGGGTAGTCGAAGTCTGGATTTCGGGAAAGAAAAACATTTTCGTGTGTAGTATCGCTGTACATTTTCACTTGTCATTTGTATTTTGGCGCCATAAGTCATAAGTGCTCGCCAAAACTGATACGGCAAGATTCGTAAAATATACAGCAAAACTCGCATGAATGTCTCATTGCTTCTCGGAATGGGCCACTTCACTGCCTGTACGAAATACGAATAACGGGCCACATAGCGCACTGAAGTTAACAATTTGTACATTTAGGTGGCAATGAAAATAGAGCTAAGAGTTCCTACAAGGAAGTGATGCACCATATGCTCTGTATCTTTGTCAAAAGCGTTACCTTCATATTCTTAGTTCTTTAGTGTTTTCCTGTTGTAACACCTTGTGATGTTTATTTGTTTACCAGGGCGAAGAGGAGTCACCGCTGACAAAGTCAGTGCGATTAACCGCGGCGCTTGTTCTGAGGAACGTGGCTCAATACTCAGCTTTAGCCAGAAGGTGAGTCACGATCGCCAACTAGCTGCGTGCACAATATGAGACGTCTGCACGCAGGCTATGGTTTCTGTAGCTCGGTGTGTTTTACGGGGTGAGACAACCTCGTCCCCAGAGTCTTCTCGGCGTTCAAAATGGCGGCGCAAAGAAGACCCTGGTGAACAGCAGGTTACGTGACCACAAATTAGCAAGTCGCGAGCCCGCCGCCATTTTGAAACATTCAAAATCTCCAGTATTTTAGGAGACACGTGACCTGCTGTTCGCCAGGGTCTTCTTCGCGCACAACGGGCGTCTTGAAAGCGGAGATGGCCCTGGGGACGAGGTTGCGGGGTGGAATTGTTAGCCCCACGACCGGCCATGGTGGAGAACAGTGGATATTTTATTCCATTTTCTAACTAATTCGTTCTTTATTTGACTTTCAGCATGTTGAGACGCCATGAGAGCCATCTGTCACTTGTTGCCATGTCCAACTCAGAAGCTGCCAATGCTATAGCAGCTTGTCTGTCGGAGCTGTCTCCACACAGGAAGGCTTCATCTCACGACTCAGACTCATTCATCTGGGCAATAAACAGATAATATCGTGTTCAAAAGAAATCGAGAAACTTTCTAAACCAAAAAGAAAGAGACATGTGTAGTCCGGCTTTATTGAAAGTTGTTTCCTGAAAGTATAAAGAATTGACCAATTCTTGCAGGTCACGCAAGAAACATTGCGTTACAAGCAACAGAAAGAGTGTGACGTGGTCAAAGACGTGGAATATTCTTCCCAAGTTATTGTATAATACGAACAATTAATTGGAGCAGAATATTAACCGTTTATTTAGAGTAGCTGGCTATACATGATTGAGTAATATAATTATTTGTACAGTTGCTTTGTGATATAAAATTCCCCCATTATTTGAGCTTTTTCTGTCTCGATTTGGCTGAACGAAATTAGCTGTTCGCCGTATTGTAAACAATAATTATTATTGACCAGGGTGGGTCATAGAAATGTTGTGTTTATTACCTTTCCGGCGTCGTGTTGGTTTATTGTGATACGAAATCCCGAATTACAAAAATGTATTTTCATCCACTTCAAAGAATAATCACTTTTTAAGATGTAACGTTAATTACGCATCTTTTTCTACGGTACACTGTATCTTGTTAGAGACTTGGAGAAGAAAGCCATTTGCTCGTATTCTCACCGCTATTATTCATTCATGTTTGTATATAATCATTTTGCCTTATTTATACGTGATAATATATTGTACATAGAGTACAAGCATGCTTCTTTCGGACTGAAAACATGCCACTAGTCGTTGGATTTCCTATAGCGTAAAATATTTAAAGTACCGAAGTCCCACTTGGTGTCAATTTTTTTACATCGTTCATGGCTTTGCAATGGAAAAACTATCGCTACTTCTTTACTCAATAAATTGTTTTGTACCGTCGCGTTTTGTGGTCTTGCTTTTAAGTATCGGTGCTGCTAGGTTGGTGTAGCCTCTACCAGGCTCTCAGTTCGTGGGGAAAACGCAAAACAAAAAAAGAGAGCGAAGGGAAAAATCTGAAAGCCTGGAACAGGCTTGGGATGGTGATGTGTTGAACTGTATAGTTAAAACGCAGTCCCGATGTTCGTTCATCGGTTGTCTATGAAGACCAAGACTTCGTGTTAGAGCTTTTTTCATTTGAGTGTCGAAAGTAATCGCTGAATTGCTTGGTTTTGCTTTACTATGCTCTGTGATTGGCTAAAAAATCGCACCACCATCTCAACCAATCAGATGCAAAACCAATCACGAGTTGTTCACACGCGTTTCCCGCGCTTAGCGCCGTCACGCACGTGTATTTGCTTTGAGTTCTCATTGGTCATTGTGTTGTTCACGTTTGTTGTGATTGGCCATTGTATTATAATTGCTTTGGTTTTAGTTTTACGACACTCAATTGAAAACCGCTTTATGCAGTTGATTAGTTCCTATGTGTCCAGAGATAACTGTAGAGGCCAATCCGGGTACGAAAGTGACGGCGACATGTAGGGCACATGTGGTCTGTTGTTGTTAACTAAAGGGCTAATCAGAATGGCTTTTTTAACGACCGTCCAAGATGCAAGTGATTGGCAGGTCTTCGCAGTTTTGAAGAAATATTGCACTTCAACGGGATGTTTTAAAATCCATGACCCTTGCGATACCTGTACAAATATAAATGCCAACAACTGGTCTGTTGACTTACTTGTAGCCCAATTCCCGGGTTTGTGGTTCAAAACCCAACGAGGAAAAAGAGGATTAACACAAATTAGTGCTTAAAGCTCAAGATGTAGAACTTTTGCACCTGCAGTGGCGGATCTAGGGTACCCCGGACCTCCACCTTATAAACAGGTCTGGAAGAATAATAGTAAAACGTCATCAGTGTGGAAGTTCTGCGCTCGCACACGCCGCCTTCGCGAAACGCTATAGGAGAGGCGTAGTGGTAGTATTTGACTCATTTATAACTCCAATTGCATTATTTGATACTTTATCTAGTTGAGAACAACAACTACGCCGGCAAATTGGAGTGAAATATTTGGTCGCAGTGGATGGTAATCCGTTTTCGGATCCGTTTGCGGAAGTCACAAGGGAAACAAGGGAGCAAACTATCACCGAAAATTTTGGAGAACCTTTAAAGCTGAGGAGTTAATTCTTGTGCTACTTCCGTGCGAATAAATACGAAATAATTGAAACAAGACCGCGGGTAGTAAGCATTAAATAGAACAAATAAAATAAAGCCACATGCGGGAAGGGGGACTGAAGCCAGCCATCAGTCCAGCAGTTTCCAGTTCCCTGGCGGGTTAACCCAGGTAAACTCTCTTTCATTTTTAGACTTTCTTGGTTATTTGAGTAAAAAGGAAACATATTTGATGAAACGTTTCAGTAATACCATGCCTGATTTTTATGCAAATCGAAACGAGTCGAAACGTAGCTAAACGTTTTATGTTTTTTATTCCCGGTTACCCCTCCACCCCCTCCCGGACAGTGGGGATATTTGTTGGGGTACAAAGCCTGCGATTGGCCAGTGGTAACACATACCAAAACAAAATGGCGGCTGGTTTTAGCGGAGCTCTTCAATTGACAGATTTAGACGATTTCATCACTCCTTCACAAGTTAGTACCATGTTGTTGTATGTTATAAAAGATCGTTATTCAAACTAACTGAACATTCATGTAATGGCAGGAATGCATCAAGCCGGTGAAAGTGGAGAAAAAGCCAGGCCAGGTTAGTGGCTATGCTATTTCACAAATTATAACAGACCAATATTATTGAACTTGTTCAATATTATTAATGTTGTGATTGGTCAGTTTTCTTCCAAGTGGCAGTAACATTAGATCACTTGGTATCTACTTTGCTTTATGATTTTCATTGATTTGTTGGTTTCATAGATTGTCATGTTGTGGGAATGAATGAATGAAGATGTGAATTTTAAAATATTATTTCTTGTTTTAATCCTGAACAGCTGGCAAAAATAAAGATTGAAGATGATGGAAGTTATGTTCAGCTATCTGAGGTAAACATCAATTCCACAATATAATAACCTCTTGACCTCTGGATCTCATTATTGATCTGGTGTGGGGGGGGGGGGGGGGGGGGGAGTCTCCCAAAAAAATTTGGTGGGGGTGTGCCACTGGGCTATAAAAACCCTTACCCTGTACCCAACCACAAACGCTAATTTTGCAACCCTTGAAGGGACACTGTCCCGGCATATTTGCTCAAAACTGTTATAAATGCATGAAATGGTCCCTAAATCTATGAAATGAGAACTTAATAAACTCAAACTAAATGATAAAAAGCAATTTCTTCAAGAAATTCCATACTGCAACTAAATTATTGCAAAATTTCAAAGATTTCCGAGCCAAATTTGAAACTTTGAAAACTGACATCCTGACGTTTTTCAAAAATCCATATTGCAATCCATTTCCATCCTCGCTGTCGTTCGTCATCCTCACTTCCTAATGGGTTCCTGTCATTTGTCGAGTGCTATTCTACAGAATCAAACCATTATTGATCAACTTCCTATGATCTAGATATGTTTCTGAGCTTCCCAAAATCATGCTAAAATCAGGACAGTGCCCCTTTAAATGTTAAAAAGATACCCTGTTCCAGACAATTTTTAACGTTTTTTTTTGTCTAACCCAAAAGGCTAAACTAGTAAGCAGCACTGCAAACTTGTAGTTGTAAAGCGTCTTTAACTCCTATGCGTTTCATTTTGTCTGACTTGTCTACCCTATTCCAGAGTATCGATAAAAATTATTACCGATTTTCGTGTCAACTTCTGGGAAACTGATACCCTATTCCAGACAAAAATGCCTTTTGTTATACCCTGTTCCAGACCAAAATGCTTAAAAACCATACCCTGTCAAGCGGCACATACTTATATAGTGTATATAAGGGAGTACCCTTCCCCCCAATAATAATTAGGGCATCATGCCTGAATATTATTAAAAATCAGTAAAAATGTGGCTGTTGTTATATGGTTAGGAGAAAGCTTTTTACTAATCAAACAACTTTTTTATGTGTCAGGTGTTGTCGATTTTTGAAAGTGTCTTTCTATCAATAATAATAAAAAAATTGTTATGATATTTTTTCTTCAAGGGTGGAGAGAGGACCAAACTCCAAAGAGCTCAGATAACACTTAATGATTGCCTCGCTTGTAGGTATGTAATATCATTAAAGGGAAGAACCTTAATTTATACAAGGCTGTTATAATAATTATAATAATTATTTATTACAAAAATTATTATTATTGTGATAAACCTCTACCCATCCTATCTTGTGTTCCACACCTTCAATGGCCCTGTTTGGTGATATGTAATAGGTATTGAAGGTTCCTTAAAATCTTTATTAAGCAGCCACTTGCCATTTCCCTGAAGGTGGCCTCTTTTAAGGCTCAACTGTATATATGATGTCAACTTTATTTCTAGTGGTTGTATAACATCTGCGGAGAGTGTTCTGATAACTCAGCAGAGTCAGGAAGAGTTGTACAAGATTATAGAAAACAACCTCAAACTTGCCAAGGTATGTACAATGGTAGTACATTTTCCACTGCACAGTTATTTAGGAATCTAGCTGCGGTAAATGCACTTTGCTTGAAACAACTACAGTCGAACCTCCACTAACGGCCACCTCTCTACAACGGCCACCTCTCTACAACAGCCAGTTATTTCGGCCCCAAGGTGGCCGTTGTAGAGATGTTCAACTGTACATCATTTAATATCATCATCATCATCATCATCATTGCTTCTCGCGCCAGTAGGCACATAAGGCCGCACATCATTTACTACAATGCAACAATGATCTCGGTAACAAATGTTCAATTTATTGAAATTGACAGATAATAAAACTATGTGACCAGAAACGTTTATTGTCGCCAGGCGTCGGCGTCGTCTTTGTCATTCTGTTGGCTACAAATTAAAAGTTGCCGTAGATAAATTAAAATAACTCAAACCACTACTGGTTAGCAAGAACTTTGATTCTTAGTAACACAGGCTGTGATTACTGGCCATTTTAGCTATCTGGTTAGGCTACAAATATGGCTGTTTCATGTCCTCTAGAAGCTAGATTCTGAACATATGCTAGATAGCAAAATTTGCTATCTAGCATATAAAACATAAACAAACAAAGCGAGACCCACATTTGGACTTCTGGTCATCACTGAGGAACAAGATACAGGGAGCTCTTGTGTTGGTCAATTTTTTTATTATTTGCTACTGTACTCATTATGTTCCAGGAAGGAATATCAGAAGGGCAGAAAGTGATTATAGTGTCAGTGTCTCCACAGTCACGAGCTTCAGTCGCAGCAAAGTTCAGATTAAATGTCACAGAGGTGAGTTGGTGATTGTGACTGAAACTATAAGATACTTTACAGTGCATGGCCAGTTAAAGTTTCGCCACATGGGAGTGGGTTAAATCCAAATCTTGTTTTTCCTTTTAAGTAACACATAAATTCAAACATGAGAGGCAGTATTTCATCTGTTTTCCAAACAACGAGAAGAGAGTTGAAAATAGTAGTCAAGTATTTTTGACAAAATTCGGATGAAGCATCATGATCTGTCTTATTTTCTCAACAGAGAAATAAAATCGTAAATGAATTATTAATTAGTTTGAACATTTCCGATACCAAACCAGTATTTTTTGTTTTGTTTTCAGACAGCAAAGAAACTGACAACATTTTTTAAGGATTTAGGTAAGATGTGAAAAATGACACAGAGCTTCATGTACAGTGTGGTGTACCTGAAAGGGAAAAATAGTGAACATTGCAAATTTAAAATATTATTATTAAAAATAAATATGAAATGAATCAATCAATCAATCAATTATAGCTAGTCTATATACAGCTACCGCTTCCCAAAAGAAAAATTGATTTTTCTTTCAGGGAGCAGGCGGCTAAGCTGTACACAGGCTACTTACTGTAATATTAAAAGAATCTGCTGCAGCAACTTAACTGAGTGATAGATAGACCTTATTCATAAATGGCGGCCGATTGATTATTCTTTTATATTCATGCTAATCAGCCTACCTAACCTCGTTAGCATGTGCAAAATTCAAAAGAATTTTTACTCTAAAATGAGGCTAGGTAGGCTGATTAGCATGAATATAAAAGAATAATTAATTGGCCGCCATTTATGAATACGGTCTATGCTCAGATTATTATTTTGGACTGAAAATTTCAGGTGTTCATCATGTTTTCGACACCACCTTTTCCAGAGATTTTAGCCTTGCAGAGAGGTACAGTAATAATTTATTATATTTAAAATATTAATTATATTATTATTGCTCAGTTCATTACCAGTGAGGCATATAGTTTATTATTGACCTAAAAGTTGTACCCATAATCAAAGTTTAACCCTATTCAAACAGGGGGGACTTTTTTTAATATTTCCAGTGGTCCTTTGGTCATTGAAAATAGACTGTCACTTCTCTGTATGAACCTAGTCTGCGAGCAGGCTCACAGCTGGGGAACGCGCAAGCGGCAAATTAGCTGCAAAAATGAGCTGGCTGACCGGGGAGGAGACTGGGTGGGAGTCCCTGCTCCCTCCCAGTCTCCTCCCCAGCTCATTTTCATGGCTATCGCCGCTCGCGTGTTCCCCAATAATTATTGTGAGCTGGCCTTCATGCTTGCAGGCTAGTATGAACCATGTTCACCAATCTCCTTCGTGCCTAGTGGTACATAATTAGGCCTTGACTGATGAACCATGTTACTGTATTTGTAATCAACTTGATTTTTTTTGGTAGTCAGAGAGAGTTTGTTCAGAGATTGAAGAGTCAACAATTAGGGGAAAAGAAAGGTATCCCCATGTTGGCATCCGCTTGTCCTGGTGAGAATATATTACTATTATAAAACTTTTACATTATAACCATACAATGTACATACAAATTCTCCACAATAGTCTCTATAGATTCCTTATAGCTTTAGTTGGGATGTAAGATGGGAGAACAGCAGCATGATGGGTACTAGTCAAAGGAGTGAAGCCTGTACACTAATAAGGTTGTTAGTTACACCCAAAGAAAGTGTGAGGGTTGGGTACTGGAATGTGAGCACCTGAAGGCAAGCATAGAAAGGGTTGGCCAAGAGACACGTGGTGGAGAACCATTGAAAAGAAAGGATGCAGCTAGGACTTAGAACTTGGAAGGCAGTGGAGACTGCAGCCAGAGACAGATCAACTTGGAGGAGGAAGATCGACAGCCTTATTCTCCACGAGGAAAGAGAGGAAAGAGGATGAAGATGAATACAATAATTATTTATTACTCTCAGTGATCAGCTGCATCATCCACACAATCTGTATACTTGACTTTATTGATTTGTTGACAAGAATTTAGATGTCAATCACTCACTGCAGGCTATTCTTGTAAAAATGGCTGTGTGTAATAGGTGTGCAGTAGGGAGGGAGAAAACTGTTGTTGTGAGGTAAAAATGACAAATGAGCCCCTTTGCTGCATTCCCCACAAATTACGTCCCAGTCAAAATTAATGAGCATTTTTAGAATGTTTAGAATATTTTAGAATATTCACAATGTGGCTTGAGTATAAAGGATCTGTTGATAGCTAAAATACGAAATGGTACTTTGTCTTAGTCAGTCACAGGATTTCTTATTTTTGTTGTCTCATCAGGTTGGGTCTGTTATGCTGAGAAGACTCATGGTAGCTACATTTTACCTTATATCAGGTAAAGATACCCTCTCACTGACTTATGCAAGAAATTCATTTTTTCATTGTTTCTCGCAAAGGTTAGGCAAGTGAGGCTTATGAATTTGTCGGCCAAAGAGCTGAGGCGGAATCAATATTTGTGCAGAGTGTACTGTGATATTATTCGAGAACATCTGAGAACAGCACCGGAAATAAACAATTACTGTTTATTTCTTGTGATGGTCTCAGATACACTCTATGTCAGTGCTAAAATGGTGTGGGAGTTTACCTTTCAATCTGGAAAGGCCGAGGTTCGAATCCACCTTGGTGTTCTTTTTTTTTTGTAAATCATACAGACTGTCGGCAGAACTTTAAACCCCTACCCCAAAACTACTGTAACTACCTTTTATTCTGGCTTTCCTTGTTTCTATTGTTAATTTTAATATTAATAAATAAATAAATAAATATTACTTCCCCAAAATTGATGTAAAACTGGCCCGCCTAGATTAGCAATTGCTACCTGCAGGCCAGTCCATTATGATGTAAAATTGATGAAAGGAAATAAAGTGTGAAAGTGTGAAAATGGAGTGTGGACTGCACCCCTACATGTACATTTGTGATGTCTAGCAAGTCACATATTTCTAGTATATGTTGAGTTATTTTTATTGTTTGATTGGGTAAGGGTAAAGGTTCCAACAATAGCTTTGGTTTTGTTAGTCAAGGTGTTGGCCAACATGTTGGTACTCTATCAGTAGTGTGTTGCCTAATGCATCAGTCTGTAGCATGTATGCACCAGCCTGTTGGTCACTGAGTGTGTCAGCTACTCTGTGGTGTTGGCTAAGTGTATTTCATTGGGATACGCCAGTTGTCTGATTCAGTTCTTATTATTTTGTTCTCCATTCAAGCACAACAAAATCTCCTCAACAAATCATGGGTTCTTTAGTGAAGAGCCACTTTGGTGTGTCATTAGGAAAAGGTAAGCCGTGGTCTGTAGTGTACAATATGATTATATGAATGGCATTGTAAATACTAGCTTGCATAGCAGGTACTGGTTATAGCTATAGAGTGCAAGTTGGAGGAGTGCGGACAGGAGGGAGAAAACGCATGAGGTCGGGAAGGTGCTCTTTCCCTTCTTCCTTGCGTCTCTTCCCTCATGCGCACCCCTTACATTATAAAACTTGTTCTCTTTGTCACTCCATCTCCTGTTCCTCTGGCTGTGTAAATACTATTTTCTAATACTTTTTCTTCTGTGAATATTTCCTCCCCCACGATTATGTGACATTATTGTGGTACTCGCCTTTTTTCTCAACAGACCAGATGATATTTACCATGTGACCATCATGCCATGTTACGATAAGAAGCTTGAAGCTTCAAGAGAAGATTTTTATAATGACATATACAGAACAAGAGATGTGGATTGCGTTATTTCTACAAGTAAGTTTGTTCTGTTGCTTCTTACAGTATGTTCCAGGAAAATAATCAGCTATTTTTTAAACAAAATAATTGAGTGTTGTAGGGTAAGGAGAGTCACCATCAGAAGGTGTAGAGGTCAGGAGTTGTTTCTTCAGGGCAGGTCAAAATATGTTATAGGGTAGGTAAAGTCTTCATGAGCCTAGTCAGGGCCCGCAACTGCCGTAGCTTATCCCGGTTTCTTTAGCATGAAGCAACTGGGAGTATTGCTACCAGTCCCCTGCACACAGAATTTTGTCAGGTTACCCAAACAGTTCGCCAGCATCCATTTGAACTCCTGGGTGGAGAAGGTAAAGTGTCTTGGCCGTGGTCATTGTGTTATGTACTTGGCATGAGGCCTCGAACCCGGACCACCCGATCCAGAGTCCAGTGCATTAACCATTAGGCCCGCCACCTCACCTCACCTCCCACCATTTTATAGGGTAAGAGGGGTCAATGTAGAAGGAGAGGTACTGTGGAGTAAAGTTAGGTCTGTGTCTGATAGGAGAGGTGACATCAACATCGGGTACAGTGTAAAAGAGAGTACAGGGGGGGGGGGGGAGGGGTAAGGAGATGTTACAGGGGTTGGGGGCAGGCAATCAAATTAGTCTCCAGGTCCTAGTTGTTCAAAAACCAAATGAAAATTAACTGAGGAGAAAGGAAGGGAGTGTGTGAGTAAGTATGTGTACAAACAGACCAACTCAGTATCATTGTTTATCATGCCCATTGTCACATGATGTGAAACATGACCAAAAACATACAAAGCTAAAAGGGTCTAGAAAAGTGACCATCAGAAGCTACTCTGGGTGAAGCATGATAGTATAACTCTGACCGAAACCGAAAACCACACAAGAAAAGCCTTTGGCACCCAGGGTAGTCGGAAGCCTTTCACTCATTGTCTTATTGATAATCAAACCAATCATAACGGAATAAGGTATGCTAACAATTTTGTTTCAAGATATTTTCATTTCCTTGATAAAATTTGGACAACAACTGGACAATAAAAAAAAGATGAGTTTTATTCAACATTCTCATCTGTTTCAGTCATTCTTTCTTTTCACCAATCATCGTGCTTCTTTCGGCGCTTCTTTTTCGGTTTGGGTTGCCATTTTTTCGGTTGAGCTGCTCGTTCCCGCTCAAGTTCAAGTTGTCGTAGCCGCTCACGTTCACATTCACGCTGTAATCTGAAAAACAGAAAATCACAAAAATTATGACTAGTGCAAATAATTATTATCTCCATCGTATTAAGGGGGGTGGGGGGTGTTATAGTAGGCTAACCGGGGGTGCTATAGTAGGCTGATCTCAGCTGATCGGATTTTGGATTCTAGGCATAACCGTTCCCCACATATTATGTCTCTATAACTATGAAAAACTGTTAGCATTTGTTCAATGTAGAGAGAGCACTACTGTATTCCCTTACTGTGTGCACCAGAGGTTTTTCTCGCTTGATTTCAGACGTTTGTTAGACTTAGACTTTAGGAGCCGATTAGCATCAAAATACAGAACCTAGACAAAATTGATTTGAACACGCTTGATGTTGGCTTGATGCTAGCTATCAGTAAGCTCTTGTCACGGGTTTTACAATAGCTTCTGATTGCATGCCCAAAGTTATTCTTTCAACTTTTTGTAAGTGACATTACCTTATAACTCGAATGATTTCCTTGACAAAGGGTAAGATTATGTAGAAAGTGATGGCGCAATAGTTAATCATCCAGCAAATGATCATGACATCAAACGTGTCCTGCCATGTCCAGATTGTCATCCTGATCTGGAATGGTCTCCAGAAATCTAAAGAAAAAAGACATGTAATTAGAGCACGTTGGTACTCAAAACAGGCCTAGCCGGAAAAGTCTAGAAATTAGATTATCTGAGAAACTGTCTTTTGGCTCGAGATTATTTCAATCAAAGGAAACTTGCACAGAGTTCATTCCAAAACACTTGACTCTTTTGGAATATTCATATCAATGACTGGCTTTACTTTATAAAACACAAGAAAGCTCGTTTTTACTCACAGTTTGCCATATCGCGGATCCTCTCACGAGTTTGTTTGGAATAAAGCCACATTGCTTGTATTCCTGCCTTACACTTATACCATGACTTTGTTGAAGCAACCGACACCGGAGAATACCAAGAACCATCAGATGAACTTATGGTTACATTGTTTGTGCATTGTTCCAATTCCTAAAGGTTAAAAGAAGGAATGGAAGCTATAATCATTTAGAACACATCTTGTGGATAATGCGCGCGTTCTGATTCGCTGAAAGCCGTTAGAAATACAGAAACACTTTAATTTATGGATTATTAAACCTGTTTGTTTGTGTTTACGTAAGTTTAGAAAACTCGCCAACTATGTTGATATTTCCCACGGGTTTCTCGTTATCCCATATGTCCAATAACATGGTGCACATCGTTTATATTCCATTTATTGACTGAAAAAGGAAAATCCAAAGCAGCTTTAACTATATAGAGCAGTTTTCAATTGAGTGTCGAAAGTAACATGCGTTTGCTTTGGTTTTGCTTTTCTACGCTCTCTTATTGGTTCGCAAAACTCACGCCACTTTCTTAACCAATCAGATGTCAAGCTAAAACCAATGTCGTATCTTGGTCTTACGCATTTTCCCGCGCTTAGCGCCGGTTACATGTATGTGCTTCGAGTTCTGATTGGTTCCTTGTTTTGTTTTCGTCTGTTGTGATTGGCCGGAGTGGTTTTGGTTTTACTGTGTACACTTATTTGAAGACCGCGCTATAACAAGCAGATTGTCCGTATCACAGCAGTGTTTTAAAATAAGTCAAGAGAACAGTAAACTCACCAGACCAGGTTTCTTTGAACGCAATGGACACATCTCAAACTTATGGCCGGTCAGTGACTCCTCGATCCAATCATCCTTTGTTTTCCTGACACGAGGAATGTGAAACAACACATTGCCACGTGTAGTGAGGTCAATGAGAAGCGTTTTATCTCCGATTTCCAGAGAAACGTTGTCATGATCCTTCAAACAAACACCTTTGTCAACTTCCTTCATCCAGTGGCCATCATCTGCAGGGTGATTTGGGCAAGTTAACTCCTCGTGTGTAACATTGGGTGTGTTCCCAGGTGACATGTTTCCATGCGATACATTATCGACCTCGTTGCCTGTGTTCTCCAAGGTATTATCGTCGTAGTTTCCAGTGGAAGCTGTAAATGACGAAGTGTCGTTTACCATGAGAGATGATGATCCATTTTCTTTGTCCTTTCGTGTGATGTTATGGGATTTCCTTAGCCTCAAAGCTCCATCGTCTTCCGTGGAAGGATTCTCCTCGATCAATCTGGCGCTTGCGGCAGGCTCTCGTGGCACATTGCAATTTGTAGTTATGTTGTCTTGGTTGTTGGTGACATTTTTGACATTTTCAGGAGAAAACTTTTCATTGGTCAAGAGGTTTGAATACTCTGCTTCATCGTCGCTCTCAGAGGAGGTCATCTTGAATTTCGGAAGCAGCTCTGGGGGAATTTTCTCTGGCAACCAAAAACGATCATCATCTTCATTGAGTGACACTGATGGATCATGATCCATTCGTTGACTGGATTCGTTTGTCTTCAGGGTAGCGGTGATATTTTGCTTGTCGTTGGACATGCTGTTGTCATTTTCTTTCCGCTGTGATGCAGAAGACATGTTCGTGGGGTATTTTTGCTCCGTGATATCCGTGCTGTCCACATTGGACATACTGTGATTCACAGACTGGCAAAGCAAACAAAGAAAATATGTCAAATGTTGCTCACAACTAAGAAATGAATACAATGTCAAATTGTTTGACTACGCGCGGTACAAAACTCTAACAAATATATTAAAGGTTTCTCATTAGTCGAACCAGAGTTATTATCTTACAGATAATTTGCACGTTTGACGGTATACAGAACATTTGACGTAAGCTCTGTAGATGAGCATCTGCTCTTAGAGCAAATGTTGAGAAAAAATATTGTTTAAATAAAAATAAAAACATCTAAAAAAATTTAAAAAAACATTTGACGTATACATTTGGAAAAATATCGCAGTTTTATATTTGGAAATTTGCGGTAACAGACTTCAGAATTCACCTTTTCGGGATGTTTTATTTTAGGGTTGTCGGAAACCTTCAGAAGATTGCGGATATCCTCAAAGAAAGTCTCTTAGTGCTTATGACTTTACTGATGTATGCATTCTTTCTCAACCAGTCAGTAGTCGTAAGTCCATATATGGTAAATCCTCTTATAAAATAAGGAAACAAGAAAACCGCCAACTTACACCGTCTCTTGGACAAGTAGAATCCACTGTGGACATTGTGGCTGATCTCCAATTGAACATGTTTGAATTGATGTCCTTTGGCAACTCGATCCATCCAAACAGAGAAATGATCACGTCATACAAAGCATTCGAAGGTTTATCCATCCAGCTAGGGTTGTTGTCATACAAAGCATTCCATGATTTAGCCATCCAGCAGTTGTTGTTTGTTGGAAGTATCTCTCTTGGAATGATTTGCTTTGTTGATCGATTGTTGAAAGGAAAAGAACATTTGCCATCCGAACTGCCTTGTGAGTGATTTGCACCAACATTATCCAAATCATCTTTATCCTTTGGCGGTTGTTTAGTCTGCAAAAAAAGAATAGAATTTTAAAAATGTGTCTTTTGAAGACTTTTACTTCAGTCTTAAAATAGATTGAAACCACTAAATAATGGTTTCAAACCATAGAAAAACATAAAACAAATACTAGGAAGCTGCAATGAAGTGTGTGTAATGACCACTTCCGGTTCCGTTATAGTTTGATTGACATTGTGATGCTTGAGTAGACACGAGACCGAGGACACGAGGTCGGAGAGATAGGAGACCGGGAGTTTATAATCAGAGCGAGCGAATAAAGTATATGAATCAGTCAGAGATTGTGACCCATCACTTAAACATTACACTGGCGACGAGGATGGGATACGAACCCACGCGTGCTGACCATCTGCTCTACATTCTGCATCATCCTACGAGGAACGAGGATCATCGTTCCTGAGACCATGCAGCAACGCGTGATCGACCTCGCCCACGAAGGCCACCAGGGGATCGCGAAAACGAAGTCCCTACTGCGTGAGAAAGTTTGGTTCGCAGGAATTGACGACGCTGTTGAGAAAAAGGTTAAATCTTGCCTTGCGTGTCAAGCAGCAACGCCAGAAACGAAGCGCGAGCCGCTCCGCATGTCATCGCTACCAGAAGGGCCTTGGCGAGAAGTCAGTGTAGACTTCAAGGAACTGTCCGGCGGAGGATACCTACTCGTCATTTACGACGACTACTCGAGATACCCGGTGGTCGAGGTAATAACCTCGGTATCCGCACAAGTCGTGATACCACGCCTTAACAAGATCTTCGCAGAGTTTGGCGTGCCGGAGACTCTACGTTCAGACAACGGCCCGCCATTCAACGGGAAAGAGTTTGCCGAATTTGCGCGGCGTATCGGATTCCACCACCGTCGAGTGACACCTCTGTGGCCACGCGCAAATGGCGAAGCAGAGCGCTTCATGCGAACCCTCAAGAAATCTATCGAGGCAGCAAAAGTGGAGCACCGCCCCTGGCAGGAAGAGTTGTGCGAGCTGCTTCGCAACTATAGAGCGACACCGCACTGCACAACAGGCAAACCACCGGCTACAATACTCTTCAACCGCCCCATGCGCACAAAGTTGCCTGAAGCACCGTGCAACAAAAAGGATCCCGCATCTATCCAACACCGTGACGAGCTCGCAAAGAGCAAGATGAAGAGATATGCCGATGACAAGGTTTATGTGAAGCGCAGCGAGCTAGCTGAGGGGGACACGGTCATGGTCAGGCGTGACCCATCAAACAAGAAATCTGGTACCCCCTATGACCCAGAGCCTTACGTCGTGACACAGCGCAAAGGCACAATGATCACTGCTAAGAGGGAAGGAAAGGAAATAACCCGGAACTCCTCTTTCTTCAAACAGTTGGACCCGGATGCTCTGGCCAATACAGAAGAGCCAGACGGGGATGATCTGACCTCCTCAACGGAAGATGCACCTGTGGAGGATGACGACCCTGAGGCGCCGGACCCTGTGCGACGTTATCCAATAAGAAGCTCTAGGAGACCTCCAGCATTCCTCAAAGACTACGCTTAGAAACTGTGAAACCCCAAAAGGGACCCTTAGTTATGTTACGTTACGGTTGTTGTTTGTTTTAGCTTTATCCGAAGTGGGGAGGAATGTAATGACCACTTCCGGTTCCGTTATAGTTTGATTGACATTGTGATGCTTGAGTAGACACGAGACCGAGGACACGAGGTCGGAGAGATAGGAGACCGGGAGTTTATAATCAGAGCGAGCGAATAAAGTATATGAATCAGTCAGAGATTGTGACCCATCACTTAAACATTACAGTGTGGATGGTCAAAATTGGACAAGATTGAAACGAATTGCGAAAAGGTTAACTTGAAAAACGACGGCCCGATGTTTTTCAATTTTAATTCCATTTGTATGAAACAAGTGGTAAATACTGCTTAGAAATCATCTGTGTTTGTTATGTAAGTGAGATTCCATGTTTGAATTAATATTTCGTCATTCACTTCTTCAAGTTTAAAGCTCGTATAAAAATAATACAGGGAAGAACAGCAACTGAAAGTAGCGTGACATAGCCCCTCGGTTTAATTGTGCCAGCAATTTAATTTGTAATCTTTCAGAACCGGCTAATTGTGTATCTCAGTGCGGTACTTACTTCATGTGGTACGTCTCCATGTAGCTGTAGTATCGTGGTAACAGCTTTCATGTTTGTAGTGTCCACTGTCAAAGTCACCAGCATTTCGACGGATGTAAGATCGATTTCGATAACTGCATTTCGATGACTTAGGTTTGCATCAATGATGTGCTTGTGACGGAATGAGTCCTGTGCACGGTCATCGACGACATGGACTCCTGAAGTAAAATATAACAAGAAAATAGCAAACTTGAATTAGATGGTGATAAGATAAGTTGCAAGATTGTTTACACTACTGTTGATTTGAACGGACGTCCAAAGTAATCCCGGTAGTCCTTCAATCTTGAACTCAAACTGATTCAAAGTCTTTTTTTTATCAGTTAATTGGAAATGATAGCGACGAATCCAGGTAAACAAGAAACAATACAATTATAAATAAATAAATTCTGGATTAAATCGCACATGAAAATGAGATGCGAAAAACAATTGCGATGTTCCAGTTGTAAATTCAAGAGAGCGCGCTCTGGAATCATTACGTCAGGAAAAAACCATAGCAACAAAAATCCAAGCAAAGGTGGAATTCTTCAAAAGATCGAGCCAACACGGAGAAATTTTCAACTGACTACTTTTACGAACTTAAATCGAACCTGAAACAGTCGAGGTTATTTGCCATCAAAAGTAAACATTCATTTCGTAACTTTGGTGGAGAAAATAATTGTTAAACTAGTGAAATAACGGTCTTGTAGCACGCGCTTTGAACTTTTCTGAAAGCGCACGCCTTGCTGAAAAAGTTAAATAATCCCTTTTTTCAAATGATTGACAAGACTTACCTTTTTTGCTGCTATCTCCTGAAGCAGACGAGGTTCCTAATGAACTTAAGATTAAAAACGCGCAAATCCAAAACGATTTCATGTTTCTGTAATAACTTTTTCTTCCGTGCACTCGACACGGATGGATTCGTTTCGCGACGCAGAACGAACTAAAAAAATTTTAACGTCACAGAGAAAACTTTAGCGCGCGCTCACGCCGCTCATGGGGCGCGCGCTCTTGTAGATGGCACGGGGAAGTTTTGACCAGTTATTTCGTTATTTCTCCGTTTAACCGCGCTATTTACGACTCAATGTATTAAACTTTTCTCTTTTTGGCGTTGGATTTCATTCCATCAATACCAGAAAAATATGAAGTATTTTCAAGTTTGTGTTTTGATATGAAGCGAAAGTGTGTATCAATTATTCTGACAATGAATGTTTCTCTCTACTCTACCCGAATGTATAGATGTGTACCGGCTTATTGTTATAGCAACGTACCTGACAAATTTCTGGGTAGGGATGTGTACCGGCTTATTGTTATAGCAACGTACCTGACAAATTTCTGGGTAGGGATGTGTACCGGCTTATTGTTAGCAACGTACCTGACAAATTTCTGGGTAGGGAGCCGGGTAGCCTGCAATGGACTAATATCCCATCCAGGAGGAGTGGCAATACTCATAGTCGCTTAATGCTACGGAGACCGACGAAGTTAAGCGTCGGCCTGGTAAGCCACTGACCTAGGCTTGAAGACAGAATTTTACCGTTACCTTCCTCCATCTAAGTTTTTCTTTGTTGTGTTTCTCACGTATAGTTGAACTGGAAAAAATGTTTGATGAGAAAGGTGTGAACTTAACCGAGCTTAAGAATGCTGAACTGGATCAGTTGTGAGTTATTCTATATTTTTTTTTCTGATTTGTTAAAAAAAAGTGATTTAAAGAAGTACTTCATTAATTTCCTTGTCTTTTCCTGGCTGGTTTTAGATTCTCAAGTGTAGATGGAGATGAACTCGTCAGCCATTCTGGGGGCGGCTCGGTACGAATTTTTATTTTTTTTTGTCGTGTGATATTATATGGAGGTTATTCAGCGGAAAGTTGTGTAATACGGCTGGGCATTTTTACGAGTCGGTGTTTATTTTTTCGAGCCTTTACTCGTAAAAATGCCCAGCCGTATTACACAACTTTCCGCTGAATAAATTGTTTATTATACGACATAATATCTTTCCTAAAATATAGGCTTTCAACAGTGTTTTCCGTAGCGCGCGGTCAGGGGGACTAAGACCCGTGTAATACGGTCTCATATCTGCTCTCGTCTTTGTGCGTATTCGCACTCTAAAATGCCATGTCGTATAATAAAATACAATACAATGCAATGCAATGCAATACATTTATTTGCATTTCACTTTGTCTTTTACAAATTTCTTATAAATTTATATTTAAAGTAATAATTACCCTTCAAAATCTTGTTCAAAAGCGAAATACTGTTTCGTAAGAAGTATCAAATGTGAATTACGTCAAATGACTGAAAACCGTCAGCAAAAGGTTGTTTTTGATAGAAAAGTTTTGTGCAAATACGCCATTTCTAGCCTCCTCCGCAGGCAACTCTTACATAAAGGCACGAATGAGAGACTGGTATGGAGGACAAAAAGGTGACCGAGTGGGTGTTTTCGCTCGCCTCGGCCCCAGTGCCCGCTCTTTTGCCCCTTTCTTGCCCAGACCCGGAGACCCAGGAGTTGCCTGCGGAGGAAACTAGGCCATTTCCGAGTTGTCTTTGGTCTCATGGTGGTGCAAAACCTTTCAAATGAAAATGAGTTTTACCGAATGGTTTCGCACCAGGCCTCGTTCAGTTAAAACAGAGGCTAAAGGCAACTCGGAAATGATTTATTCAACAGAAGCAATATTGTTCTTTTCTTTCAGGGAGGTTACCTGGAACATATCTTCGCATTCGCAGCTAAAGAGGTATACGTGCAGTCAGACTGTTTGTAACGTAGTGAAATAACGAAAGAGAATGAGATCTTCGCAGTTATATTTCAACTTAAGCAGTTGAAAAGAAGGCCTGGTAAAAAAATTCAGACTCCAACGGGATTCGTACCCATGACCTTTTCGATTCCGGTGCAAACGCTCTACCACTGAGCTATGAAGCCACTGGGAGCTGGTCAATTGCGAGTTGCCTTTTGCCTCTGTTTCAAAACGAGTCCTGGTGCACAACCCTTCATATCGAAATGAGTTTAATTTGCAAGACAATAAACGTGCAGGTAAAACTCATTTCCATATGAAAAGCTGTGCGCCAGGACTCGTTTTGAAACAGAGGCAAAAGGCAACTCGGAAATGACCTATTGCGAGTTCTATTTATACTCGTCAAGTGATGAAATGGCGAGAAATAAATTTAGTGAAATAAATTGCTCTGTTGTAGTCAACGTTGTTAATTTGTGCCATGTGCAAAATGAATTTCCAAGTTCGCATGTGTTATTTTTCTTAGTTGTTTGGCAAGAACATAGACGACATAACTTACAAGACGCTCAGGAACAAGGACTTTAAAGAAGTAACCCTGCAGGTAATGTGTCGGTTTTTTAGACCAACGTTTCTTTGCCACTTCTAGCGATCCGCGAATAATCGAATCGTGTTTTCTCTCAGGTGGACGGACAAGACGTCCTCAAATTTGCAGCAGCTTATGGTTTTCGAAATATCCAGGTTAGTCTCCTGGGTGTTCATTTGTTTTATTGAATGTTCTGACGTGAACCGTCTACTGCCTTTGGCAAAAAGTGTTTCGAACAAATGTTCGTGGGCTTTGTAACTGCATGGTAAAGTTCTCTAAACTAAAAGCCGTCATCTTGTTGGCGTATTAAATGTATTTGTGTGTCTTTTTATAGAATCTGGTTCAGAAAATCAAGCGGGGAAAGTCTCCATATCATTTCGTAGAAGTCATGGCCTGTCCTTCCGGTGAGAAACGTACTTGTATACTTTAATCAGTTTGTTTTCCTTTTTAAATATTTACAAATACAGTCACGGGCTGTCCGCCTCAGAGAGAGTTGACGTAATCCGACAGCACGAATTCTGATGTCGAGAACATAGTGTTTTCGCTGGTTGAACAGGGTTTTTCTTCAAACAAAGTGGAGTATTTTTTACTATGTTTACTGAGGCAAGTCCATAACAATAAATTGAGCATAATGTCGTTTCTCTTTTCCAGGCTGTCTCAACGGAGGTGGTCAGATAAGGCCTGGTGACGAGGAAACGCCAAAAGAGCTAATAAGTAGACTGGATGAACTGTATAATTCACTCAGGTATATTACAACTTTTTTATTCGTAATAAAATATTTTGTTTTATCTCTTTGTATCACGCCATTAGCTCAGACAGCAATTTGTAACAGTCTGAGAAACAATTGCCATTCTTGGCAAATCCTCGTTACAAGCACTGAACGATTTAGTAGCACTAACAGTTGTCACGGCTTCAACTCGTCGCCATTACGTTATATAATGTTGCTTAGAAACCAAAGTCACGCAAACCGTTATCTCGGTCAATTTTTGGTGACGGTATTCCGTCCGAGAAATTAAAAGCACTTGTTCCTTAGTCCAAAATGCAACTATAATCGGTAGAGGTACATTTACAAAATGAAACAAAACTTTTGGAGAATTAAAATGTTTGTTGTCTGTTTGCTTATTTGTGGTTTGCCGTTGCCGCTTTGACGTCTACTTCGCATCTTACCGACCTTTCTTTACTTTTTGCTTAGATCAAGAAAGCCAGGTGAAAATCCGGTGGTAGAAAAGTTGTACAAGTGAGTAGACTTTCTGTAGTGTTACAGTAACTGAATGGCATTCATGAGTATGGCTGAACTTAGTCAAGAGATATTCTGAAACCATATGAGAAAATTGATATAGAGAACAGTGCGGGATGAATTGGTCAGACTTCAATGATACCACAAAGTGATTAGTTTCTAATGAAATTGTAGTGCTGCGTCGGCAGGCAAGTAAAACACTTAGTTGATTATCAACTCGAAGTTGATAAAGGTAAATTAACCGCCGTAGCGAATTTCTAGAAGCTGACGTTTCGAGCGTTAGCCCTTCGTTGGAGCAAAGTGTGGCGACGAAGGGCTAACGCTCGAAACGTCAGCTTCTAAAAATTCGCTACGGCGGTTAATAATCAACTAAGTGTTCAATGATACCAGCAGCGGTTTTGGTGGCTTTAGTGGGAATATACTGAAGAGAAAGGCGAGCAGCGAGCGAGGGGAGGGGAGGGGGACGGATAGTCTCCCCTCAGCTCGCTTCGCACACGGCCTTTTCGTTTTGCCTTTATCTCCCACCAGGGCTAGGTTTTGGAGCCTATCAAGATAGTAATCAAATCACTACTGCATTTTTGAGTGTTTTAAAATTTGTTTGTTTGTTTGTTTGTTTGTTTGTTTGTTTGTTTTAGAGAGTGGCTCGACGGTGATTCTTCTGAGAAGGTACGAACACAGATAACTCTAACAGCAACAGAATAATTAACTAAGCACTCGTAAAACGCAGTGCGACGCGCTTTTGTTCCGTTTTTGGAGTAAAACTAAAACCGAAGTAATCACTCTGGCCAATCAGAACAGACGAAAACGAAACGTGGAACCAATCACATGGGAGAACAAAACTCAGCGATCGAAAATTATCTCATCAAAAACGGGGCCGGATAGTTATATGGAATTAATACCAAAAATAGCGAAGAGTAAGTCGAAAACAGGACTCAGATTTAATTTTTTTGCGTTTACGCAAGAAGCCAAAAACCCAAACAACAAAGCTAAATGACGCACTTAGTAAGAGTTGAACAATCGCCAGTGATTACGTGGAAACAACTTCGTGTGTAGTGTCATATTTTTAGCTCAAAATCTGAGTGATTTTGCGCTCGCTGTACGTCTAAGAAGAGAACAGTAGACAGTACTTTACACTAATGTCTTGATTTTCGTTTTCTTAACACACCAGGTAAACGAGATGCTTCACACAAAATACCACGAGGTTGAAAAGCTAAACACAGCCCTGAATATAAAATGGTGACGGACGCATAAAAGGTACACACATTTTTCACGTGACCTGTGATCCAGCTGATGTGTCACGTGGGATCATGCGGAGTCAAGGAGAAGGCGGGAAAACGAGAGACCCTGGGAACGAGGTTGTGGCTGAGCCCGCGACTGTCGTCAGCGGGCTTACCGAGCAATACTGATGACGTATCCTCGTGACAACAAGTTGGCGCGTTCACTTCCGGATTGCTCCTGAATCCTGATATTTACTGACTGGGCAGTAAGAATCGAAAAATCTTCATGATTATGTCTACTTCGAGGATTTGCAAAACCCAGGATTGCTTACTCAGGGTATAATGACAGAAATTCTTCATGTTTCTACATGTTTTCCTGTAACTGACTTGATTGTTTGTGAAGAGGGTGTATTCTCATGCGGGCAGGAGAATGTTTCATATATCATTGTATGGTTGAAGTATGATTTTTTTTTCAACTATGTCGACTGGTTTCTGAAGGGATGAGATAAAGCGAACCGAGGACCAGTCTGTCTTGTGTTAGTGGAGCATACCAGGATTAACTTGTCAAGTAAAGGAAATTAGATAGGAATCTAAATCATTATGAGGGTACAAGAACAGGCAGATAAAATCTGTTAAATATTCCATCTGCCTATTTGTTCAACTCAATTTTTTTCTCCCTACTCCCTCAGCCGTTCATCTCCCCTCCTTTATTTCAATCAAAGCTGGCTTTGGAAATTTGTGGTGATAAATAATAAACTTATTTCGGGCAATTAGAAATCAGAAGGCTTCAGGCCTGTGAAAAATGGCAGTCCACGACCTGTAAGTGCATAAAATGCGAATGACTGTGAAGCGCATATAATGAACAACTACAAATAGAATATCGGTAATGTATAATGCGCTAGAGGTTGAATAAAAATTCCAAACGCTTTTGTAGATGTTGCCTCTTCTTTGGTAGAAAAATCCAGGACCTTTGTTTGAAAGTGGCCGGATTCGGCATTCCATTTCGCGATCCGTATCTTTACCTAACAATAGCTGCAATGCATTTCTCTAGTTATCGAGGCAATAGGTCATGACCGAGTTACATTTTGCCCTGCCTTTTGCCTCTGTTTCATAACGAGTCCTGATGCAAAACCATTCAAAACAAAATGAGATTTACATGAAAATGTAATACTCATTTGCATATGAATGGCTTCAATTCGCACCAGGACTCGTTTTGAAGCAGAGACAAATCAGAAATGGCCTATTGTGTCTAGTCGATGCCAAGTCGGTGAAAATATGAACAACTAGCGTGTTTTAGAAATGCACTAAATTGTATTGTTTTCGTATTTTTTCTTCTAGCGGCACCTTTACACAATTCCGTTTGATATCCGCTAAATGAAAGGATTTCAATTTAAGTTTATTGTATTGGAATAATTTTTTACGCCATTGCCATGGGAGTGGGGCCATAATTTTATGAAAAGGGGGAAGGCAACTATGCAATTAACCCTCGCCCCCTGGTCACTCCTGTGACATAACCGAAGCGCCAGACACTGATGAGCCGTGAGGCTCTTCTGATCGCTAGGATTAGAACAGATTAGTTAGCTTAATCTATTAACTATGGCTTTAATGATAGCCACTCAAAACTGCGACAGAAATGAACTTGATAATTTTTTATTTAGTTGTTTTCGTCTGTTTAAACTATTTAGGCTTAACATATTTGGTGGAATTTTATTATGCGCCTCATTAAAATGCAAAACACTCTGTTTATTTTTAAAACTGTAAAGCTCCTTTGCTCCTAACTTTCTGCTTGTTTTCGCTTTTTTCTGTATATTCGGTTCATTCCCCTTTCTTTGCTATCTATAATATTAAAAACTCGAACCTTTTTATACTCGCCACCGGTGTCTACAAGTAAGAAAACAAACATGTCTACTAAATGAATAGCGAAATGTTTTGCATTCCAAAGAGGGCATTTTCGCGAATAACTGATAACTATTGCCTGCATTGTTCATGTTATTTTAAGGCCACTGGCTGAGAAACGAATACCAACAAAAGTTAGGCAGAATAAAGGCAGCATTTACTGATAGGCAATGAAATCAACAGTCAGGGGTCCATATAATAACTGTTCAGTGATTGGTCCATGTGTTTATGTAGGACAGTGGAGGGAACTCGGTCTCACTCCCAGCTCCTTCGCGATCCATTCGCAATCGGCTACACAGCAAGAGCGGCGGACTGGGGATGACAAATGATACGAGCGGCTCATTTAGTTTGAAAATTTTAAAAGCGAAACAGTATGCTGTAAATTGGAAATCCAATATCATGCTGGTTTTTACCTCGTGTGTGCGAGAAGCATTCTAACTTCGATGTGTCTACCCCAAACTCGGCCATCTTTTCCATCACATCAGCTTCACATGCGCCAACTAAAATTAAATGGTGAAAATTAAATGATTGTCATGTTAAGCTCTCTCGTGCACTCTCATCGAATTTGAACCTGCTCAAATTTTTCTTGAGAGTTGTCGAGAGTTTTCTCTCGTTTGGTTCGGGATGGTTTTTTTCAACGAAGAAGCAATACTTACCATCTCTCTTTCGCATCGGTTGATTCTCCCAGACAGGCACTGCCACTACAAATTACGAAAAGAGACATAATCACTTAACAAGTAGCAATGTGTACCGCAGCACTGCAACATTTTCGCTTTAAGTCGGAAATGGGCCTTGAAGACCTCATGCGGGTTAGGAAGGTGATCGTTGGCAGAATCGAAACAGACTAATCATTCAAGAATTTATATTTTGCAAAAATATGCTGTTTTTCTTGAAGAGGTAAAAATGTTTTAACTCTGCCGCTACTTCGTCCCTTGTCTGTGCTCCGGCTTCCCATCATCCCACGCTCGTGATAAGCACTTGTTTCCAGCTCTTGCGCGCGATTCTTAACCGTGCAGTGGGCATTCAGAAGGCGGGCCTAAGGATTACTCGCTAGCTTCTCTCTTTTCTAAACTAAAACTTTCCCTTCTTCATCCCTTCCCATCCTAGTCGCCAGTGTAATGTTGTTTTCTATTGCCTTTATTCTGACTTATGGCCATCGCTCGCTCGCCACTACAAAACGTTTTTACTGAAGGTGCGAAGGGAATTGTGAATTCAGGGTCAGTCGTTTCAATATTCGAGTGTCCAGTTTTAAAAGGTATTTTAATGAGGAACTTCCAAGGGTCTTCCAATGGCAAACTAGTCTTCGCTGAACTTAATTTGATTTCCTCGTCGGGTAAACTAAATATCTTGGACCTATAACACTTAAAAAAGGTAACAAGGTTAATGGATATTTAATTTTCGGACAGTATATCCCTCTAATTGCCATGTAAAGTATTTTTTTTAGTTTCTTGCCTCATTTGCAAGCGAAACGCTAAATTGCACTGAAAATGATGAATTATTCATGAAGATCACCGAACAACGATCTGCAACCATTCTTTACGCAGCATATGTTGAGCTGATAGAGGTTAGAAATGTTTTAACGCATTAAAATAACCTGACTGGGCGAATGAAACAAAAGGTCCTAGTTTTGGATCGGGTAAACACGGTCCATATGGGTCGAGCTGTATATGTTGATTTGGATATAATTTGCCGCAATTGTGGGCGATACAATCCAAACGTATCCACTAACACTCCCAATACATGCGTTAAATATTCTTCCTTCAATGCAAATACTACTCGGGGAGTCTCTCGGGGAGTCTTTTTCCGGCTTAACTGAATTCTTTATCGATTATTTCAAGCTCTATCGTCTTCTTGCGATCTAGAAAGTTTTTTCCGATCAAATCAGTGATCCAATTTGACACTTGACAGTGAAAAGAAAATATATTGCCACAATGAAACTGAACTCTTTCTTGCTCATCTCTTAGGTTTATTTTATTTTATACAATCATACTGATAAAATTTAGGAAGGCAAACCAGTTTACATAAACTCAACTTGACTAAACTGTTTCGGACATTAGAATATTGCGAAACACTTTGAAACAGGAAAAACAGGGAAAAGGGAAGTATAATTTTTTTTGCCAATCTAAAATTTCGGATGGGCAAATGGGCGTGCTACGAAATCTGTTAGTATCAAATTGGAAAAGCAATCTTACAATTGCTTTAGAAAACAACGGGTAAACACAAACTCGCAGCGTGCGATCAAAGTGTGATCGTTACGTTTCGTTTCGTCGCGTTCCGTGATCGTGAATTTCTTTCAGCGTTAAAAGTCCGCTTACAACAGCTCATCCATCCGATTCATTTTAGTTTCTCCATGAATCGAGCAAAAACTAGATAAAAGATGCCACCCTATGTTGTTGTGTCCATTTTCTCATTATAAGTCGTAGATTGTATCGTTATTTTAGGATTCTAAGGGTAAACAAAGAATGGAGATCGCACTGACTAAATACTCACGGCAAATTGAGGCGAGTGTAAAAAGCAGAACAAGTTCCTTGAAGGCCATTTCTTGTCAGGTACTGCAGGCAGAGTGCTGAAAGATTCGTTTCCTCGGACCAATTTAACGTTCCAAGTATCGATCGCTTCGCTCGTCGTTGAGGCTAGTTATTCTTGGTTAAATTAAGCTTTATTTTATACCCTTCCGGAGCTTATAGTAACACCTGCGTCTCTTAGTCGATAAGATGTCATTCATAACACATTTAATTAGGTAACCGTTACATTAAGGCATTTAGCCGGCCACAAAAGACACTTTTCGGTCAATTTCCCCAAGTTACACCATTTTAAAAGCCTGTAGAATGTTGGGAAATAAACTAGTGTGTCACTCAGTGCTTCAGTTGGCGACACGTCTCTTTAATTGCATTTAGTTTGACGGAGGCGGTATTGTGTCCACTGAGAGCGTAATCCCCAGATTACACAACCCTTGTCTTCTAATAAAATCCCCCAAACATATTAAATTTTATTTCTAGGAAAATAATAAAAAAGCTTCACATTTTCGACTTGACACTGACCGTGATAAAAGTGAATGGTGAAAACAAGACGGAATATCATTGAAATTATCGTCCTTCAATGCAATATCCGTTTCATTGAAACTGAAATTCACCAAGTCATTTAGGTTAGCCCGCTCAAGTGCGGTTTTTAAAGGGTTTTATGTAAATGTATCCAATCTAGATCTATACAAAAACAGGATATGTGGGTACAGATTGTTACAAATCTTGAGTATCTCTTATCGATTACAATGAAAACTATTCATAGCTCAATGTCACTGCTTAATGAAACTTGACGTCTTTTTCAAAGAAACGCAAAGACCGGAAGATACGCAAGGATTAGCTGTCATCTAAAAACACATGTTTTCTTTTTTTAAACACTTGGAAATCGACGAAATTTTCGTGAAGGGGGGAAATTGAAACTCTTTTGTTTTTGCCACTAATAAGACATAATGAAATTTTCTTTGTATTCATATTCCTTTTTCAAGTCCGGTTTTCGTTTAAGAAAGAACTCCCGCTAGCCCGACAGATTTGCGGTTAAATTAAGAAGAAAATGTGGTTTTTTTTAGATTGTGATTAAGAAGGATAAATTTCCCCTCAATTTGCAAGTGAAACTGATTAACTGAATTGAGTGTGCAACTTATTTAAGTCCACAAGCTCGGTAAAATCTGATTCCGATAACAAATATAATTGTAAGTAATTAGCTTTGGCCGCTTTGAAGCAGTAAGCCCCGGCTGCATTTCGAAAATGCTCGAAAAAATAATCAGTCTAACTGGGTTTTTTTTTTCTTTTTTTCCGACAAAATGAAACTTTGAAAATTTAAATTATTTAAGGCGGGGATACACATGACAAAGTGACTTGTCAGTTCAAGTTTTTAAAAGAGGAACCCTGGCTTTATAAACCCGCTTTTTATCGGCTTGAATTTCGTCAAGGAAGTTTATTCAATGGCCGTGAATAATTTTGCTCTCTAAATGTGTTTTTTTATCCTTTGAAAACGTGTGACAATTCCGTCATCTAAACTAATACCATCAACCTCAACGATTAAAATTAAAATTTGTTATTTCGAAAAAAATATATACGGGAAAATCTAACAAAAATTAACTGCTTACATGCAAAGGCAAAAAGTGATTTTAGAATAAAGAACTACGAGGTGTAGATCATTTAGGACTAAATATACATATCAGTTCATTTGATAATGCGTTGTTTGAGCCTATTGTTGGTAGCAAGGAATCATCATAAATACAACTGTAGATATTCGCTGCTTAGTAGCGAGTGATTGGTGTTCTCCACAGATTTTTCGAGAATGGATATTTATTGGTAAATGTGTTTTTTGGTCAATTCATTTAGTTTACATTCGGTATGATTTATTTATTAATTGATGCTATGTACTACATGTGTCGTGTTGTGTTATAATAATTATTTATAAAAAAAAGCTTCAAAGTGACTTAAATAGAAAATAAACGTAGTTTGACTCGACTTTAAGGCGCCGGCTATAATTTTCTTGTAACAATTCGTGCAGATGTACATGCATTTAGTGATAAGGCTTGCCCCAGTCCTTCCGAGCCCGCGGTAAGATGAACCTCTCTACAACGGGCCAGCTTGAGGCAGAAATTAACTGGCCGTTGAACAGAGATGACCGTTGTTGAGAGGTTTCAAGTAAAGTGTATGGATCGGCGCACTGTTGGGACGAAATCTCTTGGCTGTTGTAGAGAGGTGGCCGTTGTAGAGAGGTGGCTGTTGTAGAGAGGTGGCTGTTGTAGAGAGGTGGCCGTTGTAGAGAGGTGGCCGTTGTAGAGAGGTGGCCGTTGTAGAGAGGTGGCTGTTGTAGAGAGGTGGCCATTGTAGAGAGGTGGCTGTTGTAGAGAGGTTTCAATAAGAGTAAAGTGTATGGATCGGCGCATGGTTGGGTCGAAAAATCCTGGCCGTTGTAGAGAGCCGGATGGTTCGACTGTAGTATTAGTTTCAGTCTGATGAAAGAAAAAATTAAACTGACTCGGCTTCGATCGCGATTAGGCAACTCTCGTGAACTCTGTGAATGATCATGTACAGGTTGGATCTGCTGATCTCCTATACTGATATAGGCATACATTACTGACAGTTAACGTGTAATATTGTTCAAAGTGTTGCACATTGCTTCGTATGTCAAATGTTTTGGACAAAACCGAGAGTCGGAAAAATTTGCGCCCGAATAAATTAAGCTTCTGAATATTTAAATGTCCAAACGTTTGTAACAGAAGCTTTTTGAATTAACAATGTATTAACATTATAAAACAACTGTTAGTGAAGTACACTATAAACCACATCTCGATCAGCCCCTGTTACCATCTTTTTCATTTTCAAGAACTATGGCGGACTGCTTCACTTCGTTGAACTGGAATTCCTGTGTACCAGCAATTAATTCTCGTAGTAGATAGCGTTTATTCTTCTCCTCAATAGAAAACGTCTCAAAGCCTTCTTGTGGAATGAGTGATGGGGCGGGCAGTTCGAGCTATCAAAATCTCGAGCGTCCATGCGACCTCCATTTTTCATATAAAAATCTTCAGATTTCTCGGGGGACATCAGTGTCCAACTCAGTGACAGATGTTAGAGTTCGCCAAAATCTTCCGGTGAATGGCGATGTACAAGACTGTTTGGGTCTCTTTCAAACTCGGAACGGACAAATCTCCGCTAACGGTCACCTCCCATAGGCGGAGCTTAGTCATGTTCCCAGCTACATACAAAATGCAAACACTACATTTTTAACCTCCCACAAGCGGACAGCTAAACGGACACGCTCTCAAACGGACACCCTCGGGACACAACTCGGGATCGGTTGTCCCGAGGGTATCCGCTTATACGGGAGGTTCGACTGTAGTTCATTGCCAGTGTTAAAATCATATATGACTTACTCTCTTTTTTTAAATTAAGAAGTTTGACTAAAAATAATAATATAATAACAATAATAAATCGCGCGTCTGAATTACTAGCAAAAAAACAAAAACGTCCCAAATCTGCCACCGAGCTTCCGAAAATAAATGTCCGAAGTTGAATGTCCAAAACAAACAGGTCCGACATTCGAATCGTGTCGATTCTGTTCATGTTATGTTAACCTCTTCCCCACAAACGCGATTTCTGCACAGAAACCATTCTTTCGTGATGTCTACGTGGTTGCATCATTTCCCGATAAAATGACATTTCGGGAAGATCTATATGCAGTATATGTCGCTCATCTTTCTTGAAATTCGTACAAGGACGCGTCGCTAGGTTTTTTCTTCCAACTTCTTTCTGCTCAAGCAAATGTGTCTTAAATTGCCACGGCTTTTTCGCGTGATCGCCTTCCTTCGCACATAACATGTTCACAAAAGATGAGTACAAGTCCAGGAATAGGTAACAATACAGAACAAATACCAGGAAACCAAGTTCGGCGTTCATGTCACGACAAGCCAACCAAAGCGTCCAACTCACTCAATGACAGTCATTTTGTACTGATTTCAACAGTTGTCAATAAACAATGGACAACTTCCTCTTGCAAATTTATCTTCCCGAGTCCAAATGCATATATGTTAGTTTGCAACTGGAAAGCTTGCAGTTCTTAGCGATGTCCTTGACAACTCTTTCGTAATGTAAGTCTATCAGCTTGATGAGCAAGTTGCAGAAGTGAAACCATTGAGGCTTAGCTTACCGAGACTCTGCCTACTGTTAAAAGCTGGTTGTTTTGAATTTGCCATAAGGACACCTGCGAGTACACTAGATTTGCATTAGATGAAAGAATTACACACTCGAAGGCGGTCCTATGTTTAACAAAGAGAACACTGGTAGGTTATTAACGCGTTGTTATAACAAACCGCATAGTAACTGTTTAAAGTTTAATGTTGGTTTACAACCCAGCAGTGCAAAAAAAGTCGTATTTTTAAATTTCCTAGCAACAAAGACGCCTCTTTGATTGCCGTATATTCAAGAGTCGTCGAAAAGTCGTGAAGTCCTTCGTAAAGAGCTCATTAACATCTTATCGTCAATGAACCTATTGTAATAGACGACTTTGTACAGCGCTAATGACCAAATGGATTTCTCTTTCTTCGTGACAAAAACGCGATAACGATTGCAAGCGGGAAAGCCGCAAAACAAACAATTTTCTAGCTAGTCAAAAATACAGACCGCAGTCACACTTTCAAATTGTAAAAAAATTTAAAAATTAAAAACAAAAAACAGAAAACGCCCCTGAGAAAAGAGTTATCACCATGAATGTTGCTTATCCTCAAATACAAAAACATTGCTTAGAAAAACTCTGAATTGCTGCCAAAATTCTCGATATTATGGTGGGATTTCGCATCACTTAGGGTGGTTGTTCTTGTAGTTGAAGCGACCATTGTCGATTTTGTTTGAATTGTGCGATGTAACTGGCCGTTGTTCTCGAAGGCCCCACATTTTAGAGTTGCCTTTTGCCTCTGTTTGAAAACGAGTCCTGGTGTGATATTTGCATGAAAATGAACATGTGAGCAAAGCAACCTCGTTCCCAGGATCTCTCTTCTTCCCGCCAATCGCTTTTGGCGGAAAGAAGAGAGACCCTGGGAACGAGGTTGGTGAGCAAAGCTCATTTTCATTTCGAAACGTCGTGCACCAGGACTCGTTTTGATACAGAGGCAAAAGGCAACTCGGCTTTTGAGAGAGATTGTATGGTCTCCCCACAGCTAATTGTACGGCTCCACTCGATAAACCAATGTGGCAAATTCGACGTTTCGAGCGTTAGCTCTTGCTCAGAGCACATTGTGAGACCCAGAGTAACCAACAAATTTTGAAAATGCAATGTTAAATTTCAAACGAAAATTTGATCAGTTTAGTCCACGTGGAAGTGACGTATTTAAGAAAATTATGTAGAAAATGGCCTAATATTACTTTTACGTTCTTTCTACTGTTAAAAAACGCCGGCGAAAAGTACATCACGTGGACAGAGTTTTCTATGGTGGATTTTATAATTTTATTTACTATAGGCATTTCATTTCCTCATTACAATGCTGCTAGCTCAGCTAGCTTTGTACAATGATATTTGTCAGTTAAATGGCAGCGGCTTGAAATGGTTCACTCGGTCTCATTTCGACTCCGCATTCCCGAGTTCAATCCCTCTCTAGCTTGAGACCCTGTGTCATTGCCTGTGTTTGAAAATCTTGTTTTCTTTTGTCTACTTTATATATCCAATAGTCAAATGTTGAATACACTACTTGGACGCTTTCGCCATTTTATACTTTAGCAAAAGAAGAGACTAACTTGGTAGACAATCAACTAATCGCACTTTAATAACTCAAACAATTTAGGGCCATCTCCAGTCTCATACACGTGCTTCAGTTGAAAAGCCACTCTAGTGCACAACCTGCCAATCAAGTGCAACCACTCACTCTTGGTTCGAAAATTTCCCATCTTGCAAAGCGTCATGATATGGACACCACGAAAACCCGGATGTAAACCGGTTCTAGCAACGTTGTGGTCTGTATCGCCGGCTTCAGGATTGCAACTGTTCACGATAATAAACTTTCCATCTTTTGCGAGAACTTGACGGCAGTTTTCCAAAACTTTGACCATCTCGTCTTCTGTGAAAATTACAAATAAATTCTTCACAATTATTGTGTCTACTTCTTTGGACTGCGGGACATTTTTAAGGATGTCTCCACAAAATAATGTGACCCTACTGTCTGTGATACTCTCTTTGGCTAAGAACTCTTTAGCACGCTTAATTACATCCGGGAAATCGAACAAAACCCCATGAGTATGTTCACATCCGGGCAATTGAAGTATGTGAGACAAAAAATGACCCTCTCCTCCCCCAATATCCATGATTCGGTTGCACTTGTCCCAGGGGTAGACAGTAAACACGCTTGGCTGCGCACTGTGTAATTCCAATTGAGATAGCATGTTCATGGCATGATCGTAATTATGCGCAAATTCGCTTCTCCTTTGCTGCCTTTGCTTTGTACCCATTTCAGATGCCGGATTCTCTGGTTTCATTTTGTCAAGAGAATACTCCAGTTCTCCAACTTTGTACATGTAGTCGTAGAGGTTCATACCATGGGCGAGTTCAAACGCTGTATCGCCGCCACGCTTGATCGCCTCTGGAAGAGCCAACATGGCGGTCCAAAATTCATCGCTTCCATAATAGCCAACCATGTGCCCAAGACTCGGTCCTTTGTCCCTCCTTAGCAACTCCATGGCACGATTGGCCTTAAAACTCTTCTCGCTTAATTCTTCTCCGATTCCCCATTGAGCCATGGTCCTCATGATCTTGTAGAGCTTCTCGTCTGTGTGGCAGCCAGTTCGTTCAGCGATCTCTTGAATGCTGACGGGACTGGAAGAAGTACACAACAACTCTGGGACACCTAAAGACACCAAAACACTTAAGCAACGGCTTTTCCATATTCCACAGAACATGGATGAAATGAGTTTCTCCTCAGTGAAATTCTCTTCAGCCATGTTTTACAGTTTATTAGCGTTGTGAGACCTAGCCTGCGAGCAGGCTCTATTGTTTCAGCATTCGCGCGATGAGCGCGGAGCGGAGCGAGAATTGGAGCGTGACTGAAATTTCAGTCACGCCCCAATTCTCGCGCTCCGCGCTCGACCACGATCGCGCTCATCGCGCGAATCCCAAAACAAGAGAGCTTGCTCGCAGGCTATGTGAGACCGAAAGGACCATGGGCCTGGGTTTGGGACCAGGAGGGATTGGGGCTTCGTCCATATAACCTTTTTGCGCTCACGCTCGCGGGCCGGGATACCAAGGCCAGGAGAATCAATGCGAGCAGTCGCAGCTGTCACAAGCAGTGAAGACAACAAAACTATTTCAAATGACTTTATTCCATTATGATATCAGATACAGCTTTTTCCTACATGTGCTAGTGACTACTGCGAAATGCGATAAAAAACCAAAATGAACCCCGAGATAACAATTATGATTGGTGCAAAACAATTCTTAAAACCCGATGTCGACGTCGATAAAACTAACGGCTTTCAAAAAGATGGATTGTTTCAGATGTAGTGGGATTTGAAGGCCCCGTCCACACTATAAATGCGTTTTCGAAATGCTCGTAAACGCATCAAAAGCCCACACTAAAACGCTCGAGTACGCTGATACGCTACGAGAAAACGCTACAACAGCCATCTGCGCATGCGATAAACAGACGAATCTCGTCAGCGTTTTCGAAATCCTCCGTTTTCGCTGCCCACACTAACACAATAGGGCTCCGATGTCTCCACTTTGGACAGCGTTTTCAAATGTATGCGTTTTCGATGAAAACGATCATCGTTTTCGATCGTTGTAGTGTGGACGATAGGCGAAAACCATCAATAAGTGCGTTTTTAAACGAAAACACATTAGTATGGACGGGGCCTTAGACCTGAGAGATTACTCAGTGAAATGTTACATCGATTACACCGTAATCGTTCTAGATACATTCAGCACCGTAAACTTGACACAACACTACAGGATACTGAAATTCGTCTATAGAATATAAATGCCTAAGGTATAATTCAGTGTTTCAGATAAGAGAGGGGTCTCAGGTGAAAAACCCGACGAAACTGGCCACCTAACCTGACAATTTAATAGAAAACTTCAGATGATTTGGTGAGGTTTATATCTATTGACCCGTTGCAATTACTCGTTGACACCTTAATTAGAGTGATTTCATTTAAGGTAATTCCATCGAAATAGAAGTTACACTGGGAAGTTTCTGAAACTTTCCCTAGTTGAACATTGTGATGTAGTGTTTCAAAATATAGAATAAAAAGAATAGGTCACCAGCCCCGCGAAAGAGATATAATCGACTAAAAATACCTCATAATTCCTTACAAAATCAACCAAAAACACGTATTTTTTCACGTTTTCAGTGATTATTAATTTCCCTGCACTGAGAATTGGTCTATACTCCTTGTATAGAAAGAAGATGATTACTAGACTTAAATATGCGAAAAAAAATGATAGGTCACCACGCTCGTTTACGAGGAAACAATCATTTACCTCTCTGGCGAGCATAGCCACAATGAAAAAGCCGCCATGTTTTTAATGTGCGCGCGCTAATTACACGCGAAATTATGCGCAGAATGGATGCGCAGTGCAATACTAAGGAATGACCTTAACCCGTGAAACAAAATCTAACAGTTAGTGTTAAAGGAGCTACGTCACGGATGGCGCATCTTCAAAAAAATGGCCAATTTTTTCAAGTTTGTCGTCGCAATCCGTCTTAATCTTCTCCATCCTCAACCATCCTTGTTCATGTTTGGTTTATTATCACCTCTTTGGTGTTTTGCTACCTTAGCAAACTATTATTTTGAGGCTTTCTTCAATTTGAAGGTGGTTTTGCACTTCGTAAAAATGACTTTAAATATCGTGACATTGCTCCTTTAAATAGTCAAAACTAAACAAAAGAACACAATGGAATTTTAAATGTCTAATAGTATCCAATTGTATAGTAACTATTTCACGGGTTAAGTGAAATCCCTCTACCTTCAAAACTTAATCTGGACCCAGGTATGGTATAATCGATATCGAAGAGTAGTAACACGCAAATTGCTGTAGGAACTAGCGGTTAACATTAACTTGTTATACTAGGAATTTATTAAGCGGTTTAATTAAACGCTTTATTTGGAGATTTTCTTCTGTGATAGATTGATCTTGTCTCCTAAGCTGAGCGCCATTCCCTGCAAACAAACACAGCAAAATATCACTTTATGCAGTCTCCAGTTGGCATTCAAAACCAAAACGTTTTCCCATTGGTTAACCAGGTTCACGTGGCTTTCGAAAGAAACACGTTCTCCCATTGGTTAATTTTAAATAGTTTTTAAATTTGAAGCAAAAGTGAAGAGCTCATTCAGCTAATCAAGTGAAAAACTGAAACCTCACGTAGCATTGTTCAGGGAACTGTATCAGTTTGCTTCATCACAATTTCAACTTAGCCCTTCTCTTCCCTTCTTCCTCTGAATAATTTAAAAGGCCTTCACCCCCTGACCCCTACCCCCTACCCCCCACGGGTGTCGGGAGCTCAGTGGTGGATTTATGGTATATGATCTGAGATGATCTAAATCACAGGAAAAGTAGGTCTTCTTTAAAAAAAATCGTTAATTACCTGACTCTTTGCCCGGATGCGCACGTGACCAGTGACTGAGGGTCCTGATTGGTCACTGGGTCTCTCGATTGACACGTTAGCCAAAGCATCTTCTCCAAAAATACTGCGGGCGTACAGGTTAGCTGCCATAAAGCCACATTCACCGGCTAAAGCCTGAGGAGGGAAGAGGAAATCTGGTTAGTTTAAAAGCAACACGAAAAGAACTTGCTTCAGCTGGAAGAGAGTTAGTTGAGCCATTTAGTCACGTGTTCACAAGCACAATGAAGATACGTCATGTTGCTTAGCAACTTCGTGATTTCGCCCTCATCGATCTGGTACTTATTCCCCCGACTGAACAGCCAATCCGCGACACTACACAATCTCTGCAGAGCTACGTCATCAGTATGGAATTTTTCGGGTTGAATCTCAGTCGTCTCTCGAGCAGGGAAAGAATTGAGCTCGCGAAGGGAGATGTTTTGTTTACGAAGGCTCAAGATAATCAGGTTCTTCTTGAGTTTTCTTGAGTTAGGAATTGATTAAGAGTAAGGGAGTTGGGAAGCGCATGTATTGCTTACAAACCTTCTCTGGTGTCAAACACTTCATGTTTGTAGAAGCAATTAAATGTTCCAAGTATTCACGGAGGTCGCTGATGTTTGTGTTCACAGTCACCTAAAAAAGTACAATAAAATAATGAGTACTGGAAAGAAATGTGTTAAGCTTCGTATAGAAAGTTGAGAAAGATGTTAACCCGTCAGTGACACAAGCTCCAAGTTCTCCCAACAGGAGTCGAACCTTCCGCACACTGGACGCTCTACCACTGAGCTACAGGAGACTCGTGGGAGCTAAGGCCATATAACTACAATCATGGACACATTTCCCTTATGCACTGGCTGCAAGTTAACCTCGCACACTTGAGCATTTCATCATCACTAGAGCATATCACAACTGACCAATCACAACGAACGCAATAACGCAGTAAACCAATCAACATGCAACCGGTGAGGGGAAAGCGCGGGAAAATGCGCGTATAAGTGATATAAGCTTTGTTCTGATTGGTTAACGCATGCACAGGATGTTGAACCAATCATAGAGCTTAAAACAAATGCAAAGCCAAGTAAAACATTCCTTTCGACAGTCAACTGAAACCGTTCTATGATTGTTGCTTAGTCAGTACTTTTGATCCAAGTTTACCTTGTTTTCCCATTCAAACTCCGCCCACATTTGCCTGAACTCTGAATCAGTGCACGAAGCCGGTACAATGTAGTCCATGATGTCGATATGAATATCATTCAACACAACACAATTACGGTCACCTGGCCCTCCTGATACATCATACACTGTGGAAGAAATAAAAATTACCTCAATGCAACAACAGGTTGTAAGTCTTGTGGTTTTATTTGAAACACATTTGAAACGCGTAATTCTTTCTGATAACTCCCCCGATAAGCCCTCCAAAAAAGCCTTTTGAAGCCCAGGACTTATTATCAGAATTTAACGGTGAGACAAGCGAATGTGAGTGGAGCTAGGGAGGAAGAAGAAATAAGGGCTAACAGGCTACTCACCTATGTTGCCGAAAATGATTCCATTTTCTGTCGAGGATACTTTCACATTCGCCTGAAAGATGACAGAGAATATTGAAATAAATATCATTCAGTTTTTTTTTTTACTAAAACCAGAAAACAAAAAATTCCGCATAAAGGCCTTTCCGACAACACGTGGCGCGCTTTTGGTTCAATGAATTCTCGCACAATTGTCACGCAATACTCATACTAAGTACCGCGTGACCAACCAATACGCGACTGTAGACGGGTACGTACCTTGATGTTGGAGAAGTCGTTTGGTCCCAGGGTGATAGGCTGTGGCTTTTCAACAAGCTTAAGATCTCCTAAAACAAGCGACAAGGCAAAAACGTTGTTTAATAGACGAACCAACAGATCCACAAACGGAAGAAGCTGCTGTTGTAAAAGTAAACTAACGCTCAAAACCTCAGCGAGCCTGCGTAGCTGGCGGTTTTGTTGGCGTGCGATGGCACAATTCGTGAGCGGCGAAACCGCGAAAACGCTAGCCTGTTCCAGGCTCTCGGATAGTGGGGACGAAGCTAAAAAGCGAACGGCCGCGCGAAGGTAGTCGTGAGCCTGGAACAGGCTACGAAAACGCGCGAGAGCTGGGGCGGGAGGAGGTTGCCGCTCGTTGTTGCGGCTTCGCTCACGCGAACAATACCGTCAGCTACACAGACTAAACCTGAGCAGTGTTATCTTACCAAGTGTCGCCAGCTCCAGGGTGACATTCTGCAGGGTATCTGAGGTCTGGTTCACAATCAACAAGTCTAACACGATGTCATACTGATTCACGTTCACATACGCCTCGGCATAGACTGGGTCCGAGAAACCTGTCAGCTGCGCCACCTGTCAAATGACATGCATATCAGCATTCAAATTCTCCTCACTGTTTTCTATACATTTTCTATAAATATATTTGGAAGAATTCAGTTTTTAGTCAAGTGAAGTCGTACATTAAGTCCTTCATGCTTGTCACCTGCTTACTTAAGTGTTACGTGTGTTTAATCTTTTATTTTTCACTGATCAAAATTACAAACGTGAATGTTATGTACCTTATTGAGTTTGGAGCCAACCAGTTCGTCTTCCTTCTTTCCACTACCAGAACCGACTGCTTGAGACAAAGCTAATGCAAACTGATCCTGTAAAGAAATAGACACCACACGAATCAGCTTGAATCAAGCCCTTCAGTTCTGCTTTTATTACAGCCTATCCAGTTCAGTAACAACTGATTGAATTGTAGCCTGTGAATAAAGCCAACTCTCGATGCTCCAGGCTGCGTGTAGTCACCTATGCAGCCATTATTTGGGTTGTCACGCAACACCTGGGAATACAGTCATTATTTGGGTTGTCACGCAACGGTATTCACTATGACACAAATAACGGCTGCGAAGGAGACAAGGCTGTTTGGTGCTACAATCATTTCAGTGTTCTGTAGCTTGGGGAGTTCGCAATCTAATCAATGAGAAAAACCAGAAGGAATCCAGGAGGAGGAGGAAAAACAACCTTCATAGCGAAGATGTTCAATGTGATTATAATCACAAAGTAGTTTTATATTCTTACCTCAGTGATCCCTGATTCAGACTTGGCCAATAACTGCATGAAGGGTATGGGGTCATCCACTTGGATTGCCAGTGCTTTCTCTATATCCGCCTGTGAATTAAGTGTAGAGTGATCTCAACTGAAAATACACCTTATCATATTATGGAGAAACAACCACTTGAACTAACTAAATAATTTCTAATCACAATTACATGTAAAAACAAGCACTCGAAACATTTCCGAATCTGATAATCCAATCAAAATATAGCACGGCCACTCACGAATACTCCGAAAAATGTCACGTGAGCTTTTCGTCAGAAGGACGTGTCATGTTGTTTAGCAATGTCTCTGCTAAAAACCACAGGCTAACTTGCTCATCCTTGCTATGCAGCGGGGCACATAAGACTAACTGCGGACTCAGTCGAATCTCGGAGATGGGACTCTCACCCAAAGAGACTTGTACTTATATCCCTGACTGTTCAGATAAATGCAAGTGAAGGTAAAAGAGATTAGAAACCTTGTTCATCTTCTCCTCCTCTCCCCTCTTGCTGGCATCCAGCATGGAAGACAGGGAATTGCGGCACTCGACAGTAAAGATGTTCTTCATGAGTGGGACGCGCTCTGCCACAACACGCACACACAGCGAGATGCGGTCCACATCATCATCGGTAATAATCTGCAGAAACAACAGCATCCTTAGCAAAATTAATAGATACTTACTACTTACTTAGGCCTCTTACGCCATGTGGTGTATAAGGTCCCCACCAGGTCCCGCCAACACCCTCTGTCTTGGGCAATTTTCATTGCCTCACCCAGTGTTCCAGATAAGAGCGGGTCTCAGGTCAAAAACCCGACAATGTCGGCTACTTGAACTAACAAATGAATAGAAAACCTCTGCCAATTTGGTGAGGTCCATATTGCAATTCCTCATTGACACCTTGCCTTTTAGAACTTATTTGAAACCCTCGTTCACCCCAGGTTTGGCCCAGTCTTTCCTTCAGTTCTGTTTCAACTGATCTTCTCCACATCAAGATTAGCCTCCCCCGCCTGCATCTACCCTACGGGGTATCCTTAGATACAGTCCCTCGTTTTTTCTCAGAAGATTTGAGTGTGGCACTGCACACTCTATGCGCCTATTTAAGACTTTCATACAAACACTACTGATCTCTAAAGCACACACCTTCTTGGGTAGGCCAGACCTTCCAAGGTGCAAAATACTGGCCATGATGAGCATACAGTTTGCACAGAAGACCTAAAACACAATCAAATAAAAAGATACGTGTTAACTTAGTATATGCAGAAGGAATAGCGCAACTGTAATTTTCTAATGCTCTCATAAAGGGTGAATGCAGGCTGCAGCCCAGAAGTACTGTAGACACAGTTGAACCTCTCTACAACGGTCATCTTTGGGCAGAATTAACTGGTCGTTGTACATAGAGAGGTGGCCATTGTAGAAAGGTGGTCTTCGTAGAAAGGTGGCCATTGTAGAGAGGAGGCTGTCGCAGGGAGGTGGCATTAGTGTTGGTTCGACTGTACAGCATATAAAGAATGTGTTTAGGACTAGAAAAAGAAGAGATAAAGTAATAATATTATCATAAACCCACGTTTTGTTTTTCCTTGTCTTCCTCCATGTCTAGATAACGCAGAGCAAGTTTTGCCAATGTACAAGCAATGGCTGCTCCAACAAAGAATTCACCATCCAGCAAGTACTGACGCAAAGGAGGCCTGTTGGCAAACATTAGAGAAACAAAATACATCATCTACCAGTACATAAAGATACTATGACATGAGTAGTCCAAAGAAATATACTGCACGACTTCTGTGTGTTTGTGTAGAATTGGTTGAATGAGTGTGTAAGTAAGAACTAAATAATGCGACAGAGGAAAAAGGTAAGATTAGAGAAGAATGCTGGCTCATTTACAGTGGAATTCCATTGGACAGCTGTATTAACAGGGTCAGTGGTTGTATTATGGGGTAGGGGTACATTTATAAAGAAAATAAAGAAAGGGACTCCACAAGGTGGTCATTGGTTGCATTAACAAGATCAGTCGGTTAAGGGGTTTCATATAAGAAATCTGCGCCCTATGTGACACTGGTGTGTAAAGGACCGATGATGATATTAGCACTTGACTGAGCTTTTGTGCGGGCCAAGAAAAAGTGGCCGTGATTATGAGGTGGTTGCATCAATGGGATGGTCGTAAGGCGGCGTTCCAATGTATTTCATAAAGAAGTTATTTACATCTGGATTACATTTTGTATTCCTTTGGATCAATCACAATCACAACTGAACAACAAATTTAAATTCACCTCTTTTCATCATCCTTCTTCAGCAGGGACGTGATCCCAGGAGTGCTGAGGGCACTTTGAGTGGCATATGTCCCATCAGCTGTCACCAGACGCTGCCCTCCTGAACTCTGTGATGACGTCTGTTCTGAACCTAAACAAAACATGATGTCCAACATACATGTGAAACTTGACCCTAGATTCCACATGTAATGTTCAGTTGCAAGAAAATTGTGAATTGATGTAACCAATCATATACAAGTTAGTTTCTTATAGATTGATATAATGATACATGTACAAATAAATACTGTTATTGTTGCTGTTCAATGATCAAAAACAAACCACCATTTTAATGCTGGAGTGTTTTTATGGAAATATTGTCATTCCTAGAGTGTCTTAAATGTGGCACAAACATTCACACTTATTTTGCTGTTGTATCTATTACAAGCTCTTTTCTGTTTGTTTGTTTGTTTGTTACTTTGTTTTTTTTGTTTGTTTTTTACCTTCAGGAACATCTCCTGCCGCTCGTCTCATTTCGTCATCCACAATGGGCACCTAAAGAAAGATGTTCACAACAACAGTTGGTCATTTTGTTGACCAGTCAGCTGAAAAAAGCCAACAATACACAAGTACATCACAAAAATTAATCTTGTTTGATGGAGATGACATTGACTTTCAATTTCTTTGAAAACCATTTCCAATCAGTGTTGAGATTTATAGAAGGCCATCCAAGAAAGGCTTAGAATTTCAATGATACTGCAGATTAGCAAGAAAAGAGAGCTCACATCTCCTAGACCCTTCTTGATCTCATCTGTAACATCCAAAATGTCCTGCTTGCTGTTGGCATATTCACCCATGATCCACAAGGCATGACGGTGGATCCTATGATAAACAGAGACAGGGGACGCAGTTAGTCAAAAATAGCATCCCACGGAACAGAGACATACTAGATACTAGCAGAGACATAGTAGCACTAATCACAGATTAGGGAAGTGCATTTGACTCCCCTAATAAATGGCTGGTACTGTAAGTGGGGAAGACACAAAATCATGTGGAGAAGGACCGCAGCAAAGATGCTGGTGTCAATTCATCTGTCTTGGAGTGGGACCCAAAAGGTGGCACAGGGTCGGTCCAACTGGAGAAGCACTGTGGAGGCCTTATGCGTTGCATGGCGGGACACGGACAGATGATGATGATGATGATGATGTTGACTGTGGGAGGTGCAGTGGCCTAATAGTTAGTGTGTTGGGCTCCATATTGGAAGATTCGGGTTTGAGCCCAAGACACTGTACTCCACTAATGTCCACTGTATCTAGTTACTTACTTGACAGTCTTGATGGTGTGGAAATTTTCCAATAACTTCTCCATTATAACAGGCTTCAACTGCTCAAAACGCTGTACTGCCTCGCGCACAAACACCAACACATCAAATGCTGCCTGCTCGTTACTATCACCCAAGAATTCCATCAGCTACACAGAAAAAAAATGTATTTAAATTACTTACAATTTAAATTTTTGTCTTTAGTTTGGAGGTCCTTACGGGAAGCAATACCATTCACTTACCAGGGGTACAATAGACACAGCCACATCAGGAAACTTGACACTGCATGTGTGAAGGGTGCGAACAAGCATCTACACAGAAAGAAAACAATCATTTATTGAGTTGCTACTAAGTGATTACAATGAAGTTGTTCATGGGTTCGATTCCCGTTGGGGAGCTCAGAATTTTTTTCTGAGTATTTCGACTTGAGAGCACTTCTTCCTTTATTCACTTTATCCAAGTCACCCATTCCACTTAACAGAAATGTACACCATAAATACCTGTCGATATCCACCAATGTCCTCATGCTCGCTGTCCATGTGAGTTTTAGTAACCTCCTTCTTTAACACAGCTACAACCTGAACAAAAGATAGTGCTTACTACATGTACAAAGATTAATTACTTGCTTAGTGAAGTCTCTTTCATATGGAAGGTATAAAAGTGCTAAGTGTTGAGTCATTAAATCCCTACCTCATGAATGTTCCGTGAAGTGACCAGATCAAGCACCAGTTGCAACGTCTTCTTACGCACTTCCAGGTCAGGAGAGGACAGCACACGGAGAATATCCATCACCAGTTCCTATCACAAACAAAAACAATAATTATACTCCACATGATTATTATCACAATAATTTAAGTTACCATTTAATAACATTGTCTGAGAGAAATTTGAATAATCACACTACATGCTAATCCTGTAATATAGGTACACTTGAGTACTAAAATATTGTATAAAAGAAAGATAAGTCTCACAAGAAGATCAAGCAATTATTGGTACTTTAGTTTTTAAGCCTCTCATGAGACAATATTGTCCCATTTCTTGAGACGAGAATTACTTCTTGCATTTGACGGGTACTGTATCAACCAAACAAAGAAAAGAAGTGAACTAACCCTGAGAACTTTTTCTTGAGTTGGGTTATCCTTCAGAGCAATCAACCTGTCCAGCACAATCAGCTTCACATTGTTGTCACTCTCTTTAACAATCAACTCAATGTAACACGATGCTGCAGACTGGGGTAAAAGAGAAGAGAAAAAACAAAACAAAAAACAAAATGATTACAAACAAGAGAAATTGTGGATGTGATTGAATTTTATTGACCTTGTGAGAGACAATAGTAACAGTTTCTGATTAAGAAGGCATGTACACATAAATTGTTTTGTTACACTCATAATTGTTTTGTTACACTCATAAATTTCTCAAGTATACATGCATGTATACCAAAGGAATCATTGGTGATTCTTTTGCACATCATTTTCATGTTTTCTGGCCATAAATTTGCATCAGAGATGCACAATTCAGGCTTTAGAATGTAAAACCATGCTCAACCTCTTGCATTTAACCAGTTAACTATTGACTAGACAATACCTTGACTGCAGTGGGTGCAGATGAAAGGGTCACCAAGGTACCAGCGGCTTCATAGCGAACAGCAGGTGAAGATGAATTCAACAAGTTGTAGATGCATCGGATGAAGCGCGACCTCTCAGCTGGGTTGGCATGGCACACCTAAGCATACATGTAACACACTTAGTGTTTTTAGTATTATAATATGGCAAACTGGTCCATGATTAAAAGAAGCATTCTGATTGGTTCCCTGAACGGTCTGAATTTAGCAATACGGACCCCCAATAATTAATTTTGTCGAATTATTTTTATGAAACACTGAACAAAAGAAAATAGGCCACTTTTGTTTTCTATAAATATAGAAACAGTTTTCCTTTGTGTCTGACATGCCTTACAAAAGTGGCCTAAAAAATACAAGAATATTTATTTGGCGCATATGTTTGCCGAGAATGGTATCGGCAAAGTTTTAAAAGAGCCATGAAAAATAAATTCTTTTATTGAACTACATTTACATTGTAGCTTGTTCGGTCTGTATTTATGTACCTCACCTTTGGCTCGGTCCATAAACTTGCAAAAAAATAACTTGGCCAAATTAAACTAACGTTCATGTAAGTACATAGAAAGGAAAGAACACAATACCTTGTAGATCAGTTCAACGATAACCAACTGCAGTATGTCACCAAAAGTGTTGACCTGGTCTATACAGGTACTCAGGTATTCCAAAGCTCGTTCCTAATATAAGAAATTTAATAACTTAATTTTAACAACAGCAGAAAGAGTTCCAGTTATACTGTACATTTATATTACAAACTGGATTGCATGCGAACACAGTGCTAGGACTACAGTGATCATCATGTCGGAAGCTAGCCTGCGAGCAAGAGCTCTGAAACTCTTCTTTGGGTTTTTATGCGAGCGGCGAAGATGCAAGTTACTAGCTCCATTCCCCTCACTGGATTGCTTTCACTCGTAACTCACAGATTTGCTGTTCATGCCAAACCCAAACAAGAGAGACTGCTCACAAGCTAGTAGGAAGCTTTCAGGTGTTTCTACGATACAGTGTAAGCCCACAAGTAGACATTACCTGATCCACATGGATGAGCATCATAAAGGCATTGCGTTTACAGGATGCATCTTGTTCCTGTTCAAGAAACGTATGCACCAGCTCTGGGGCATCAGGGATAAGGAAATCAAAGTTTCTGGAAAAGACAAATTCCTTGATTATAAAATTACTAAATGCAGACCAACCATAGAACGACTCAATTATTATTTCCATATTATACATTACTAGTTACATGCAACAAAAATATGGTTGTTGGGCTGAGTTAATGTACAGTAAAACTAACTTTTCTTTGTCTATCATACATGTAATACAATAATACAAGTTGCTTACCGGTAGATAGTGTAAATTGCCATTACAGCATTACGCCGTACATATGAGTGGCGATGTTCCAAACAGTTCCTGATGGCTGGCATGAGAGGCTCTAATAACTCAGCTTCCTTTTATATGAAGGACAAACAAGAAGTATTTGATGTGAACTTCACCAACACAGAAAGCAACATTTTGCAAGACCTGAGTGTACACTATAAAATGCACATTAGTTGTACTTGCCTTTAGCTTGCAAAGAAATCTCAACGTAGATCCTCTGATGTACTCATTGGGATGTTGAAGGTCCTATAATGTTGACAGAGGTAAATATAAAAATTGTACGTATACTGATACACTGTGTTCATGTCTTTAATGTCAACTTACAGCAGGTGTCTCATGGGAGTTAAAGGTGTTAGTGTGCACTGTTTTATAACAATCTCACTCAACACCAAATTATCTGCATTGTATATACCAATACAATATCCTCCTTTATGCTTACATGTATTTTGGTATGAATCTACTTATTATTATTATGATGGAACTGAAGAAAGGTGTCTCTGTCCATTTATGTATCCAGTCCACCAAAGGCAGGTTACACACACAAATAAAGAAATTACTGTGACCATGATAGCGTGCCTTAACAGAAGGGGAGGTGTTTATAGGCAAAGGTCAGATTGCGGATACATGTACACATTATACTAAGTAAGGGCTCTAGATTGTAAATCGAAAGAGCAAAACATTTTAAAATGTTTTGTGTTTTTTGCCATAAAATGTTTTTTCACAACATACATGTACATGTAAGGACTTCTCAATACATTTTATTGAGAAGTCCTTATGTTGTGATCACAGACTCTTTAGTGCACACAAATTTCAGATACAAGAACAGTGTATTATCATGACAAGGTTCATGTATATCTTGTTTCATTATCAATGCCCTTACCTTCCTGTAAGCATCACAAACCAGAATCATCTCCTGCAACAGTTTGCCATCTTGCCCAGTCTTGGGGACAATCTCCCAGAAAATCAACAGAAGTTTCTTGATTGTATGATCATCAAGTGGCATAAGGAACTTGATAATCACCATCAACAGCGATGGCATTTTCTCTCCATTCAAAATCTGTTGAATCACTTTCTTTAGAGCTTCAGTTTTGATCCTGAGGTCACCCTTTTCTGAAGAAAAATAATCATAAATGGTTACAGACAGAGCAGGTGGGCCAAATACCAATAACTTTGGTTTGAACTCCGTACAGAGTAATCAGTCTTTCGCTGCCGTTTTTGGTTCGTCACGCAACGCTTCTCCCCACTAATGGCTGCTTAAACCCAAATTGCATTCCTTTCGTTTTGTTTTGACCGCAGCAACTTTGACACCTATTTTGATGTCTGGTGTGCATCAAATTCAAAAGGTGGCATACTGGCATGCATTTGACGTTTCCGATGCTATGGTCATGATAAGACACAACCTTTGATTGGTGTAGTCGGCAAATTTTGGCGCGACATACAGAGTGACCACAGTAAATATTTTCCCATCTGGCTCAATCAACTGTTTCATCATGCGACTGTTTCCTTGATATTTAGTACCAATATTGAACAAAATGTGATGCCCAGCTATACTAACGGTGATTTGAAAGTGCTGAAACTTTGTGGTAATAGGATGATCTTTATTGGTGTCATATTTATTTAGAAATTCACCCGATTTAAAAACAGACATCATACATTTTGTAACTTGTTTATCATGCCAAGTTCAATATTTGATGTATTCCTCTCAAATTATCAGACAGTCAAACCTTCAGTAACGCTGCCACCTCCCATGCCCATTGTAGAGAGGTGGTCGTTGCGGGACATCCCATTTTTTATCCACACCCCACCCCACTAAGATGGCAGAAATCCAACCTCATTAAAAAAAAATTGAAGAAAAAAATCCAAAGGGTTGATTTTTTGGCGACACCTTGACTAAAATATATTGTAGTTTGGGGGGGGGGGGGGGGGGGGGGGGGGTGCGGATAAAAAATGCATGGAATGTCCATGTAAAAAAATAGTAAAAAAATAGTACTGATTACGAGATCTTATACAATTAATAGTTTAAAATGTAAAAAAATAGAATGCTACTTCGTGAATTATGACGATTTTCTAATGAAGAAATACAGAAAATACAGATTAAGAAAAATCACCCGGCGCCAGCGGCTGAGAAATTTTTACCAAAAGCGTTCGATCAACTTACCCAAATCCTCGGCGAGTTTTTGCTCACTTTGTGCCTCCGCGTCACTAAGAACATTTATTAACGTGTAGCAAGGAAGCTCAGCCGTAGACATGTTGAAAATTGCCAGACAAAGTCACCAAAAAATCCTTGAAAATAACCTCACTCAAAATGACTCTGGAACAAAAATGGCCGCCTGAATGACGTGTCATGTAGATCAGCGGATGAGACCATTCATCACGTCGTGTACGGATCACCTGGTGTCACAGTATAGGCACGAATTACGTGCAGAGGATCAGAGAAACCACCACGCGTTTTGTTTGTTTGTTTGTTGTTTTGTTAGTTTTATTTATTATTCCTTTACTTTTCGAGAATCGCTATTCTTGGCGCCGCTCCCCACTAACCGAACGGCTGGAACAGGCTAAGCAGCCGCCTGGAAGATAGTTTGACCGTTTGACCTACTGTACATGAGATAAATTATTCGTTTTCATCAATGGTCTTCCTTCATGGTCAAACAACAGTTGTATTATAGAACAAGTTGAAAAGGAAACAGCTCGTTCTTAATAAAAAAGCAACTTTCTGGATTTTTGGAGCATCTTTTGAGAAATGTCGAGCAACTTGTGGACAGCCCTAGGCTCCTTGCTACAAGGGATTCCCTCCCAGGAGGCTCCATCTACCAAGGTATTTGGAGTATAGCCATCGGCGTACGGGAAAAAATTTTGTAGGGGGGGCTGACCAAAATTTGCCCGAATAAACCTGCTTGCGAGCGTCTAGGGGGGTATGGGGGTATGCTCCCCCAGAAAATTTTGAAATCTAGAGGCTCGGAAATGCTATTTTCAGTATTCTCAGCGAAATATTTCGTCAAAAAACATTGTTCTTTGTCAAGTGTAAAATGACAGGTAATTTGAGGGCTTACAGCAATATTTCTAAAAGAAGTATGAAGAACGATTGCTTCGATGTATCAATTTGTTGTTCTATACCTACTCCGAGTGATAACAGCTATCCCATGAAGTAGTACAGTACAGAGGTAACGGAGCTCAGTTAGAAGATTAGGCGCGTTGCGGGATCAAAACAAATAAATCAAGACATAAAATCGTAAAATAATTTTTACTGCCGTGTCTTTGCCCGAATGGTAGATCAGTTTTGCCCGAATAATACTATTTTTTGCCCGACTGGGGGGGCTGCAGCCTTACGCTGATGAGTATAGTAACGTTTTCATTTCTCTTTCAATGGTCTTTTTCGTGTGATACGCGGCCTACGCCACTCTGTCATGCGCCTGTAGTTGAAGCGTTACAACCTATCATCTATAACTGAGCTCATTGATGTGGTTGGTAACTAGGAACCAGCATAGCTGATAACTGAAAATGAGTAAACCGCTCATCAGGTCTGACATTATGATTTGGGGCACTGCACCATCGAGGTTCGTTATTGATCAAAATTAAATCTGAGGACTAAAAGTACAGGCAGATTGTATTTTAAAATACAATTTGTTACAGTAAATCGGCAAACACGAACCGTTGATTTTCTTTGTTCTATATTTTCTTATAAAGCTAGAAGGTACAGCTTGAGAACAAACCAGCTTCAGATGCTGTATACAGCTGTTTCGAGAAAGGTTGTCGGAAAAAAGCGCTCGCGACAATCCCGAAAGGTATTGTGGGTAGTGTTAAGTTCATGCTTCCTTGACTTCAGCATTTCAGGGAAATCTGAGAAAATGTCAAGAGATGCCATGGACGTATGTTTACGAGTGGTAAAAGAAAGCAACAAAAGTAGGCATCGCGGTTTGATGTAAAATTAATTGATCATATCCCAGATTACCTTTCGGGATTGTCGCGTGCGCTTTTTTCCGACAACCTTTCTCGAAACAGCTGTACATTGACACTTCATTCTTTAAATTTTTCTTGAAAAATTTAGTCCAAAGTTTTGATCTTGTCCAGTTACCTTTGATTTGAAGGTTAATATTTTTTAGATCGCAAAATCGATTCAATTTCAACATCCAACGGAGATTTTTATATTTGTTTATTTTTATTTTATGCAAATATACAAAGCAGATAAATTTATAACTCTGAGACTATTTCATCCATATTTAGGCTCAAAGTGTTTTACTCTACGAGACCTATTATTATCCAATGCAAACATGACAAGGGGTGAATGTACAATATACTGAGAACTCAACAAATGGTTACTATGACACAAGGTATTAATATACTTTACATTACGGACCTTCAGATTGGGGTACGAGTACGAGAACGACTTTTTAAACCTATTTCTCATCCTCAAGATCATCACGTGCCACGCCAATCTCCGGCCAGAACCTACACTTCTACTGGTCAGTCACAGGGCAGAGCGAGGGCTCTGGGAACAATATTGTTTTGAAAGTAGAAAGTCGTACTCGTACTCGTTCCCCAATCTGAAGGTCCGTATTATTAGACTATATGCATCAACTTAGAGTGATTTTGCTTGAACCATGAAATAGTGACTACACTATTAGATATTAGTAAAACTCTACTGTACACTAATGCAAATGAGACAATCTGATTGGCTGAGCTACTCGTACACTATCAGCTATTAGTGTGCAGTGGCTGGAGGTCGTCTACAAAATTGCGGTTTCTTCTCGTTTCTCCGAAGTAACGAAGTTTCGGAAGAAGATTTAGAGTTAATACTAGACAATTGTTATGATTTTTACTAAAACAATTAGATTATGAGCTCGAGATTTAACTATTACACACTTATTCCATTGTTTTCTTTTGTTTAGTTTTGACTATTTAGCACTAACTGTTAGATGTTTTTTCACGGTTTAAATAAAATCACTCTAATGAGTATCAATACGCTTTAGTTTCAGTATGAAACGTCGTTATAATACTGTCTTCAATCAAGACGTTGAGGGAGAAAATATTTACGTTTACTGCTGTTCTGTAATTAGTTTAAAAAATTCTCGTGTAACACAACATATTTTAACCAATCACAGCAAACATGTAGGGCTATTTCAGTCAATCAGAGCACAACCAAAGCGCATTTTCCCGCGCTAGGCGCCGATTGCACGTTTTTGCTTCGAGTTGTGATTGGTTCATTGCGTTTGTCGTGATTGGCCAAATATAATTAACCCGGTTTTAGTTAACGAAAAACCGCTCTAATTATAATAAATAGTTATTAACTAGATTGAGTACAGCAGGACTATACCTCCCCAATAAAACAAGCATTTCCAAAAATCATGAAACATACTCAACAACAACAACTTGTTGAGCAAGTCAGAACCAGACTCTATTACCCTGAAATTGGTTGTATATAATCACAAAGCAAGATCTTAGTCTAGTTCAATATAATCTATTATCGCACTTACAAACTGATCAATGCGGGAATTACTATAGCTAACCATTTTTCATTGTGAGGGTTCCATTTCTTCACATAGAGCTTCTTTAACATTGTAAAATTAAACGCTTCAAAACTACAGTACAAATTGTGAAATAACAAATAAGTGATTGAACGGGAGTTAAACGAAAATAATAATAATAATTACATGAATAACAACAAATAATACTGTACTTACATTTGTTTCTGAATAACAAAACTACATGTAATAATGTGAACAAACAAATTGCTTTGCACACATCTTCTTATAGAGCGTTTCCCTTGTAACCAACCCATATACCGAAACCAACTTAGACAGATTCTTAAACTGCATTAGCGCTTTTAAATTATTTTCAGGAACTTTTTTTTTCCGTTAGTTTAAATTTTTCTTAAGATAAATCTCTATATTGTGACTCCTCCCGCCGGGGACACCTTGTCACGGTCCCCGGCCACATAAACTACATTTGTAGCCTCCTGTAAGGGCACTGTGATAAGGTGTCCCCATACGGGAGGTCCGTCTTTATTCATTTTGGATTTGCAACGAAAATGCTCAGCAATTTACGCATTAAATGTTGCGTCCTGCACAACACTCTGCTTAATTATAGAAGAAGAGTAGAAAAATACAATTGACACCAAAGCCAGCTCTGGCGTCCATTACAAAAACTATCAAATAAATTAACCAACATTTAACCCAACGTTCGCAACCTTTTCGTACCTTTCTGGGAATAAACTGAACTCTAACATAAGAAGATGTATACAATTGTCAAGCAATTGTAGTTAATTTGATAATACCAGTCTAGCTGGGGAGAAACGTATATTCTTATGAGTTAATTATGACTATTTTAACTTAAGTATGTACATAATATTTACAACATTTCGTCATTTCCGTAAATTATATAAATATTCATATTTTTATATGAAATTTTATGTGTCACATCCGATATGCCAATCCTTGGATACCCAGCTGCTACTCGCCTGGTGCAAACCTCTTGGTTTCCAAGGATGTTATTTGACTAGAACTAATATAGCCAATTCCAGGTGTTCAGTTAGTGGAGAGTGACAGGAAAAAGTGAGAAAAAGCGAAGGGAATTGGGAAGGGATTGCACCTCTTTTCCCACTGGCTATTCATCTCGTCGCTATCCACTAACTGAATGCCTGGAACAGACTAGAACTAAATTAACGCCTCTCACTAAATGAGAAGGCCACGACCAGTAAGTAAAAAAATAATTTTCCACTTCACTGATCCATCGCTGTGAAGACTTATATAATATAAACCCCACTAGAACAACTGAAGGCAGTACACATAACCTCTGCAGTAAATGTTTAAATAATAAATCAAGATTGACCACCTTACATCAAATGTAAGGTGGTGGTCAATGCGACACACAAATTTTGTGCCGCTTTAGAATAGTTTCTTAACAATAGATAAATACCTGAGTGTGTACCTCAATGTACCTCTAACCAATATATAAATTTTTGGACAAGTTTAGATATTCGATACTGATGCAACAGTTTTTTAACAGTATTCTATGGAATGTACCTTAAAGATGATTTACAGTCCGTACTGCGCAATATCCACCTGCAATGTTTATGAGTCCCATACAATGGAATGTAAATACTAGCAAAAATAGAAATTGTTGTACAAACTTACATTTTTCTTCATTATTAACGTGATATCCTTGCCAAACAATAATAACGAGTAGAAGAACCTCGGCGTTATCCCAAACCGACGTTTCAGCTAATCGAGCCTTCAGGAACTTAACGACCCATAATGGCGGACTCAAAAACTCCATGTACGCTATCACCAAAGTGTAACGTATCAACAAATTCAAAACAAAAATGAAAACAAACCCTGAGCATGCGCAGTACGGTCTGGAAATCATCTTTAACTTTTTTTTTCATGTTTAACTTAACATTGGTTATCTGTCAATACTTCTGCTTTTTTATACCAATTTACGAAAAATATAATAACGAACCTTGAATTTGTATCTGAAAGGTATTTATCGGTATTTAAATCGATCTTTTACAAAATAAGTTTAATTTAGAGTGTTTTTCAAAGAGAAATAGCCTTCTTCTTATGTTTTTCATACAACTTTTACTGCAACCCAGTTAAAAAGAGTCCTTCAGTGGTACAATCCCACCAAGACACTCAAATTGAATGGGTTCTCGTACACAAAAAAGGCATTAAAAACATTGAAAAGGATAGATTCTTATGATAGTAAATAAATTACATATACATTCAGTGTTCTCCCCAGGATTTTGGGAAGGCCAGGGGGCAGGATTTTCCCACGAGCGCCATAGGCGTGAGCTCCTAGGGGGGCTGGGGGCATGCTCCCCTGGAAATTTTTTTTGACTTTACCCTCTAAAATGCTATTTCCTGCATTCCTGAGACTCAAAGTCAAGATATAAAACGTAGATTTACCTTAATTCTCAACCAGAAAACCAATGCAAATTTTTTAAACATATATGTATATATTATTAGTTTGTCTTTATTTGCTTCAATCATTATCTTTCACAATTCTTCTATAAAAGTGATATTAAAAAGTGTCTCTTTTTTTAAATTTTTTTAATCAGGTAATCATCAAACTAAACTGCCTCAGTACATGATCAAATCTTTCTTTCTTTCTTTATTCTTTCTTTCCTTCCTTCTGGTATACCGGTATGTTTTATTTGTGGGGGAAAAAATTCATAAAAAGCCGGCAATACAAAAAGACGTAGTTGTGGAAGACTGGGAACTAGTGTAATAACACGTGACAAAGAGTAAACAAACATGGCTTATTTTGATACAATTTCCTTGAAATGACGGCATTCCTTTGAGAAATGAACGCAAAGAAAGTTTCTGCACTGATGTAGACTACTTCAAAGCGGAAATTTTCTGTCAAGAAAGCAATCTCTGGAATGTACAAGCTTAGCCATGTTGAGCACGAAGTGTTCGTTGGCCGATCTTTTTTAAGCCAGGCGGCAAGCTTTTTTCAGCAATTCAAGCGGGGCGGGCCGCATAGCCTTAAATACCTAGGGAGAACACTGGCATTATACCACTAAACAGTACCACTTGAAATATGTTTTAAGCAAATTCAACCTTTTCACGAGATCCCCTGTCATCAAACACTTTAGTTGTCTCGTCGTCGTCAAAGTCTTCCTCCAGAGGCTTGGTACTCATGTCCTTGTAGTAGCTCATACTAAGATTACCACGATAGAAACGAGACCGGCTGCGCATATACCAAGTAGCAACAGCAATTAGAATGATGACCAGGACAACAACAATAATAATACCAGCTATCACGCCAACAGAAAGACCTTTCTTCTCTGATCCATCAGCTGAAAGTACACAAAAAAATGACAAAAATGAATACATGCATTTTATCAGTGTCAATCGTCACCTCTGTGAGACGATGTCACAATGATGTCACAGCTGTTATATTAGCCTTGTAGCCATCACGTGTTATTAGTCATACATGTATGTTCATTGTAATCGCGGTGAAGTTAATTTCATTACCCTAATTCCCTCCCACCCTTATGGTGTTGGAGTCTTATTGTCATCCAGTTCGGTATCACGCATTCAAAGTTTGTAACAATAAACTACTTGTCTCCAAACGTGTGGTCTGTGGTTAAATGTAAACAATTTGATATCCATTGTCAGTCTTTCAATGCAGGTATATATTAGATAAGTAACAATAATTATTCCATGAATTAGAGTCGTTCAAGAGCTCAAAGCCAGTGAAGCACACAGTGCTGGATTGGGTATACAACAAGATTGGGGGGAATAATAAAAAATATTGCTTTTGTTTAGCAGAAACAATACAATTGATTAATATTTTGTTAAATTAGGCAACCTCTGGATTATGAAAAATGTTATTTACACACCAACAGAATCATTACTGTTAAAAGAAGCATTTAGTTTCACCATCTATTTCGTGTGACTTTTCTACTTGTGGGTTATGAGCTGATAGCCTATTACTAAGGAACCAATCAGAGCACACGCGTGCTCATATCCAGGGATTGCCTATATAATAAAACCAGTTATGCCAGCCTTAACCATAACTCTCTCTGCAACAGAAGGAGCATATGTTAAGCCAGCTTGTCAGGTTAATCCCTACCTCTTCTAAATGCCACATTTCCCTCAGTTGCGGTAATGACGTTTGAGCTCTTGGTGGTAGACGGTGCATCAGAATTGTTTATGGCAGGGGAGGATGGTGATTTGGCAGTGGACGATGGTGCTTTAGAAGGCTTAGACACAGGTATGTTGGATCTGCTAGTAGTACTTGGAGTTGTGTTTTTTGTAGTTTTAGACACTTGACCTGTTACTGTAGTCGATGCCTGTGTGGGTGTGGTCGGTGTAGACCCAGTTGACGATGGAGCAGGGGTTGGTTGTTCTGTGATTGGTTGTCCTGTGCAGTTCAAACCATCAGCAGACATGTTCATTCCATTGGGGCAGCGGCATGTATGAGACTTCACATTATAAATGCTTAATAGACACAGGTGGGTGCATCCACCATTGTTCACTTCACATGGGTTTGTGGCTGAAGAGAGAATGCAAAACAGTTCAAATGACCATTGATAAAAGTGACAAGATCTATACTCAAGTTAGTGTGCTTGGTTCTGTTCCAACTCCATGTACAGTATTTGCAAAAAGGGATACTTTAAATGTCCATGATCACAAAGTTTTGAGCAATAATCACCAATAATGTAATACTTCCAGTAACAATAGATATGTTATAACAAAACAGTGGTCACTTTGCAAGGGTGGCAAGCTACTAGCACCTTACTATCAAGCAGTGAATTACTTCCTAATTTCTCTTTACTTTTTAAAGAAAATCCAAGTAGATTTACTATAGATAAAAAGGCTTGGACACAAGCCTAAGATAAGATAATCAAAATTAGCTGACTATCTTAGGAGAGATGTGTCGAGTTACAGCCAAATTCTCCTAACCAGTATAAAGAAAATGCAGGACGATCAGTACAGAGAATCTTAATTTTGAGGATCAAGAGACTAAAAGAATTATTACAAACAAACAAACAAACAGAAAAGACAAGATGGCTTGTATCAGTACAGTTTAACCCTTTCACTCCTAGAGTCAAACTTTGAGTCAATAAATGTGGTGTTGTAACTTTTGAGTCTGTGGATGAAACCCTAGTCAAGTGTGTGACCATTCAAATGAAAACTATTGAGCAGTACTTTCAAGTGGTGCTGTTTGTTTTTGACAATTTTGCAAAATGAAATTCAAGGTTTTTTCCTCAGTTTGGAACTTGGCACTCTTGGTAGTGAAAGGGTTAATCAACAGGCCAGCTGCGGGTAATATTACTTACCATTTGGCTGACGAAGAGGATGATACACATGGATGTCCATGTGAGACCACAGGGTGGGTTTGATCTTGTGTTTATCCAAGCCAGTGAATTTGTTGAGCTTTCTGATTCCCTTGCCAAACTTGAACCAGTCGGTGTAGTACACATGGTTCTCAAACACACCCAGACCAAATGGATGATGTGGCATGATATTGGCGATAACACGACGATCAGAACCATCATACGTACTGGATTCTATCTTCTTTAACCTAAAAGAAAAATAAATTGTTCAGACAAGTACACGGTAAATCATACATAATCACTGTCATCACTGAGCGGTTTAGGGAGGGGGAGAAATGGCTGAAAAAATAAGGGAGTACGGAGAAACGGCCTAAAAAAGTAGGGAGGAAGGAGCAATGTCCGAAAAAACTAAGGAAAAGGGAGGAAAATGACTTAGGGAGATGGGATATTTAATTGTCTGTTCCTGTCTCCTCACAAGATGCTCGACTGTTTTGTCCTTGGCACTCTTTACTTGATCAATGATGTTAAAAATAATGATCAAGTGGAAAGAAATGTGATTGAAAAAAGAAGGATTGAAGCCCCAACTGTAATATAAACCCTTTGTCTTGAAATCCTCAAGATCTTGAACAAAAATACTTTGAAATCGTTCATTTTTTTCCAGACAATCCCTCACCCCTTGTTCATAAAATACTTTGAAATAATGATACTTCTGTCAAAGAATTTGTTTTAGTTGTTGACATGGACCAAGATTTTTGAACCTTGAAATGCCTGAACAGTCTCTTATCCCATACACAGTGTATTTGTGTGATAAAATGAGTTCACACTTCACAACTTACTTAGCATCTGCCCAGTATATTCTTTTCAAGGTATAATCAATTGCCAGTCCATTTGGCCAGCCCATCTGTCCAGAGACTATAATTTGTCTTGATGCAATGTCTCCATCCATGCTTGCCCTTTCAATCCTTGGGTTATCACCCCAGTCAGTCCAAAACAGGTACCTATAACAGAACAGGTATCGGTTACTGTCTTGTACTGTCAGTAATAATTACAACTCTAATTTGGCATCCATGGGCAGCTATGGGCCCATAACTTTACAAGCTTGAGTACAAGAAATTGTAGAAAAACAACAACATGCAAGATAATCTGTACTGCATGGCTGGCTTCTTGCTCGTGATCCATCAGAGGGCAAATGCACGATTGATGTCAGTGTGTAGCTCATAACTGTCATTTATACATGTGATCTGAATACAGCGTCCAACCTCTTGCAGGCAACGTTTTGTGAAACTATTAATTTTTGTGTTCTAAAGAGGATTGTTCCTCTCAGACTCTTGATATAGTTTTTAAAAATTTAAAAATCACTCTGGAAAAACTTCCAAATTCTGCTAACTGGCATAAACTTATATACAACTCATTTTAGCACAGACAAACTCCACACAACAACTTTATTTCCATACTTTTCACAGTTCCGAAAAACAGGTCACAAGATTCCATGTCTGTACGCTCCCTGTCTAACGTTTTTAAATTTGGTTCCAAGGCAGCACTCCTCACAAAGTCTCAATCAATAGAAACCTCAAAACTTGTAGTCTGATTGTTAAACAGTAATTCTTGTTTTAAATTTCTACTAAACAATATTATTCGCAACGGGAGTCAAACCTATGACCTTCCGCACACCGGTCGAATGCTCTACAACTGAGCTACAGAAGACTTGTGGGAGCTATAATCACCATCATTTCATTCCACAATTATTATATTATTCTTAATAATCACAACATACCCATGAATGGGATCCACAACGATGGCTCTGGGTTCATCTGTTCCATCACGAAAAAGGGTGAGTCTATTAGTGCCGTCAAGTTCTGCCACCTCAATCATGTTGTAGCCTCCATCTGTCCAGTACATTTTTTTGCCAACCCAGTCAATAGCAATACCATCAGGTGTGTGAACGCGAGATACAACCTCATCACAATCAGCTGCAAGAAAACAACATATCAGTATTAAATACACGAAAGATAACCAGATTTAAGGCGACAGCTGCAACAGATTGTATTTCATCAAGACAATAATATCCAACGTGTAGTATTTAAAGAGCTCACTCCTTGTTCTCTCTATATCTGGATTCTGCACTAGCCACACTAAAAAATAAACTGTACCATGCTTGTACAATTGAAGTGTTAACCCTTTCACTCCCAAAGGTGCTAAGTTCAAAACTGAGGGAAAATATCTTGAATTTTATTTTACAAAATTGTTAAAAACAAACAGTACCGCATGAAAGTACTGCTCAATAGCTTTTATTTGAATGGTCACACACTAGGGTTTCATCCACAGACTTAAAAGTTATAACCACATTTTATTGACTCAAGGTTTGACTCTGGGAGTGAAAGGGTTAATCAGGTTGCAGCATTACCTGCAACCGCTCCTGGGCTGGGAATGTGAGCACGGCAAATCTTCTCATCTCTCACATCTGTCCAGTACACGTAGTTGTTGTAGTAGTCATAGTCAAGAGATACAATTCCTTTCTGATTCTTGACAATGTCAGTGTAGTCGTTGGCGCTGGAATCCAAGGAAAGCCTACGAATGCTGTGCTGTGTTGAAAAGAGCAGGTATCGTGTATTCCCTGTGTGTTGGAAAATATTTATGATTTGATAGTTATAAATGACCACTTGCATAAATTTCCTTGTACAAGGATATTTATGCTCAGTTTCAAGAACTTTCTTTCAAGAGCTAAATATTCTTATTTGAGGTGGATTCTGTCTGGGCTTATAGTAATAAAGGCATTAAGAGGGCAAAATTTGACATTTTGATATGTGAAAATTATCTTGTTCTTTTTATCCGAAAAATTAACAGCACGAGTAGAAATTAAAATAATAGTACACTGAAATTAAACATTTCTCCTTTTTTTTGGTCTAATCCGTGCACCTGAAGATAGTCATTGATTCATTACACGTCCAATCAAAAATATAATTTTGGCCAACTTTTTTATCATTATTTTTTCTTTGTGCAGTAGTGAACAATAGCCAGCAGCCAGAGTGAAACGTTAATAGCCCCTCAGGAGCCCTGCAATCAATGGTCCATATTGCAGCTCAATTAAGTGTTACCTGAAGCTTTGCATGTCTTTTTATCAGGCTCCAAGGCATACCCTGGCTTACAAGAACACTTGTAGCTCCCCTTTGTGTTGGTACAAAGTTGACTGCACTGTCCATATTTCTCACATTCGTCGATATCTGAAAAATGGCAAATGTCATATCACACCTGCGCAGCATGTAATTATATTAAATTTTAATGCGTCAAAAACCCTCTTAAACAAGTGTGTTTAGATTATCTAAAGGCACGTCTGTTCTAATCCTAAGGATCTGAGGAACCAGAAGACTCTTCAGTGCTGATGCTCAGCTCTTCTTTCTTTCCGGTATCTTCAAGTGACTAGGAGTACTGAATGGTCAGTTCTCCCCCCTGGATAGGATTGCTAGTCCATCACAGGTATATACAGGCCCCCCTCCCCCACCACAGCATTTAGTTAGGCTGCCCCAACAATTGGCTGGTAACTTCCCATTTATAACACTCCTGGGTGGAGAGAGGCACTAAGAGAATGAAGAGTCTTGCCCAAGAACACGACACAAGGTCCCCGGCCAGGGCTCCAAATTCCAAAACCCACAAAATTTTATTACATCATATTCCCCCAAACAGAAACCAGTCCAACTGTAGTAACACGAATGTTGACAGAAGTGCTGTACCCTCAATAAATTATTATCTTTAGTAGCTAACAACAAAATAACTATTTAGTTTGGAACTGAAAGGATTATCAATGAAAGAAAATTATTTTATTATATTGAATAGCTTTCAACAAAATAATAATTAAAAATCATTGAACATGACGTACCTTCACATGTTCTCTTGTTGTCAGCCAGGGTGAAGCCAACGTGACAGGAACATTTGTAGCCAAGTGTTAGATCAGTACAAATATGTTGGCAGTGGCCATTATGATCTAAACATTCATCAATATCTGAAAAAAAAATGCACAACACATAAATATTGTCACTGCTTGTTCGTAGACATTCTATGAAAAACATTTGCTCGGAGGACTAAGTATTATTGCTTGTTAAAGCTTCTAGCATATAACTTACTGCAATTTTGTTGTTCATCCTCTCCATCAGCACAGTCGTGTCTTCCATCACAGAGTTTGTCTCTTCCAACGCATTCTGATGTGCTCCCACACTTGAATTGATCAGCTGTGCACGCAACTATTCCATCAAATAAAACAATTTAAATTAAATTATCTAACAGCCTGATTACATCACGGATGGTGCATCTTGAAAAATTAAGTTAATTGTTTTTAAGACGAAATCCATTAGAAAATCGAGTAATATTTCTGGCCAGTGGACAAAAATCCTGTACTACGACGCCATAAGCTTTCACGCTTAAACTAGACATTCATGAGCCATACCTTAACGGTATTCACCAAATAATATAACTCCACAATTCTTAAATTGCTTTCCGCCTTGAGTTTCCTCCCGTGAATTGGTTCAGTTGAGAGGTGGCAGCCATATTTAACTGAACCAATTTGAAGTTGATTTTGTACATCACAAAAACTGAGGCAAAAATATTGTGACTTTTAAAAGTTCCAACAAGTTAAGTAATATTAACGCTTTTCACGATTGAACGAAACATGGAATTATTGATTACTGCTTCAAAAACAACTGACGTCAACCTGATCCTTCAATCAACTGAATTCCTAAAACCAATATTTGACCAATTAAAGTTATATATATTAAATAAAATTACAAACAAATTTTAAAACTGACCACAGCCAGTTTCATCAGACCCATCCTTGCAGTCCCGTGTTCCATCACATTTTTTAGAACTTGATATACATCCTCCACCGTGACAAGAAAACTGGTCGCTGGTGCAGTTACCAATTGCTAAATCAACAAAAATATACAACAAATAAATAATTATTGTACTCAGTAGTAGCCAAGGGTTAAATTATGTAACAATAATATTTATATAATGGCATGTTGCAAACACGAGACACAGTTTGGGAGTGTGGTACTTACGGCACCCTCGCTCATCAGATCCATCAGCACAATCGTCCTCTCCATCGCACCGCCAGTGACCTTGGATGCAGTTTCCATTAGCACAGTGGAACATTTTTGCTGAACAAGTTGATTGACGAGGTTTTACAGTCACACATCCATTTTCATCTGAATTATCTGGACAGTCTGTGTCTCCATCACATCTCCAGCGCATTGGTATGCACTGCTGATTACTACAAGTAAACTGGTTTGAACTGCAGGTCTTGGAAGCTGTGGGCCAGAGTGGAATAAGGACAGAAATTAGTATAAATTTAAATTAAATTATTATTACAGTCCAACTACTAGGGCCACCCAGACAACGGAAAACAACCACAGGGCAGAACGGGAACAATATATTCCAAATGAGCCATTCAAATGTTGAGAACAAAACAATAAAATTTCAACCTGTTCACTCACAAAGCTTGTGATGAATATGGCATTGGCTTAATTCAATTTCAAAATTTGAGTAGTTTCACTGCTGACGGTTTGGGAAGTACGATTGGGAAATGTAAGTCAATGCTAATGAAGTTTGTAATTCAGTTTTTACTGCAATTAGCCCGAAAACTCCGGATTTGTTTTTGTGTGAGTTCACTCTCTTCAAATGAATTAACAGGGTATGTAGATTTGTTGGAAGGTATTTCATATATATAAAATTATAATATTTATTTAGCTATCTATCTATTAAGTATCCATGATGTGTAAATAATATTTAATAATGTCAATAATGTAGTCACTCTTATTGAAAACCAGCTGGAACTTTTTATTGCCGAATTTAAATTATGTCATAGTCCTCTTCTAATAAGTTTGTTAAGTTTCTTACAGCATTGCTGGGGCTCTTCGTCTGAATTATCTCCACAGTCATTATCTCCATCACACACCCACGACCGAGACACACAGTGGCCATTGGTACATGAAAAGTCACTGGACGCACAGGTTGCCTGTGCTGAAAATTAAGACAAATGCTCAAAAATTAATAGAGTACTAAAGTTATGACGTCACAAAAATTAAATTGGTGAAATTATGACTCTGTGACCTTTTAAACAGTAGAACTTACAGACTAATTCAATTTAGGCCTCGTTATTCAAGCTGAGGAGGTCTTGTGTTAACCTTGAAAGAATCCCTCAATTTAGGAAATTTTAAGGCTTGTAAGCCTTAAAAAATGTCAGACATCAGAAGTGATTTTAAAATTTCATCGAGTAGGTTCAGAGCCACCTTAAATTTTCAAAACGTTAAGATGGCTCTGAACCTACCCAATGGACTTTTTTTTAAACTTTGCAAAAAGTTGTACCTTATGGAGCTGATCATTTTTCAAAAATAAAAAATGGGGTCACCATGCTCGTTTTTGAGTTATAAGCACTTAAAGCTAAAATTAAGGGTGGTTTATACAGGTTATACTGTTGCTATAGTAACCTTTTATGTCGAGCAGATGATAATAACTTGTTCACCAATAATTGGGCATTCGTTTGATACCATTATTTTACCATCAACTGATATAGGATGGTAGTAGCGATCAATCAAAGCACAAGGCCTGTAAACAGTTACCAGCCACCTTAATAATAATTATTGTGATAGAAATAGTTTGCAAAGACTATTTCAACCAAAGTTTTATAACTTTGTTGATATTAATAAATAAATATTGATAATTATGTAAAATTTAAATACCTGCGTCGCACTGGCTCTCATCAGAATTATCGCCACAGTCGTCCTGTCCATCACATTTCCAGCGGCCTACGATGCATTTGTCGTTTGCACATCTGAATTCCTTGGGACCACATGTTGTATTTCGTTCTAAGAAAACATACATTGCATGTAAAACATTTTAGAAACTATAAATATTAAAATGGAATCAGGAAAAAAATATTACTCATGTTTGGGGCATTCCCTACTATAATTTAAATATTAAATTTTTAATATATTTTTTTGTGAAAAATCTTTAAAATGGTAGTTTTATGCAGTTCAAGAATTTAATTCACCTAAGGAATCACAGCTGTAAATAATGCTCTTTTTAAATCACCGTAATATTTTAAATAAAAACATTCAGTTGTTAGCATACCACAATTTTCCTCATCTGACCCATCAGAGCAGTCATCGTCTCTATCACATGTCCATGACTGTGAGATGCACCGTCCATTGTTACAGCGGAATTGATCAACACGGCATGTCCGAGGAGCTATACCAACAAGCAATCATTTTAGATATGTAAATTATCAGTACAAGTATTGTCACGTAACAAATGCAGGGGTTTCAGTAACAGGAAAATCTTCAATTTTTAGATGCTCTATTTGCTCTGCAAATATTTGAGTAATAATTTACCAAAAATATTTTGATTTCTGGAAGCCATCTTGCTTTTTCCATGAGATCAAGACTATAATTTTGATATACAGCTGTTTCAAGAAAGGTTGTCGGGAAAAAGCGCACACGGGGATATGATCAGCAAGGTACGTTCCTGACACCGTAGCTGTCAAACCTACTTTTGTTGCTTTCTTTTAGCACTCGCAAACATACGTCCATGGCGTCTCGTGCCATTTTCTCAGATTTCCCTGAAATGCTGAAGTCAAGGAACCGTGAACCTAAAAATACCCACAATACCTTTCAGGATTGTTGCGTGCGCTTTTTTCCGACAACCTTTCTCGAAACAGCTGTATACCACGGAACATTAAAATCAGCATGACTCAAGTGGCAACCGTTCATGTACTTTCTTGCAGATACCCGGGTAAACACTCCAGAAATTATTGATTTAGCCATTTTAGGTATTTTATTCTTTCACTCCCAAGAGGGCTAAGTTCAAAACTGAGGAAAAAATCTTGAATTTCATTTTGCAAAATTATCAAAAAGAAACAGCGCCCCATGAAAGTACTTCTCAGTAGCTTTCATTTGAATGGTCACACACTAAGGTTTCATCCATGGACTCCAAAAATACAACCACATTTATTGACTCAAGGCTTGACTCTGGGAGTAAAAGGGTTAAAATGCCAGATCTTGGGATCTTTCCACAAATTGACGTATGAAGTACAAAGACTCTTAGTCATTTCTGCCCATTTCTGTATTTACAAATGCTATATACGTACAGTACTTAGAATAACAGTCAAACAACATGTATTTGGAATTTACAGCCTTCAACAATGTAATATTAATAGGCTGTTTTCTTCTGCTACACATGTGGAATATGTACACTTCATTTACACTTTATTAGAGTACAGTGTAAATAGGATAAATGTAAAATACTAAAATATATACAGTACATAAGTACTTACGACATTCTTGTTCATCAGAATTGTCCCCACAGTCGTCTTCTCCATCACATTTCCAACGAGCAACAATGCACTTTTGATTGGCACAGGAAAACTGATTGTCAGCACAAGGGTATGGTACTGGTGTTGTGCCATTGGAGCTTCCTGATGTTTATACAAAACACAAATGAGCTCATGAACTCCAAATAGTGGACTGGGAACCAATTACTGTAGCCTCGTTTTCAGTTCACTTACTGAGGGCTTTCTCACAAGTACTGGGGATGGCATTTTTTGTGGTTTTATGCCAATTGACTTTTGAATGCCAAAAATATTTTCCCAGCAGAATCACATTGTTGTGAACAGCTGAATAAACTCTTCCTGGGTCTTGGGAGTCTGGCAAACAGGGGTTCCCTTGACCAAAATGACAAATATCTGCTGAGTATTTTTATTTATTTTTATCTGCTGAGTTTCAATAATGACAATAATTATGTCTGTCTAACATCACGAAATTTCGAGAAAAAAATCAAACATTCCAATCATTTCTTGATGTCTGAGTTCAAAATATAAACTTATCAAAGCCAATAGGAAATCCACAGGTACCCGTTCAACACAAATCACTAGACCACTTGGGCGCGCTGATGCAATAGCACGCGCTCGATGGATGGAAATTAGCAAAGCAACTTCCTCAGTCAGAGATCAAACATTCAAAGCAGCCATATTACTCGAAACTAAAACACGTTGGCGGAAGTCTTTATATCGAAAACAAATTCGAAACGGGAGAAAATTCAGCGAAATTAACATTGAAGGAATGTTTCCCTTTCAGCAAATTAAAGCATGGGTCGCCTGAAAGGGAACAAGCAAATATCGATCTCTGGAGTATTCGAAACTCACGCGACGCTATTTTTGCACCAATATTTCAAACGATGTTTTGCCGGTGAGCGACAAGTTGTCACATGATCGATCAATTATTCCAAACATTTTCAACAAAGACAAAGTAGCTAGCCGAGTTTACATGTCGCTTTTGAAAAGGGCGCTAAAAATGTCACACTCTCCATATTACTTTTCTCACTTCTATTGTGATCTTTTTGATTGCGCTTATCGAAAGTGTACTTTCGCGAAAAGAATAAAAATTACTCCGACGACCAAGGAATACGACACAAGACTTGAGTAAACGCAATATTGACCGGCCTCCTTATACGATCAGAAATGATGAAACACTCTCATGAATGAAATACGTCGAACGCCCACGTAGTAAGCTTAAAATTTGCATAAAATAAATTGTAATCATCAATAAACTGCATCACCAACACGACCGATAGTCTTCGCTCCTTCCGAGACGAACCGAAATAGAAATAAGCTTACATTTATTAGTAAACATTTTAGTTATGTGCGAGTGAAAAAAATAAAGACATTATTAAGAGAGTTAGGATTTTTAAGTTAATAAAAGTGTCGGAAAAGTAAAGCATAGTAAGATTGTTCGCATAAATGAAAATGCCGCCAAAAATTACAACCACGCACTTATTTCATTTTCAGTGAAAACGTTTGAAATAACAGTAACAATTCAATAAAAGAGGACAACTTTGGTTGATACTAACCGCCGTGGGACTGTAGTAATGAATAAAATGAAGTCAATGAAAGAATGTCTTTACCAACAAATACGCGCCATCGCGCCAGACGTAGACATTTAGTTTTCACGAGAAAATACTCCCGCTTTGGTGCGTCAAAACATTGGAATTCTCAGAAAATACTCTCCTTTTTTAACAAAATAAAGCTTACAACAGGTTAATGTCAAAGGGTTCGTACAACACGGTGTTGTCAGTGCACGTGGTTTCAATGCTTTCGACTTACCAGAAACTGAGCTATCCGTAGTTGTGATATAAACAACACAGGCTGCCACGCACCAACACACAGCCTTGGTTAGAAGACGCATTTTTTCTTCTACTTCGCGACAACGGGACGAAGACGGTTTGTGAACTTCTCAGAGATACTTTTCGGTAGATACTAGACTAAATGGATTTGAACTCGTTGAATTATTCGTTTCAAGTCAAGTCGACCACGCTGGACTTTGGAATGATGCCGGTAAAACTGATGAATGAATGAAAACCTCAATGTTTTGTTGACAAAATGAACGCATGCTCACGAGCATGGCGGGAAAACTATAAGGCTGACGCAATCGGGATCAACACCTGTTAGTGTGGGAGGAGTCGCTCAGTCAACCAACGCGACGAACGCGACCACGTATTCGCCGATCGACTGATCGAGGCCCCTAGATTAGAAATCATATACTATACTTCTTCGCAACAGGGAAATCGAATTTAAAAGCCAAAGCAGAGATTCTAAGTTGATCTAGGCTTCGATCCGTTGTTTATTTTGCTGTACTCTCTAATACCCCAGCTGCGCGCAGAATTCACATTTGCGTGTCGCCGGCTGTGGCCTGAGGGATATTTACATATTTCGTTTTCTTTTCAACGAAATAAATGTTAAAAATAACTGTGGGAAGATTCGAAACAACGCGTTTATGGCATTTCAGTATTTTAGCGAACTCTTGACGAGTCAGTACAGCGCTAAAAAAGTGAAACGCTATGATTGATCGTCCAGCTTTCCAGCTCCCCACACCCCACTCCCTCACGCCCCCCCCCCCCCCCTCACCCCCTAACACACACCTACACCAAACTTGGGGCACCCTTTCGTTGATATACATATAAGCATAGGTTTCCCAAAGCTGATTTTTTTCCCTAGTATGACGAAACGGCTGAAATAGCAAAGTAAAGTAATAGTAAAGATATCGACGTGCTAAAAGCCCGAGGCTGAAAGGAAGCCCTGTTTGTAAACTGCGTCACCGCCGGGCTGATATGATTAATAAAACATATTCCACGTTATAGTTCTCTGCTTATGGTTTCTATGCGGATGTAAATATAAGTCTCTATTTGGCCGGAACACTTTGGTTCACCTGTATAATATAAATGACAGGTTCAGTCTCTGATTTTGGCGGCAATAATTTTGGCGGGAATCCCTTGAGTGAAAGTTGAGACATGCTGTAAATCATTTCCTCGATGATAACTCGCCATATCGTTGAATATTTTATGTATTTTATAATGTTGTATGTATATAGTGTGCCAGTGGGAAGCATATCCAGACGAATTGCAACTAGCTACTCTTGGGTTTTGAAGGGATGCCGATATTTCAATTCGCCTACAGAAATAGCCAGCGGCTAAATGGAGTCCACCTTAATATCTTGTCAGTAGCTCTTAATAGTTTTTTCTTGCAAGAGAAGAATATGTTGTGTCTGAGGCAGGGGTCTGAGGTAAAATAAAGCTACTGATAATTATAAAAATAGCCGTCTGCTGAATTTTTAATCAGGCACCAGGCTACACCGGCTTTTATTTTGTTTCCTGTTTTTGGTTACGAAACTGCTCAGTATTCAACTCTGCGATTTACTTATCGACTGCCAAAATGGTGAAAAAATTAAAATAATTTGGCAAGTCATTCCATGTAGACATAACCAAAGTGGGATATGAGAACGCACGTCTGTCTTTTTAATTTACACATAAATGATATAATTATTAATATTGATAGCCTACAACTCTTTGTGGTTCTTCAAACGGCTGAAACAAATCGAAAGCCACATGCTGGATAATAAGCTGGGATATTCTGCTCTCTTAAAAGTTGAAATGTTTTCATAGCTAGGGTTAGCGCCTCGTATTAAAGCATAACTGATAGCATTTGACATTCTTTCTATAAACCGGTAATTCGAAATTCAGAATCGACCGCAAAATCTGTAGTATGGAAGTTATTCGAGGAGGTTTCGCGCCATGCGTTCCGTGTTTGTCTACATGCCTTCCATTAATGATAACGTCTGGGGAATGTTTAGTATGCGAGTTCGATCTCCTTGTTTACTGAACTTGTTTAAAAAATTTCCCAAAAAAGGAAGGGAATTGTTTCGTATTTATAGGAAGACAATGTCTTCCATATAGCATGCGACAAACACGGAAACCTTGATCGTGGGAAAATATGTAGCAATGTAAATATTTAACAACGTGGATTATTTTCCGTCATTTTTCTGCGTCACATGATTTAAGAATTCATTATTTTAATTTCCCTTATATGTACATAGAGGTTATTCAGCGAAAGTTGTGTAATACGGCTGGGTATTTTTACGAGTCAGTTTTTTATTTTTTCTTTAGGCGAGAAAAAATAAACACTGACGAGTAAAAATGCCCAGCCGTATTACACAACTTTCCGCTGAATAAATTGTTTATTATACGACATAATATCTTTCCTAAAATATAGGCTTTCAACAGTGTTTTCCGTAGCGCGCGGTCAGGGGGACTGAGACCCATGTAATACGGTCTCATATCTGCTCTCGTCTTTGTGCGTATTCGCACTCTAAAATGCTATGTCGTATAATAATGAAGGATACTATCTCTTCCGCGCCGCGACGTAAAATATCGCCTCGTGACTCTTCGTACGTCATCGTGACAGTTCGTTACGTCATCATGGCACTCGAGCTCACTCTAGCTCATTGCGTCGGCGAGTTTGGCAATTGCGGAGATTTTACGTTTGTGTTTATAGCTCTAGGCACTTCAGCTAAGTGCTGTTTTACATATTTATTATGTGGCAGTTCGCGCCGTCAGCGTAATGGCTGGGAGAGGCGTCAGTGGCTTCACTGAAGACCAGTTATTTACCTACAATGGGTTCTCACTTTGTACGATCAACTGATAACAAGCCGCATCGTTTAAGTGCACTGGGGCCGAAAGGATGATACGTGACGTGGTGGAAAGCAATTTAGATGTCTTATCACTGAGGGCCTGTTTATATGGAGAAAAGTTGTCCCTGGTAAGAGGGTCACCCTCCATACCGAGCCTTCCCGGGGGGATAACTTTTCATACATTTGTTTACAAATAGCAGCGAACCGTTTACAGGAGAAATGGCAAAGTTGGCTCGGGGGGCAGGGTAATCCTGGGTGGTCGCCTTGAAGATAGGGTGACCCTGGGGGGCGGACCAACTTTTTTCCATATAAACACTCTGCCTATAGATCGTTTTCACCAAAATAACAAGATCGTTTTGCGTGCATCAAAAACATCAACAAACTCAGCGATTGTAGAGTAGGTGGAAAGAAATATATTCCCCAAGTTTTGATTTGGTAGTGTTCATTGCAACGAAGTTATTGCGAAAACAATATTCGGAAAATTACAGAAGTTAGTATGGGTCCGCCATATTGGTGTACCACTTTGGTACACCAAGATGGCGGCCAAAAATGTCTGCGAGAAGAAAACAAGATTTTGCTACAAAGTCATGAGTTTTCACTTCTGAATGCTTTAGTTATCATTTTTAACTTATAGCATATCTGAAAATAATTTTAAAAGTGCGAAATATTGGTTTATGTAACATTTCAGGTCACGTTGAGCCAGGCTGTCTCAATTCAAAACGTTTTATCTCCAAAACGAAGCAATCTGCTGGAACAAAAATTTCCCCAGCATCTAACTACACTGATGTATAGACTATACTGAAAGAACAGCTTTGTAGGATCAATAGTTTTGAATTTAGCATTTTGATGACGTCACGTGAAAACGATCTAAAATTTCACCTACCAGGGACGTACAAGTCGGGACATATAGAGCATGCGCGAACCCGAGAGGGCCAAGTTTTGGCTCGGTCAACAGGGACAACTTTTTTCATGTAAACGCTTGGTAAAAGATGGCTCGGGGGGAGGGTAACCCTCCTACCAGGGAAACATTTCTCCATGTAAATAGGCCCTTATCATGACGGACATTTCGGTGGTAGATTCTGACACAAAGAATTCGTAAATTGGTGATCATGTCTCCCTCATGTCTACGAGGACTACGAGCCATGTCTGTGATGCAACGAATAAATATCCATCAAGACCTCATTGTATAATTTATGAATAAGATTGAAGATTTTAGATAAGTTTATGGCAGCATGTGCAGCTACCAATTTTTGATACCACGTGCTTTTGATGTCGTGAATAGGCATGCATTTTTTTATTTGGTGCACAGGTTACCCAGCAGTTTCAGGACTGCAGACTAGTTTCCTTCCTGCCGGCGTCGGAAGAAAATAGGAGACGCCAAGGCTCTTAGGACAGCCCAACCTCGATTCCAGGCGCTCTCTCTCCTTTTCCTCCCTTGTCGTTGAGTAGAGAGAGGAAATGGAGAGAGAGCTGGAATCGAGGTTGAGGACAGCCAGGAATCAACATTACTGCAATATATGGACAAAGTTTGAATTGGTTTGTAAACCTGTTAATTAATTATTATTCCCCATGAGCCATGCTTGTGATACTGAAATTAGCAGTCCTGTTGTCTTGATCAGCTGTGGGCTTCCTTTGCCTGCTGTAGCGCTAGCCATGCATCATGCATACAGCCCCCGGGGGGGTACTCCCAAAAAAATTGGGTGGGGGTGGGCCGCTGGGCTATAAAAACCCTTACCCTGTACCAGAGCACAAAACGCTAATTTTGCGACCCTGTTCCAGACTAAATGTTGAAAAAGATACCCTGTTCCAGAGGTTTTTAAACGATTTTTTTTCTAACCCAAACGGCTAAACTATAAAGCAGCACTGCGAACGTGTAGCTGTAAAGCTTCTTTAATACTCCTACGTGTTTCGTTTCGTCTGACTAACGTAGACTTCGTCTACCCTATTCCAGAGTATAAATTACCGATCTTCGCCAACTTCTGGGAAACTGATACCCTGTTCCAGACCAAAAAATGCCTTTTGGTATACCCTGTTCCAGAGCAAAATACTCAAAAACCATACCCTGTCCAGCGGCACGTTCCTATATAGCGTATATAAGGGTATAACCCCCCCCCCCCCCCCCCCCCACCCGGGATACAGCCCCTCTTGGAGAACGTGATTCGAAACAGTTGGTTATTTTGTGGTTTCTTGTTGGTATTCCGCCCTTTCATGATTCTTTTTGTTTCCACAAGAAAACATAATATCAGTCATGTTTCAGTTTTGAATCAATTAAAATATATTTTTCTTTCCCATTACCGCAATAAATTACAGTTCCGCCCCGGCGCCTGTCTCAGTTGGTCACACTATAAAGCATTCCAAGCAGTATGGCGCCCACAACCGGCTCAGTGCGTCGCTCAGTGCATGTAAGCTGAAAAAGTGGAACTAGTTTGTAGTCGATTTATAATTTGCTGCGGTAATAAAGATGTAAAGATGGTAATGGCAAAAGTCAGTGTCATGAAGATATAATTCATCCCGAATCTAAAATCGTGATTCATCTTAGTGAGGCCGTCCAGTGACAATATAGAGTTATGGCGACAAGTAGTATAGGTTCAAGTGTGTATTTGTATCTCTGAGATTCAGGAAACATGCGCTGTTAACTCCGTTTTGTATATTTTAGACGCACGACTAAATTAGGCTAATTATAAGTTAGCCTGAGATCAGGCTCCTGAAGAAAATTTGCGAGCGAAGCGAGTCGAGTCGCTGCCTGGGGCGAGCAGCTTTCGTTCTGCAGAGACTCGGCTCGCTTCGCTCGCAAATTTTCTTCAAGAGCCTGATTTCAGGTTAATTATAAGTATGCGGAAAGCCGGGAGGCGTTGTGGCCTATAAAATAAGGGTTACTGTGTTGGTCTCGGATCCAACCTCGTTCCCAGGGTCTCTTCTTCTCTTCCCGCCAAAAGCACCAGAAGCTTTTGGCGGGAAGAAGAAAGACCCTGTGAACGAGGTTGAACGAATGCAAGAACAAGCACAAGAACAAAATATTCACCAGCAAATATTTGATCATTGTTAAAACCAGGTTTTTGACTGACGGAAAACATGAATCTATTTATTTTATTCATTGACTGAAACCTCGAATAATTTGATTTGATTTTCGCTTGAAAGTGAACGAACAATTTTCACGGCAGCGACGTTTTTAACAGCAAAATTCGGAGAATCAAGGCAAGCTTCAAAATATTTTGATGATTGTGCTTGTGCTTATGCTTGCGTCATACCCGTTTTCACCTCTTATGCTTGCGCTTGTGCTTGTGCTTGCGTCGCTAGTGAAAACCTGGCTTTACAGTACATCACTCCGACCCAACAGGAATCAGTAAATGAAAATTGTTAGGGCAACCTAACCGCAAAATGCTGCTGGGCAATTGCAGCATGCGATGGACTAGCATCCTATCTAGAGTCTCCTCCGCAGGCAACTCCTGGGTCTCCGAGGTCTGGGGCAAAAGAGCGGGCACTGTCCCCCACCCCACTCAGTCACCTTTTTGTCCTCCGTACCAGTCTCACTCGTGCCTTTATGTAAGAGTTGCCTGCGGAGGAGGCTACATCCTATCCAGGGAGTGGAAATTAGTCGCTTCATGCCTGCTAAATAAACCGGCGTTATAATGATATATAGCTCATCCGATCCTTAAGGCCTGGTAAAACGAGGAAACATGTTTCCATAATTGTTGGCAAAACTGGTAGAAACACGAACAGAAGTTTCGCTCAAGTTTTCTCCTTCAACAATTCTGACTTTCGAGTCCACCATATTGTCTTCTCTTTGGCGGAAACTAGGAAACAAATGTTGCCGGTCGTGGCAAAACTGGGAAACATGCGCGCCCTACTAATGTTTCCGGAAACATGTTTCCTCTTTTTGCCAGGCCATTAGAATTGAAATGGTGCGGAGCGTACACCCATAAGTTGCGCATGCTCCGATAGCTTTTCTGAATAAGGCCATAACTAAGGCCAAGGGCTATGGGTAGTACTTCTGTTCAAGTTACTTATAATTTTAGCAACCTCTCACGAAAACTGCGCGAGTTCAGTCAATAACACTCCCGCCGATCTGCAAGAAGATATAAGCACAATTACAACCAGCTCTGGGGGCTGACTGCATGATGAAGAACCAGAGACTGAAATTTCAGATCGAATCGAAGTGGAAAGCGTTTTTTATTTTATTTCTGGAAATCACAACTGAACAAACACAGGTGAAGATCAGCTTTTTACTGCAGCTATGAGCAGTTTTCAGGAGTTCTCAGGTTCTAGACAATTTTAATGGAATTGGCAACACTGTATTGTTATGGCAAAGTGGTAGTGTGTCCTAACGCCAAAGTGCCGCCTACGAGGACCCAACGAGCAAATTCAAATTCAAGATCGGTCTAACCCGGCGTTCCCACAGTATGCGTGTGCGACCGATGTTTTAGCGGACCGTCTCAATCAGAAGTAACGAAACAGGGTAAAACTCCAGAATTCTCACCTCTGTGAAGCAAACTGGAAACATTTCAGGTTTTACCAAAGCATTTATTTACAGTTTGATTTTATTGCCGATACCTGTTTTCTAGCAGCGAGACACCCACGCATTCCCAACGGACAAACCCACAGCGAAGAAAATCACCCGTTGGAGAATTCTACTTGCGCCGCGCTGACAAACCGGTTTGCTGATTTTACATGTAATACTGCGGCTAAGTTAGTTTCAGAACAATTGAACAAAGAGTACCCTTAAGCTTGGTTTTCACTAGCGACGCAAGCACAAGCGCAAGCAACATACGCAGACGCAGCCGGTAACGTGTTGATCATCAGTGCCTTTTGTTTACGACAAATCAACACGTTACTGCGTCTGCGTGCGTCGCTAGTGAAAACCAGGCTTTAGCTTTCAAACAAAAACTATGCCAAATTAACCATGTTAACGAGGCCTTAGTTAACTGAGGCCGACGGATGTCTGTACTATACTCTCACGAATAATAAATGAGCCGGATCTGCGGGGGATTTGAATTGTTAGCACCACAGTCAGTAACTTAGGAGATTTCTATGATGTTTCCCTTTCATTGTTTCAGTGCCCACTATGCTTTTAACCCAGATTAAAACGATGCCGTTGATGAGTCTGCGGTACTCCGCAGGATACGGTCTCCTTGTTCGCTAAAAATAATTACCTATAAGTTTCTCTGTTTTTCAAAAGTGAATCCAAGAATTATTCCGATTCTGATAACCTGAGAATCAATGATCCCCTTGTTTCCCTGTTCTCTGAAATACTCAATGAAGTGTTCAGCCAGCTCCTCAAAAGGGCCTCGTACTTGAGAACGACAATGAGTTCTGACTGGAAGGACGATATTTGTTATGAATTTCTGGGGGTCTTTGGGTGACGTTTTTGAATGACATGGAGTAATAAAATCCACTGTGATCCGTAAGAGGACACAATGCGGAGGATTTAGCCTGAGTAAACGAAGTAAACACAGCTGTTAACAGACGTGCTTCTTCGCGCGATCAATTCTTCCCCCGCTCAGCGGAAAGACGCCTTTATTCTCCCGGGAGTCTTCTGGGGATGGATTGAACGCGCAAAGTTCACACCACCGGAAGACGTGGGTACACTTCAATCTGGAGTAGAAAAGATTCGATCAAAAACACCTTTCTCTTCGGTTCACCTTTTTGGTTTGTAAAAACCGATTAGAATACTATGTATCTTGAATTTCAAACACAGAGAGTAATTTATTGCTATTTTCTGATATCTGGACTAGCCTGTTAGTGGGTTAGATCGAGCGAAAGAAAGCGAACGCGAAATAAAACGCGCGTTTCCCCCCACGAACTGTGATCCTGGTGACAGGCTACGTCTGGCAATTCTTTATCACTTTGAAGAAAATTCACACATGAATTTTAGCATTTTATCTTATGCCCACGCAAAGGAAGTTGGTCAGTTTAACGAAGGTATCTCATTTATCTATGTATGAATAAAACTTAACACAAAGCGGGAATACACTTTACCGTCTAAACGAATTGTCGACATGGGAGGGCGGAGTTAATTTACAAGGAATTACTGAAAATTCTAGGGCGGACTACGGACCATAGCGCATTTTCTCTGTCTTCGATAAGCCTCTGTTTCAAAACGAGTCTCCTGGTGCAAGTTGGCCTGCAAAACAGGCGGTTTATGTGAAAGGTTGTGCACCAAGACTCGTTTTGAAGCAGAGGCAACACTGTCTTGGTAATATGTCCTAACGCCTACGAAGAGAAGGTGCTGGACATTTATTTTTTTGTTCGACGCAAAAACAACCACTGATCATTACGGTGCATGGTTATAACTACGTTTATTGATTTATTTTTACTTCCAAAAAATGCAACTTTAAAAACATCATCAAATTCAAATCGGTCTAAACCGTACATTTCTTTAGCACGCCCCCCAGCCCCCTATAGGAATAAAATTATGTACATATTATGGATTTTTACTCAATACAATAAATAGCTAAGGCCTAAAGCAAATACAAGAAAATAGGAGACTTGATATTTTAACTTTTACTTCCACAGTCATCTGCTATACTTTACTTAAAAAAATTGATTTTCCACAGCACCCCTATGTAACATATATAATCGAGAAAAAAAAGCGACAACGATCTGTAATATAATTTAAAGGGCTGTATTCAAATTGAATGGTTGAAATGTTAAAGTCTGTCTATACAAGCCTAGTGGCTTATCAGGCCGGTGCTCAACAACGGTTTCCATAGCATGAAGCGACTAGGAGAATCGCTACTCCCCTGGATGGGATGCTTGTCCATCGCAGGTAACCCCCAGCATTTTTGTCAGGTTGCCCTGACAATTTGCCGGTTCCCATTTACTTCTGGGTGGAGAGAGGCATTGTGAGAGTGAAGTATCTTGCCCAAGAATACAACACAATGACCCTGGCCAGGGCTCGAACCCAGACCGCTCGATCGGGAGTCCAGTGTAACTTGTGAATGGTGGCAAGATGGTGTGAACAGTACTTCTGACCAAGAGACTATAAAAGAACTTGTTCAAGCTAACCTGATTACTAACATTACTATAGCCTGCTATACAGACGCTCGAGGCTACGATTATTGGCGCCTGATTCTTACTCTATACATTTACTATACTAAAAAGTCTATTCTATTTATATATACATTAAGCTGCACTCAACTTAGTGACATTCAACCAACTTTTATAACATCCTATATGACTATATGAATGTACAGCTAGCTATCGTTGGCGGTAATAGACCATGCATGACTAGTGACCAAATTTCAGAAAGTGCTATAAAATTAGCGTTATGTTCCGAGTTTAAATCGTTTGCTTTGTTTAGTCTAGCGTCGAAGTGGACCGGTCTGGTTCTCTTCCACTGGCATATTTAATTATCAGTTTACATACACATCCATCCCGAGAAATGTTGATAACATTTGCCCTGGTCACAATGTTCCAGCAATGTGACCAAGGACCTTGAACATTTCAACCCTCATTGTGACCTAATTCAACCCTCTCAGCCCCAGCAATGTGACCTAAGGACCATGAACATTTCAACTCTCTGAGCCCCAGCAATGTGACCTAAGAACCATGAACATTTCAACTCTCTAAGCCCCAGCAATGTGACCTAAGGACCATGAACATTTCAACTCTCTGAGCCCCTGCAACGTGACCTAAGGACCATGAACATTTCAACTCTCTCAGCCCCTGCAACGTGACCTAAGGACCATGAACATTTCCAACCCTGGTTAACTCGTGAATTGCGTAGCAAGAAACGTGTTTTGGCTGTGGGGACAAATATGCAAATTTTCACTTGATGGGCTGTAAACATTAATTTATACATTAAAATGCATATTAATTTTTCTCATAAAGGAGTATGTTCCCAGTCTACGTGTACTTCAACTCTTGACTAAACAAAGCAAATCGAAGCAAATTTATGGAAAATTATGACGATTATTCTTTGTACTGAAGAATGTGGCAGGAGGACAGCAGTGAGTGGTTTATGGCGTCGGTCTTAATCTGGATGCCCCGGCGGGTTCCACTCCTCAGCCTCATTGCCATGTAAATAGCCAACTGGCCAGCCTCCTGCCAGTTGAGATTCTTAACTATGTTGATTATGTTGTGTTTATTTGAAATATTTCTTTCATATATCTGTACACAGCCCCATAAGCTGGAAGCGTTAAACACAAACCGTGTATAAATAAAGTTGTTTTACCCTTTTTTATGATGGATAAAATGTATTAATCTATACTAGAGTAAAGAATGGCTAGAAGCAATTATTGCAGTTGTTCTATTAAAAGCAGATTGCATTTAAACCAAAAAAAAAAATGCGCACTAGATTACATTAAAACTATTCATTCTCACTGTACTTCTGTCGTCACTTTGCAAAGTAGGACTATCTCTAGGCTACGAGCACTTCCTCTTTCCCTTTAGTTCGTAGAGCGACAAGTGACTTAAGCGAGATGAAAATGGCCTCTTTCCCTTGCGTCTCGCCCACAGTTTTCACGCGGCCATTTTTTCCCTCTCGTTTTATTTCGCTTCTCGCTCGACAAAACTACAGTCAGGGGAACGAGTGCCGTTTCTGGCAAATCTTCGTTGAAGCACTCCAAGAGTTTCTGATTGTTATTATCCAATCAAGAAACAGCGCAACCACTCACAAGTACACCCAAAATTGTTTTGCCAGTATAGCGCAATTAGGATACGTCATGTTGCTTACCAACATTGGCACAGAAATCGTGGGCTCAGTCCCATCTCGGAGATGGGATTTTCACCTTCGACTTGTACTCCCCCCCCCCCCCCCCCCCCCGACTGAACTAAGGGAAAGAGGGACTGCTCATAATCTAGACACTTTCCTACTTATGCAACCTCTGGGCCGCCGAAGTCCTCATACAGAGGATCGTGCATTGATATGTCATTGTAGTATGCGGCACGCAAGCGAGAGCGGTGATGATACTTCTTCCAGTACACCACAACACCCACCACAATCAGGATAACAACGATGGCAGCAGCGCAGATACCGATGATGGCACCAGTGGACAAAGATGAATCTGTGGGGGAAAACAAGAAAATAGAAATCTTAAGTTTTCTTACTCCATTTGAACCTCTCTACAATGGCCACCCTGGGGTGTATCTAGAGAGCCTGGTGGCCATTGTTGGGAGGTTACAATAAGAGTAAAGTGTATGGAGCAGTGTACGGTCCGGACGAAAAATCCTGGCCGTTGTAGAGAGGTGGCCGTTGTAGAGAGGTTTCAGGAAGAGTTGTGTATGGATCGGCTCAAGGTCGGAACAAAAAATCCTGGCCGTTGTAGAGAGGTGGCCGTTGTAGGGAGGTTTCAGGAAGAGTTGTGTATGGATTGGCTCAAGGTCGGAACAAAAAATATTGGCCATTGTAAAGAGGTAACCGTTAGTGGAGGTTTGACTGTAATACAGTACCATCAATTACATCAGGCCCCAGTTGTTCAAAGGAGGGATATCGCTATCCACCGGATAAATCAATACCCAAAGTAGTAAACAACCAAAGTTTATTATCCTAATTGCGCTTTACATGTACCTAAATTACGACCAAAAAAGGTAGGTCAGCCCAGAATAACTATAGGAAAGCTAATGGAACTGGGTGGCTAATATTACAGTGCGACTACTCAAAGTGGGCCAGTTTGAAGAAAACTTTCTAGGTTTCCCGAGAGGTCTGCACTTTGTTGGTGTCAAATTTTGTTGTAGAACTATTGTTTGTATGCTTCAACGCGATTGGTCAGTTTAAGAAAAGGTCGCCATCCTTTGTTCTCAATTAACGTTTTGATTGGTTACTTTTCTTCAAACTGGCCCGCTTTGAGTAGTCGCACTGTAAAGATTGAATGTTAAAGGTAGAAGATGAGAAAACAAAATACCCTTGCGGTGTCCCTTGTGAGCATCAAAACTGCCGCCTGAAGGATCTGTACCAATAAAGAGAGAGACATTCGGTTAACTAGAGTTGTTCATTGATAGTGAAACTAGCCACACATTTCCACAGGATAAAGTTCGTGATTAATTGGACACATTTTTGGCACATCTTTTTGTTGGGTTCCTCATGGCCTGGCCAATCAAAAAAACAAGTTAAGTGTGTGAAGGACAGGGCTGAATAACGTCTGCACATGCCCCAAGCGCTTGCCAGGAAACCATAGCAACAACATAGGTAAAATGGCGGGATTTTCAAAAATACGAAAGACTGCAAAGGTTTTCGCCTAGAATAAGAGTTTGCCTGTAAACTTAAGCTTTAAAATCTTGCAGTGGATCCACCTGTTACTGAGTGAAAACATATCTTTTGAACACCAGGGTTTCTTTTCTGAACACTCGCTGAAAAATAGCCACGAAGCGCCCCACGATGTCAGAGTCCGCGAAAATGCAGAAACGAAGCAGTAATGATATACTCAAGTTTTCTAGTATTCCACAGCATTTCATGGCGAAAAATCTTCGATGTAAACTTTGAAGTGTTCAAATTATTATTTGCGAAAGTAGGAAAAGGAAATATTCCCGTTTTGGTGCGGAAATAAAAGACATTTATCTCTCCTTGCCGTTGTGTTTCAAAACCACACACCAACACGTTCGCGCCAAAATTTTCTTTTGCTGTCATGAAATCTCGCACATGCGCAGAAGTTATTCAGCCCTGCCTCTGTGTGAAGTTGAAGTGATCTCGTCCCAATCCTTCCTGTCCGAAACCCCCTCCTTTCGTGTTTTTCATAGACTGCAAGCAGTCTATGAATGACTACAGTAGACTCCCGCTATCTCGAACTCGGTTATCTCAAAACCCCGCTATCTCGAACTCAAACCCATTCCCCATGCCCTTGTTTTTCAGTCATTACTATCGGCTATCTCGAACTCCTCGCTATCTCGAACTGTTTTTTCGTTCCCCTTGAGAGTTCGAGATAGCGGGAGTCTACTGTATAAATTAGGGTTCTGCAAAAAGGGCCTACTCTTTTCAGTAGATGCAAAGACCAGAAACAGAACAGAACTACAGAAACAAACCTGTAGAAGTACTTCTTGCAGGATGGGATTGTACATGACCTGAGGTATGGCCTGCATAATATTAATCATTAAAAGAGACCTTGTCAACTCAAATCATCCAACTTATGTATGTACAGCCTTGTAAGGCTGAGCATTATTTTTACAAAATGTCATTTTACAAGCATGTCAGAAGCATCATTGGAGACCTAGGGGCAACCTCGTTCCCAGGGTCTTTCTTCTTCCCGCCAAAAGTAATCGCTTTTGGCGGGAAGAAGAGAGACCCTGGGAACGAGGTTGACCTAGGGGAAGATAGTCGGGTGAGTCAAAGCAAACCGAGCAAAATCATAGTGATGAAAGCGGGCAGCAGTTCTTATAAACTTTATTACCCTTTATTATATGGCAAACTGGTCTCATTCTTTTTTTGAAAGTTTATGGACCTCGCCTTCGGCTCAGTCCATACACTTGCAAAAAAAGAACTCATTGCAACCAATATTTCCCCAATACGGACCTCACGCTAGTTCAATAACATCTATGAATTTACCAATACTTTGTCCCACTCTGACTAACTACCCCTGGGTCTGGCATGACAGACACAGTTTGCTGAAAGTTCTCTATGCATAAACCCAGAACAAACGATTTCCATGTCTAAGGGACCTGTCATTATTTACTGGGGGGAGGGCCACTAAGTTTTGAAGAAATGGGCTCAAAATTGTGACCAAATTGGAGCCCCAAAATTGTGACCTTCACCAAATCGGAGTCCAAAAAATTGTGACCCTCCCCTTTCAAAGGACACCTAAAAAATGAAATGTTCACAGTGTACAAGATACAAAGTAATCAATTTATACCAATGAAAAACACCCATGATCAAAGGTGCAAAGACTCTCTGGCCATGAAACTGGTCATGATACTACAAGACAGTGAATTGAGTGGCAACAAAAACTATTCAACTTTAAAATACCTGTTGCATACTAAAAATGGGCACTATTGACGAAATGTTTGACTGTTGCCAAGGGTGAATGACAATACGTAGCAAATAAAGCAAAGGAGAAAAGCAAAGTCATAATACAGTCCTTGAAGAGAGAACAACTCAATACTGGCCACATTTGAATATTGAAGTGTATCTTTTGTCAACCACATTGTTCAAAATTAAGGAGAAGTTGAAATGAAAATCATTTGAGACTCTTGGTAGAGACTTGGGCTAAAAAATCATAATCCTCCCCTAAATGCAATTAAAAAAAATAATGGCCCTCCCCCAAATGGCACTCAAAAAATAGTGACCCTCCCCCAAATATAGTGGCCCTCCACCTCGCGAAATAATGACAGGTCCTAAAATATTACCAGTATGTTGCAGTATAATCTAGAAGTATGTGCAATCCTTGCTGACCTTATTGGTGGCTTAAGAAGCTACATGTATCTAATGCATAATATGTGTACAAGTTCACTTTTTGGTGCTTTCAAAGCAGCAGGGCAATCTTTGTACTTGATGTATTTATATTTAAACCAGAACACTTTGTGAATCTTCCCCACCCTCTATCTTTTTCAAGTGATTTTCAATAATGGTATGTGCTATGTTTTGTTTTCCTAGAAAAACCCAATTAAACTGAGTGAGCATTACTTTGCCTTGCACATACAGCAATCATATAACTTTGCCACAATCTTGTCTGATCTAGCCAAGAGTGCAGTGCTGGGTGGATACATGTACAGTGCAAGTAGACTCTTCCGGTACTTTTGTCCTAGTCTCCAAGTTATTAAGGCGATATGCAAGGCTTTATTTTTATGCACACAACCTAAAGTCTGACTACCGCATGACTATGTGCTTCCTCTTATGACTGCACTCAGTCTGTTAGATTTTGCTGTATTAAACATACTGTATCTGTAATTATAGCTTTTAGTTATCCAGAAGAGTCAATTGATATTTACGCATCTAATTTAATTTTACTGAATTGGTCAACTGTTAGATTAGTATAGGTAATCATATGAATGTGAGTGCAATTAAAGATTTACACCACTCGTGATATTTGAAAATTCTCTAAAATTGCACGAGCCTTCAGGCGAGTGCAATTTGAAAGAATTTTCAAATATCACGAGTGGTGTAAATCCTTAATTGTTCGAGCTTTCATACGATTAATCATTTATTATATGACTGAGAAAATTACAAATGCGTGCACATTAATTAGCACTGCAGTGCAAATTAAAAATTAATGATAAATTTGCCTGCTCTCTGAACCAATCATAATGAAGTAATTTTCTCAGTCATATAATAAACATGTTAAACTTAATTAGATTGAAATAGGTTAGTATAGTCAATAATTAGGTTATTGTTTATTAGTGTGCAAGGTTAGTCTATAGGGCTGGTTTGGTTACAAGATGTTCACGACAGGAAAGTGAAGTTAGCATGACAGATAAAGATTAACAGGGCAGACCTATTGAGAAACCAACCTGTGGAACTGCTTCCCAAAGACGAGGACTGGGTTGAGGAACGGTCTACATAATATCAAACAGGACTTGTCAACTCAATGGACTTAGCTTAAAGCCTACATAATCATGTGAATAAATTTTTCATATCAAAATTTATATTGTTTTTTTCTTTGCAGTTAAATTGAACACTGGCTTTTATCACAGCTCAAACTAGTCAGAAACGTACATGTTGCAAGATCCTTCTACATATGGCAGTCTCTACAGACAACAAGAGTTTCTTTGTGATTTTGGCACCCAATAAGCATGTGGCATCCAGTAATGATGTGTTACAATATTATTTGGCTTCCCGAAAGTAGTAACTAAGTTCACTTAGTTAGTGTTTTTCCTTTTTTTTAGTGTATTAATTTATTTTAAAATGGAGTTTTGGCTACAAGAATTGACAGGAAAGAGAAGTTAGCATGACAGACTAACAGGGCAGACCTTTGAGAAACCAACCTGTAGAACTGCTTCCCAAAGAAGTGGACTGGGTTGTGAAACGGCCTACATAATATCAAACAGGCATTTAGTTATTGATTCAACTTTTCACATTGAAATTTCCATTATTATTATTCGTTTTTTTTTTGCCAGGTTTCAACTAGTCTGCATAATAGTAGCTAGATCCTTCTACAGATGACATTCTCTATGGAACAGGCAATGAGCAGTGGCGGATCCAGACCTGTTTATAAGGTGGGGGCCCGATTAAATTTTTCATGTCAAAATTTTATATTATTTTTCTTTGCAGTTAAATTGAACACTGGCTTTTATCACAGCTCAAACTAGTCAGAAAGTACATGTAGTACACAGCAGTTGCAAGATCCTTCTTCATACGGCAGTCTCTACAGACAACAAGAGTTTCTTTGTGATTTTGGCATCCAATAAGCATGTGGCAGCCAGTAACGATGTGTTACAATATTATTCGGCTTCCCGAAAGCAGTAACTAAGTTTACTTAGTTAGTGTTTTTCCTTTTTTTAGTGTATTAATTTATTTTAAAATGGGGTTTGGCTACAAGAATTGACAGGAAAGCACGTTAGCATGACAGATAAAGATTAACAGGGCAGACCTATTGAGAAACCAACCTGTGGAACTGCTTCCCAAAGAAGGGGACTGGGTTGTGGAACGACCTACATAATAGCAAACAGGCCTTGTCAACTCATTTAATTGATTCAACTTTTCATATATGAAATTTCCATTATAATTATTCTTTGCACTGTTTTTTTGCCAGTTTCAACTAGTCTGCATAATAGTAGCTAGATCCTTCTACAGATGACATTCTCTATGGTGTAGGCAATGAGTTTCTTTTTGATTTTGGCAGCCAACAAGGATGTGTAATGATGAGCCTACTGTATGGTACTTACTTCAGCTACATGAAAGTAGTGACGCTTGAAAGTGGTAACTTTATGAAAACAATAATTGTAAAAGGCTGAAGACAATCATGATTGTTACTTTTAGAATTTTATAATACATTGACAAGGTTGGTACATTCACTTTGAAAGTACACAGACAATGTTAGAAGAATGAGCTGTTAGTCTTCCTCTCATGCGAGGAATGATTTGTTGACATTCAGTACACATATCAATACCAGAAAATAAAGGTCTACAGACTGTACATGTAACCAACCTGAAGAAGTACTTCTAAAAGGATTTGTAGAATGGTCTGTGGAATGGCCTGCATAACATTCAAGAGGTTTTAATTTCTTTATCAAAAAACTGTCTTTAATGTCAGTTCATTATAAGTGTTCAACTTATATTTAAATCATTTAACACATTGACTACTAAACCGGCCATAAACGGCCAAGAAGAGACAACCGACTTGTACCACTTGTGACGTCATCACTTTTCACGCCAGAGGATGTCTTTGATAATCAACGGATAGAGTTGGAAAATGTCTAACAAAGCATGCCTAAACGAGCACAAAACGTTAAATTGGACCAGAGATACACACAAAACAACTTGGATTTTTTCCTCCAAAATCACCAAAAAACGCGACCTTCGCTACCATTGACACTCTTTGTCAAAAAAATTCCCTTTTCCCAACGTTTAGGTTAAAACTTTTTCAACGTGAACAAAGGAGACTGAAAGGCCAACAAAACCACAAAATAAAATAAGACAAAAAGGAGAGCAAGAACGGCAAAAAAAATAAAAGGAAAAGAAAAGCCTAAAGTCAGGTTTGTTTTTCAAACCCAAAAACTATGTCGAAATTTTGATTTCTGCGCATGCCCAAGGAAAATATTGAATTTGTTGCTTCTATGTAGAAGGGGATGTTAGTTGCCGTGTTTTTAAACTAAGTTTTAGACAGTTTGACATTAAACTGTTGAGATAATGGCCAGAAATAGGCATCTGGGATGTTAGATTGCCGTTTTTTGGAAAAAGCCCAGTAGTCAATGGGTTAATCAGAAGCTTATCACCTATATAATATAAGCTTCTGGTTAATAAATAAATCTGAGATCCCAAGTCTTATTTCTTTATAGAACTCTCATTCACAGCATTTAATGGGTGTTACCATATTTTTAGGATTAATTATAGTTTACAGATTGTTAAAGGTTATAGGTTAAAGCCTTTGTGTTCCAATGCAGTGGATTAGAGGAGCCAAGTGGCTCAACAGTGCTGCTGCATTAAAACTACAGTGCAATTTACAATCATGTACTGATGTTGCAAAGTTCTGTTGTAATATTGGTGGGTACTCAAATTATTAGTAAAATAAAATATTTTAAAGCCGTTCTTGAATATATTAATTAGAACAAATAACACCGCTTGAATATCAGTGAAAGTTTCATGTTCACACACCTGTAGGTGGCGGGCCTGTAGGCATAAACCACATGGTTTGTAATGAACAGCGCTTGCATTGTATCCTAAATGAATCAAAAGGAAAAAACGTTTTCTGTCAGCATAATGTGCACCAATTCTGCTGATATACAGTACTCCTGGTTTTTGACAGAGTAGGAGTATTACGTTCAAGCATAGTTAAGAGAGGGAAATGGTTATGAAGCCCGTGCACATCTTTTGTTTTGCGCTCATAAACTATGCATGAATTACGTAATCGCAACGTTTCTATTGGTTAGTTGCTTGAACACACGTAACCACCTAGTATTGTATTTTGTCAGGTTTTGTGCACGGCCAACCCCCAAAATAGCGAACAAAAACATATAACAAAGAACTTTGCCAGGCTTCATAACCATTTCCCTCTATTAACTATGGTTCAAGTAATGACCTACAGTCGAACCTCCACTAACAGCCACCTCTCTATAATGGCCACCTCTCCACAACGGCCAGGACTTTTCGTCGCAATTGTACGTCTATCCATACTTTTCACTCTTATTGAAACCTCCCTGCAATGGCCACCGCTCTACAACAGCCAGTTAATTCCACCCCAGGGTGGCCGTTGTAGAGAGGTTCAACTGTATATTAATTGTTTTGTCCAGATCTATTCATCTTCATTGCTTTTCAAACTCAATTTTATACCTGCCATTTTTGAACCACATTTTCTTTTTATAGCAAGAGACAGTATAGACAAATTTCCACATTAAAAAAAAAAAATCACTGGAAACATAGCGACAATACCTGGGCAGTTCTGCATTCTCACACAGAATTTCTGTTGGTTCAACAGTGGGGCTTTATTACATCCAACAATTGTAGTACATGTTTCTATTTCCACCTATTGAAAACAGTTAACAAAACCAAACCATTATATCCACCTCTGCCAAATCTCAAAACAATGGATGGCATGCTAGAAATTCTAGCAGGAGTTGGAGTCAAGGATTCTCACCGGAATTTGGGTGGGAGGGGGGTCTTTTGGCCTTGGAAATCTGGGCAGCAGGAGCAGGAGGGGGAGGGGGGGGGGGGGGGGTTAGCAGTCCAGGAAATCTGGGCAGAGGTGGGAGGGGGAATATTTCCATCCATCAAGAGGGGATTTTTTTTTTCTGGAATAACCCAATGCTCACCTCAGATGTTTATGAGCATACATATGTACATGTACATTCAACAAGATACTGTATATCGAGGCTACTGGCTGACAGGCCAGATTTCTTATCCTCAGATTTTTTTATTGGTATGATAAATGCTGGACCCAGCCCCTATATGTCATGTAATTCAGGGAGCAAACATGTTTTGTGACATTTACTTGCTCAATTACCATAAAAGCTCTATTTAGCCCTCCCCCCCCCCTCTCTAATATGCCCCTCTCTATTAAGCCCCTCCACCCCCCCCCCCCCCCCCCCCCACCTTCCATCAGGCAATATTTCAAGTGTTTCAGTCACTTTGTATTGAAATGTGGTCTTAATTTCCAGAACTATCGTTGAGTTAGGGTATAAATGTCACGTTGCATAAATTTTGTAAAACGGTCATACACAACCAATTTCCCTGAGAGGTTGAAAGTTCTTGACATTAGTCCGTAATATTTTCACGCTCCAAACTGTTGAAAATATATAAATCTAGAAGAAAACTTCTTATTCTTATTCTTATTATTATTGTTCTGTTTTAGTTAACACATTGACTACTAAAGCGGCCATAAACGGCCAAGAAGAGACCACAGACTTGTACCACTTGTGACGTCATCACTGTTCATGCCAGAGGATGTCTTTGATAATCAACGGATAGAGTTGGAAAATGTCTAACAAAGCATGCCTAAACGAGCACCAACATTAATTGGACCAGAGATACACACAAAACAACTTGGACTTTTTCCTCCAAAAATCACCAAAAAACGCGACCTTCACTACCATTGGCACTCTTTGTCAAAAAATTCCCTTTTCCCAATGTTTAGGTTAAAACTTTTTCAACGTGAACAAAGACGACTGATAGGCCAACAAAACCACAAAATAAATGAGAGAAAAAGGAGAGCAAGAACGGCAAAAAAATAAAAGGAAAAGAAAAGCCTAAAGTCAGGTGGGTTTTTCAAACCCAAAAACTATGTCAAAATTTTAATTTATGCGCATGCCTGAAGAAAATATTGAATTTGTTGCTTCTACGTAGAAGGGATGTTAGTTGCCGTGTTTTTAAACTAAGTTTTAGACAGTTTGACATTAAACTGTTGAGATAATGGCCAGAAATAGGCATCTGGGATGTTAGATTGACGTTTTTTGGAAAAAGCCCAGTAGTCAATGGGTTAATAATGGTGTAATAGTAAAGTTGAAAAATTAAATAAAAATGTGAAATTTCTCGACAATTTCTGATTTGAAATAAGTCCCCCTCTCTATTAAGCCCCCTCTCCAATAAGCCCCCTTCTTGAGGTCTAAAATTAAATAAGGCCCCCAGGGGCTTAATAGAGCTTTTGTAGTACTCCCTGAATTGTATATGAGGTCCAATAACTCAGTGCTTACAAAGTTTCCTCCCAAGTAAGCCACCTTAATTATGCTTCAACACTTATGAATTCAACACTGAGATGAAACTTACCGTCGTTGTTACTATATTTTCTTGTCGTTTCAGCTCCGTCACTTTTAATTTCAATGTGAGTATCTTTCCACGATAAAGCGTTTTGTCCTCACCCTTCCCCAGAGTAAGATTCTTTACTGCATATCCAGGGGCATTGATATAAACATGATATTTGATTGGTTTTTTGCAGTGATGTAAATCGACTTCAAGTGAACCATCTGACCAAGTGCATATCACTCCTGACACCATGTTACAGCGATGATGATGGTATTGGAAGGAAAAGGAAAGCAACAGAAATAATAAGTTACAATATAGAACAAAAGCAAAGGGTAAAGCTAAGTCATGTAATTTTTTCTTCACGTTGTGATCATGTTTTTCTACGTGCTCACAGAAGAATGCACTGGGCATGCTTGTATTATAGCTGTTTCAACACAATGCTTAGACCTATGTGGGAGACAAGAGGGTGAGGAAGCGGGATTCCCAAGGTCATGGCAGGAACTGGGACAATAGGACAAATTTTCACAATATTGCATAATATTTTGCAATAGAAAAAGTACAAATTGGGCGGGAAGCACAACAGAAGGGGCAGGAACCCGGAGTACAAGGCATGGAAAACGGAAGTTCAGACTACCCTGTCCCCCACAGGCCCCCCCACAGGAGTGAAATGGTTCTGTCCTTTGGTTACCAGGTTACAATGAATATTAGTTTTTTACCTTGTGATGTAGACTTATTTATTTCCCGCTAGCATTTTATTACCTTTTGCCTAGTTTAGGATCCAAATTGAATGTACAGTGCCTTAGAAACTTTTGGATCATGTGCGCTATATAAGTTAATTATTATTTTTTATTGACAGCTCAAAACATCACCTGTTACAATGTGGGTTTACTTGGCAGTTACTGGCTTTCTGGAGGAACGAGCCCAATACCAGCTGACAAATGTTTGGCAGCTGTTTTCATGACAGAACATTTCTGGATCATGGTAAGGTTGTTGTTGGTGGCTTTTGTGCTGTTAAAACACCAATAAGACCTGAAAACAACAAAGATTAAATCCACTGAAAATCCAAAGACAAAAGCATTTCACGCCTTTCGCTGCCGCCATATGTCAACACTGTGGATACCGCAGATGCTGACAGCCAATTGAAATGCAGGAGACCCCACCTGCGGAGTCCCCAGAGACTCTGCGCAAGATACTAGTTTGAGTGCGTGACTGAATGCCGGGCAGAAAAAAAGGCAGAGGGAAACAGGATCAGCAGTGGCATTAACATTGGGCTCGATATCTCTCCATCCTAAAGAACAGCTACAGGCCGAAATATGGTCAGAATCCGAATAAGACCGAATAATTGGCGTTGCAAACTAGCCAAGTTCAATATCCGAGTTCTTCTACTTTTGTAGCTTTGATGGAGATTTCTTTACGCGTAACTTGGAGGCAAGCGTTGAGCGCAATATGCTTAATTCTATTCTTTTGATTTGTAGAATGGAAGTTGGCCTAGGCTCGATTTCCGCCACTCTCTCAAGCAGAATTTTTGTTTCCGGATGTTGTTTTAGGGACGTCACGGGAAGCCCCTGCTGTTGAACACATTTTATTTCTAATTGGCTTCATATAACATGTCTCTAGCGGGTTATAGAATTTTATTTGAAAACACGTTTTTGTGGATTACTTGCACGCGTTTCAAAGATTTTGAAATAGTATTTTTTTGGAAAACGTAGCTAAACTAGTAATGTTTAGTTTGGCCTGAAAAAATAAAATCACAAAAAAAATCGTCCCTTGAAGGTCTACGGTAACCTTAAATTGCACCATGCACTGCCTAGGATGCAATTTATGAGGGTTATGCCGAAGATCATTGGTACCGTGTGGGCTTTAAAAGTTGACACACTTGTTTCTTTGAAAATCTTGGCGTATCTTCAGCATGGGGTGTACAAATGTACATGGAATGAACGTACCCTGACGCACTGTACCTTACATTATTTTGGCTTGAACTTGCAGCTAACACTTTTTATTGTTGGTATGATAGGGAATACCTTTGTCAATAATAAAATGTACATGTTTATTTAGCATGGAGTTAGAATCCTGGAAAAAAAATTGTATTCATTTCCCAATAAAAATATTTCTGTCTGCACTTGGAAAAGTCTGAGGGAAATAAGAATGCCTGTGTTAACATTATTTTTCAATTATTCTGTACTGCGTTGTTGCCATGTTAATCATCACAGATCTGGATCTAAGTTTGTGCATAAAATACATAATTTTGAAAGAAAATGACGGCCCCGGTGCTACCTTATATACATGTTGTTTTGAAAGCTGCTTAATGTGATGAATAATTTAATACCTTCCTTTCTTGTTACAGCAGGCTAGAGCATATTGAGAACTGACAAGCCAGAAAATTGCAAACTCTGCATAATTTTAATAGCAATATCGCGAATATATCGACCGTGTACAACATTAAGTAACTAACACGGAATGTGACAAAAAAATATGCAAAGACATGGTTTGCGTCTTGTTTGGTTCTGATCAGAAACAGCAAGCTAAATTAAACGCAAGCTTGAAATACATTTTATCGCGATGCATTTCTTTTCTATCGAAACATCACGAAACCAAATATTACCCCGCAAGAAAAAACTGAATAGCAATAACAAAGAAAAAGCGATCAGTCAAATAAGTATTGGCCCCATACACAGATATTTTCGTGCTGAAATCATGGTAGATTTGCCTTCCGCATTGAGTGTGAGTGTTTGTTGATGGCGAGATACTCACGATCGAAAGCCTTGAAAACAAAATTGAAAACCAAAACCTAAAAGACACCAAGTAACAATACTTTTGGCATTAACGAGAGAAGAAAGTAAATGAATCTTAACCGACCAAATTCCCTTTAAATTTGTTCACGCGATGATCGTCACGTAAAAAAATAAAAAATATTCACTGCGTTGCTGAAGTTCGATTCGATTGAATTAAGTTTTGGATCTGTTGTATTGAATACAAGTAAGCTATGACCAACAAAACACGTATTACACTTACAACACAGTCCGAAGACTTGGATCCACATCCTGAGATGCTTGAAAACTTTCTAAATGACGAAGCAAAAAAATTGGACGAACAAACAAAATGATGCTCGCCACTGCTCGCCAACAATATAATAATTTTGTTTTCCTGTTCATCCGAATAGAATCATGGGAATGGGAGAGGGAATGGGAATGAATGAGAAGTTAGTCAGCGGTAGCAATGTGAATTCATTTTTACTTTGTGTATGAACCGCATATTATCCTCAGGAAACAAAACGTCAAACACTTTTCGTTTCGCCGAACAAATATTTAGTACTGTATGAATCGCGAAGTTTATTTGTTGACCAAGCAATTCCAACGAATTGATACAGATGAAACTCCACTAATGGCATTTTTTTTTATTATGGACAACACAAGAACTACCGCCACGTACGCATGATACGGCCTTCTGACAAATTTCAATATGCAAAGGCGAGCTTTTATTCCTTTATGATCGACGTACCACGATTGACTCAACATGAGACTGCATACGAGAAGCGTTCTACTGGTTGGCATTCTCTTGTCTGGACTTGTTATTTTTTCTTTGCTTTGGAGCTCTGGCCGTCGTTTCCTTTTTCTGATGACGACTCTGAACTCAACTCGCCTCTGGAAAGCGACGCTACAGAAATTCGTTTGAAAGCTGAAACACCACTTCCCGAGAAGAGAGATTCAACGTGTCTAATGCACAACTGTTTTGACATTTTTCGATGTAAAGTCAACGAAAACAAACTTATATCGGTCTATGTGTATCCATATAGCCGCTTCTTGGACGAGCGAAGAAAGGCAATCAACAAGCCAATGTCACAAGAATTTTATGAACTTCTGACATCCATAGTGAAAAGTAAATACTACACGGCCGATTTGAATAAGGCCTGTATTATAGTTCCCTCGATAGATACTCTAAATCAGAATGGTCTAGATCTTAAAGGGAATGCCAGAATTCTTACAAGGCTACCAAGGTAGGTTTTATCCATACCATAAAAGCTTGTTGTTTAATAATCTTTTAGGCCCCTCAAACTTCAACTAATAATTAAGATGAATATATACCAAAATAGAAGTGTTACTATAACTCTATGGAAACACAGGGAAAAACGTTTTTCTTTTGTTTTTATGAAATAAAAGTACAAAGCAATTTTCCATGTTTCCATAGAGTTATGGTAAATGGTTTGAACCAATCAGAGCATGTGTACAATGTAGTATCTTGTTTATTTTATAAAAAAAAGAAGATATGATATTACACAAGCACTTATGCCAACTCTCCGGGAGTCTCCCGGATACGGAACGAATCTCCCGGCCTCCCGTACGGATCACCAGATCTCCCGGATAAAAGCGACTTTGGATCTTTTCTCTACAATAGGCTAAGATTTTCACCCCAAATTTTCCCAAAATCCAAAATTGTTCAGTCTTTCAAATTCCTGTTATGGTTCCTGGCTGCATTTTCGTGCATCTTTCACAGACACTAAAATTAAATATGACACGTTTTCCGAAAACATGTGTTTCTGGCTGAAAATTAAGGTAAACTCCAGAGTTTATATCTAGACTTCGCCAACAATTTTCGAGTCTCAGTAATATGCAGGAAATGGCAATTTTAGATGGTACCTGGACCCCCCTAGAAGCTCGCGCCTCCGATGCTCATTCCACGCCTTTGGCATGGCTTGTATCCCCTCTCAAAAAAATCTCCCTATTTCAAACCTCCACAGGTTGGCATCTCCGCATTACCCTTAGTTTACCCTCAGTTACCCTCAGTTATCCTCATTACCCAGCTCGGTTATCCTCATTACCCTCATTACCCTCAGTTACCCTCATTAATCTCAGTTACTCTCATTACCCTCAGTTACTCAGTCACCCTCATTACCCTCTTTACCCTCAGATACCCTCAGTTACCCTTATTACCCTCAGTTACTGTCAGTTACCCTCAGTCACCCTCATTACTCTCAATTACCTCTCAGTTACCCTAAGTTATCCTCATTACCCTCAGTCGCCCTCATTACCCTCGATTACCTCTCAGTTACCCTCATTGCCCTCAGTTACCCTCTTTAACCCTCAGTTACCCTCATCACCCTAAGTTTACCCTCAGTTACCCTTAGTTACCTATTATGTTTACTATGTTGTTAAAATGTTACCAACATTTTATTAGACTAGCATCCTATCCAGGGGGAGTAGCAAGATAATCATTTTATACTCCTGGCTTCTGGATAGTGCCTCTGATCACTTGTTACTTCAATAGGGCAGTTTTGTAATATTAAAATCTTCCTGTTTACAACGTTTGACCTTATAGCTGGAAAGATGAAGGGAAAAAATCATTTGTTGTTCAACATGCTACCTGGTGGAGACCCTGATTATAATTCATCATTGGACGTTGCAACCGATAAAGCTATCTTGGCTGGAGGTGGCTTCGCAACTTGGAGCTACAGAACTGGATATGATGTTAGCATTCCTGTGTACAATCCTCTCACGAATCAAAGAGTTCTCTTGCCACAAAAGAGGTAAGTGATTCATAACACTTTTGTTGACAAGAAAAGATCATGGTAAATGTATCATTGGACACTACCGTGGCAGATTATCTCAGTTGGTTGGGTCCCTTGGGGGTTCCATGTCAACGCTTGCCAGCTCGCCTTCAACGTGGGAGGTTCATGGGTTCAGATCCCGGTTGGTCCACAAACTAGGGTCTTAAAATAACTGGTAAGATCAGAACTGTGCATAATGAACTTTGTCTCAGAGTTCAGGTGATCGTGTCATTGAGCTGTTGGCCTTGTCTCGTTCATGTTCACAAACACGTATCAACTCAAAGGGGATGTTAAAGAACCCATGACATTGTTCGATAAGAGTAGGGCATGGAGTTCCCAGTGTCCTGGTCTGGCCTGGTCTCTCTGGGTTGGGTGGATGATGGACTTATAATAACAGCAGCCAGATTGAGGTGCCTTTTATTAATTTTACAAGCTGACATCTGATCTCACTCTCATAAATGTATTTTAAGTGCCTTACATACATACATACATACATACATACTTTATTGAAGCTCCCTAAGTGGGTTTTTCAGCATCAAATACAAATTTAAATTAATTAAGAATATAAATACAATAATATAGTAATTACAATAAATATATTAAAATATTACAAATGTAGGAAATTAATCTAATAACAAATTAGCAAGATGACGCTTAAAATTCTTAGGACATTTTAAAGACTTAATATTACTGTTTAAGGAATTCCAGAGTTTTGCCCCTCTGTAAGCAAAAGAGCACTGACCAGTTGATAGGCGGCAAAAGGGTATGTCCAGGGTACTAGACGATCGAGTTTGTCTGTCATGGACGTGGGAACGTAATTTGAACTTATTTGCAAAGGTAGTCTGGGACAAAGTTGTTGATGCACTTGTGCATCATAGTTGCATCATTCAATATGAGTCTCTCTTTAATAGGAAGCCAGTTCAATGATCGCAGTCCTTCAGAAATATGATCATACTTTCTAAGGCCTAGAATAATTCGTCCAGCAAAGTTTTGGACTTTTTGTAACTTATCGATATTGCTGTTACTGGTATTACTCCAAACAGTTGAACAGTACAGTAGTTTACTAAAAACAAAGGAATTCATTACTAACAAAAGCGTTTTTCTATCCAGCAGATGCTTAATTCTGTTAATTTGTTTCAGTTTAAATAGACAATTTGAAACAGTTTTAGTGCCTTGATGCAATAGTGATATGTGTGCCACATGTACATATATCATTACCAGTGCCAACCACCACCATCATTATAGCCAGGATGAGTGTCAGTATCATTATCATCAGCACCAGCACCTGACCACCACTACCACTACCAATCCTGAGTTAATTTTAAATATTATTGATGCTAAAGAAAATATTTTTATAAATGAAGGTTAATATTGCTTCTGCAGGTCAAATGAATGGATGTTTGTGTCGTCTCAAACCAACATAAACCACATGTTCAGGAGGCAGCTAGAAGATGTTGAAAGAGAGAACTCTGGCTTCCTCATCCTTAAACACTGTGCTGAAGATTTTAAAAATGTACACAAGAGATGCAAGGGGACAATGTCATACCAGTATCCAGATATTTTGCAGGTTAGACAAAAATTGTCTTATCTGTTAATCTACTACAGTGGTAAACAAAAAAGTTCCTGCCAAAATCTTTCTATCCAAAATAATCAGCCAGAAAATTTCTAACCCCCCAAAAGTCCCCAAATCGCTAAATATTTCAAACCTCCAAAAAGAATGAGGAGAAAACGTTGTGTGTCAGTTGACTGTCGATACTTTGCAGCCAAATTAACACATGCCTGTTGTGAGAAGCCAGGCATTATTCTTATCAATATTACAGTTTTGGAATGAGTCTCAATTTCAATAATGGACTCTTTATTTGAAGTTAGTCTAAGAGTGGAAGTGTTTGAAATGAAGATTTAATACTTGACCAGTTTTGATGCAGCGTTGAGAATGATCCCAGATTTGGCTTATCCTGACAGACGGGACCTGTTGGTAACTCAATACTCACTGAATTTATTTTGGAAGGTACAGACTGTAGTTTCATAGTCCAGTGCTCGAAATTTAAAAAAAAGCCAAGCTGTCCCTATGCCAAATGCAGGACAACCAAACCCCTGACTTTGGTTGCCCTGGTTGACTTTGGTTGGCATTCATCCCCATCCCTCATCCCCATCATAATTGCCTGGTTGCATCTCTCCCTTCACTGGCATTTGTAAATTTCCTTACTTCCATTTCTGTAGCAAGGTTGGGTTTTTTTACGGGGTACATGTAGATCGAGTTGCTAGCCCCACGCCCCACCCCCAACCTGGAGAACCAGGGTGTTGTTTAATCCGACCCCTCTCCCACAGACCAATCCGGCATGGTTAAACAGGCTCCTGCCGGCACAACCCTTGGGGTCATAAGAGCACACAAGCCTCCCTGCTACAACAAGGCACAACACCAGGGGAAGCATGTTAAAATATTATGTATACACAATATACGTCTAATTGTTCAATCTCGCTCATTTTAGCATGCTACTTTCTGTCTGGTTATGCGTGGCGTCAGGTTGGGACAAACAACACTGTTGGATGCATTGATGATGGTGAGAAAATACTCATAATTCATAATTTTAGAAAAAACGAGCTGCAGGCAAATGCATGTTGGTATAATGCGCCAGTCAATTCCAGCAGTGCACACCCTCCCCCTCCAACCAAAAAAGAAGGTTAACTCCCCACCCCTGGGCTCATACTGCTAAAGTTTAAAATCAACGTAAAGAGTCAAGACACAGATAAATATAAAACATTTGTATTTTATAGCCAGTGAACAGACATAAAATGGACAAAAATAAAAATTATGTCAAAAAATGTTTAAAATGTTCACCAGCTTTTTAGCTCTTGCTGGACTAGTCATTCCGCAATAAACTCTTTGTTCTTGCCAATAAAATTAGCGAACGATGCCAAGCGAACGATTGTTTGAGTTGTTTGAAACTGCAATGCCGAAGCAATGTAGCTGTCAAATTACCCGGGGTGGCAGACGGGTGGGCTAATGCCCGCCCGGGGTAAAATTACTAAAATAAAATTTTCCACCCCCGGGATTACAGCATGTGCAAATAGCCCGTGAGGGGGGTGGGGGGGGGGGGGGGATGGGCACTACTGCTGGAATTAACTGATGCATAACACATGGCTTTGGCTTCTCTATATGTTTTATGATTATTATTATTATATAATAGATTTATTAATAACACGCATGAAACAATAAAACATCTGACATGTATGGCTTTTATATGGTTTATAGTCTTTCACTCTATAAACCACAACATAATTAATGTTATTTTCTTCTTTAGGGTTGTATTCCAGTTATAGTCAGTGACGATTACATTTTACCATTCTCTGATGTGTTAGATTGGAAAAGGTAAGTTGAAACACAAAATTATCAATAAAGTCCATCTTCAGTAGCTTGTATTGGGTTGCATGTCTGTTAAATTCTGAAAACAATTGTCCACTGTAACTCCGTACTCACGCAGATGTTCCAGATGAAGGGGTGGCGAATGGTAAATCCGAGACTTGCCGAGACGCCGAGACCCTGGTTTAAAATTCCGAGCCCGAGACTTAGCGCTCCAAAAATCCGAGCCCGAGACGCAGTGATCCAAAACTCCGAGAAAATAGAGTATACAAGAAACTGCATTTGCGAGATTCAAAATTCGAGACTCCAAGATCGTCCTATTTCTGGCGAGCCCGAGATTTCGAGACGCTTTTTTTAAGCGCCGAGATTCCGAGACACCGGCTTAAATTTGCCGAGATTCGTCATTTTTGATAGACCATTCGCCACCCTAGATGACAGAAATATACAATTACAATGAGTTGACTATATAGCTCGCACTGGAGTTGTAGGGTAACATTGAGAATGTTTGGGAAGAAAATGCCAACCTAGATCTGTGCCATGATTACTGAAAACCTTTCAGTTTTATTACAATATTGCAATTCAATTCAATTTGCATGTGCAGATGTGGCAGTGACAGCAAAAGTAATAATAAATTATTAATGTGCTCATAGTTTAATCAGCTAAACTGATATTACAGTTGGAAGTGAAATGTTATGGAATATACTGCTGGTACAAAAATATCTACAGCAAGCAAGCATTTAAAATACAATGTATCTTTTGTATTATAGGGGAGCAGTTCATGTTGTGGAAAACGAGATTAAGCGTATCCCTGCTATTTTAAAGGAGATACCAGCAAGCCAAATTACAGACATGAGAAGACAGGTATTAACCGTACAGGTGGTTGAAGGTAGAGAGGACAATGGTCTGTCTGTTTTAGTCGTCCTTTCTTTTAGGGGGAGGTGCAGTGGTCCAGTGGACTTGTTATGAATTCTTCATTCTCGTCCCCAGAGTCCGCGATCCTTTTGGTCAGCACCAAGAAATCACGACCTCTGGTACCGATTTTCTGAGCTTGCGCAGAGTACTCGTTTTCTATTGTCTTTGGTCTGTTCATTGTTTCAACAGCCAATCAAAAAATTTGTTCTATCTGTCTCTGCCAGAGTCCGAGATTCCTTGGTGCTGACCAAAAGGACCGCGGACTCTGGGGATGAGAATGTGAATTCTTAGGCAATGAAAACATTTTACTGTCACAGTGTCTATAGCTTTCCACCTAGGGGCTGAATTGATGTTCAAAGCCCTCCTACACTATGATGTATCCTAAATATTGTTTTTTAACAATAGCCACAAAAGGAACTACTCGAAACTCACCATGCATGTCATATAACCCAGGCTCCAGTGGTGTCCAAGTAAAGATTTATTTCATTCTGAACCCAGTGGAAAATTAAAAAATAAATAAATAAAAACTGACCTTTTTACATGTACGTCTGATGTATTACTTTTTTTTAGGGTAAATGGTTTTGGGAGAGGTATTTCAGCTCAATGGGAAAGATTGCACTTACTACATTGAGAGTCCTTAATGACAGAGTTTATCATTACACAGCTTGGCAGTATGAGGTAAGCAATGAATTGAAATGCACAAAGTTGTGTACCTGTCCAGTTTGTCAGAGGTCAGGAGATCTCATACAGTGTAACCCTGCTTATTCAGCCTCTGAAATCATGGCTGTACAATGTACATGTATATATGCATTAATGGAGTTGGAGTGTCAACAGCAATGATTTATTGTAAAAGGTTAGGGTTCAGAGTTCACCTGTGTAGTAGTGTCTTTGTATAATACATGGTAAAAGAGCTTGACAAATCAACAAAAATTCTACGATCATTTTGGTGGTGAAAATGAAAGTTTCTGACGATGGAGTTGTTTGTACGTGCATGTTGGTGAGGAAATTGGCTGTCACCTGCAGAAGAGAACACCCTTTAATATGGTTATTTTACAAAAAATGGACAGACTTTTCTTGTAGAGATATATAAATTTACTCTCCTACTGTAGATTCTGAAAGTTTAACTTTAATTTATCATTTCTTATTTTCTAGGACTGGAATGCTCCGTTTCTGACTTCCTCAGGGAAAGAAACAGTGAGTAATAAGAAACTTGGAAGTTGGTATTCTTGTGCAAACTGTTAGATTTTTGGCAGAGTTTATGTGCACGAAATTCAGACAATGCATTACCCCTGGATCAAGGATAACTACTTGCAGCCAATCAAACTCAAACAGTGTCATCATGATGCTGTATTGATAATACATAAACTGGGAGGTGTTGTGGTCAGAGTACAACGCCCTAAGCTTAAAGTTGTAGTCCAGATCAAGAGACACAGGTTTGAGCTGGCCAGTATCAAGGGAGTTCTTGTGTTGTATTCTTGGGCAAGTCACACCACTCTCACATTGCGTCTTTCCATCCAGATCAGGTTTATAATGGTTCTGGCCATGCCTATTTTCTCCTATCACAATTTCCTTGTTTCTACCTCCTATAAAACGTATATATTATGCATGGTCCTAAGAGAGGCTGCTAAAGATGCTTTCCAATCCCGTCATCCCACGTGCCAGTCAGAATACTCATCCTAACCCCGCTTTGTATGGTGTGAAGTGACTGGAGTCTTGTGATTTACTTTCCCACATCCTACCTAAAAGAAGTATTAATAGCATATCCCTCTTCCCAGCCATGGTAATGCCGCCCTCAAAATTGCTAGTATACCCCATCCCGCCAAACCTATTTTGGTCCTTCATTGTATTTTTTCTGCTTTCAAACAGGCCAACCTTGTACCACCATTGTTTTTTCCTCTTCGCCCTTACACAAATCAAGGATTTACTGCTGTGGTCTTGTGTTACGACCGAGTGGACACCATGTTTAAAGTTATCACAAAAATTGCAGATACACCAAGCTTGTCAAAGGTAAGTTAACACCCACATGTAAAGACTAAAGAAAATCGTAATAAGTACAGTCAAACCTCTGCTAAAGGACACCTCCCGTAGGTGGACACCTCTCATAAGTGGACACTTGGTCATGTTTCTAGCTACATACAAACATTACATTTTTAACCTCCCATAAGCGGACACCTCTTAAAGGGACACTGTCCCGCTGTCCCGGCGTATTTGCTCAAAACTGTTATAAATGCATGAAATGGTCCCTAAATCTATGAAATACGAACTTAATAAACTCTAACTAAATGATAAAAAGCAATTTCTTCAAGAAATTCCATACTACAACAAAATTTTTGCAAAATTTCAAAGATTTCCGAGCCAAATTTGAAACTTTGAAAAACTGACATCCTGACGTTTTTTTTTCAAAAATCCATATTGCAATCCATTTCCATCCTCGCTGTCGTTTGTCATCCTCACTTCCTAATGGGTTCCTGTCATTTGTCGAGTGCTATTCTACAGAATCAAACCATTATTGATCAACTTCCTATGATCTAGATATGTTTCTGAGCTTCCCAAAATCATGCTAAAATCAGGACAGTGTCCCTTTAAGCAGACACCGTCTTTTTCTGGTCCCGCGGGTGTCCGCTTATGGGAGGTTCGACTGTATTGCGGTTGGTGGCAATATTTGTTAAGCTGTTTCCTATTAAATTTTGGTCTCGGAATTGTACCCTTTAACCCGGAAACCCTTTATATCAGTTCTAAGCGTTACTTACTTAGGCTCTTAGCTCTCAGCAGAGCATAGGCCACTAACAAAGCACCTCTATCGAACCCAGTGTTGGGCCAGTCTCTACAGCACCCCCCCCCCCCCCCCCCCCCGTCCTAGTTACAGCCGGCCTCTACGAGTGAACATCATTAAATTAATTTGCCGAGTTTTTGTCCTCTCTTTTACAGATCGTTGTTGTGTGGAATAATGTTAACAAAGCTCCTCCATCTGGTTAGTAAATAAAATATTTCAGTTATTTCTTGCCGCTTGTCAAGATTTTTCTCGAGATCACTTTGGTCCTTCACAGCCATTGTTTGGGACATCCTCGACGCTTTTACCTAAACCTACATGGCATGGAGGCCCTAACAATGGCTGCGACGGTGTGAAGCACACAGGGTTCCCTTCCAGGCAGCTAGCTACAAGAAATTGACGCAAAAGCTTTTTATGAGCACTGGCCAAACGGCGACGCAAGTTGGACACTTGCATCTGCTTGCAACTTCGCAACCTCGATCCCAGGCTCTCTCTCCTTTTCCTCCCTTGTTGTCAACGACGCAACGACATTCAACGACAAGGGAGGGAAAGGAGAGAGAGCCTGGGATCGAGGTTGGCAACTTCGTTGGGTCAGGACTTGCGCGCACTCCGTTGACTTGCGTTCACTTTGATTGAGATCAAATTTCCTCGCAATTCAACTAAAGTTTTTCACCATTTAGCCCCAGCGTAATGACTTCGAGTTCTGAAAGGCAGCGCTCACAGCAGCCAGCTTGTAGCATCGAAATGGCTTTTTTGGACAACTTGCGTGCACTTACAAGTGAACTTGCGAATCTGTTTGGCCGCCCAATGCAAGTCTGTAGGCAAGTTCATATTTCAGAACTTGCGACTCCCTTTGGCCAGGGCTTTAGTTCTAATATAAATAATATTTATTTTCGTTATAGTTGCCAAGTGGCCTAAACTGATGAAGCCGGTGACAGTGGTCAAAACTAAAGAAAACAAGCTGAGTAACAGGTAGTCAAATACACCGCGACAAGTTCCTTCTTTTTCTTTTCTCTGAAATGTGCCATGCAAAGGCGAAATTTGTGAGAGAGAAGCGATGAAATTACGCTCCGTGAGCAAAGTGGGCGCGACCATTCATGTTCACTGTGCTCGCATCTGGAAATAAAGGACAGGTTGCTCCGCGTTATGAACATTTTCCCGCTAAATGGTTATTGGGTCGGTGTACACTCGTTTTCCCGTGTTCTCACAGAACATTTAAAGAACACGCTCATAAAGGACGGATCGAAAAAAGGGGTATAGCCAAGAAATACTCATTACAGCCTGGGCGGGACATTTTTCTGCGGTTTCTTTGGCTGTATGCGACCAGTTGCGTGCAGACGTCCAATTGGAAAATTATTGTGAGAATACAGTTGAACCTAACCTTTTGGTTGTTTGGTTTACATGGCAGGTTTTACCCTTACAGTGAAATTGAAACAGAAGCAATTCTTGCTATAGATGACGACATTCTAATGCTGACACCAGATGAATTGGAATTTGGCTTCCAGGTAAGTACCGTAACGGATGCCTTCAATTTGTTCCTTTAATGAAACAACATTTCAGATACCTTTACTGTTTAGAAGCAAGAGAGGACGACCTAAGAAAAGCATTCCAATCATATATTTATAATTTTCAGTCCATAGCTCTAAGTAAGCTGAGCTATTTGAAGGGCGCTACCTGATTGGTCAGTTCGAGTAACGTGATGTTGGAGCCTCGATCAGAAGGAAATAACAATAACTTTAACAGCATGACGTGAAACTATTAACAGATTTCAAAAACATTATCAAGGGGCACGGGGAAGCCTTCTCGTAGATCATCCTTTCTTATTAAAAGTAACTATTGAGCCTCCCGGTGGGGGGAGGGTGGCCGTTTATATAAAGGAGTACCACCCGGGTCTCGGTAGAACAGATTTAAGACTTTTTTCTGTAACTGCACGTATTTAGCAAACTTGGTACAACAATTTTTTTATTTTTATTTTTATTTTTTGCATTTATAAAAATTAGGTTACATTTTTGGTACTCTCCTCCTTGTCAATGCATTGTTTTATCCATCAGGCTTGGCGAGAGTTTCCTGATCGTCTTGTAGGATTCCCTGGTCGCGTTCACACCAATCAGAACAACACTTCTCGGTTCAAGTATGAATCAGAGTGGACAAACAGCGTGTCCATGGTGCTGACTGGATGTGCTTTTCATCACAAGGTACTATGTTGTTCCTGTTTTCACTGGCCTCATTCGTAGCCGTTATCTTGGTCAGTTGTCACGCAACACTTCTTCCCCAGTAGCGTTGCATGACAACCCAAGTAACGGTTGCGAAAGGGCTACCTGTCTATATACTGCGTTTAATTCTCGTTTTTGCGTCGAAGAAGGAAGAGGATTTAAGCGTTCAGACGCAAGCTAATAATCACTTACCTGTTATTAGGCATGAAGGCAGCGTAAAAAGCTGGAGATCGCCTTAAGACTGGTTTTCACTGGCGACATAAGCATAGACACGAGCAACATACGCAGACGTAGCCTCCTACGCAGACGCTCTTTGGGCTCGTCACGCAATCTTTCCTCCCCCCACGAGTGCGTGACGAGCCCAAAGAATGTCTGCGTAGGAGGCTAACGCAGACGCAGTAACGGTTGATCGTTAGTGCCTTTTGTTAGAACAAATGCTGCTAATGAACAACACGTTACTGCGTCTGCGTATGTTGCTTGTGTTTATGCTTATGTCGCTAGTGAAAACCAACCTTTAACAGAAATTCAAATCAAAAGCGTGTCTCAGAATTGTAAATTTTTGCTTGAATTGTGGGAATTGTAAGTGTTCACAATAAGTTTGTTTTAGATACAAAAATATTACATTCTTTAACGATTAGATAGCAAAAACAGTCCCTGTGTTTGGGCGGTCACTCTTCCAAAAAGAGTGTGAATGCGTGGAGTGGATTAGACAGAGATTAAAAATTATTATTTTCTTCTCTCTCGCCTTCGCTCGTAAATATCGGCGGTTCCTTTCTCCCACTGGTTTCTCCTTGCAATTTTTTTTTAGATAAAAGGAGCATTGTTATAGATAAAAGAGATAATGTTTTGCAGTGGTATTTCATAAGTCAAGTGTAGTTGTTACACCTTTGTACCGCTGGCACTTCACTGTAAGCAGTCAGTTGTCAGTTGTCAGTTGTGATTAATTTCGCGTGCTTTCGTTCTCTTAGTATTTTAGTCACCTGTTTACTTACATGATGCCGATCTACATCCGGGACTGGGTCGATAAACACATGAACTGTGAAGACATTGCTATGAACTTCATGGTCGCTAACTACACTGGCAAGGCACCGATTAAGGTACTGTTTAATCCACGACATGGAGAATTTGCCCATAAGAATATGCGAGAGCAGCCGGGTATTTTCGCCGAGAAAAAACCGGCCTGTGAAACCGAGCTGGGAAACTTTTTTCTCGGCGGGTGAAACAAGAGCCGAAAAAACCGGCTGCTCTCACAGGCTAATAAGAGTATACTACCTTGCTACCAACCTTGCTAGGGCTAATTACTAGGAGGGGCTTAAAATAGGAATTTCTGGGGAGATGAGTTGGGGTGCTGGTATATAAAGGAATGATTCATTGTTTGTGTTAGAATCATATTCAATACTGTGGTGTGCAAAGGGACTAGTTATTAGGTACATTTCGCCATCGAAACATGTCTTTGAAACTTGAAAGTGTCGTTTTGTTTCTTAAAATTTATATTTGTCTGCTGTTATCCCGATCATTTTCACATTTACATTTAAACGAGCTCCCGTGCTCAATTTTGTAGTATGTGGGTAAATAAAGTTACTTACTTATCATCAAGTTGATTCTTTTGTATTTGTATCAAAGCGTTTATTCCGATTCTCTTATATGAACAGGTTACCCGCAGAAAGCGTTTCCGCTGCCCAGAGTGTGTGACTGAGTCCTTATGGGCCGATCCGAGTCACTTCGTGGAGCGGTCCGAGTGTCTAAACGAGTTTGTTCGAGCGTATGGCCACATGCCGCTTGAGACGGTAGAATTCAGAGCTGATCCGCTGCTGTTTGGAGAAAAGCTGCCGGACAGATTAAAACTATATAAAGATATTGGAAGCGTCTAGGAGGATTTAGTCTAATGTGCCAGCTCGCTATAGGGTTAAGGGGAAAACGCTGTTATAAAATTTAAAAAAAACACCTCTTCATCAGGTTTCTCTCATAGAGCGGTTTTCAATTGATGAGTGTCTAAGTACGCTTTGTAATTGGTTAAAATCGTGCCACCTGACCCGACTTAAGAGCGATTTTCATTTGAGTGTCGTAAATCCAAAACCAAAGCCATGATTGGTTTTGGTTTAGCATCTAAAGCAAAACCAATTTCGGATTACTTTCGATGCAAAACCAAAACCAATCGTGACGTACTTGGTCACACGCGTTTTCCCGCGCTTGTCGCCGTTTACGTGTATTTGCTTCGAGTTCATTGTGTAGTTTACGTTTGTTGTGATTGGCCATTGGAATTGCTTTGGTTTTGGTTTTACGACGCTGAAAATTTGAAATCCGCTCTAGTGTAGGATTCTATGCGGGGAAGTTGGAAATAGAAGAGTACAAGGGATAAAGGAAGGGGCTGGGAGGGATGCTCTCTCTTTTTCCTTCAGAGAAAGCTATTTTTATTGTCAAAGTTTCAACTAAACTAAAGAGAAAAGGGAGGGATAATATTGTCATAACCTCGAACTTATATTTCGCGATTTCTTATTCGTTTTGACGCAAGCAGAGTCATTGCATATGGTGGTCTCGTCAGGTCCTGGATAAATTTTAATTTCCTCGGATTTTGTACATTCAATTTTAATGCACCTTTATTATTAGAGAGATTAATATAAGCATCACGTTTGTTTTTTTCCACTTTTGATGTGTACCGTTTGCTGTTTCTAAGTAAAAGTGAGTAATTTCGCGTTTGTCGTGAACGTGTGAATTGTTTTCGATTTTCTGATGGATTTATTAACTATTCGAGGAAAAGTAAAGATAATTAACTGCAAGCTGACGTTTGCCGTAAAACGTGGTGCTTAATCTCTCTATTATCTTTGTGCAAGGAAAAATACTTTAAAATAATTCGCATAATGTCAAAATATGCTCTGGACCGTATTTAGCTATACAATTTTACAACGGACGTTTGCGGGTTTTATTTTTCAATTTTATAATTTTTCCAATAAGTATTTCAGAGGTCAGTTATTATTTCACATACAAATTTCATATACTAAGGAGCTTTGAACTATATCATCATTTTATACTATATTATTATATATAATGTATCAACTTTGCATTTCATTTATGGATTCTCAAGGAAATCACTCAGATGTATTTTCACAGTCCTTTAAAAGGGTAAATTTGGAACGGTATCAATGTATATTTAGTTATAGATTTGGAATTATTTAATAAAAGAGCGAATTTTTACCTTGTTTTTGTTCAGTGCTATTTGTGTATTTTCGGTTGAGGAGAGATTACCGTGTGGCATGAAATTTTCGCGGGATCTAATTTTCGCGAATTTCGAGGGTTTTCCAACGATCCACGAAAATTAGATCCCGTAAAAATAAACTCCTGTGAATTCCACGAAAATTTACTCCATTTATTTAGATTGCTGAATTTCAATTAAACTGACTGCAAACAATATTACAAGTACCGTACGTGAAATACCGGACAGGAATTTGCCCGAGATCCGCGAAAATTTGCTCCGAGCGGTTATAAAGTCTGAAATCCAAATCCGCGAAAATTTGTTCCCGCGAAACGCAAAAAATCGGCAATCCGCGAAATTAAATTCCCGCGAAAATTTCATGCCACACGGTAGTCAGTTCCAGGCTCTCGGTTCGTGAGGAAAACGCGAAAAAAACTGAGCGCGCAAAGGAAAGAACAAGACCCAGCCTAACGGCGAGAAAAGTGGAAAGGACGAAACTACCAGAACCGGAAACCGTCGAGAAAAGCCTTAGATTGTTACAAGAAATACGCGTCCCATAACCTCAAGAAAGTAGAGTGGAGTGCATTTTGGGTGGAAGGGTACACGTTTTCCTCTGGCTGGTGAATCTGTTTTAATACAGTACAACATAGCCAGCAAAGTCGCGCTATGAGTCTTGCTAGAACTCGAGCAACACGTATTTACAGTCTTTACATATAAACTTTCCTGTGCCCTTCCCTGTATAGTGGCGTTAATACGGACACCTACGGGCCAAAAAAGGCTGGCCGTAATAACGGGGTGGCCGTATTACGGGGTTCTTTAAATAAGAAAATGACTGACTGAGCTTTTGTTCGGGCAAAAATAAAGTGGCCGTAATAACAAGGTGGCCGTATTAACGGGGTGGCCCTAAGGCGGGATTCCACTGTATAAATTATAATTGAAAGGCGAGTGTCTACACCAGGGCCCGGTTGTTCAAAGGGTGGATAACGCTATCCACCGGATAAATCACTGTCCAGTGGATAGCGTAGTTTGTTTTGTTAACACTTATCCACTGGATAGCGATTTATCCGATGGATAGCGTTATCCACCCTTTGAACAACCGGGCACAGGGCGCTAAGATGTAAGTCTTCTCCCGCCCTGGTCTACACCATTAGACCACGAGCGCGCCATTCTGTCAGAAATAAATAAATACAGGTAAATAAATAAATAAATATGACTGTAAACTCTTAACGAAACTTGATCACACCTGAGCTCTTTGCATTTGGCGGTCAAATTCATAAACATCGGACGTTTGTAGCTCGGCCTCCGGCCAATTATTTAAAAAAATGTCGACTCTTTGTGTATGACTACATGAAGTGTTCATCGTTGTGTTGACAACAGCTGACCATTGTTGCAGCTTGATAACGAGGCTAAGCCGCAAAATATTTGCCACGTTGCTGAGTGTGGAGTCGTTTAGTTTTACACGTATGGTGATCCACAACAGCGGAATTCTCCTCTACAATAACTACATTGCCTTGCTCTGACATCCTTAGATATTCCTGCCTCATTCTTGGTTTTATGAACTAATTTTTGGGACGCGAAACGTACAGAAACGGTAGGTAGATTGCTATAAATGGCCAATGTCTGGTGTACAAAAATATATTCAGCTGTCTTCGATCGCATGGGATTTCTCCTAGCTAGCAAGAGAACAGTTTTATAAAATTTAAGCTTATCATAAATGCTACTGAATGAAATTTTAGGCTCGCGTGATTCGAGAATAATTGCATTTGTAACCTCTGTTCGTGCCAAATCTAAAATTTATATATCTTTCCTAATAGTATAAAATCTTTGTCCATCAAATTGAGAATGAGAAGCCGGTTTTCACGGCAACGATTTGAAAATTTGTGGCACTGTTCGTGTTGAGCTTAGATCCCTTCACAATGCAAGTTATTTTAGTTATCTCAGGAATAGTTCCCAGCTAATACTTGCTCTGTAGAAAATGTGCAATAAAAATATTCCCATTACATGTATCACCAATCTGCCAAAAGGGAATTTTGTTAATTATTATCAAGCAATTCTTAAATTTAACAAATTTTAAATTAGTTAATGTTTGTGATCATAATTTGGAAAATTCAAGGTGAAGAGTAGAATGGATAAATGTAATAATGTTGCAGCATTCTACATGGATGTTACAGCTGGTGACAGCTGATACGAAGCTATTTTTTGTTTATTTTGATGTGCCAGCATAACAATGGATATAGACAAAGTTTCCGTTTCAATGTACAACCAATTAATGGAAACCTATTATGCTATGACAAAACTATTTTATTTTGTTGTTGTTCTCTCCCCCCCCCCCCCCCCCCCCCCCCCCCCCAATCACACCTTTCAATGTTGATTATCGTATTGTATTTGTATTAGTACATGCACTTCAAACAGTTTTCTAGATAGAAAAAAACATGGCCATTCTAGCTAAACTTGCACCAGGTCTGATCTTGAAGCATGTGTTTTGTTTTGTGTACCGTAAATGGAGCGATCTCTTTAGAGTAAACAGAGTGTCAAAATGCAAACTCCTATTAAGTCTGAAAAGCACATCACTAATATAATGATGTCTAAATAGTAGAACATTTTCCAGGTTAGCTAGAAACCCTATGAGCAAGTTTATATTCCTAAACTGGAAAAATTTTATTCCAATATACTCTACTTCCAGCTGCTTGGAGTAAAGTGAGGTCAATCCAATTTTGCAGTAAATCACCAAAATTGCTACTCATTACTGCTTATCATTTTGTTTCCTTTTGACTGCTATACATCTACATGTAGAAACAATAAAATTAGAAAATGTATCAGAATTGTTGTTGATAGATTGAAGTAAACATAGTAATAATTAAAAAGAAATACAGGATTTTGCTTGAAGTTATTATAATGATATCACTTTCCTATCTTATAGGACGATAAAATGAAAGTCAAGGAGGTGAATAGAACAGCAAATATTGCATGGAGTCCTGCACCCCAGTACCCCATCTACCTAGCAGCAGGCACGGCTGCTCAGCAGCTCGATGCTACCTTCAGGTATATACAGTATAAAGGTTATTTGGTGGAAAGTTGTGTAATACGGGCTGGGTATTTTTACGAGTCAATTTTTTATTTTTTCGAGCCTTTAGGCGAGAAAAAATAAACACTGACGAGTAAAAATGCCCAGCTGTATTACACAACTTCCCGCTGAATACATTGTTTATTATTATTCGCACTCTAAAATGCGATGTCTAATATAAATGTTTACTAAATATATATGGGAAGCTTGGATTGAGTGGCATGGGTTGGAATCCTGGCTGGAATCATCATGATGTGTTCTCGGGCAAGACACTTTACTCTCACAATGTGTGATCTCTTCACCCAGGAGTAAATGGGTACAGGTACCTGCAAAGTGTTAGGGCAACCTGACAAAAATGCTAGCAATCTCATTTCCAGAGTCCTCGTTACCCTTGTCCAGCGGTTGAGCAGCCAACAAGGACCTCTGGGATAGAGTGATCCGCCTGACTTGTGCAGTAAGACTGGAAGTCCAAGAATCTTGGCGTCCGTTAGTTGAAACATGGGGTCGAACACATGCACAGTAGAGCCGGAAGTCCAAGAATCCTGTCATGGCGGATCGCTTCCCCCAGATTCACCTGTGATGGACTACCATCTTATCCAGGGAGAGTAGCAAATTACTCTCGTCGCTTCACATTAAATAAACCGTAGTTAAGAGCTGGCAGCAATGAGCCATCTGGCTCCTCCGATCCTTAGGAATGGATATACATGTGCTGTATCTATATATATATCTATGTTATATATTAACTTGTTTTGCTTGCTTTCTTTTAGCACCAATGCTGCTCTTGAGATTTTCGCTCTTAACCTGTCAAGTAGTGACACAGAGATGCCACTCAAAGGAACTGTTGCTACAGAACACAGGTGAGTTCTATAAGGCCTGGTTCACACTAGCGACATATAATGACATTAAAATACGGACATACATGTAACGACATAAGAGAAAAGATCAGCTTTTTCCTTATGTCGTTATGTTTATATGTTATTATTTTCCTTTTATGCCATTACAGCTGTATGTTGTTTTGTTCACACTGGTGATATAAAACATAGACATGTTTTTTTTTTAAATTTGCGTGACTCCTACAATGTAGTCGTTTCATCCAATGGAAACCAGAGCTATAAAGCACCAGCCTAATAAGGCACTAGGCTTGTAGACAAACTTTAACCGTTTTATTCTTTAAAATCAGCAATCAGTGGTTTCAGTTGTTTATTGTTTTTTTTTTATCAACTGAAGGTTCCACAAACTAATCTGGGGGTCACATGGAATGGACTCTTCCAGTTCATCATCTGGCCTTTTGATTGGTGGAAGTGACAATGGCGTTATTAGTATCTATGACGCAGACAAAATTATATCAGGAGATGTTGATGACACAATGGTGTTTCAGTCTACTAAACACACAGGTAATCAAGCATTTGAAATACAGTGTAGGTGGTTAAGAGTGGGGGGGGGGGGGAGGGGGTCTGAACTTCCCGATTCCTGTACATTTTACTCCTGCCCCTTCCTTAGTGGCTTCTGTGTTTGTGCTTTTTTTCATATTTTTCCCGGTTCCTGTCACTTTGGGTATCATGCTTCCCGCCCTCTCTTTTGGAACCCGCCTCCTGTAGGCTTCCCGCCCCTTTACTCCCGAGTTCCCGCCCCAATGCCCCTGCCCCCTGCCCCTGCCCCCTGCCCCCTGCCCCTGCCCCCCCTGCCCCCTGCCCCCTGCCCCCTGCCCCCTGCCCCGCCACCTCTCCTCCCCACTCCCTCCTCTCCTCTGATCAATCCTTGCTAGATTTACAAGTCCTTGATGAAATGTTTTTCTCTGCTTTCTACTTAAGGACCTGTCCAAGCTCTGGACTTCAACCCTTTTAAGACAAGCTTGTTGGCATCTGGAGCTAGTGATTCTGAAATCTACATCTGGGATTTGACGAACCCAAGCAACCCTCTGACACCTGGAAGTAAAACCTTACCACCTGATAACATCAGTTGCGTGTCATGGAACAGACAAGTGCAACACATTTTGGCCTCAGCTTCTCCATGTGGTCGCTGTGTTGTGTGGGATTTGAGGAAAAATGAACCAATCATTAAAGTCAGTGATCAGAGTGCTACGGTAAGTAACCAAGACGCATGTATGCAGTCATACAGTCAAAGTAGTGTTCATTCCTTGCAACCATTGAAATTGTGTTACTGAATCTATAGTCTATTGATGTACATGTACATGTACACTGTACATGTAAAGTTCTTTAAGACTGTAGACACCACGTCTGGGCTGCCAACAAAGATATTAATACAGTCAAACCTCTAACTTAGTCATGATCATGTGCCCGGCTAGATACAAATACTACATTTTTAACCCCCCATAAGCAGACGACCTCTCTTAAGCGGACACTTTTTCTGGCTCCAAGGGTGTCGCTTACAGGAGGCTTGACTGTAAAGTCTAATTTTGCTATAATTGCATTTCCTTGAATAATATCTTACTGCAGCTTTCAATAACATGCCAACTCTGAAGTTCAAAACCAACATTACTAATGATTGCGTTTTTTCACTGCTGTCAATCATAAAGTATTACAATGACAACCAACGGACCCTGGAAAAATGAAACAAACAAAATGGATCAAAATCTACCAATCACAACCCACAGACATAATTTGACCTTTTGAAGCCAATGAAGTGAACTTCTGTTTCATGAGATGTCTTCTAAGATGATTGACGGCAGCGAAAAATGCAACACGTTATTGAAAGGAATGGCAAAATTAATATCTGGTCTGAGGGTAGTACTTGTACCTTTAGATGCACAATGTAAACATGCAAGTACATTGTACGTGTAAACTATATTTTGTATATTGTTGCAGATTCGATGCAAGGCAGTTGAATGGCATCCAGATGTGGCAACTCAGTTGATTTTAGCTTCTGAAGATGACAGATACCCAGTAATTCAGGTTTGTAACAAATAAAGCTAGTGTTGTTAAAGTGAACTGTTCAGAACAGCTCCCTTTATAGCAGTCTTTAACAAAGGAATCCAGAGCAGGGTCTAAAATTAAATCAATCCTTTATTTACCCATGTTTCACCCAGGAATTAAAATGAGCTCCTTCAAACATGAACATGAAATTAATAAATAAAATTGAAGGGCGTGCTAGAATAAGGGCATTATTAACAATAGAATTCTATTGTCTTATATACTGTGTTGCACAATATGTTGCAAATGACAGCAAGGTACAATTTTTTTTACTTTAATTCTATTTTTTTCTCACAGATGTGGGATCTTCGATTTGCCACATCTCCCATGAAAGTGCTTGAAGGCCATCAAAGGTAGGTTCTTACATGTGCATGAATAATTGATAGTACTTACTTTAATATGTTTCATACATGTATATATTAAGCTCTTGAAAATGTACAAAAAAGTAAAAATGTTAAATTTGCTTTTACACTTGTTTGTGATTCTAGGGGTATCCTGTCAATAGCCTGGTGTCCTCAAGATCCTGATTTACTCATGAGTTGTGCGAAGGTAACATACATGTATTCAATGTCTTTACAGGTTGTGCTGGAATTCATTTTACAGATTTTAATGCTTTTGAACATGATTTTGTTCATTCTTTCTTAGGACAATCGCATTCTCTGTTGGAATCCAAATGTCCAAGAAGCAGGAGGAGAGGTAAGTAATTTGTAATGTTCAGCGTTTATTCGTTTAATAATTTACCTAATGGTAGTTGGATTCTGGATCAAGAGATCTGAGTTATATCCTTCACAGGGGTCTTTCTTCCAGGGCAAGACACTTTATCTCATTCTACCTTTCTCCAGTGACCACTGAAGAGTACATGTATAAATGGGCATTGGCAAGTAATTGGAGTAGCCCAGTGACAAAAATACTAGGGTTAACCTTCATTTGACTAGCATCCCATCCAGGGGGAGTACTATCAATATGCCCAGTCCAGCGCTCCAAGCTGCAACCATTTTGGTCGCCATGGCAAGTGAAAAAAATTTGGCGACTACACTTTCCAAACAGGTCGCCAAATTGGCAACTTATTGGGCATCTGAGCTGTGAAATGTTAATCAAAATGGGCCTTAAAATAATGTTATTATTGTCTCTTAGATTGTTTATGAGCTCCCAACCACAGCTCAGTGGAGTTTTGATGTAGCCTGGTGTCCCAGGAATCCAGCCATGATCTGCACCTCGTCATTTGATGGACATGTCAGTGTGTTTTCTCTCATGGGTGGAAGCACTTCTGGCCAAGATTTTCATCAACAAAAAGTAAGTGTTTTCAAGTTATAACTTACTGAGCTAAAATTTCAGGTAAAAATGACCGTCTTGCTATGCTAATTTTGTATCATTCTTTTTGTTAAATAACACAATGTCAAACAATGCAGCTGCTAGGAGCCTTTTGTACATACATGTAATAGGAATGAAGATTCTTTGTTTAACGAGTTGTCTTGTTGTTGCAGGTGATGAGTGCATTTGATGTGGATGACCCATTTACCTCTCAGATTCATCAAGCCCAGCAACAACAGCAACAGCAGCAACAAAAAGCGGCAGCAGCCAGTGCCCCCTTAAAGAAGCCTCCTAAGTGGCTGCGCAGGCCATGTGGAGCAACATTTGCCGTAAGTGTGAATGATCAGGCATACAGTGTAAATTAAACGTACAAGATAGAAGAGTTGAACCTCCAGTGAGTGAACATGTTGTGGTTCAAATTTTTTTGGGTTTAAAATTTTTCAAACCAGTTTAATTTTGATTTGCCTTTGTCTAATTTTCATTACCATAATCTGAAACAAAGGCAAATAAAAATCAAACTGGTTTGAAAAATTTTAAACCAAAAATAAATTTAAACCACAACAGACACACTCTTGGGACCAGAACAAGTGTCTGCCCCACCTAAGAGAGTTACCAGTTTATGGGAGGTTAAAATTGCTGTGTTACTGTGTGGCTGGGACCGTGAATGAGTGTCTACTTTGGAGAGGTGTCCACTTACATGTATGGCGGAGTTTCAACTGTACAGTATGTACTGAAAAAATTCATACAAAATGTTCCTTCAACCACCTACTTCTGCACACTACACTTGGCAAATGCAAGGAAAATACATTTTAAACAAAGATTGAAACTGGCTGTTACTCTATTTCAATAGCAAATAAAATGGTTTGTTTGTTTTTGACTTGGGCAATTGTAGGACTGGAACCTAGTCGGCGAGGTTACCAAGTCGGCCTGGTTGCCCAGGTAGAAAGAAACGTGTTCTTCCGAAGCAGTTCGTTTATCGTTTTTAGCTTTCGTCTTTCGTTTGTTACACAATATTAAATCATAGTACTATACATTACTATTCTATCATTTTTCAAAAAGGTTTAAATAAATTTTATAATTTTGAGTAATTTTTCTTATATCTAGTTTGGTGGAAAGCTGATATCCTTTGGGCACACAAAGGAATCCCCAGCCAGTCAGGTTTGTCCAAACTTCTCTCTAGACTATTAACCCAAATTTAAACTGTGATGTTACACTGTGAAAATAAGATAACAACTGAAATATGTTTCAAATTTTTATACTGGCTAACAGAATACTACTATATAAGGAATCTCAGAACTATCTAAAAAGAAATACCATATGATATTTCCTTGGGCACTTATTCCAAATTTAACTTTTTCTCTTGTCAACTCTCATGATGAAACCAGCTTAATTTTATACAATTTTATTTTGTCAATAAAGCCGGGGGGTGGGTGGGGGGGGGGGGGGGGGGAGGTGGGGGTGGGGTGTACATTTCATATCTCATGATTTCAAGGGGGCACTTAATCGAGGGTGCTTAATCAAGGAAATGCTACAGACGTCTTTCCAATTCTGTTCTGAACATCTGAAGATTGAAAATGTTGTTTTGTTGAACAGGTGAACATCAGTCAAGTTACAACAGAACAGGATCTAGTGAACAGGTCCTATGAGTTGGAGGGAGCCTTGGCTTCAGGAAGTTTTATCCAGTATTGTAATGCTAAAGTGGAGAGCAGTACACAAGAGTTGGAAAGAACACTCTGGAGTTTCTTGAAGGTGATCTGCTGTGTTTATTTTACTGTTCAAAGACATTTGCTTACTATACAATATAAGAATAATTTCTGTAAGGGTAACAAGAGCTGAATTGATGATTATTTTTAATCAGTTAGATAAAAAAAAAAGCAAATTTAAGTGAAATCAAAGCTATTGGCATCTTGTTGCTATATGTGCTAACTTGTTACAACTCAGATTTTTAGCTGAATACAGTTATGTAGGTACATATGCGCACATAGCTCTAAAAATGCTTTTCCAATCCTTGAACAAAAACCAACCTGCTGGAAATCATGGCTTCATAGATATCTCTACATGTACATGTAACTGGCAACTATATACTACTATATCAAGGTACATAATTATATTGATCATCATAATTTATTTATTTTTTGCTGATACAGATTAACTTTGAAAGAGAACCTAGGAGACATTTCTTAACACTTCTTGGCTACGACCCAGTAGAACTATCAAAAAAGGTAAGTACATGTGCATGTGAATGAATAATACTTCATGCTACTTTTTCAGTCCAGTGGTTATCTTTTGCTGGGAAAAGTCCTCCGAATGTTCTACTTTCATGATTGATTCATAATGTACATTGTATGTGGGGCTTTGCAGAAAACAGGTTTGTGATTCTATAAATTTATGTGTTTTTTCTTGGTCAGGTTGCGACTTCACATACTTCATCAGCTTCAAGTAGCAGTCAAGGAGGTGTTAATGCTGAAGAGTTAGTTCAAAAGATGAAGCTCTTGACATCAGGGGTAAGAGGGTTCACAAGTTGAAGTTAACTAATTTACATATAGTTTAGTGCCCATTTTCTCCTATTGTAGACCTTACCTCCCATAAACTGACACTTACATGTTGACATGGTCCTGCTTATACATACGGGAAGTTCAACTGTTTAGTATTGAATGATGTTCTATCTGCTGAAGCCTCATTTATGTCTTGCCTTGTGTCACAGGATGCAAGTGGGAAGTCAGGGGAAGGTGTCTTTTCAAGTGGAGCAAGTACACCCTCAGTAGCTGAATCTAAGGTAGGCTGGTTGTTATTTGTTAAACAAATGGTGGTTGCATTTTTGTCAGGGTGTATAAAAATATTAAGATTTAGATAAGATTCAGTCGCCCTGAGGAGCCTTTAACTAGCCTGGAACAAAGATTTACAATGTAAGTATACTGGCCTGGAAGGAAAAACCACTTGCCCCAGGCTGCCACATGTGACTTGATTTATGGTGTGCTTTAGCAGCAGTGTTTTATGTTTCAGACTCCTTTATCAGATGCTGGTAGCTTCAGTGAGGGCGCCACGGCCTTTGATGTTATTGCAGCTGGAGGGCCGCTATCAGTTGACACAGGGGGTGACCTAGGTGAGTTCAGCTAGAGGGCTGTGCTTGCAGCTGCCGGTTACATGTTGTTACTTTCAAGTTCTGATTGGTTCACTGTTTCATTTATATTTTTGTTATGTTGGACCAGATGATGTGATTACCTTAGCATGGTTTTCTAACAGTCATCAGAAAACCCCACGGAAAGGTTATAATTAGATGCCTTTTCTACACTGTGTGTATTTCAACAGAGATTTTGTTATAATTTGTTCATTTCAGGCGTTGGTGAACCCGTGAAGCCACGGCTGCCTTTCCAGATACCTACTGACGATGGTGAGCATACTACTATTACTATTACATATTAGTAAAAATCTACTAGTATACTAATGCAAATGAGACAATCTGATTGGCTGAGCTACTCGTATACTATTTAACAATTATTTGCCGAAGGCGAAGTGAATATAATATGTTTTATAATATACAAAACACAGGAAAAATGTCGAATTTCTCCGAGGAAAATAGAAAAAGACCAAAATGTTCCGTCATTTGTTGCCCGAGACAAACAAAATTGAACTTCGCAGCATTTCCAAATAAGGTAGAGAGGGTATATTGCCTCTGAGACCATGAGTAGGGAACCAATCAAATTGCTCGAAAATGCATTATCCTATGGCTAGTATATTATAACAGCCATTAGTGTGCCTACGGCCTCATCAACTATCACATCATAGAAATCTCAAGCTCATAATCTAATTGTTAAATAGTGTATTCAGTAAATCCTTTGATTTCTTGATGTAGTTCCATAGAGCATGATTCAAAATTAATATTGTCATTCTTCATACAGATACTGATGGCCTCATCACCCAGGCCTTGCTGACTGGAAACTTTGAAGCAGCAGTAGATGTTTGCCTCCATGCTGATAGAATGGTATGTCAAATAATTGCATACAACTTCCACCTGCTGGATGGTCACTCAATTGAACTAGGCAATCTTGAAATCCTTATCTTAAGGTATCAAATTTAATCTGCCAAAAGTGGAAGCCCATGCACCCAGCCTCCATTAATCCCGGCCGGACCACCAACCAGGGTCTTAAAATAACTGGCAAGATCATGCTGGCTGTGTTCAACACCTTGTATCAGTTCAGATGATCTTGTCACTGGGCGGTGACGTTGAGACGTTGGCCTAGTCTCCTTCATCCTACATATCAATTTGAAGGGGATGTAAAAGAACCCATGACACTGTTTTTAAAGAGTAGGGCACGAAGTTCTGGGTGTCGTGGTCAGGCCTGTAATTCTATGTGAGTGTGTTGTCCTTTTAGGGGGTGGATGTCAATTGGGAATGCAAGTCCTGTTTCTTCTCCCTGCCACAACATTTGGCCTGTGGCGAATTCATTAAAACTATTTAAGTAATGCAGTTGTTAATGTATTATTTATAAACAAATAATTTGTTGTGAGATTTAACATGATTTTTCTTGTTTTTCTTTCAAGGCTGATGCATTCCTACTTGCCATTGCCGGGGGTCCAGATCTCTTGGCCAGAATACAGACAAGATACTTTGAGAAGAGCAAGAGTAATGTGGCAAGGGTAGGACATTTATTATATGATGATATTGTGTTTCCTCTGTCATATCATATCACTTAATTCATTTTATGAATTACTTTTCCTTTGCCTTTTCAGCTCATGTCAGTTGTTGTGAATCGTGACTGGCGTGACATCGTTGAAAGCTGTGTCCTAGAGAACTGGAGGGAAGCCCTTGCAGCGCTAGTAACATATGCCAAGGCTGAAGAGTTCACTGCACTGTGTGATCTACTGGGACAGAGGCTTGAACAGGAAGGGGATGAACACTGTGCCAATGCCATGGTTTGCTACATTTGTGCTGGAAATGTGGAGAAGTTTGTGTCATGTTGGTGAGTTAACCTGCCATCCATCCATCCTATCCTGGCAATGGGCACAGCTTTGTGGTGGTTACATTTGACCTTAACCTTTCAGTGCCGTATTTAAAACGTGAACTTTCCTAAAAGATTGTTCTTTCTGTACCTTAGATGCTGTTCTTAATTCTCGTCACCTGTCTGCTTACATATTTAAGGGAAATTTTGCCCCTGGGTGACCGTTTTAGAGAGGTTCAAGAAAAGATTACACATTCTAAACTACATGTATGGAGAGACTTGAATCAGTAATGTGATAATAATGCAATATTTCGTTTTTTTGCCAGGTCTAGAAACATGCCTGCTGAACCCTCTCCTCTTGCCCTTCAAGTAAGTTCAACATATTTGTACTATTCCTCAAGCAATTTGTTATTTTGTACTTATTGTTTGTGTTGATGTTGGTTTAAGTACTTTGTTTCTAGCTTCTTTGTTACAATAACAGTCAAGGTAAAATAATATAAACTCAACTTAACTCCTTTGTGTAGGAACTGATTGAAAAAGTGATGATCTTAAAGAAGGCCGTAGAGAGGGAACGTCGACTACTGATTGACAGTGGTTCATCTGTTTTGGCTGAAAAACTCAGGTACAGTAGCTACATATTGCTACTTGCATTATAGAGTTACACATTTTTGTCATCTGTATATTGGTTTTCACACATAGTCACATGTCTGATTGTGGGCTCTTTGATTGGCTGAGTCTAAGCTTGGAAAACAAAACTGACTAATGCCAAATGTTGTCAAAACGTATTCAGTGTTGCACGTAATATATCAAACACAAGAGACGGTGTTTCATTGGATATCCAAACACCGAGAAGGGAATTGAAAATACAACATGCAGCGGAGTATTTTTGACGAAATTTTAGGTGTTTGGATAGCCAATGAAACACTGTATATCTTCTCAATCGAGAAAAAAACAACTAAGGAGTAAGTGGAGAAATAAAAATTGTAAAATTAAGACCTGGTATCCAAACCTCCAACAAGGTTATAATTTCCTTTGTTTTAACTTAATGAATTATTAATGAGTTTGAGAATGTAACATTAAACACAGTGCCACTGCTAGTTAGCATTTTTCAAGTCATATTTTGGTACTGTGTGATTGATATAACTGTGCATATCTCTTTTACAGTAAATATGCAGAGATTTTGGCAGCTCAGGGGTGTCTGGAGACTGCCATGGGCTACTTGATGGCTGTTAATGACCAGGTTAGATTAGTTGTGTTTTCTTGCACTGTGTTGCCCAGGCCTGTGGTTTGTACAACCCTCACAATGCCTTGAATCTCCTTACTTTGCTACCTGAATTCCTGCAAATGTGTTGAGAGGTCCTTGAGTTGTTATCAAATATTATTACTTGTGAAGCGTTGGAAGACCAATAGGCCATTTACGAGTTGCCATTCGCCTCTGTTTCAAAATGAGTCCTGATGCGAAACCACTGAAATAAAAATGTGTTCTGAAAACTCATTTCCATATGAAATGTTGTGCACCAGGACTCGTTTTGAAACAGAGACAAAAGGCAACTCGGAAATGGTTTATTGATCTGAATGCCAGTAGTCAATGTTAACCTGTAGAAAACTGAACTTTTCGGCCAGTGATGTACTGAAATAGAACAACAGCTGAAACAAGTTAGACCTTTCAGGAGTTTGCTTTTCAAAAGTCATAGAAACCATGAAAGCCTTTTCATTTTGATGAAATTTGATCATCTATATACCAAAGCACTAAGTTGTCTTTTGTTTTTTTGTTTTCAGGCAAGTCTTGGTGTTCTTAAGGATCGCCTGTTCACTGCGCAGTATCCAAGCCATCTTGCAACAGCTACTGCTCCACCACCATTCCCATTCCAAAGGATTGATGTTCAAGCTGAACCTCTTCCTCAGGTTCAACCTCTTCCTCAGGTTCAGACTCAAACGCAGGTTAGTGGGGGAGGGGAACAGAGACAGAGACAGGGGGCAAAAACCCGGGAGTGAAGGGGGCAGGAAGTCTACGGGAGGCGAGAGAAGAGAGGGCGGGATGCGGGATTACCAAGGTGACAGGAACCAGGAAAAAAGTTTGAAACATTGCATAATATTTTGCAATAGAAAAAAAAAAAACAAGGCAGGAATCACAATGGAAGGGGCGATAACCGGGAGTACATGGTGCGGGAAGCGGGAAGTTCAGACCCCATTTTTTGTTTCTTGTCACGTTTTGATGTCATCTGTACATCTATTAGAATACAGACACACGACCAAATGGAATCTATTTGTTAAGATGTTTCTTTGTGTTTCAGTTTCAACAACAGCCAGGTTATGGTGTCCCTCCTCAACAACAGCAACAGCCACAACAGCTCTACCAGCCACAGCAACGACAACAGCCCACCCAACCAGCAGCTAATCCTGCTTATCAACCATCCATGCCTCAACCACAAACACAGTTTTACAACCCAGCCGCTTACCAACCACAGGCACCCCAGCCATCCCCTGCTGCTCAGCCATCCTTCAATCAGGTACCTCCCTCCCAGACATCTTACTACAATGGTCCCACACAGCCGTCACCCACTGCTAATCAGTCTTCATGGTCTCAACCTCCTCCAGTATCAATGTACCAACCTCAACCTACCAACACTGTACCAACACAGGTGCCACCATCTGGACAATATGGTTCTCAAATGCAGGTGACAGGTCAGCAGCCTCCAGTGCAGATTTTTAATCCAGGAAGTTCAGTCACTCCTGGGGCACCTTATTCTGGCTCGTCTCCAACTGGGGCCCTTCAGTTGGGCCTCCGCCGCCAGGGCCTCCCTCAGTGCCCCCTCCTTCAACAGGCCCTCCTCCAACTGGTATGATAAACAGCTTTGTTATTTTCCTTTTTTGCATTGTTTGAAGGCAATATCTCAGAATAGAGAATCTCTAGTTCCATTCAGTTTGTTCATCAGTATCAGACCTATTATCCTCAGCTGAATATGTAAAGGCAGCGTTCAAATCCACAGAGAAACTTGAAAAATTCGCCGTTGTGGTTTACATTCTCCAAAAAACAGGCAGGAAGGGTTGTATTACTAACAGTTGTTAAAATAAAACATTGATCATGCTATGAATGCCTTGTGATGATGGAAATGATCATGTTTCTGTGAAGACAGCAATAGATCGTTTTCACGTGACGTCATCAAAATGCTAAATTCAAAACCATTGATCCTACAAAGCTGTTATTTCAGTATATTCTATACATCAGTGTCGTTAGTTGCTGGGGAAATTTTTGTGCCAGCAGATTGCTTCGTTTTGGAGATAAAGCGTTTTGAAATTTGAGACGGCCTGGCTCAACGTGACCTGAAATGTTACACAAACCAATATTTTCGCACATTTAAATACTTTTCTGATTTGCTAATAAGTTAAAAATGATAACTAAAGCATTCTGAAGTGAAAACGTATGACTTCGGTAGCAAAATCATTTTTATTCTCGCAGACATTTTTTGGCCGCCATATTGGTGGACCAAAGTGGTCCACCAATATGGCGGACTCATACTAAGTTCTGTAATTTTCCGAATATTGTTTTCCCAATAACTTCGTTGCAATGAACACTGCCACATCAAAACTTGGGGAATATAATATTTATTTCCACCTACTCTACAATCTCTGAAAATGAAGATGTTTTTGGTGCACGCAAAACAATCTTGTTATTTTGGTGAAAACGATCTATAGTTATTGTACAGTGATGGAGCTCATAATTGTTCACCATTTATTCCTCAGAACCACCTCCACTCACAGGTGCCTGGAAAGACACTCACATGATGAGAGGCAAAAAACAACAGGTCAGACCACTCACTCTTGTTTACATTGTTCTTCCTGATCTTGATTCATGCTATCCTTTTGTGGTGAAGTAAGGTGTAAAGCGGTAGGCTAAGAGTTATTCAGTCGCATTAAGTCACATTTCAGTCACGTCGAATGTAATTCAAGCCGTGATACACCATGGAAGCAACATGTTCTACTTTCCCGTTTGTGTGAGCATAGCACTAATTTAAAGCGATTTCAGTACGTTTTCTGGGACTTGAATTACATTTGGCATTTAAATTGGCCTTACCTCAAACTTTAATTCTCTTTGCACCAGATGATGCATAAGGCCATCAAATTGGACCTTACCCCAGTTCTTCTCCTGTTATATAATGCACTCTCCTGCTATATAATGCACTCTCCTGCTATTGACCTCTGGTGTCATAAGTCGCTAAGTAACATGGCATACTTTTATGGTCTAATGGCGCATGTGTTCATGCTACATTTTGATTGGATAGTAAGAGCCAGTTACTACTACTTGTGTGAGAATGATGGATGATGTGATTATCTTTCAAGGCCTTTATTAAGAAATAATTCATATTAATATTAAATGTTGTTGTCTGTAGACTTTCACCCCTCCAGCACCTATCACTGCTCCACTGTTTGGCACAGGAGACCAGCAGCAGCCACAGCAACACCAACAACAGCAGCCTTCTCCAGTTGGTATGTACATGTTTATTGCGCTTGCTGTACACGCAACAAAAAACATTTAATAACCTCCTTTGTGTCAATCTACTAATTTCTAATTTTAAAACTACATTAAATCTTCAATATTTCTCATTTCCCTAAATTTTATAACTCCTTTGAGAAAAACTATTTCCTCCCAAACATTCCAAAAAATCACCCAAAAATTTACAAAACACCCCATAACATAGATTAATGAGATGAGCATAGAGTTTTTGGATTGCTTGAAATGCGAACGAGATATTTCCATTAAACCCATGTTAAGTGACGGGAAAATGGCATTCATGTGCACCCCCGCCTTAACTTGAAAAAAGACGAGTTTTAAGTTCAAGTCCATTTGTGTAAAACAAGTGGTAAATATTGCTTAGAAATCATTTGTGTTTGTTATGTAAGTGAGATTCCATCTTTCAATTAATATTTCATTCACATGTTTGAGCTTAGAGCTCGTAAAAAAAATAATACAGGGAAGAATCAGAAAAACACAGCATGACATAGCCCCTTTAACACAACTCCTACTTGTGGAATTTTCCAGGTTTCCTTCTAAAGTTGCTCTTGAGATGGTGGGAATGTTTTGCATGTTTTTGCATGCTTCGCTTCTTACACCTCTTGGTGCTTTGTCTGTTTCTGGGTTCCCTGTGTACTAGCCCTTTGAACCCACATGGTGCAAAAGATTTGAAGAAAAGGAAGAGAGTTTGGGCAAACTGATTTCTTGACCTCGTTAAACTTTCAAAAAATCACAGCACCTGTTTTCCTTACCTTCTACATGACTTCTGTCACACTTATTGTATTTGTTTCTCTCCTCTAGGAATGCCTCAAGGTGTCCCCCCGGCACCAGGCATCCCTCCTATGATGCCTCAGGGGGGTGGTCCACCAGGCGCACCTCCAAGTTATGGGGATGCTCCTCCTCAACAACGTCAGGTATATGATGGCTCTCCACCGCCGTCACCTCATCACACCATGCCACATCCATTTCATTTAATACCTGCACAGGTAAAGCACATTAAAGCACGCTTTTAACGCCTTAACCCTTTCACTCCCAAGAGTGCTAAGTTCAAAACTGAGGAAAAGTCTCGAATTTTATTTCGCAAAATTGATCAATAGCTTTCATTTGAATGGTCACACACTAGGGTTTCATCCACAGACTTAAAACTGAGTTAGAGCCACATTGCGCAGCATAATAAACAGCACCACTTGAAAGTACTGCACAATAGCTTTCATTTGAATAGTCACACACAAGGGTTTTATCCACTGACTCAAAAGGTACAACCACATTTATTGACTCAAGGTTTGACTCTGGGAGTGAAAGGGTTAACACCTTAAACACGCTATAAAATGTTTAAAATAACTAAAAGGACTGCTGCAAGCTATAATGCACTCTGCAATAAACCGTTCACCTCTTCAGCCAGTCTTCTCCTCTTTATGTTGCTATATTGTGTTGCAAATGACATTTATTTTTTTAAATCTAAAGAAATTGTTTTGTTTGATGACCGAGTAAAGTCTAAGAGAGCTTTTTTATGACACAACACTTCAAAGTTTACAAACAAGTGCCTCGGCTCTGAAATCTCCTTTCAAATTGAATTTTTTTAACTGAACTTGTCAAGTTACATTAACCGTTCAGATTTAAACTTGGCCAGATTATTGTCAAGATAAAGAACAAATAAAACTGTATATGTTGTACATGTAGGTTATTGCTTTAAGTGCAGCGTGCAGAAACGTAAAAGTAAATCGTAATGTTCTCGTTGTATTGAGTTATGTGACCTGTTGGTCAATTCTTAACACAAAAACTTCGCTAACAGGATTATATATACCAGATAGAAAACGTTTTCCGTGTTTCCATGGAGTTTTGGTAACACGAGTGAAGTTTGGGAGAATGAGAAATGATGTAGCGAGTGTTTCCACAGCAATTTCGAGTTCTCCCAAACTTTCACGAGTGTTACCATAACTTTATGGAAACACTGGGAATTCCCAAAACGTTTTCTATTGTTTTTATGAAATAAAGGCACAAAGCAATTTTCTATGTTTCCATAGAGTTATGGTAAATGGTTTTGAGCCAATCAGAGCGCGCGTAGTATCTCGTTTATTTCATAAAATTTGTAAGTGAATAAAATTAATATTATAAATACTGATTTTTAAACTTGTCTTCTATAAACTGCTCTCAATTTATGTAATACAGGAATGATAACAAAAACAAAAATGTAAATGCAGATATTATTGTAAAAGAACGTATTATATACTCTAAACCCAAAATGTCTGAAATTAAATTTATTTATTGTGCACTTTATTTCACTCACACTCCATCACTCAATCCCATTCTCAGTCTTATTTTATGGATTTTTTTCATTTTATTAGTTTTCCATCAATTTTGCTGATAATTAACAATAATTATTGGGCGCAATACATGATGGTTCATTTTATTTAGGAGCCTCCTGCTCCAGTCATGAAAGGTCCCATCCCATCTGAGCACCTGGTACTTCAGGACACTTTCAATGGCTTGGCTGAGAGATGTAAAAACACTGCCAATAATCCGGTGAGTATTTAGCGTCAATGAAGTTATCCCTTAGTTGATTATCAACTTGAAGTTGATAAAGCCAGGTTTATATAGTGGAGAACTTCCTTCCAGCTATGTCATGATAATTTAAGTCATTTTCGGCGAAGTGCAAAATCACCTTCAAATTGAAGAAAGCCTCAAAATAATAGTTTGCTAAGGTAGAAAAACACCAAATAGGTAATAATATACCAAACATGAACAAGGATGGTTGAGGATGAAGAAGATTAAGACGGATTGCGAACTGTGAACTTGAAAAAATGGCCAATTTTTTCAAGATGCGCCATCCGTGACGTAGTTCCTTTAACTATAGAAACACACACGTAACCCCCTGTTATTTTTTCCTCATTCAACTCTGTTCTTTGTCTTCAGCATACAAAGCGTAAACTGGATGATGTATCCAAGCGATTGGAAGCACTCTATGACAAACTTAGAGAGCAAAAGGTAAGCGAGGGAATAGTTTGCAATTGCCACCGAAAACTTTGTCATTCTAATATTTCTGATTTATTTTTTCCACTTTGGAAAAAAGTGTTTGCCTGGCCAATATAGTCTCAAGCCTGCAGAATTTATCAAGTGGTATTTGACGTTCATCGTCCGAACTCCTTCTGCCAGTTTGGGGAATTTGTCATTCTTTTATTTCTGTTTTTCACTTTGGAAAAATTATTTGTCTTGTATTGTTAAACTTGTGCACAAATGAACTTGATTGGTTCTTTCATGGTCGATGACAGACCACGTTCGCACCATTGACTGTTTCAGTGCTCATTACACTCAGTGTCTTTACATTGTTTATTTTGTTGTCATTCTAGATGTCAAATCCCATCCTGGAGGGTCTTCATGAAATAGCACAAGGTGAGTTCGTGCGGTGCATCTGTTGTTGTGAAAATGTCCAAACTTTTAAACAGCTGTAAAGTGGGAATGTGTTTATATTAGCCCTGTGGGATATTGCTCTGCTGCTTTCTGAAATTGGAGCACTTGCGAGTCTTTTGTGATCGATTTTAGTAGTCAGTGAGAAAGAAACGGAAAAAGCGCGAACGTAGCTGCAAACAGATTAGCAGATGTTAGGGTTTCAATGATTGGCTGAGGCAGTCAGAAACTCTTATGTGATTGGTTAAAACTTGAAGGACCGTTGTTTGATATTTAACAAGCCAACAAAAAGTCACAACAATTAAGAGAAAACCTATGTCGTGTCCAATATTTCATGAAGTCAAACGTGTTGTAAATTGTGAACTCGTTGCCTCATATTTCTCTTTTTGTTCATTTCCCCAGCATGTCAAGGAGCAGATTATCCACGTGGTCTAATGGCTCACACAAGGCTCATATCCAGCGGTAGTTTCTCGGAGATCAGTACATTCATGCCCGGCCTCAAGTCTCTTATGCAGATTGCCACTCAACTACGAGTTTGACGATGGTCGCTGTTTAGGAAGAACTGTTTTCACACCAAAAAAAATTATGGAAGAGTTGGCGCACTACCCTAATCTTGGCACTTTCGAGATTGGTGTTGTCATTGCCGTCTCGTGTTCAAGTAGTTTTAAAATTATTTGTCAATTCGTCGCACTGCCCTGTCTGAATGGGGCGTTTGATTGGAGGATGTCAACAAGAGGGATGACGTTTACAATGTGCCGCGGTGCGAGATGAAAACTCTGCTGCCTCGGGAGCCAGGCGATCAGTACCTAGAACAGTGATAAAAAAATGAGAGAGACCTAGGACGAGAATGTTCTTGTTGACCGCCGGTCTGAGAAACAAGAGAAAAGCGAGATCAGATCTGATTGAGTTTAGGAAATTTAATATTAGAATTGTTTCACTTTTTCTTGGAAAGATCAATTATGTTATGTGTCGGGGGAGTTTGAAACCTGATTTGACAGAGAAAAATATATAGTTGTAGAGTTATTCGTTAATTAAATATCTCTATCCAGTTCTTGTCAGCCATGAGCGATGCTGTATAAAGGTTGAGAGAGAAAATCACAGAGAGTTTGTCTACTTTGATGTTATTTTGCACTTATTGTGAAAATTAAGTTTGAATTACAGTCACAACAAGAGTCGGAAACTTTTCGGCGTCAGTCGTAGTGGCCGAAGAGTTTTCGACTCTTAAGCCCCATTTACACGACATTCATTTTGGGTCCGGCACTCCTAAATTTTGGCACGCGGGCCGATAGTTTAGGGCACGGCCCGCTTCATTTACACGACAAAATATGTTCGATTTTTTTCAATGTTCATTTCTGAGCGGCACCCCAAAAATAAGAACGGCACTCTTAAATTTGTGAGTCCCCGAGATTATTTAACAGCGGCTCACATAATTTTTAGCGGATTCGTTCAAAATCAAAATGTCAGATACTCAATGTCGATTGCCTAAAGCAATTTTATGGCTTGATGCGCCCTGACAGAAATGAAGTACGAAATTAAACAAGGTCATCACTTGTACCGTGGCATTGAAGCAGTGATAGTACGGCTTTATGCAAGCTATATTGAGCTGTTTAATCCTTCTGCGCTTGAGAGAGGTATGCATACATATCATCCCTGTTCTTTTGCCTGGTTTGACATGTTGAAATGAATCAAGTCGGATATCTGTGGTACGAGGGACATTTGCTTCTGGGTGCAAATGACAAGAAAAATTAGCGTTCAAAAACGAATTCTTGATAAAACAGTGTAAAACGCCTGTATCTCATAATACAGCCGAGCCAAAGAAGATCTAATAATTAAGCCATATAAGCAGAAAACGGTATTGTAATACTAAAAACCGGATTTTACTGAACAGATTATTGAAATACCAAGGGGTCATAATTAAACATGGCGCATGATGTGAATTTATCAAGGCATGCATGTACTGATACATCACCTTTAACTAAAATAATGCTACTGCTATGAATGACTATTCCTCAGTAATTTACATGAAGCAAATTACAAGGGTCGAACAAAGCCGTAGTTAGTGTCCAAAATGGAAAACGGCATAGACAAATCAGTCACGTCGGTTAAAATACTCGCTATAAGAAACAAGTTTTACTACCCGTTGTTGTTATAAGCCTTACTATAGAATCTATAACTTCAAACGAGTGGAAATCCGACTGATTACGTCTTTCAGGCCATTTATATTCCTCTTTAGGCCAAGCTTTTACGGCATGAATACATATCTCGTCAGGACATACCGTTTGCGCATGTGTGATTGGAATTTTGGCGCCCATAGTTTTTTCTCCGTGACGCCGAAGGCTCTGGGAACGAGAATGCATCTCTTTTTGGCACGCGGGCCTCTTTTTAGGCGGGCCGAGACTACCTCCTGAGGTGGTCTCGGCCCGCCTAAATTTTTGGGCACGCGTGCCAAAAATTTTGCATTTACACGGCAAAAATCAAGCAGGCCGTGCCCTAAACTATCGGCCCGCGAGCCAAAATTTAGGAGTGCCGGACCCAAAATGAATGTCGTGTAAATGGGGCTTTATTGTCCAATCAGAAACGCAACGAGCACTACAACGTTGTTACGTCAGCCTGTCTCCATTAGAATACGTCATGTTGCTAAGCAACATCTTTGCGAAAAACCGCGGGCTCAATTCTCATATTGATTTTAAAAACAATTACTCGTTAACAGTGTTACTCGAATTAATGGGTGTTATAAGTCGTTGGAACACTCGCCCCCTTGTCACTGTCCAATGTTGGATAGGGCAATGAGTACGCGTCGCGCTCTTTGTCCAGTCCGTTTTGGTTTTAAAACAACATTGAAATGTGGGAATTAAATGAAGGAGTACCAACAATGTGTCATAGATTGTGGCTCTGTGTGAAGACTGTAAACAAGCTTTATTCAGTCGGGGAACAAGTGCCGTTTTTGGCAAATCTTTGTTGAAATACTCTAGTTTCAAGAAACGGTACGAGTACTCACGGCCAGCATAGTGCAATGAGGATACGTCATATTGCTTAGCAACTTCGGGACAAAAATCGCGGGCTCTTGTTCCCCCGACTGATCACGGAATCCATATACTCTATGCTGTATACAAAACAAATTACGTAACCCGCAGGTAGCAGTGGCTATTCAAGGGGGAAGTGAATTAGAAAATTAAAACTGTGTATTGAACAGATTTTTATGATAGCCGGAAAGAAACATGATGTTCCCGTAGAACTTCACTATAGAAATACCGCGAATAAAATGAGTGAACGCAATGATCTACCTTCACATATACACGTCAATATCGGATTAACTGGATTATATCACATGGTCTGAAATGGCGCAACAAACAAACCAACCAAAGTGGGTTCTCGTAGTAAACGTCAGTCACCTACAGTTCTTTTAATTCAAAATGGTTCTATTGTGCTGGTTTCATCCCGATGAATAATGGTCACTCTTTGTTTTTTCTTATGCTAATGGTCCTAATCCCGGTCCAAGAGAAAATGCCCGGTCCTAATGATTATTTCGCAAGTGTGAGCCCACTAGTTGATAGAACTTGAATACTGAGTGGCGACTATTGTTTTATACATCCACTTGCCTCGTTTCGTTCTTGGATTTTTTCGGAATACCCGCTCTCTCTCTCCTTGCAGGCTGTGGGAAATGTCTTGGTGTGTTGCAATCACCAATCACATAAAAGATTCAAAAGACAACACAATGCCCACAACAAAACACTATAGGACCCACTAGACTGCGTCGCAGACGAACTCAACCGTTGTGTTCGTGTGCGCGCGGCGATTGATTGTCTTTGCTGTGATTGGTTCAGTTGTCTTGAATCTTTTGTTTACGTCATTGGTGATTACAACATCAAGCTAATATATCTGACACCAATAAATTGTCCCGTCCGGTGCACGGTGTTTGGTACGTCTGAAGTAGACTTGCAATCGGGCGAGGTTGTTCAGGCAAACAGTATTTGGTGTCGCGATCTACTGTGAAGTTATAGATCAACTTTAGGCAGGTAAGAAAGACTGAGTTTAATTCTTCATTAAGTTAAATGATCGTAACTGAATCGCTCACACAGTTTTAATTCTCGTAATAATTGCTCGGGATACTTATCATACAGCCTGCCTGGACTGCCTGCCCCATGATGATCACACGCACGAAATGCTTTTATTATTAAATCACGGGCAATATCGTTTTCTGTAAACTGATCGTTGAGAAGGTAGCGACGACACGAGCTCATCTGTTTTGGTACTAGAGACTACCGAGCTCAAACTTTTGCAAGCGGCAAAAGAACGATTGAACCGGCAATACATACCATTTCTTGCATGATGAAAAGCAGCCTTCTGATTGGTTCCCTGAGATGTCCGAATTTTGCAATACAGACAGACTGCTAAGTCGATGTCGAGCGGCCGCGATCTCTCGTGTTCGACGAGACCATAAAAACATTTTCCCTTCATGAGTTGGGGAATAGTTTCGGTTAAACCGCTTTTACAAAAGTGGCCTGAAAAATGCAAGTACAGTATATGCTTTGGCGCGTGCGTTTGCGAGAATAGATGCATAAATATTTATCAAAGTTTTAATAAAAACTTTATTGACTAGCGGGGATGACGAGAAGGAGCCAGAGGTCCAACAGGGGTCTTCCTAAATACACGGGGACCAGTCACTGCCTTGTCCCCAGGCGCTGTTGCGAGCGGGAAAACAGGGAGCGCGGGGCTTGATGGTTTGGAGGCGGAGCACCGCGCTCAAACAAGGAGCGACGCCTGGGGACGAGGCAGTCGACAGGACCAGTCAGATGTAGTTCGCTGTCGCTTCGCGCTCACCAAAAAACCTAAACCGCCTGGGCCGGGTTGTTCAAAGGGTGGATAACGCTATCCACCGGATAAATCACTATCCAGTGGAAAAGTGTTAACAAAACAAACTACGCTATCCACTGGATAGTGATTTATCCGGTGGATAGCGTTATCCACCCTTCGAACAACCGGGCCCTGTACTGCAGGCTAGATAAATACGTAATGTTCTCTTTGTAACAGTTTCAGCCCGGCAAAGAGTGATCAGCATATCAGTGAAGCCCGCCCGGGGATGTAATGAGGGCTCATGCTTATTCTCGTAATTTATAGTACCAATAAGGAGAATTTGTATGTTTTAATCAGGGTTTAAAGGTCAATAGGTACGAAAAAAGGGCTTTATTAACTTGCTGGGATACAAAAGAAAGAAATTGGACGGCAGTAGAAAATGTACCTAATTAATGTCTACATTGTACTTTAGCAACGGCGCGTAAATGATCTTCGATCCAAATTCACGTTGAATGATTTTACGAACCACGTCAAGTTACTTTTACATTGTGATTTGCTTGAACAAAGTTGATAACAAGCCAGTAGTAAATTATGTAAACAGTACAGGTTGTCCCGAGGCTGTTTCCCGCTATAAAGAGCTCCGCACACTTTATAATTCTCAGCCCTACAGCTGTTAGCTTCAGTCACATGGATCAGAAGACAACATTCACTTTAAATTCACTTTTTACTGAATAAGAACACTTATACCGGTAAGGTAATTGATTTATTTAATCTGAGTTTTTAACATTCTACAGGTTCTCGATAAGAAACAATTTCAGTAACACCGTATGACTTTCTTCGGAACGGAAGGCCAATTTTAAATTTAGTAGACAAGTACCGCTCTTGACATTTCATTTTGTCACGATGCTTTCCGATATTTTGCTGTTTCAGCGGAATATATTTTTTAGTTCCCTTGTTTATTATTGATTCGTTTAATTTCAGCTAAATACAACACAGTGATATTTACGAGATGGCTTCTCGTAGAACACCGGTTTCCGTGAAAATTTCAGCAGTATAAGAATACAACAAAAGCGAAACCGGCGCTTGAAGATACGATGAAAATTTGTCGTCCTTTTCCAATGGGTGATCTCAAGTACGCGACCTTTATCGCCAATAAACCGACAATCTGGGAGCCTAGAATGACTAGTCCAAAACTTGTTTACAGCGCTTTACAGGTACTAGTCAAGCCCCCTTTCACAAAATCCGCGCTTTAGACAACATACACTGACGACTTAATTTACGGACATCGCGAAGTTCGATACGACTAGTGACATTCATATATCGACCTTATATGTCTGGTAATTTTCGGCACAATATACTATTTTTTTTTTAAATTCATCTTGCCTCGGTCTTTTCTCTGCCGTATAAGGATCAGTCTGCTGTGTTTAATATTTATCTTTGATTGAACTCCGCCAAGCTAAGGGATCAAGTGAGATACCAGGACAATGGGACAAAAAATTCAACAGCTGTATGAAGCCTAGCCGGTGACAGCTGCCAGTTTTTTTTCGTCTCTTGTTGTAAGCTACGCAAAAAGAAACCTGCCTGATTTCTGCGTTAAGGCAGTAGTTTACTCAAGCGAAGAGGATTCTACGGCTACCAAGCGAACGAAACAGAATTTTCGTGACATAAACTCGCGGGAAGACTTCGCGCGGTTCCTGACATGACGTCAAAGCCTGTTCTGGAACCCAGGCTCTTTTTTCAGTTGACTGTCGGTCAACTTGATTCCAGGGCGTGACTGAAGCGGGAACTCGGGAAAAAAAGTGGTAGAATTAAAACATTATTTTTGGGGCACTTGTTTACGTTTTATACAGATATCAGAAGCATAGCAGACGTATAGACATTTTGGTATCCTCAATATAGCATCAGAAAGTGATATTCCAAGTTCACTCGGCACTACATTGTGGGATTCGCCAGTATTTAGCTGGCTGAATGGCAAAGACAGACAAAGTGTCACTTGTAAAACCAGAGATCATCATTCTGATTCACAGTCATGGTAGTTCATATCGTTTTGTTTGTTTACAGCGTAAATACTATATCTGTTTGCAAATACAGCACTGTATAGTTGAATACTTTCCCCAATTTCATTTGAACAAGTTTGACAAATCATTTCTACTGTGAGTTCTTAATAGACCTTTCTCCAAAATGGCCGCCGCAAATTCATATTAAGCTGAGCGGAAAATCGATATATACCAGCACCTGAAAGACCACCTCTTGTTTGGTAGAAAGGTCTATTAGATATAGTTTACAATCGAGCGATTTTTCATCTCTAGACTGATTCAGTTGTAATAATAAATGACTCATCTAGCGATGTACTTTGACTTTGCCGTCGATCGTCCAGACGTTCTTACTCTTGTTTTTTTCCCCTCATGACTCGAAACCTCTAACTTTGCAGTATTCAAACTGTTTGCATTCCATTATTCGAGCGAGACAATTTAAAAATTGTGAATATCTCAATTACGTTGCTGCCGGCTTCAGAGGGGAAATATTCGAGAGAGGACCATTGATCTGAGCATACGTTAACTTTGGTAAAGGACGGGAGTAAAGCGTTGGCCTAATTTTAATGTATCTCTCATTTCAGGTGTTTGAAGCAATTGCAGAGCTGACCAGGAATATCGTCGTGTCTCCGTGTGACGCGTGTTTTCACTCGCTAAAATGTCATCTTATGTGTTATTTTGCAAAAGGTTTCTCAACTTGATCCTCGTTTTATTCTTAATCACACCAGTAGTAGTGAATTATTGGCGTGGAACGTGGTACATTTTAGACTTGTTCGTGTTTCCAGACGATGGAATTCTCAGTGCCTCGACAACATTCACAGCGAGTTTTGGAGCGATGTTCTTGATAATGTTGGTGGAGGATTATTTGAAGGAATTTTTAAATGAAAGGAAAGCGAGTAAAGGATTGTATCTTGTACTATTTTATCCTCTGGCGTTTATGACCGTAGCATCTTGGAGAGGACTGTGGATGTTGTTGGATTATTACACAACTACTTCTCTAACAAGTGCCTGTGTTTCACATGTTATTGGATTCTTAATCGTTTTATCTTTGAAAACTACATCTACTATTATTGCCATTCCTGGTTACTGTATCAGCGAGAGACACGTGGATCTATCGAAGAATATTCTTGCGGGAAAGCAATGTTTGAGGAACAATACTTCTGCTTGTGCTGACGTAGCTACGAGGATTTTGAATAGTTTCGTTACGATCTTTGTAATTGGTGCTGGGGTGGTATGCTATTGGCGAGGAACTTGGCTCATTATTGTGACCACAGTAAAGCACCCAAGCCGACACCCAAGCGACAAGCTTATATCATCGATTCCAGTAATCGGCCTGGGGTACGCTATATTGTGTATGTGCTATTGTTTGAGTGAATGCGTATCAAGCATAAAACTGAACCCGCCATATTCCTTGTTGATGCGGGCCTTGGAGCAGATCTTTGTGTACATACTGGGTTTTGGAGTGGTGGTCTCTTGGGTGGGAATATGGCACCTAATGGATTTATTAATGGATTCATATCTACTACCAGGTTAGTGCTGTTGTTTTCCCCGGGGGGACTCCCATATAAAAATGACGGAGGGTATTAATCCGTAAAAAAATATGCCAGGAACTACTTGTGGTTTTAGATGCGGTACCTTGGGGGGGGGGGGGGGGAGGGAGGGAGGGGCCTGACCTCTTTAGACTGTTCACAGTCCCCTTTTTTTCCGTGTGGCTGTCATTGGGTCAGTAGAGGTCGATCCCCACGGGCATTTTGTACTTTCCCCAGTTTTCGCTCGCCATGAGAAACCAACGGTAGCCCCTCGAACACGGCGATCGACCTCTACAACCACACGGAAAATAGGGGACTGTGTGAACAGTCTAGGGGGAAATAAATTCAAGCCACAACCACAAAGCGCGATTCTGGTACCTTTTATGTTTTAGGGGTTCTTTTCAAATTTTCGATGATCACCCCCGTCATTTTGATATTGGAGTTCCCCCGGGTTATTTCCCTGCGAGGCCTTGACGCGAGAAAATGTTCAGCCAGCTAAGACATTCGAAGGGCTCTTGGGACTAGAATTATCCCTTATACAAGTACAGTATTCAACAAGTAGATTAATTCTGCTCTGGGCCGTTTTTTTTTATTGACACTATAATAGAATTCATCATCAACACTTCGTGATAAGTTTTGAGGTGATAATATAAATAGGCCTTTATAAAAATCCTCTTTTCTTTTTGGTTTTCAGATAACCCGGTAACTAGTGTACTGGTCTGCCATTTTGCTGGAATCGTGGCTCTTTATCTTTTACAAGCAAGCGTTAATTTAATTGGCTCCCCGTTAGGTTGCAGAGTTCATGGGAGTGAAACACTCGAAGGGTTTGATATGGGAAGCTACATCGAAAAGCCGGTGAGAATAGAACCGAATAAACAGGAAGACACTACAACGGATCCATAACTATGAATCTAATAACTCAACCAAGAGAGTGTTCAGAGAGTGGATTCCAGCGATCGACGCGACATCATTTAAATAAAGGCTTCAAAATCTACCGTCAAATTCCAAGCAAAGTTCAATATATCCGTCATAAGATGTAAACTCTAACCGCGGATAGACAATGCGAAATACATATTCACATCTCATCTTATAATGCGAGGAAGGGCTGAGTGCAGTAAGGTCCTACAGGCTAGTTTTCAAATTTCACTTTTTTGGAACAGAAATTCAACAAATGGTCACAAATCATCTAATTGCTATGTCCATACCAAAGCAAGCCTAAAAATACAAATAGCACTTCAAAGCACTCATTTCTGCACTCGGCAGTTTCAGCTACTAATAAGTTCAGTTCTAAACTTCGTTGTAGTTGGTAGAGCTGATTCCTGCTTAGTTAGGGGCGACTCGCTACAAACCACTGACGGCGAGAAGCAAGGCAAGAAATAGATCTGTAATCCGGGGGGGGGGGGGGGGGGACTCCCATATAAAAGTGACGGGGGTGGTCGTCGGAAATTTTGAAAAGAACCCCTAAAAGCTACCAGCAATTTCGTTTTGTGGGTGTGGCTCGAATTCATTTTCACCCCTAAAAGGTACCAAGGCTAACGACAAAACTAGTACCTTTCATATTTTTTCCCGGCTTCATCGCTTCATACCCTAAAAGGTACCGAAATAACTCTAACGGTAGTCATTTTAGATTTTAACACCCTACGCGGTATCAAACCACGAATTCTAACCCCTAAAAGGTACGAAGATCACCCCCGTCACTTTTATAGGGGAGTCCCCCCCCCCCCCCCTAACCCGGGTCTGTAATGTCTCTAACCAGTTTGTCCATTTTGTAATAAAATAAATAAATAATCTGTTTCAGATCGATCACATCCTTCCATCTTTAGTCCTCTTTCTTCCCTATAATGGATTTCTGTCATTTGTCTAAAACTGTGCTTCTGAAGACGCTTCTGAAAATCATACCATTCAAGTTACTGGGTCTATGTTTTTGAGGTTTTCGAAACTGATGTTTTAAATCTGTTTAAATCGATGACGGACAATACATCGGTTGAGGCTAATCAGGCTATAGCCTTATATCAAGTTTAGAATATTTGGTTTGAACGCGGGGGCACTTGGCTCAGTTCTGGCCTTCTCTCCAACCTCGTTCCCAGGGTCTCTCATCTTCCCGCCCCCTGGAGGGGGCAGGAAGATGAGAGACCCTGGGAACGAGGTTGCTCTCTGTCACGTAACGCTGCACACCCTCTCTCGAGAGAGCGTCTCTCTCCTCCGCAGAGGCTCATATATGGGAGAATCAGCTGAACGAAGTGAGTGCAGGCGCGAGAAACCCGGAGAGAGCGACGGCGGGAGCTGCTTCGTTGATCCGCCAGTTACTTGCGCCTGCACACACCACGTTCAGCGGATTTCTCCTAAAACCCCATTGAGCCTCTGCGGAGGAGAGAGGTTGAAATTTAGCCTGCGGGAAGGAAATAGGACACGTCTGCACGCAGGCTAGAAATATGTCTGTCTTATTTTGCAAAAGGTTTCTGAACTTGATCGTCATTTTATGTGTAATCACACCAGCAACAGTAAATTACTGGCGTGCAACGTGGTACATTTTAGACTTGTTCGTGTTTCCAGACGATGGAATTCTCAGTGCATCGACAACACTCGCAGCGAGTTTCGGAGCGATGTTCTTGATAATGTTGGTGGAGGATTATTTGAAGGAATTTTTAAATGAAAGGACAGCGAGCAAAGGATTGTATCTTGTACTATTTTATCCTCTGTCGTTTATGACCGTAGCATCTTGGAGAGGACTGTGGATGTTGTTGGATTATTACACAACTACTTCTCTAACAAGTGCCTGTGTTTCACATGCTATTGGATTCTTAATCGTTTTATCTTTGAAAACTACATCTACTATCATTGGCGTTCCTGGATACTGTGTCAGCGAGAGACATGTGGATCCATCGAAGAATATTTTTAATGTAAAGCTGTGTTTAAGAAACAAGACAGCTTGCTCTAGAATAGTCAATAGTTTCGTGACTGTCTTTGTAATTGGATCCGGTGTAATAAGCTATTGGCGAGGAACTTGGAAAATCGTGGCCACTATGGAGCACGCAAGTGGTACTAAGCTTAATATATCTTCGATCATTGCTTTAGGCCTGGGATACACTGTATTGTGTATATGCTATTGTTTGAGTGAGTACATATCAACCTTTAAACTGAATCTGCCATATTCCTTGTTGATGAGGGCCCTGGAGCAGATCTTTGTGTACATATTAGGTTTTGTAGTGGTGGCTTCTTGGGTGGCAATATGGCAGCTAATGGATATCTATCTACTACCAGGTTAGTGAAGTTGTTTGCTATTTTAAAGAAGAACTTAAATTGCCTCAAGACTTATAAGGCCCAAGCCTGCGAAGCTGGCAGCTTAGTTGGCACCCCGGGGGGACGTCTCCCATGTGGAAAGGGGCGGGGATACTCATCATCTCTTAGGGGTGTAAATTATGTATTTTGATATCACTTAGGGTGTTCAGGACAGAACGCCAATAATTTTAGCCATCAAGGTATTGTTTAGGGTTGCACACCAAGAAACATTGTCATACTGTGTTGGTGGTCTACACCAATCAGGCATGAAATCTGATATCTTTTAGGGGTCAAATAAAGTTTGAGTCATGCCCAGATTGATCTCCTTTAGGGGTTTAATTCAAATTCTCTGACGAGCCTCCCTGCCCCTTTCGCATGGGAGTACCCCCTCCCCAGGGGTTGGCACACAATGGAAAAATATGTGAGTGGCAAAACCATGAGAGCAACATGCTCGTGAATGAAACTGCCAGCTACACAGGCTAACAAGGCCCCTCCTAACACCCCACCCTCCAAGTCAGAGATGGAGTCCTACCGTATCTATTTTTTATTGGGAAGATGGGTTCTCATGATTCAGTGTTTGTATAATATGCAGACCTGCCAAACCTGTATGAAGCGGAAATCTGGCGATTTTTCAAAACAAAACAGTGGATCTGGAGGTTCACTATAAAAGACATTAAATATTGCAACAAATCAAAGAAAATCAGCTGCTGAATCGTGCTAATTTGTCGTAAGAATGCCGCAATCTAGCTAACAGGAGATGTTGGTCAAAACCAGGAGGTCTGACTATATGGGACGATTATACTGTAATTATTTTTCAGTGGTAATTGAGATGGGGATATTTTACATCTGAGTAAGGGTACCTAAAGCATCGCAAGACGTACTTAGAGTTAAATGACATTCTATAAGAAGACAAAAAGGTTAATTTTATGGTTTCTGTTTCATGTTTGCTTTCAGATCAGCCCATAGCCAGTGCCTTGGTTGGTCATTTTGCAGGAATTGTTGTTCTTTATCTCTTCCAAGGAAGTCTAAACGCGATTGCTCCTCCAGGCACCTGTAGATTTCCTGATAATGAAGTGCTTGATGGATTTGATTTAGGAAGCTATTTGAAAAGAGGTTCAGATGAAGAAAACACCACACCGCGTTCCCATGTTGACGAAACCACCATCCTTACAACTATGATAACATCAGTGTAATATGATGTACCATTGTGAATAGTTTTTAGATTAAATAATAATAATTAAAATTTATATAGCGCGAAATTTCATATTTAAATGATCAAATGCGCTTTACATGGATAAAAAGATAAAAAATTAAAATGATAATATATACAAAATTTACAAACATTGTAGCAGATAAATATTAAGAAATAAAAACTAAAATATAGAAGTTACAAGTTCAAAGCACGTTTAAAAAGGAATGTCTTAACATTACGTTTAAAAACTAAATAGAATACTACTTTAGAATAATATTATTATTATTATTATTATATTTAGATTTACAAATTTAGCATTTTCATAATCATATTTATTTATCTAATATTTCTTTTTCTTTCTTTTTATACACAACCCCACAAGCAGCACCGCTTTAAATGTCATCGTGTTTAAATAAAGATTATTACTATTTCTATTAGGTCATCGGACCAATACAATAAAATTCCGAAAGTAACAACCCTCATTACTTTTGGATTTAGCAGCTACTTTTTCGGAGGTCGCTAGATTTGGGGGTCACTCCTTTTGGATAACTAAAATGTGTACCATGTATAGAATATCCAACTTAATAAATTGTGACAAATATCACAACAAACACACAAATATGTTTGTTAAAAGGTATTTAAATATCGCAGTTCCTTTATAGCTGTTTCAATAGGTGTTTTTGTTTCACTGTTAAATAAAAATTTGAAGGTGTCCTTTGCAGTCTTAATGTACATTTCTGTATTTCCTCCATTTAGCCCCCTCCCTTCCCACAATTCCAGCTTCAATGTGAACTGTAAGTCTTGCAGCTTCTTGCATTGCATGCTTAGCCTGAAAATTATTCAGCCCTCTCTCCTCTGTGGCCCTGTCCTTTACTCCCGAGAGAGATCTGAATCAATCGGCTGCTAATGTTGTCTGGTGACACTGGGCGGCATTAGCGACGTCTCTCACAGGAGTAAGTGACAGATCAGAGGAGATGGCTGAAATTCAAGCTATAACAGCTATAACATTGCATAGCCTCGAATCACCTCCTTATCTTTTTATAACAAATTCAATTTGGCAAGTAATGAGAAATAAGCATCAGAATGTAGAAATTTATAGAAAATACCATAAAATTCCGATAATAAGTCCTCCGTAAAATAAGCCCAACAAATCATAGGCCCCACCCGAATATAATCACATGGGTTTATACAGTCGAACCTCCACTAACAGGCAGTAACAGCCACCTCTCTATAACGGCCACCTCTCTATAACGGCCACCTCTCTACAATGGCCAGGATTTTTTGTCCCGACCGTGCGCCAATCCATACACTTTACTGTTATTGAAACCTCCCTACAACGGCCACCTCTCTACAACGGCCAGTTAATTCTGCACCAGGGTGGCCGTTGTGGAGAGGTTCAACTGTATCTAGATTTCTACAGTGCTTTGGCAATGAGCAATTTATGAAAACATAATTTTTTTCACCCCAGCTTAAATTACATGAATGCACCAAGAGGAACAAAATTATGTGGCAAATCAGGGGCCTATTTAGACTACGAGTAGTCCCTAATTTTTCTCAGATCGAGCTGGCGGGCGGGCGCGAGGATATTTCCACGCGCCCGCCCGCTCAATCTGAGAAAAATTAGGGACTACTCGTAGTCTAGGGCCTATTTTTTATAGCCTGCGAGATGCGCCAGGAGAATCACGCAGGCTCGCGGGGCCCAACAGACAGGGCGCGAGTTAAGGACGCGAGGGACTTGGACATAGAGTCCTCCCCAGTTTTTCTCAATCATTCAAAATCAAGATGGCGGCTGCAGTTGGTGTTCATCTTGGATGTACTAGCGCTTCTTTGGCCATCTACAAGGTACAGAATCAGTTCCTTTGAAATGATCTAGCTACTTTCTTTTTAATGGAACCTTTTATTGTACATTATGTTCTTTAATTAAGGATGGGAGAACAGAAATCGTTGCTAATGACGCAGGAGACAGAGTCACCCCCGCGCTTGTAGCGTGTTCTGGAAAAGACAAGGTTGGCTTCAAACTGCTGTAATTAGTGTATTTTTTAATTTGGAAACATATTTTGGAATTATTTACAATGTTTTTTAGAAGTTAGATCATATTGTGGCACCTACATACAGTCTTTGTCTTCAGTTTTGCTCAAATTTTGGATCGCTTCTATGGTTTTACCTTCCTCAAACAGTACTGAAAGCCCTGCCTGCTGCGGTTTTTAAAATAAAGTTGATAAATCAATAATGACTGTCCATGGGACTGATACAGTTAACACATTATTTTAATTAAGTCATATTTTCATTAATTTTTTGTTATTAGTCTATTGGTCTTCCTGCTAAGCATGGCCTTATTCGAAATGCAAAGAATACTATGGCAAGAGCAAGCAAAATGATTGGGTTGAGGTGAGATTTTTTGCATAAAAAATAGACTTAGAGGGGCACTGTCACAAGGACGCATGCGCCAGTCTCGCGAGTCGAACTTGAAAAGGTTAGGCTAACTTTTTCAAGTTTGAGTTGCCAAATCCAAAATGGCGTCGTCTAGTGGCGGCGGCGGCACAGTGGAAAGCGTAGTAATTCTGGGCGAAAAAGAATATTCAATACCCCGACAAGAGCCAAGAGAGCGTGGACAAAACCCCATAAACGCATTTATCTTGAAGATAACAGTTTCAAAACATGGCTTGAAGCGAAATTCGTTGCAGGTTACGAAGGATACAGTGATAAGATACTGTCTTCGCGGCACATTTGTTGTTGAGGAGACGAGTGATCGAAACAGATGTGACCTCAGCTGTGACCTCTCACGCGAAAACGTACAACACGGCTTTCCGTTCGAAAGGCTAAAAGCCGTTCACTACCCGAACGGTTAGCAAGCCGAACGGCTGCTACTACCCGTTCGAAAAAAATGTTCGAACTAGCGGCTCGAACTGCTGCCGCTACCCGTTCGAAAAAAATCATCAGTCGTTCTAACGGCTGCTGCTACCCGTTCAGAAAAAAATCTTCACACGTTCGAAGCTAAGCCAGGTAATCCGTTGAGAAAAAATATTGAGCGGCCGTTCCAACGGCAACGGTTATCCGTTGAAAACTTCTGTACAAATGGATAAATCTAAGCTTGGCTGTCAAAAGTACGTTGCGTTACGGCCGTTGCAAAAATATTTTGTATGCAAATCATGTTTCGGAAATACGTATGCGAACAGCGCACGCTGTTACAGTAATATTATGACTTTATCTGTTTTACATAATCGTGATTAGAAACAAAATACATGCAAATATTTTCACTAACCGTCATTATGGAATGGCGGCCAAATAATTTATGGTCGACAGGAAGTGAGCAGTTTTCGCGCATGCGAATATTCATTCATTGATCCTTTTCACCCCCCAGTGAGGCATAAAGCCACTGGACCTCCACCGACTGTTGGCTGACTGTCGGCCAACTGTCATTTACATTTACCATTTATTTGCCTCCATCTACAATGTATATGTCGTCGGCCGACTGTTGGCCGACTGTCTGCCAACAGTGCTAGTTGACTGACAGTCGGTGGAGGGGAGCTGTTCTACACAATTACCGTTAATGCTACATGTATTATATTGTATGTATGTGTAGTAGTTTAAAATGAATTTTAGGACAAAATGATCTCAAACTATATGTAGTTTAATTTTTTTTTCCTTTGTTCCAGATTAACTCATTTATTACCATAATCCTAAGACAAAGAAAAATCAAAATGAAACTAGTTTGAAATCATTTTAACCTAAAATAATTTTAAACTACAACATATGTCTGACAGTTCTGGCAAGTGTAACTTGTGAGAAATGAATACAAAATATTTTAACACATAAATTCTGAAGTTCAAATGCAACTAAAGATTAATTACGTTTTTTGGTGCCGATGACAACCAATGGACCCTGAGAAACAAACAAAATATATTTATAATCTACTAATCACAACCCATCACAGACGTAGCCTGCGAGCAAGCTCTCTGGGCGTTTTTGGGGGGTGGGGGGTGGGGGGTGGGGAGGAGGGAATAGAAACGCCCAGAGAGCTTGCTCGCAGGCTATCACAGATGTGACCTTTTGAATCTGTTGAAATGAACGTCTGTTTCCTGAGAGGTCCGCTATGATGATTGACAGCAGGAGAAAACACAAGCGGACTTTTGAATTCTTTGTCATAGAAGAAGAAAAACTCTACTAGCAATAAAACTCAATAATCTTCAATCTTTCAGGTTTTCTGACAATGCAGTTCAACAAGAGGTTCATGCATCTGATTGTAAGGTAAATATTAATTATCAGATGGTGTTTTTACTTTTATGGAGAAATGTTGTTATTTGTGATTTTCTTTTAATCCTAGCCAATCCACCGTACGGAAAAATATGGCGGCTGTACATTTTACCACTATACCTTGCGAACCTAACACAGTCAATAGGCACATGGAAAGCCATTGATATTTTTTTGCGAAATTCGTCCCTGTACTAACAACATTGTGTATGCTTGGTTTGAAGGTTTTAGAACTTTTCTGTGCGTTGTTATGAGCGTTTTTAGGATTTTCGTGCGCTAAGAATTATGGGTAAATGTACCAGTCGCCATCTTTTTCGGTACGGTGGATTAGATTGTCGTCAGTACATTTAGATGTTGATTGTGTGGCCCAACATGAAGACACTGCCAGACCTGAACCCATGCAGCCCATGCAGTCATCTCCATCTAAAGGATAGTACATTGCATTAGGCCACTATGTCCAGTACTGTAGCTGCTGTAGTTTAATGAATGTGTATTAGCACGGCAAAATAACATATTTTTTACTCACAAGCTGCTCCTGTGTTGTATACAATCTGGATGTTGTACTGTCTTGAAATCCCACCAATTTTGCATGTATTTCATGTGGTCGTATTAAAGTACCCTTACTATGGTTCACACCTGAGCTTACTAAGGGTTATAATGTACATGTATGCACATTTATTTAAAGGAGAAGGTCATTCCAGAAAGCGCATTTTTTTCTCACTACCATTAAAAAGTATATATGAAGATGAATTACTGACCGTAGTTTGAAGTTCCAAAGACCCTCATAACCTCGTGAAATTTGCCTTCAAAGTATCGACTTGACCGCCGCCATTTTGAAGACTACTCAGCAACCTGGCCTCATAATCGTGACGTCAAATAGTCCAACCTGAATTGGCGGGAAGCGCTGTGACTTAAACACAGTTGCTGTTTTGGTGTGCCTTCATTCGATGTTTTGAGTCCACAATGCGGCCTCTTGTGCAGTTCCAAACTGTTGTAACAGGTCGCAAAAGGATAGAAGAGGAATTATATTTCATTGTTTGCCGTTAACGTGTAACGCCCGCCGGCGCCCTCGACCTCCTAAATTAATAGTCCCGTTCGACGAAGCAGAATCAAGTTCTAATAACTTTCGAAGCGATCGCGGCAACGCAGCATTTCGGTGTTACACTAAGCAGCGCTTCTTTCAATTTGTCTCGCGACGGCTTAACAAAATTTCGAGACAAGCTGCACGAAACATTTTCAGTGTCACAGTCCTTAATTAAATTGAATCATTACGGAATACTGACAAACTAACCTCTTGTCGTTCTTTCATGTCTTTGTTTCTTTCGCTAGCGAACCGACTTTTCGTGTTTAAAAATTGTCGGAACAGCATCAGGTTTCTGCTTTCTTTTATATAGTGTTACCAGTAAGAAGTTGATCTGACTTAAAATCAATCTCAAAGCAGTCATGGCGTAAAGTGGTCGGAAGAAACATAAATGTTATCGGGTTTTGGCAAGAATCTCTTATCGCGGCCGAGTTTAACTAGCCATTTCTTGGCAAGATCTTTTAAATTAACGGCAAACGATGAAATATAATTCCTCTTCTGTCCCTTTGCAACCTGTTACAACAGTTTGGAGCTACACATGAAGAGGCCGCCGATTGTGGACTCAAAACATTGAATGAAGGCACACCAAAACAGCAACTGTGTTTAAATCACACAGCCCTTCCCGCCAATTTAGGTTGGACTATTTGACGTCACGATTATGAGGCCAGGTTGCTGAGTAGTCTTCAAAATGGCGGCGGTCAAGTCAAATTTTTCGACACTTTGAAGGCAAATTTCGCGAGGTTATGAGGGTCTTTGGAACTTCAAACTACGGTCAGTAATTCATCTTCATATATACTTTTTAATGGTAGTGAGAACAAAAATGTGCTTCCTGGAGTGACCTTCTCCTTTAATAAACACTTTAAGTGTCCCATTAATCACTTCTGTCATTGATGTTGTGAGTGCTAATTGATGCCTCTGTACCATTAGTCTCTTTTTAATATATCTCTCTGGCTGATAATAATTATTAACTCTACCTTGTAGATTATTGATAAAGATGGAGAACCCTTCTTTGAGTTGGAGCTGAATGAAAAACCAACTCTATTCTCTCCTAAAGAAGTTGTCAAGTTGATTTTTCAAAAATTATTAGGTAGGAATCAATTTTAATTATATATAATAATTTTATCATACTAACGTCTGGTAGTCTCCCGATCCCTATAAAAACGAGTCTTGTATCCATTGGACAGTCTCCTCTGTACTTGTAAATACAGTACCCAATTATGTCCTGCCATTGGTCATTAAATGAAAAAGATGCCAGTCTATTAGTAATGGTTTTCACCCAGGTGTATCAGTAGTTTATCTAGTGCGAGGATCCAGGTGAGGGGAGTCCTGAAAAGGACTGTTGTTAGTGACTGACTATGTTTCAACAACCTGTGCGGAAGTTATCTTTATAGTCAAGTGACTTGACTCTGAAGATGACTTCCGCTCATCACTGTCCATATCACCTAGTGCAGAATTGTAATCATCTCTAAGCTGCTCTGTTGGCCACTGCTGCTGCCATCTCTGTTCAAACCCTTCTCCCTTATCTCCCTCTCTACTGCCCTCCTCCATGTTTCACGTGGCCAACCCCTTCTCCTTCTGCCTTTGGGCATCCATGCAAGTGCAATGAATGGCTAAGTTTGCATGGTGGTCCATTCTGAGAACATTACCCAGCCACATCCGCCTCAATGACTTCGCTCAGCTTGACATAAATAGCCTTAGAAGTACAGATCTGAATTCTTTCTTATTTCTTCATACTTTTAATTCAACCCCCGCTTGACAGAGATCTGAGATTCAACCTGCTCTGCTTTAATTCACACATTTCTTTAAAAAGATTAATTAGCCAAATTTCCAGGGATTTATTGTTTTTACTGTTTTCTTTTGCAGAAATTGCTCGGGCCAATGGTGGAAGTGACATTGAAGAAGCTGTTATCACTGTACCTTTACACTTCAATGATGAACAGAGAGCAGCCACAAGGTATTCTATCATAGTCTAATAATCAACAATGAATAAAACAGCGCATCAACTTGTGGATCCTTCTATCCATTTGTTCATCAGTCAATCAGTTGGCAAGTCAGTTTTTAGAAAATACGTAACTCGTCATCCATAAAAATAATCTCTCCATCAATCGGCCTTTCAATCAAATGAAGGGTTAGAGGGAAGGGAATTTTGCAAATTTGACCAATTTTCATCAGTAACCTTAAAATGATAGTTTGGTCAGGGCTGAAGTATATTTGTTCACGTACATTTACATGACTTTGTGTTTTGGCTTATTATTCTCCAGGGAGGCAGCAGAAGATGCTGGCTTTGATGTGCTACGCGTCATCAGTCAACCTGCTGCAGCAGCACTGGCCTATGGTAAGGTCTATGGAGAACTTATTATCTGATCAATAATTGATTACCACCCTGTAAAGACTCCTAACCCTATTCCGTTTCTTGTTCCTGCGGGCAGGATCAAGAAACTCTTTGACCCAAACAAAGTTGCTACCTGCTGCATATTTCCTTCTCTTCTTATTAGGCCAAACTATGATTAACATATTTCTAAACTGGAGAATATCAGTTGGCAATCTCAGTTTGACGTCAAAATATTATGATTAACACAGTACATGTTCTTTTCCCTGAACAGACATTGGACAGAGTGATCGGGCCACTGTAAGGTAAGGCTCATACATGTATAAGTTGTGGTTTATGGTAGTTTGTTTTTGGTTTGAAATTTTTTTTAACCCAGTTATTTTTTTCAGTAATTCAGATTATGATTTATAATCATGAATATTATCAGATTGGTGTGAAAAATTTCAAACCAAAAACAAATTTAGATAACAACATATACAGTGTACAGTATGGCCGACTATGCCTTTATTTTTTATTTATTTTATTTATTTTTATTTTTTATTTGTGCATATACACTGTAAGCTACTGCCAAAGGGGTGGTGGGAGGTGTACTATTTTAAATTTTCAAACTGTCCTTTCACTGTTTGGGCCATGTTGAAGATTTTACATTTTAAGCACTGCTGCAAGTGCGTTCTGTTGAGGTGTTACTTATAGTGTAATATAAAATTATGTATTTATCTCAATTCTGCTATCTTTGAATCTGCAAATGTGTCCTAATGTTAAGGCAATGTTTGCATCAGTCATCAATGCTCTCAGTTGAACTCATAACCCATAACACCTACATTGTACATGTATGAGGGGTGCCAGTAATATCAGTTATTACAGACGGTCAGCAGTTTGACATGCAAACAAGGTGAAAGGGTAAATCTGGTATTGTTTTCCATTTGACATGCAAACGAGACGAAAGGTCAATCTGGCATTGTATTTGGCTCATTAGCCTCATTTGTAGGCTCGATTACCAGCCGTTGTTCGGGAAAATGAGCCAGAACGAAGACCGGACTCGAGAGAGCGGCGGAATCGAACGTAACTCGTTTGCATACTTTTTAAAAACAAAAGATATTTGACCACGGCTCAACTGTAATAACAGCTATTGTTACGGCTGTGCAATAAGTACAGTACTGTAACACAAAGTAAAGAAGGCCCTTGGTCATGTAGTACCTTGTTATGCCTGACTGTATACTGGTCAGAATGAAAAAGTTATTGAGAACCCTGGTCATGTAGCACAGCAGTGCTTGATTCAGATGTTGTGCTTCTGTCAATTGAGACTGAGTAAGCTGCGTTGTACTTTCAGGACAGTCCTTGTATACAGACTTGGAGGAACAACACTTGATGTCACTATTGTGGCCGTCAATGGTGGAATGTACAGAATTGTAGCAACAGAGAATGACACAACCTTGGGTGGAGTCAAATTTGACGAGTTACTTGCTCAACATCTTGCTGCAGAGTTTCAAAGGTTTCTGTGCATTTGTGAGCTTAAAGGGGCAGTGTCACCAAGATTTAGTACTACTTAAACATCCTAGCAGAAGTGTTTGTATCAATGGAAATCCACTAATAGTGGCCTGGTCTTGCTAAAAGTTACTATACTAGTACAGAAAAACTGTTAAAAAATTTGTTTGATTAAGGACGGATAGGAAGGAAGTGGAATGAGACTTGAAAAAGTTGGGCCGACATTTTTAAGTTTTACGGTGTTCTTGGGAAAAATAGCTCAAAATCAATGATTCTGGTTTGTTCCAACTTCAAGAGAATGAATTGATGTGAATTGCACTCCACTAAATGGATGTCACAGCTTTAAAATAAATTTGGAAGCAGAGTACCCCTGAACCAACCTTTATTCTATTATTAAATGTAAAGAACCTCTTCAAACTAATCCACTGACACTCACTGAAACAAGAATTTTTCCTCTTAATTTCATTGCAGACAATGGAAACGTGATGTGAGAAGCAACGCCAGAGCAATGGCCAAACTTATGGCGAGTGCTGAACATTGTAAACATATTCTGTCATCCAGAGACACAGCAACCTGTGCTATTGAGTCCCTGTATGATGGGATTGACATGAACAGTACATTATCAAGGTAGTGTGTCACAGTTACTTTACAGTGCAATGACTTCAACTTAACCTGCAATCGGGCGCTTTTTTTTTCGAGCAGAAGTCGACGGACTTTTAGGGAAAAGGATCGCAGGTTAACTTCAACTGGGCCTCCCAACACTTGTTGACCAATTAGAGCAAGGCTTTAGAACAAAAGATTTTGAGTTTGTTAGAAGTCACTTGTCATGCACTCAATTGGGTTCAGATTTATTTTTGTCGCAGATTTGTTTGTTGTTAGTTTGGTAATTATTATTTCATTCACTGTCACCGTATGTCATCATCATCATAATTCTTTTCATCATTTTCGTTGTTACTATTGTTAATTTCATGTACCATTGTGTGGTTCCAGAAAATATCCATACCCCAAAAAGGAAAGTATCAACTGAAGCTAAACTGGAATTTCCAGGAGGGTGGGGGGTTTCAAACCAAAAAACTTTTGTGGGGAGGGGTATGGATATTTTCTGGAACCACACATTCCTGTTGTTATCATCATCATCACATTGTGTGTCATTGTCGTCATCATCATTATTGTTTTGATTGTCATCATTATCCTCATCAGCATCGACAGCCTTGTAAACTATCAATAATATTTGTCTTTTGTTTTTGTTTTTTTACAGGGCTCGGTTTGAGTCTCTCTGTTTCAGTTTATTCCAGCAGAGTATTTCTGCCATCAATAGAATTCTCACCAAAATAAATCTTACCAAAGACAACATAGATCAGGTAATACATGATGAATAAATGAATCAGGATACTAGTGAACTGTTCTGAGGGAAACCTGACAAAATGCTGGGTGGTAACCTCCCATCTAGGAGGAGTAGCAATACTCCTAGTCACTTCATGGTATGGAAACCAGAGTTAAGCTTAGCGGCAGCACGCAGATGATCCTTCAACCTTGTTCCCGCCCAGGGTCTCTGTTCCCCCGCCCCTAGAGCGCTCTTGGGGCGGGAAGAAGAGAGACCCTGGCAACGAGGTTGATGATTCTTCTGCTCTCCCAGTCTCCCCTGGTTCATTTTGCTCGCCCTTTTCTTTTTTCCCTATCCCTCACTGTGGAGCCTATTCATAGGCTAGTTTCCTCTGATACTTACGATCAGAGCCCCAGAGCCTATTCATAGGCTAGTTTCCCGACTGATACTTACGATTAGAACAGAGTTCTAAAAAATTGTTTGCTTGAATTTGAAGTTTCCATGTATATTTATTAATTTTAGTGGGTTGCTACACCTGTATTCCAGAGTATGTTGCCACCACACCTCTCTAACAGATATTTACATGATGTTTTAGGTTATATTAGTGGTGGCTCCACTCGTATTCCCAGAATCAAGCAGCTTGTACAGGAGTATTTTGGAGAAAAAGAAGTTTGTCAATCCATTGATCCAGACAGTGTACTAGCACATGGAGCGGCCATTCAGGTAATTTAACTCGTTGTCATTTAGCTGTAGTTTTAACCAAACAGATTTAACCGGTTGACTTTGTTCAATTCATGTTTTTTTTATTTGTGAAGGCATCTTTACTTCAAGGGAGAGAAGAGCAATTAAATGATGAGTTAGAAGTGGAATGTACATCAAAAGCGATCAGCGTGATGGTGAGTATAGAGTGTATTTAATACTAATATCTGAGGAGTGCTATTTAATTATATCCTTGGAAGCATGGCTGGCACACTTTTCTGTGATCAGTTCTTTTATTCTCGTGAGATACATTTTGGTAGAACTACGTTAAGCTGAATTCTCTTAAAAATAAAATTGTGATTTATTACCCATATTTTGCAAGCACACAAGATTGTATAAGTCTGATAATTAAACTACTACTGGATCTGCATTGGAGTTGAAGCTTCCAATACTAATGCTCTTTGTTAATACATAACTATTGTGATCATTATTTTGTTGTTTTTATTTATACAGTTAGAAGAAGCAGAGTCCTGCCTATGTCCAATAATCCCAAAGTACACGCCCATCCCCTCAAGAAGAATGCACAATTTCACAACCTCTGTAGATAATCAGGTTTGTGGTTCTCTTTTAGTGCTTTTTAGTCCTGTGATCAGCAACGAAATTCTCTTTAACATTTCTTATGTATTTTCTTAATTTGTTGTGGGAGAATTTGGTATCACAACAAGATGTTTTGCTTGTTTTAGAGAAGTGTTATTTTATTGTATGATTCTCCTTTCTTTTGTTTCCTGTGCCCTACAGGAGACTCTTTGTTTATGTGTATATGAAGTGGATGAGGACACACCTAGCGATCCTGGAAGGACTCTTGTGGCCAAGGTGGGTGGGTTACCTGTTTTGCTTGGTCACAGCTTCAATCATTTGTTTTTCTCTGGAATTGAGTGAACCTGCACAGCACAGTCAGTACATACTAATTCTCGTAGAAGCACCAGAAAAAGATTCCTGATTCCTACCGTCCATTCAGAGCACTTCAAAAGCTGTCGCATAACTTGTTGTCATGAAGATACGTTGACCATGCAGGGGCACCCAACGGATCGTTTCGGTGGAATATCTGTTCGGAAGGCCTATAATCGCCTCAGATATTCGGTTAATGAAATGTCATCTCGGACTTTCTTAATATGGAAAAATTAATGCCTTTTGTTTTCGGAGAGATAAAAATGTCGTTTTGGGTACAAAAATATGTCAGCTAGGATTTTCGGAAAGGCAAATTCAGCTCATAAATTCGGGTAAAAGATTTCAATCCCTAAAATTTTCTGAGGTTTGAAAGTTCAGCTAACGTATCCGAACAGGTACATTTTTCTTAGCGTTTAAAAAAAAGCCATTAAACTGCACAAAAAGCACAATTATAACGTAAAAACGACGTTCCGACACCAACAGGGAAATTTTGTCGTTGGGTGCCCCTGACCATGTTTTGCAACACACTGAACTGAGTTGAAATGTGGTGGAATCGTTTAGTAACTCGATTAAGTTTGAGAGAATGTGAAATTTTGGGGAAGGTTTGCACAAGTATTTTAAATTATTTCAAACTAACTTGAGAGTTCGCGATTAGGCCATCTGTATTTCCTGTTTCAAACAGAATTGGAGCGCATTAATAATGCATATATATCTTACTTGCATGTCATTTTCTTATCACATCAGGTTGTTCTTGAAGATATCCCACCAATGGCAAAAGGGGAAGCACAAATCATCGGGACTTTTCACATTAGAAGGTAAGATTATAATGATTGCAAGCTAAGTATATAATTCAATTGACTGTCGTAAAACCAAAACCAAAGCAATTACAATGACCAATCACAGCAAAGGTAAACAACGCAATGAACCAATGAGAACTCGAAGCCAATACACGTATAAACCGACGTCAAGCGCGGGAAAACGCATGTGACCAAGTCGCGATTGTGATTGGTTGAGTAGGTGGCGCGGGTTTTTTAAACCAATCACAGAGCGTACGAGTAAAGCAAAACCAAAACAATTCCGGATTGTTAGAAAGTATATTGTGGAGGAGAAGGAACTAAAGAAGAATTCAACTGTTTTGTTTCTTAACCAGAGATGGGTCACTGCACATTCATTTGGTGGAAAAGACATCCGAGAAATCCGTGGACATCAGTATAGACGCCAGCAGTTGATCAAGTTGTACAGGACAGAAGTCAATAAAATCTGTTATCTTTTCACGGCCTGCTTGAATTGATTGGAATGTTGTAGAGAACGTGATGGAGTTTGTACAATTCCCGAGTAATTTAGTTACTTTGTTTATCTACATCTGTTGATAATCCATGCATGCATGGAGATAGCTATCCCAGTAAGATAAACAGTTCAGTTTTTGTTGAATTCACTCACGTTCGCGTGTTATGTTTTTGGTTATATCTTGATCAGTTCATAATGGGTTTTGTGTCGGCTCCCTTCCCGGCTTATTGTGTACACATGCGCCGACTATTTAAACGGCTTGAAAAATTTGAAAAATTGAAAAATTTGTTCGTGTTGCAAACAGACACATCTTGTGGAAAAAAACATCGTAACTAGTGAACGAAATTGTAAAATGTGCGGGTTTTTTTTTGTACTGGAGGCCAGCACTCGGGCTTGGAATTAGCCTGCGAGCAAGCTCTCTTGGCGTTTTTTGGGGGAAAAGAGAAAGAGCGGGGGAAAGAGAGCTTGCACTTATGGCTCAGAATTTTGAATGCCGCCCCTCAAAACCCCCCGCCGTTTCCAGCTTTTGAGCTGTAAAAAACCCCAGAGAGCTTGCTCGCAGGCTAGGAATCAGTGAAAACTACAAAACTGATTGGTTATGTCAGTCTACAAGACTAGTGGCTTATCAGGCCGGCACTTAACTCCGGTTTCCATAGCATGAAGCGACTAGGAGTATTGCAACTCCCCTGGATGGGATGCTTGTCCATCGCAGGTACCCCCCTGCATTTTTGTCAGGTTGCCCTGACAATTCCCCGTACATATTTACTCCTGGGTGGAGCCGGATCGCTTGATCCGGAGTCCAACGCGCAAACCATTAGGCCACCGTATCTCCCTGACCCACTATATAGACTGATTGGTAGCTGTGCAATAATTCGATTCAAAATTTGTGCTTACGTTGATCTGATAAACAAAATTAAAACCATAAGTCTTTAGAAAACTGCCAAACGATTTTATCTGGAAACCGATACCCAGTAAAAAGTTAACCCTGACTTGTTTTGTCAGGTTATCGGATCGAATGATTGTTCAACAACGATCTTTGCTTTCTGCCTGGATAGCACATGTCTGTTTGACCCAATTTTGCTCTCATATCATTGTAGGTCCTGATCGCGTGCTAATAAAAGCCGCGCAAATACGTTGTTTAGCTTCTTGCCGAAGACACGCCTAGCAGTGCTGTTTACTACAATGTTTTCTTGTCATCGTTCGGTGATAGGGCAGTTTATTTAGTAGTTAAGTCAGCAGTTTACGTTATTCTCCAAAAACATTAACCCTTTCACTCCCAAGAGTGCTAAGTTCAAAACTGAGGAAAACATCTTGCACTTCATTTTGAAAAATTGTAAAAATCGAACAGTACCACTTGAAAGTACTGCTCAATAGCTTTCATTTGAATGGTCACACATTAGGGTTTCATCCACAGACTCAAAAAGTACAACCACATTTATTGACTTAAGGTTTGACTCCGAGGAGTGAAAGGGTTAAAAAAATGCTGGCGAAATGGATAGGACGCACGTCTCGGAATTTTTGAATTTCGAGATCGCCTTTTTTCCACTCGCTATTCTTCGCACCGCTCCCCACTAACTGAATAGAATAGGAATAGGCAACCTCATACCAAAAAACCTCGCATCTCGAACTTCATAATTCCCGAAAATCTCGAACTTTATAATCTCGCATCTCGAACTTTATAATTCCCGAAAATACCTTCTAGAACAGAACGCATGCACCCGAACATTTATGCCGAATTCGTTTCGGTAAAAGTCCTTCGCACCTCCCCGGCAGGTTTTATAGTCTATTAAACCTCTTTAGTTACATCAGGGAGGGATACATACATTTTAATCCCAAAACAAACAATGACAGAATTGAGCGTCGCCTTTTTTTTGTCAGCTGAATTCAGAGTCAACTTGGCTATTGACGACTAAGCCGGTGTTCAAAACTCGGTTAAGGATGTTTTTGTAATTCAGAATCTCAAGATCAGTGTCGAAAACATGCCAGTTAATTATGCCTTAACTTCTAAAACAGAAACAGACGTAGTTATTTTTTATCGTCGGACAACAGAAATACTTTACGTTATATCACGTCTCTACCTGTATAAACAATGTCACATGTTTGCCTCTCTCCAGTTCGGTTTACGTCCAAGCGCTGGTTAGAGGAAATGTGTGTTGATTTTGTGTGATATCGCGATTTCGTGACTCAATATCTCTTACACAAGTTAACAAATCAATTTGTTTACTTTTCTGTGAATAGCAATGAACACCTTGAAAGATGTTTAATTCTTGTTTTCTCTGGGGTCATTTACATGTATCCGTCTTCTCTTGCTTCAAGAGTAATCACCATATAATGTTTCTTTGTATTGTCAATACGTAATCATGAGATGATGTACATATAAATTCTTAGAACTAACATTAACCCTTTCACTCTCAAGAGTGCTACGTTCAAAACTGAGTTAAAAATCTTGAATTTCATTTTGCAAAATTGTCAAAAACAAACAGCACCACTTGAAAGTACTGCTCAATAGCTTTCATTTGAATGGTCACACACTAGGGTTTCATCCATAGACTCAAAAGCTACAACCACATTTATTGACTCAAGGTTTGACTCTGGGAGTGAAAGGGTTAAAAGAAATATTTGTCAATCAGTAAGGGATTTGCATACCCTGCGAGCAGACAGAGCAAAAAGGGAAGGGAACCTCTGTGTCGCAGAGTGTAAGTTATGCTGGCTTCAAAGTGGGTGGCAAATTGCCCCGCCGAATAACGTGTGTACTTTATTTCTCCATCAAGGAAGTTGTACTTCATTTTAATATGGTCATCTAACTAAACTTCCTAACAAAGGAAACCGCACTTGATGTTCTTTTTGACCCAGCTTCCCAATAACGTCAACTCTCAATTTTAATGCTCTTTTTATTTTGCTTTCAGATGCAGGACTAGTTATATTGTTTCCATTTGTTTCGCTCACTGCACGACCCCCTTAATTTTTTAAGCGCCCCTGAAGCTCTCCATACAAGCAGAGTGCTGAATTGAGTTCAATAATTTACATATTGCACATTACTTATAATTAAATGAGCATAGTTAACTGAAACAAAGTATTCGTGTCCGGCACCAAACATATGCTTTCAGTCCGTTTCCAAACATGACCGGAAGTTGTCGCGCATTGTTATAATATCGTATACGACGACCGCCCGCCGTTTCCGGTTTCAAATCTTCTTTCATACTAAGCCTTTTAGGTTTCGTGACCTCCCATAAGGATTTAATAACCTTGTTATCCTTTTAGCTCTTCGGCTTACTTTAGGTAAATCGAGTTTTCTTCAATTTGTCCACTTAGAGATTTTCTTGACAATACAGTACTACCTGGCTGTATGAGCTAGTATGCCGTTTCAGCATTCTATGATTTACTGCCACTAAAAGTCAGCGATAAATTGTGTTTGAATTTTTTTTACAGACCCAAATTTGTGCTATTACCAATACTTTAGTAGCGCTATGAGAAGCAGATCTATCGAAATCTAAACTGCAGTTTAAAGAGCTTTTTGAACGATTCACGGAATTCCTGGTTGAAGAATGAATACAAAATAGGGTTCAACGCGGAGTTCATGTACGCTAACGCAAGCATAGCGTAAAATAATTCAAAATTGAGGGATAAACATTCTCTACAAAGCGAACCAACTGTCGAGGTCAGAGTTAACGGCATCCAGCACAACAGAAAAGTAGAAACTATAATGGCGATGGTCTTGGCAGCTTTGATGTTCTTTTTAATCCGTTTCTTCTCAGATATAATAGTTCCAGAGTCTTCATTGGAGCAGGATGTCAGGGGGACTACGGATGTAAACACCTCTTGCTTTGCGATTCGGCGGGCATGCGCGCTAGCAATCTTGTAGATGTTGAAATAGATCATGCACATAATGAGTGTTGGTAAAATAAAATTCACCGCAGAACTCACCACTGAGTAGTACGGGCTAATGTTAAAGTAACACAAACCATGCATGACACTGTGGTCGTAATAAGGCCAGCATACCATCCCAACGGTGGTGAACGCAAGAGAATAAAGCCAGATTGAAGCTATAGCCCCCAAGGCAATTCTAGGCTTCATCACATTGTAATATCGTAGCGGTGAACTGATCGCAAAATACCGGTCCAAGCTGACAGCCATTAGGTTGAGTATTGAAGTTGGGGCTGAGATTAGGTACATGAAGGCCCAGAAGTTGCAAGTGAATTCACCACTTTTCCACTGGTATGGGTTTAGTAGACTTTCCACGTCGAATGGCATGGAGAAAAAGGCTGTCATAAGATCAGAGATGGCCAGAGAGAATATGAAATAGTTGGTCGTCTTTCGAAGCCGTTTATTGAGAAGAATGGCCAAGCAAACGAGTATGTTCCCACAGATGGCTGTAACAATGACGATTATTATAATACAAACTATTAGAATGCGGAAGATTTTGTCGAAAACGGGAGGACCTGGTGTCTCTACCCCAACAACAGTCACGTTGGTCCTGGTTGTGTTGTTTCCGTCCATTTTGAAAGCGTTACTAAGGCAGTTGTCTCTGTAGTTGTAAATTCTCTTGAACAGTTACAAACTTGCTGGGCTTGAACCTTTTTGCACAGCTCGCCTGTCCCGTTTCAAAAGGCTCTTATCACGCTCAGTGTTATCAAGCTACACTGAAGGCTCTGTTTTATCAATGTCCGGTGGTTGAACCTAAATACCTAGCGCGATTGATCGGTTATCAGTCCAAACGTCCGCGGCGTGTTTCACGTTAGTTGGTGCTAATGGAGGTGTATATATGTCACCGTTGACTCACAAAGCGGCCTGTCGCCCCGTTCAAGCACTTTTCAAATGTCAATAACAGAATTAGAGGCTGTGTAAACACTCGAGCCGATGGTTTGCGTGCTTCTGGTTAAATTAATTGTTTGACATCTTCATATCACGTCTGTGATCACCTCGTCTTGACACGGTTTTCGATTACTACTTTTGAGTCGAGAGTGCGACGACGTGCTCTTGAGCTGATGTCATTGATCTGGCGTTGCTGCAACCCTTCCCATAGATCTACGCCGGCAGAAGTCTCTGTCCTTGTTTTCGGCGTTGCTATAGTAACCGGTAGTTCCTTCACAGCTGGAAAGGCCGCCTAAACGAAAAAAACATACTGCAACAATCTTGTTTTTCTTTGCTGTGTCAACATGTAACTATCACTATTCATAACTTGTGCGATGGCTAAATTACTCAGAACAATGCACACCGCACTCTTATTACTTGTTAAATTCAGTTAATCCTAAGGTAAACTCACAAGAGGTCCCTATTCCCTTAAATTAGAGTTGTTCGATTTGATTATTCGCGCGTGTTGGGATTGGAACGTTTGATCACCAAAATACGGGTCGGTCGATTTTACGAAATTAAGTACGCGCGAAAATGAGTGAGAATAAGGTGAAGGCTACACTTGACTCAACTCACGCGATCTAACTAACTGTACAACTTTACTGAACAGCAACAGATTCAATGTCAAGTCGAATTAGCACCAATTTATCTGATGATCGCACACGATGAACTCTAACCTAAGATAATGCCTACGGTATGCCATCCAGTCAAGAAGAACTCGAAGATATTCATCAAAAGGCAACACTCGGGCCAAAAAGAGCTTTTGGTAAACTCATTATCAGCTAATCGCGTACATGTATTTGGGATTCAGATCGGATTTCATGGATTGCAAAATGGTAGTCGAACCGCGCGAGGAAACACGCAAAACGGGGGAAATCCGATTTTCACGCGCGCGAGAAAACTCGACAATGAAGGGAAAACATCTGCCAAACTGAAAACAAAATGAGGACCAGATGAGAAGAGGCCTAGTGCGAGCATATCGAAACGACTGTTTTCAATTTTCAGTCATTGTGTTAGTATCAAAATACTCGGGAAGAGAAATGAAACGTCCCCTCATATTAAACTATAGCTGAAAGTTATAATAAGTCCATATATAGCTATTTTAACAGCAATTCCAGTTCTTATTTTAGAAAATCGGCGCCAAGTGCGTGATTCAAATTGTTTGGATAACACATCAAGCTTTATCGCGACACCTATAATTATCATTCCACGCCAGACTATTCCAAATTATGGAACCAAAGCAGGTCATGTTTTTTTGTATATACATCAGTGTAGTGTAAAAACAAAGGCAGGTCGACCCGTTCTAGCTTCAATTTGCCCATCATGGATAATTGAAAACAGCCATGCACGATAAGCGGGCAGAGAGATTGAGAAAGAAAAAGAGTTAATTAAAAAAACGTCTAAACAGAACGCTAAAAAAGAGTTCATTTAGCCGGCCACACATCTACGTTTAGCACGCGGTGCATCGAGTTTCTCACGGCGTTGATGTCAACTTTCGTCGTGTTTGGCTTTGCAGTAATAATATTTACTTTGTGGCGTTAATTGTAGCAAAGGCACTGAGTTGATAACGAGTGTGATGTTTTCTCTTCTTTGGAGTACGAATCACACGAAACCGGCCTCAGAAATCGACCGAGCTTCATCAAGCATATAACGCAGCTGAAACCTCCTCGACCCTCCTCAGCTTGACTGATTTTCAACATCAAGAAGAATCCTTTTTAGATTGAAATCAAATATACAACGATAAAGATCAGATCAGAATGAGGCATTGTGCCCCCGGGGGGGGGGGGGGGGTACTCCCTTATATAAGCTATATAGGTATGTGCCGCCTCAAAGGGTATGGTTTTTGAGCCGTTTTGGTCTGAAATAGGGTATAGATTTTGACCATTTTGGTCTGAAATAGGGTATGTTTTGCGCACTCTGGTCTGGAATTTGGTTTGGCTTTTAGACGAAACTGTTTTTTTCCATTAACATCGGGGAATTTGAAGCCCTTTTCAAATGTTTGCGCAAATGGAACCCATTCCTGGGTAGCTGAAGTCATGTATTAGACGCGTGTACTAATTTTATAGGTCTGAAATAGGGTATCGATTTTTGGGTCAGGTCTGAAATAGGGTATCAAAAATCACATATTTTGGTCTGAAATAGGGTAAGAGTTTCAAGAAGCGGGCCGCATAACCCCACCAAAAATTTTGGGGAGTACCACCCCCCCCCCCCCCCCCCCGGGCATTGTGCGTAATGTCAAGATTTTGTACCTTATTACATGAAATTTTCGCGACATGTTAATTTCGCGAATTTTTTAAAAGTGTCGCGAAAATTTGCTGGAATAAGAACATTGTATTTAAGCAAATATTCGATACGAACGCTCGGATGAAATCGCGAGATTTTGGATAAAAATCAAGTGACGAAGATTTTAAATTTTCGCAAAATCGCGAAATTACATGTAAAGTGTCTTGAAATATGACCACTCCAAATTCGCGAAATTAAAGTGTCGCGAAAATTTCATGTGATAAGGTACATTTCAATTCCGGTACAAACAGGTAAAGTATAGGCTCTTCTTCAAGGTCAAGAGCCCTTAGGTGGTTTATACAAAGAAGACAAAAATAATCAAGCCATCCGAAAAGTGCCAAAAATTGTCTGAATACCATTCCAACTACCCCGAAGCTCAAGCGCTTCTTTCTGAAGATTTCTGACTTTTTTCAGAAGATTTCCAATGGTTATCTGAGAGTCATTTTAATGCTCCAGATGTGCCCTTTTCTGAAAATTTTCCGGAGATTGCCGAAGCCGTCCGAAGATTTCCGAGATTGTTACGAAGATGTCAAACATGTTTTATTCAAGCTTAGTCAATTTACCGAGCTATCGTGATGCACGCCGGGAAAATATTTTCGCATTCAGCTCAAATTGCGTGAAATGGTGTCGAACGGTTTTATAACTTTCTGATTGGTTGTGTTCTTCACAGCACAGGATAAGTAACACATAATCTCCCAACTAGTTCTATAAAAACATGTATAGAGTCTGGTAAAGAGATTTTGTATGTTGACATTAAGGTTCAACGAGGCTGCTATTTATAATACACTTGAATTCAAAATGTTCAAGCAAGCAACCGTGGACGACAATCGGCAATTGATTAGCAACTCGGAGTTGATAAAGGTAAATTAACCGCCGTAGCGAATTTCTAGAAGCTGACGTTTCGAGCGTTAACCCTTCGTCGGAGCAAAGTCTTTAATCAAGTGAAACTCTGATACTGTAGATGCAGAGACCGATACAAAGTAGATTTTTAAAGTTTCAGAAGTACTATATTTCAACTGGCCAAACCAGTCTTCAGGTACAATGAGGAACATTTACATTGGTCTCCGTGTTACTGATATAGTAGCTATTACGTTTTTGCGCAGTAACGGAAATACGTAAGACATATAATTAACAATTATTGGATGAGGTTTTTGTGATATCCAGAATAATCAAGGTCGAGGTGGTAAGAGTTATCAGCCGAAGCCGAAGGCTGAGGCTGATAATCTTACCGAGACCTTGATTATTCTGGATATCACAAAAACCGAATCTTATAATTGTTTTATTATACATTCAACGAAAAAGAATAACGCTTCTGCCACCGATGTTACTTAGCGGCAAGCAACGCAATGAGCGCGCGAACTTGACATGATTACCCTTGGAAATCATGCACCGCGGTCATAGATGACATGATTACCCGTGACCTTGAGTGTCCTTGACATGATTATTGTATAATCTGCAGGTTATTACCCGAGATCCTCTCGCTAATCTGTAGGTAGATGACGTAGATGCTTTCAAAGGCGCTGATTTCGAAAATTCATTGTACGCTTTCGGCCAATCAGAAAAGAGATAGTGAGTTGAATGTATAATAACATAGATTGACAGTAGAACAATGAAATAAAATAAAAATATCTAAACTAAATACCACACGCAAAAGCAATGTGAAGATTACCCTACTGAGTTTGTCTTTTCGCATTGTTTTACTGCGGTCAAAAGATTAACAAAGAAGAGGTAATCAGCAATGATTATTTTTCTGTTGGTGAAGGAAGAAAGAACGTATTCGGACAAAATTTGCATGCAATAATGACATTTTATTTTCTAGGTATGTCGACAGTACACCGGATGAAATAATAATTTATAACAAAACAACATCTCGGTTATTTTATTTTTAGTATAATACTGAATTTTATGTAACATATTTTAAATAACAATGATACTTGTAAGCATTATTTTTTAAAAACAATTCGTAGCAATTACGTATATTATTTAGCCACACACGTTGGCGCACCCAACAAGCACAGCCTCCATTTTTTTTCATCATGCAGACAAAGTTTTTAAAACAACTCGTAGCAATTACGTATATTATTTAGCCAGAAGCTTATCACCTAGGTGATAAGCTTCTGATTTAGCCACACACGCCGGTTGGCGCACCCAACAAGCAGAGCCTCGATTTTTTTTCATCATGCAGACAAATTGCTATTTAGCTCGAGGTTAAATAGATAACTTCGACCTTGCTTTTGCTAATTGGCGCGTACAAGATGCCAAACAGTATTTATTTCTACAACCGCAGGCATAATAATGGCTAATACTTCCAAGAATACGTCATCCACGCGAACTAGAAAGAGAACCGTTATAAGATGAATTTTATGAACTGCTATAATCATGCATCACTTGTCATCGCATAAGATAAAAAATGCCAAACTGATTACGACCTTTATTAGAAACCGAATATAAAATGATAAATTGTCTGCTGTCGGCGAGAAAATGAATTCCAGTTCCTGTTGGACAGAATAATGCATTTTGGATTCAGGTTTGTTTGAATTGTTTTGAATTGAGGAATATGGGAAGATTATTCGATGTATTTTGTCATTATATCTTTTTCGTAAATGATCATGAATTGCTTTTGCGTAAACAACCACTAGGGTTTCTTTTTTTAATTGGTCGGTTACAAAAGGAGAAATTGCGGTAAATGAAGTCTTCAAAACATGTATTATGTGCAGACTGCATAATAACAGGAAATTGAAACACCACTGATAAAAAAGCGAATAAAACAACAGTTAACTCCCGGGGGGGGGGACTCCCATATAAAAGTGACGGGAGTGATCGCAGTACCTTTTAGGGGTTAAAATTCGTGATTTGGTACCGCTTAGGGTGTTAAATTCTAAAATGACTGCCGTTAGAGTTATTCCGGTACCTTTTAAGGCAATAAGCTGGAAAAAATATATAACAGAGACTAGTTTTGTCTTAGAATTGGTACCTCTTAGGGGTGAAAATGAATTCGAGCCACACCCACAAAACGAGATTTTGGCACCTTTTAGGGGTTCTTTTCAAAATTTCCGGCGATCACCCCCGCCACTTTTATATGGGAGTCCCCCCCGGGAATTAACTGAGACTACTGGTTTCTCAGTGCTGACTCCAGCTGGTTGTCGCTAAAGCCAGAGCAAATAATTTCCCTCTCCCTTTCCATTTTCAATTATTTTATCACTCAGAGCATGCAGAAATAATTCCATTACTGTTGTCACCGCCATTCCTGCGAATTGCAATTGAATCCGCCAGCTTTTTTTGCGTACAAATCCGACTAAAAAACTGTTTCCTGAATATAAACATTTAAAATAAATTCTACTTCACAGTGTCGAAACTATTGCGTTTTCATCAAAGGTCTGAGCAAATGTTTCTGTATAAAATAAAGGTTACCTACATAAGTTTCCTTGCTCGAAACTTCTCGGCTTATATCAGCGCGTAGATAGCTGTCAGTACTAGTAGCTGCATCTGTTTGTTCTGCATACAGTAGTGAGGGATTTCCCAACGCACACGAGGGCCTCGTAGCCTTATGGGTAACACGGGTGTTGGTACACGTTGCCAAGCAACAAGAGCAAACAATAAGCCCTGACGTCAACATGTAGATTCTCATTACTGGTTCCATACAATCCGTATAGTGCTGGATGCTTCTCACAAGCAACCTCGTTCCCAGGGTCCACTTCTTTGAGACCCTGGGAACGAGGTTGTACTGTCAAAAACTCAGTAGGTCTGATTTCCTACGCTGACGCTAATAACAGCACTAGACGACACAGGACTGGCCTCAATATCTACCCACATAATTATGGACTTCTGAAAAATCTAATTGATTATTTACGCGACAACAATTAATGATAAAAGTCGCCCCAAGCTAGAAAAAAGCCAAGGGAAGACTGATAGTTATTCCGCCAACCCAAAGTGGCAAGCATCTGTTAAACTCGAAATATATTGCCATTATTTCTTGGAATCTGACATTTTGGCTTTTAATATTTTAATATCTGGATCACAGAGCGGTTTATTGAATCTATTGATCAACCTTCTTGTATTTATCAGCTGCTTATGTTTTATCCGAATATTTAAAATTAAATAGTGAGAAATAATCCTGCGTTTATGAATCAACCTAGACTCTGCCGCCTTGTTGTGTATACCAGTGTGAGCGGCGGTGTAGTGTATAACCTATCACTGATTTGCTTGACATTGTTGTATATACCTATTTCAATTAGCTATTTCAATTAACGTTGTCGGATAGAAATGTTTTTAAAAGCCCGCAAGGCAAGACCGAAAGGTAGCATGGGTAAAAGTAGAAAACTGCTGCACGCACCGAATACTAATAAGAAGTAACATGAAAAACAATATTAAACGATTCCTTTTTGTTTTAAACCTGTAGAAGTAAGCTACTTTTAGCCAAACTCAATTTTAGCAGAATCAGCTTGTGAAAAACATCAGTGGAAAACAAATTATCTAATTCGGGGCAAACCAAATACATCACGGCGAAATAAAAACTTGTAGATTTATTTTCCACCGATATGCAAATTCTAATGAATGCCCAGACTACTATTCGGTCTTGTCTTGTAGGCTTTACGCTTCTATATTCTATATCCGGTTACTTACACTCGAGAACTCACGAGCCTCGGTCTCTTCCTCCCTCCACGCCAAAAATGATTATTTGTTGAGTGTCATGTTGTTCATATATAGCCAACACGCAGGTGGGAAACGTATATTTTAGTGAATCATGCATGTTATACCAAACGGTATACGTTAAAAAAGTGGCTGTACAAAAAGCTCATCGACTGTTGCTTTTTTGATTTATTAAGTCGTTCATTGATTTTCATGGTTTGTAGTAGTTTCCCTCGAGGCGTAATTTTCTCAGTTTTTTTGTTTTGATCCACCGTCCTATGAAGAATAATTTTGAGAAATCATAACAAAATTAATTGAAGTCTGACTAAAAATAATTCAGTCCACTTCGTTCCCGCGTCTGTGTAGACTGATAGCAACCAGTGTAGTTTCATATAATACGTGTCTACGAATACTATTTTATCTTTCTGTTTTATAAACCTACCAGAGAAAGAATTGACACAGATTTCAAGCAATTACTTAATTATTTAGTAATTAAGCATGTCAGTGATATATTAAGTTTTAAATTTATGCGTAGCAGAGAAACACCTCAGTAAAATTTATGAAAAATAAGATGGCTCTGCATTCCTCTGACAGAATAAAAAAAAAAATAGAAATGTCGGTTCTGTCAATGGAAACAAAAATATCTAAAAATAATAAAACTTTCTCGAGTAATTTTAAAGTTATTAGCCTGAAAATGTAAAATAACAGGGTACATTTGACCACTTTTGACATTGTTATGGAAACCAATGTTGACGGCATATGCATCTCATATTGATATAATAGGCAGGAACTCCTGATAATATCAGAAACCCATATCATGGGGTTTTCTGAATTGCCACAGAAAGGACTCAAAGGAGTTTTAAACGCCTTTCGAAGATTTCTCGGTTCCAGACCTCGCACAGCCGACTGCTTATTAAAAATTCAAAATGGCCGCCGCACAAACATCGCGTGATATTGAAATAAACTTTATTAATTTTAATTTGATGCGAGAGCCCCCTGTTTGTTGTTTAAAAAATAACCGTGACGCTATTTATATTTAACTAATTAATCTTCCAAACTTTGTATTCAAACTAAGCGTTTTTAGAGACCCCGCTGTGTTGAAGCGCTTGCCGCAAGTCATTAAAGACACATTTACTTCCCCACCGCTGCGGTCATGCGGTGTATCTGTGAAGAAAAATATTAATATTACTGGGTGAAATGTATTATTAAAATCAAAACCAGGCGCCAGATTTCGTGTTAATAGTTTCTTGGAGCACAGCCACGTTTGTTTCGTTCCATGTCAAAGATGACGCGATGTCATTATAAACAGTCAAAACTATCGTAAATGGCGCTGTTATTGCGGTAGTTAGTTTAACAGGATCAACAGCCCCCAATAAATCAACACTGGGTCCTAATTGACACTTGAAAGTGAGCTCTCTCTCTTGTGTGGCACGCAATTGTTTCTGTTGATCAAATCTCACTTTAGAAATTTCAGGGCTATAATTCCTTTTGGCAAAATTGTTTCAGCATGGATTTATATCCCCTCTTTGTGCACATAATTAAAATAAGGTCGCGTCTTGACCCGTTTATCTTCACTGAGAGATCGCGTGTTCACCATAATTAAAAGCGCTTCTTTCAGAACGGAAGAAAGCGAAACCCATTTGTATACACAGGTAGTAAATTCACCGCCGTCAAATTAACATGTGCAAATTCTTTAGAATGGTTTTCAACTATGAGTCACCTGGTATTTTCCTTGCCAGAAGGATCTGCTCTTATTTGACTTATTTTGGCGAAGCTTCAAGTATGAAAACTCTTGTGAGATAAGACTTGTACATAAACAAGCTAAAACGAAAGTAATGAAAAGGGTGTAAACTATGCGGTTATCTGACCAGCATAGGGTCGAAAGGTTGCAGCGTCGATAGAAATCGTGATTTCAAGAAGAAGAAAAAAAACTAAAGAAAATGTTTTTACATTAATCTCGTCTTCCGGCGTTCTTGTCCACCATCGTGATCGTCACAAATTTTCACTGGATAGGTTTCTCATCAGAAAATATTTTAATATAATTTCGTCACGTCCCGCATGACGGGGAAAGGATGGAGAAATTGACGCTGGCGCGTGATCGATTTCCCGGGGTATTGTATTTGCATCGTTCGTTGTGTTAGCTCTATTCGAAGAGCTGATAACATCTGTCTACTAAGGACCTCAGAGTTTAAGAAAACAAAGGAAGTTAATGGACCTGCTTGGTTAACTCTCAACCATACGCAAACTGGATCACTGAATAGATGCGTTTATGAAAATTAACTTGATTCATCGGTCGACACACGTCAAAATGCCAGATTTTGCGGCGCGAAGCCTTTTCAAGTTAGTCTATAGCTAGCTATACACGTCTAAACTACTTGAATACTTTGGGAGAAAACTGCAATGTACATAGATTACTTTCGTTAACAGTTTTAAACGATTCTCTCCAGCGTTTAATGGTTACAAGCCAGTCGGCTCACGATCACATTCACATACCTCAGCCTTGAAACTGTGATGTCTCAGGTGATGGATGCTCAAACGTGTTAAAGTTACCGCCCTGCAAATAGATGTTCGGCGAATGTGTCCCTTCTGAAGTCTTTTCCTCGGTTATAGATCTCTGCGAGCCAAAACAATGCAGAGCTTACCACATAAAATCTTATAATGTACGCCAGTAGAAAAGAAATTCAACACTTCTGTCACGTTTAAACTTCGCCACGCGAGGGGCCAAGACTTCTAACGCAGGAAGTATGAGTTTTGGCTCAACGACTGGACTGTCCAAGAAGGAAATAAAACCCCAGAATGTACCCTCCGCTAGCTTTTAAACCTTCCTTCCTTGGTCAATATATCTTCAATGATATCCAAACAAACTAGCGAGTAAACATTTCAAGAAATCCAGTTGCTCTGCGAGGCGAAGCTAAATGATACACACGAAGCGCTCAGGCATAGATTATTATTAAAACCTGCACAAGGCTTGTCTTAATAAATTTAGGTCATTTGTATCATGTATATATATAGATTTAACCCTTCGTCACCTACATTCAGTACTTATAATATCTTGTGTATATGTTTTCAAATGCAAGAGGTTGACCATAGTAGTTCATTCGAAAGAAGTGGTCTACGAAATTCTTGCATCTACAGCTTTCCCTTGAACTGAAAACTTATTTGACTAGGCGAGTTTCGTGTCAACATTTGTGCGGCAGTGGGCACATGTTTTCCGTCCACAGCATTAGTGGTGTCAGAAATTTACGATAACCGAGGAAACGTCAAAATTTGGCGGTAGATTATTCGGCAGATGTCGCCACGAGATGTAAGTGTATACCGAAAAGAACTTTCATAAGTCTTAGACGCGATAAAATCGCGAATTTTATCCTGTTCTGAAAGATCTTTTGGTTCTTTGTTCGATAAAATATATCTGCCACAAAAATTTGAACAATTTCAGTCAAGAGCAGAGCACTTGGCTTCTCTTGACCCCACTGGACGAGGTACAAATTAATTTTTTTAGAAGAAAATCAGTCCGAAACCCTTTCTGATTACATACCGTTTGGGTCTGTTTCTATAAGAAGCCGCAATGATAATTGTTTTAACATAAGATGGAAGGCAAATGCGATTGAATGCAAGTCTTACCTGGCTTCAGTACTCGTCTACGAGATGTACACTTTGAATTTGTGTTGAAATTGTTTGCTGAATCGTCTTTCGAAGCCCTCGGCGGCCGATGCAGATATCGCATAACCTGTCGACGTGTTATAACTAAGCGTACTTCACTTCACCGAGCTGTTTTTAAAAGCTTTATGCTCATTAATTTATACTTTATTATCTAGCGCCCTTTGTGATGGTTGAAAGTTTTATGAAGCCAAATCTATTTTTAATGACTTAATTGCTTGCCATTTGTAAATCGCTTCCGTTGGAGGAAGGAGTCGTTTTCAGATCAATTTCACATTCGTGCAGGCCGTCTCTCGTGAGAATGTAATCGATCACAGTTGGGGTAGGTGGTCGTTTTTCTAGAAAAATTACATCCTGATTTCCGTTGAATATGCAATAAAAAGCGGCAAGTTGTTAGCGTCAGTTCGGCCCAACACCAGGATATAAAGCAATACGAATATTAAAATATATAGTCGTGGAGTCTAACAGATGGAAATCAGGTTCATGCTAAAGAACACGATTTACTTTGTATTGGTTAATGGTTCCCCTTGCGGTTGCATAACACTTCAGTAACGACATCGTAGAGTAGCTCATTTTTATACAGCTCAGTTTTAGACAGCTAGTTCTGCGTTTTTCTTTTAAATTTGCATGACCGTAAAACAGCACATTTAACCGAAAGGACCGAAAGGGCATCAAAAATAAGACTGCAGTGCACACTTGTAAACCCATTCAGCGGACTTGTCAGTAAACCCATTCAGTGCACACTTGTAAACCCTTTCCATGCCGCGTTCCCTTTTTGCGATTTGGTTTTTAATCCCTCTGGCTGTACCGAACATTATTATTGTTATTAATTGTATTTTTTTATCAATTTTTTATTTATTTCCTGAACTTGGCCAACCACCCAAAGGTAAAGACTGGATAAAGATGTTTGAGTTGGTTTTCTTTCCTGTTATTTGGCCTTTTTTAGTTGCATTTAAAAGTTCTCTACTCGCGTACACAGAGTTGTTTTCAAACGGTTCTGACTGAAATCAGATAAATTTCACAAAATAACATTCTCGATCAAAGTAATACGACTTATTATATCTATTACAAGATTAGAAATAGTCACAAAGCACCGTGTCAAATGGGCGCTTTCTTCCAATCTAAAAATATAACCTTAAAAGTACATTTGTTGTTATCATTACAGCTCGATAGTTGTGTTAAAATTTTATACCGGAGATTTAACAATTCCTGTTTGGCATGTGTTTTAATTTATGGCATCTCCGCGTTCTTGGCACTCTTTATTAAATCATTACATCCTGTAACTTCCATTAGTTTTTACCGAAATATTGCCTGGCTTCCCTGTGACATCCGGAGTTCTTTATTTTCTTTACACCATAATCAATCCAAGTAGAATCGTAAAATCGTTCAGTTCACGAATTTATCTTATGGCACGCACTGTTCGCATAAATCACTAAGAAAAAAATGATGTCGGTATTATAATTAACGATTCAAAAGCAAATGGTTCAAAAGCTAGAGACGGAAAAATAATTCGCCAAATTTTAAGAAAGTTTCAGTATTTTAATCAATGCCCGCCGGTAGATTAAAGATAAAATCGAAGTTACTTTAAAAAAGGTTTAAACTCGTTGTATTTTTAATTTTTGTTTTTCAGCTGAAAACTCGTAATGACTCAACTTTTGCGAAGTGTCTGAACGAGCACGTACAACTGGCGTCCAGATCGATTAAAAAATAATTAATAAGAAAATAAAACAGTCGATAAATCACAAATCTGTTATTTCTTCTAGGACCAGAACATTTCTAAATTTCCTCGAAATTAAAAAATCTAACTCATGATTGTTCTTTCTTTATTTTTTAAATTTCTCTCCAACTACTTGTTATTCCTTTGCGCAAATATCAATAAAGAAATTAGCTGAAATCAAAGATATGTAAATTAAAATCATTTCTATCAAGTTGATCGCAAACTGTTCAGGATTTTGTTGTGTGCGTTTCGGGTCATAATTATACTGACCACTCCTGTGGTTTAGTTACCGAGCGAGACTGGCTGAAAATAACCTATTCAAATTACACAAAACTCAAGATAAATAAAAAATAAAATATATTTTGCGCAATATTTCACGGTTTGACATAAAACCCACTACGACAGACATTAAATGAATACAAGTAAAGAAATTTAATTTGCGCGTATATCTCGTTTCCGTCATAAAATACGCCGCGTGTATTTTTAATTGAAAGTTTATTTTCTTTTTCGTTATATTTTTGACTGATTCAGGTCTGCAATAGATCCGTCACATATTATAGCGTGTCGTGGCAGCTTTGCTTATCTTGGTTTTGTTTGAACTGTTCAAAACTCCAGCTGATGTTGAAATATGAAGGGAATAGTTAATAGACTTAATATGGCGAGTATGGCGTCATCAGGAAATGTACTCGAGTACTGATCAGGTGGGTGTGGGCTAAGTCATTATACCGTTTAGAACCTAAAACTAAGGATCCTCTAACCTCGGCCTATGTTTGCAAACAACTACAGTTATTACAGTATGCTGAAGCGAAACTATGATACTGTTTCAATATAAGATGCGGTACGGTTTTCAATTTTTATATATCACTTGTCACAGGTACTGGGGTCCAACAACTACTGCGTGAGCTTATTCCGGTTTCCGTACCGGTACCATGAAGCAAATAGGAATATTGCTACTCGCCCCCTACCCTCCCCCCTCCAAGCATTTTGTCAGGTTGCCCCACCCATTTATACTTCTGCATGAGGGGCACTGTGACAGTAAAGTGTCTTGCCCAGGAATTGCCTAAGAACACAACATAATCGGACTTCGGGCTAGGGCTTACTTGCAATGTTCCTTCTGATATTACAAACCTTACAAACCAAAAAGAACAAAGATGTTTACGATTGGGGGAGCTGAGATTGGGGCGGATTACCAAAGATGCACTTAAAACAATTAGCCGGCTAACGGCTAGGCTCGATTTCCAGCCGTTTTGTCGCCTGCGTTCCTCGCCCCACACCACGTTGCCGTTGGGAGGAGGATGCAACCGGACTCCCAAAACGGCAGGAATTCGAAGTAGAGCCTATGGCTAACGGCAAGTATCAGAGAAGTGGAAATGTTTTTCTCGAAAGTGCTTCACCTAAACTTACATGGGTGAAGCAAGATGTATTTTCAAGTTACTACATAAATTGACAAGTGTTTCTTATCATCTTTTAACCACTTAAAATGGGAAAGCTGCTTTTATTTCTTTTATATACTGAATACTAACCACACTCAGGCTCCCGTCTAGTTCCGATCAGATGTTGTCTGTAAGATTAGTCTGTAAGTGCATTATTCTTGACCAATCTTATCAGTCAGTTGCTCGATAAATTAAAATGTACTGAAACGCTGAAAAATTGTGGTTGAACTTTTCTTTTTCATTTAATCTGACGCGTTCATTTAATACTATTAACCCTTTCATCACTCCCTGAGTCAAACCTTGAGTCAATAAATGTTGTTGTACCTTTTGAGTCTGTGGATGAAACCCTAGTGTGTGACCATTCAAATGAAAGCTATCGAGCAGTACTTTCAAGTGGTGCTATTTGTTTTTGACAATTTTGAAAAATTAAATTCAAGATTTTTGATTCAGTTTTGAACTTAGCACTCTTGGGAGTGAAAGGGTTAACCGCGATCGACTCTCATACGCTCTGATTGAATTTAAACCAGTGCTCAAATTTTTCTTGAGAGTCGCCAACGACTCTCGCTCTCGTTTGGTTCGAGGTGATGATAGTCGATGAGAGTTGAAGAAAATTCTAATGAGAAAAGTCTCAGCAACTCTCGTTTGGCAGAGGCTTAACAACCGATAAGTCGTTGAAGCCTCTCGGGAAAGAAAGTGGCGTGCTGATTAAAAGTTGAATTTCAGTGTTTTATAAGTGGCTATGCTACAGTGAGAACCTAGTCCACGCCAGCTTCGTAAGAGAGCTTCCTCAGTATCGGGGCGACAAAATCACGTGACAACTTTTAGAGTATTCGCCGCCTTTCGCTGCATGATTGGCCGAATAATAATCGTACAATTCGCGAACGAGGATTGCCGTCAAAACTGAACGCCACTAGCTTCCTTCTCTTCCGATTGCAAGTGCACAGGGAATCGTGAATTACTCGAACTGAGTTTTGTCACGTTTTTTCTTTTCAATGTAGTCGGAATGACGTACGCTTCATTCAAAATAACCTTGTTTTGTCTTTAACCTGATATATAATTACTCGAAGCCGGCCTGACGACAACCGCCAGCGGCGGTTGCAATTCTGATCGCTGTTGGCGACGGAAAAACAAGATTTGCTCTCACAGATTTAAATCGGGCTAGGTTTTTTCCGTAAAGATCCGTAAACGACTAATCTTTGACGGAAATTGGTGAGACCGCAGTCCCACCTCTGTGTTTAAATTAATACACAAGTGATTAAAGGGGCAGTATCTCGGGGATTTTGACCTTTTTTGGTCAAAACTGTGCTTCAGTACCTTTTTTATTTACAAAATAATTCTAGAACACCAAGAAAAAGAAATCAACCAAATTATGGTCTGTTCTAGTGCATTTTGGAAACGAAAATGCGAGGCTTTCTTCAATTTGAAGGGGATTTTACACTTCGCAGAAATGACTTAAAATATCGTGACAAGCGTATATCTTTCGACTGCCGCGGATTGCTTTTAGTAAAACTGAAAAAAATATCTGCTTTATCACTATGCATGGGGAATCTCAGCTGATAACAATAATCAAGAAAACATGTTCTCCTCTTCCACTGCCCTCGAGCACTGAACACGAAACAAAATACGATTTATTTTTGGCTCTTCATTGACGCGACTTTGCTGATAATAATGTCGGCAAATTTCTAGCTCCTCCTCTCAATTTAATTAATAAGCAAACCTCCTTTGCAAATGCCAAGATACCGGGTAAGATAACGACGCCACTGCGGCTGTCGGCGGCCGAGGCAGACTCGTGCCTAATATTTCCCGGCCATTTTAATTTCTGTTCCCCGGACTCCTTAATTTAGAAAGTCGTGGGTGGAGAATAGGGCGAGGAGGAGTGTGAGACTCGCTCTCGCTCATTCGATTCCCAACCTTGGTCGCGCGAGGTCGCGTGGAATTGTGGGACTGATGACGCGCCGCACGCCCCCTTTTCCCGCTCTTTTTCGGCGAAATGCGACGGCGCCTGTCAGGACAAGTAAATTTTTCAGCCAGGTGTCGACAGGGTATCTTTAACTTTAAAATTTTACGGAAATTATTTGACATCGGATTGCCGATTCCCATTTTTGTACCTACTTCAAAGTGGCAGAAAAACCGCGACCTGGGATATTAGGAACGATGTAAGAGTGACAAAATGCAAATTATTTTGGTTTGTTTAACTTTTTGTGTTAACTATTCGTTGACAATAATACTGCCGCAGGGAGTCGATTTTGAGTCCAATATTTCACGTTTATATCTCAACGAGCAGTATAATAATAGAATGATTTGTTTCTAGAATGTCATAATTACTTGCTTTTTTGGACTATTAATTAATTTAGCTTGGAGCGCTCCTTTTTTGAAAGGGTTGTGGTATTAAATATAATTAACATTTTATTCACGATTGTTTCATTGTAAAAAGAAACGAATTTATCGTATGGCATGTTTCTAGCTTCGGTGTTAAACAAGGGAAAGCAGACAGTTTGAAAAGTTTTGTTCGAAAAGACCGACTGAGAAATCAGCTGCTTTCAGATTTCGTCGGGTTACCTTAATTGTAAAAAAAATTGTTAGTTGAGAACCCTGCAGACGGAAACGTGTCTAGATATACAGAAGTCTAGCTTTTTAAGCCTTTTCATGGTTTGTTTTGGGCATACTGTAAAACATGGACTGGACTGGATTTGTAAAACATGGACTGGATTTGTAAAACATGGATTTGTAAAACATGGATTTGTAAAACATGGATTTGTAAAACATGGATTTGTAAAACATGGATTTGTAAAACATGGATTTGTAAAACATGGATTTGTAAAACATGGATTTGTAAAACATGGATTTGTAAAACATGGATTTGTAAAACATGGATTTTGTAAAACATGGATTTGTAAAACATGGATTTGTAAAACATGGATTTTGTAAAATGACACCACATCGCAAGATAGTCACGAAACCACGCTTTTCCTTTGCAAACTGAGTTCGTCGGATATATTTTCTTGTAGTATTTCATTGTATTTCATTGTGCTATTGTTGAAAAGCTGCGCGGACTTTAAACAAAGTGGAAATTGAAGAATATGCTGTATAAAATTGCGACAGCTCACATTCTTTCCTGCACGCTCCTCCATGCAATCAGACGCGTACAATGTACATTGGATAGCTGTCAAATTTGCAAATTCAAGTCAACACCTCAGGAAAACCTCAGGAAACGCAAACATAGGATCGAAATTCATCAATCACAGGTCACGCTCAAAACAGAAAACGGCTATGATTGGTTTGTTGTCCTGCATTGTGAATTGCACGATTTGTTTCATTTTTGTTTTGTTTCATTCGCTTGACGCTGAGTCTCCTACGCAGCCGTTATTTGTGTCATCACGCAACGCTTCTCCCCACTAACCACATTCCTTTCCTTTTGTTTTGACCGCCGTAACTTTGACAGCTATCCGCAAAAACGTGACTGTTACCGTTTGCCGAAAACTTGCTAGATCGATCCAATTCTTGAACTAGGATGTCTGTTGTAATTATAATGAAGTTTTTTCGACATTATTCTTTCATATCATACATTTTTCTTCAGTAAAACCGTGTTTTATTTTGATGTCTGGTGTGCGTCAAATTCAAAAGGCGGCATACTAGCGTGCGTTTGACGTTTCCGACGCGTACTAAGGTCATGATAAGACACAATCTATGATTGGTGTATTTTGCCGCGAACGAGTTCCAAAAATGGCACTGCAAGGCATGTGGTCCAGGTTTGAGCAGCCGTTAGTGGGGAGAAGCGTTGCGTGACGACACAAATAACGGCTGCGTAGGAGACTACTTGGCGCTTGGCAATGTCCGATCCATCGCAGAAAGGTAAGGAAAAAATACCTATTGAACTGTTTAATTTGTTTCTTACTGTAAACTTGAAATGCAATATATCTCATTCGCTTCCTGTTTAGTCTTAACATGTTATGAAACGCATTTTACAACGCAACAAAGATTCCCGCCAAAAACGCCACAACAATAGTAATAATTTGATGAGGTAAACGTAAAAAAATGTTTTTTTGGAGCTAATCCTTGAATTAAAGTCATTAAATAATGTAAAGCAAGGTAAATGCAATGCTCGCTTACAAACCGGTCATCTTGCAGGCAGAACTATACCGCTCAAAAAGGTCATTTAGGTCACCGTTTTCAGTAACCTTGGAACATGTCGGGCCGGTGGCGGATGGCAGATTACCGCAGATATCAGATTCGTTAATTAATTTTTATTTGTGACTGTGAGTTGCGTGACTCGCGCGCTTCGAGCATCGACCGGATTTACATATTTACTCTGCTTATTCTAGAAATCCATGTCGGTATTAAATTCGTCTTCGTCCAAGTTCTGATTGCGAACTGAACGAATTTGGATCGAAAATATAAAGGTACGATTCGCACTACGGCCAATTTTGTTTACATAAAAAATGTTGTAATTTTTGGCGAGGAAAAATTTGCAAAAAATTCGCAAGTGCCAAATTTTGGTGGTGGTCGCACGCAAACCAAGATGTGTTTTCCAAAACTCTCCTGATTGATGTAAATGGACCAGGTTTCGTACTTCGCTTTCTTGGATTTCGTCGTTTTCTTTTTCTTGCTGCTGGCTTCAATTGCAATCGAAGGAGATTGTTTTGAACTTGAGACGAATTGTTCTCCAAATTGCCGCCGGTAAATTTGGTTTCGATCAGACCCAGTGTAGTCATAGACATTCGCGGCGTAATATCGATGTTCATGTTCTTCGTTTTCCGGTCGAAATTAAATAATCATTAAAAGAGTCAGATGAACCAGGTAAAACATTATTTTGTCCCGTAATTGCAGGCATACTGTAAAACATGGACTGGAAACAAAACAAAAATGAAACAAATCGTGCAATTCACAATGCAGGACAACAAACCAATCATAGCCGTTTTCTGTTTTGAGCGTGACCTGTGATTGATGAATTTCGATCCTATGTTTGCGTTTCCTGAGGTTTTCCTGAGGTGTTGACTTGAATTTGCAAATTTGACAGCTATCCAATGTACATTGTACGCGTCTGATTGCATGGAGGAGCGTGCAGGAAAGAATGTGAGCTGTCGCAATTTTATACAGCATATTCTTCAATTTCCACTTTGTTTAAAGTCCGCGCAGCTTTTCAACAATAGCACAATGAAATACAATGAAATACTACAAGAAAATATATCCGACGAACTCAGTTTGCAAAGGAAAAGCGTGGTTTCGTGACTATCTTGCGATGTGGTGTCATTTTACAAAATCCATGTTTTACAAATCCATGTTTTACAAATCCATGTTTTACAAAATCCATGTTTTACAAATCCATGTTTTACAAATCCATGTTTTACAAATCCATGTTTTACAAATCCATGTTTTACAAATCCATGTTTTACAAATCCATGTTTTACAAATCCATGTTTTACAAATCCATGTTTTACAAATCCATGTTTTACAAATCCATGTTTTACAAATCCATGTTTTACAAATCCAGTCCATGTTTTACAAATCCAGTCCAGTCCATGTTTTACAGTATGCCTTTGTTTGTGGTCAGGGGTTGCATTCGGCCAATAAAAAAATCTGGTAATTTTGTTTGGTTGCATGCGGTTTCGACGGAGTCACTCAGTTTATTGTAATGCTGGATTAATCGTTAAGAATGCCAATTTTTCTTTAGCGTTATAATATTAACGTACTGCAGCCAAATGCTTTGATTTTGAAAATAATTGATATTAAAAATGGTTTGGCATTGAGTTATTCACGGAATCAAGAAAACATTTTTGGTGGATTTATAGGACAAACTTTAATATAAAACCGAGCGTCTCGCGGTTAACCAATGAATTGAATTTCATGCTGGTTTAATTATATACTATAAAATTTTAGCCTTCATTCTGTCAGATTTGTGGCTTTTTGTTTTACATTAACGACTGAACTGATTTCAGTTCTGTCAATTTGCTAGGTCGGCCCTTAGAGAACAATTACTTTATCTTTCGAGGATCATTTTTCTTCAAATTGCAAAGCAAGGATTTTTTTAATCTGCCCGTGCAGGTGTTCGATCATAAGATCAAGCAAAGACACACTGAGAAGTGACTTTTGGAGCTCGCTACTTTGAACGAGATCAGTGGAAATTTCGCAGACATCTATATCTAAGAGGAAAGATCTAAGTTAAATTTTCAAGAGAGAGTATTTCAGCGCACAGTGAAACTGTCAATCCTCAATCTGGACGCTTTTAAGGTTGGCTTCTCTCGGCATGAACACCGAACTGGCTTTCCTGGTATTTATTCTGTATTTTGTCTTATTTCTTGACTTGTACAACTCATTCACGAAACGTCTGAATGGTAAAGACGACAACTCGTCCAAAAAGTCATGGTTATCGAGAAAAAATCACTACCGGGACAGTACGGATGAAGTTACAAGGAACAATCTGTTTACGAGAGAGAGCAACGACTTCGAGATCGAGATGGAAACTACATTGCGTCCTGATGTTTTGCACCGTCATAGGACTATGCGATTGCGCTCAACAAGCAACCTTCCGCAGAAGACTCGTTCATGGGGTAGTTCTTGAAAAGGATAAACATAACTTATGTATATTTTGACGCGTTTAAGCGAAAAACCCGCGAAATGAGATGATCCAAGAATAATAAACATTGTTGGCTTCCACACTGCAGTTATATGGTTTCCAAAACTTATCGTTTACTTTTTGCTGAACTTTACGTAGGTTTCCCTTCAAGTTTATTATTAATTTGTATATTTTTTGTCGTTTTGAAAGCTCGATACACTGAGTTATTATTTTGAAACTGAGCACCCATAAATAAATATACTGCTTTATTTTACCACTGTTAAGTGATTGGAAATGAAAATCACGGCTTTGCACTATCGGACATTTACATCGCAGCTGTAAATCCAAACAGTTGTCCAATCACAATTGCGGAACGCAAGAAAACCCTTTTTATAGTCTTTAATTTCCAAAAGTGTTCAAGATGGCATATGCGCTTCATTTCTTCTTCATAACTGAGAAGATGACAGTTTCAAGGAGACAGATACGATAATAAAAAAAATCGAAAATAATCAACTAGGAGATATTTTTAATGTCTTGATTAGAACACCAAATTCTGCGAACTAAAGGCACTACATGTAACAGACGTTTTTTTCGGTCACTTCCCGCTATTGGTTCTGCTGTCCACACGAAACCAATGACTGATCAGGGAAAGAAAAGGAACAGAAAAACGGAGCGCGGACAGTGTCGCAAGCTAAAAGCCCGACAAAGTGCTCAGTTTCTTATTGGCTAGGGATCTGCTCTCTTATCTCCCAGTCCGGCCATCCTCGAGTCCCAACCATAGTGGCTCGTAAACATGGCCTATAAAGTCTACAAAGTAGATATCAAATGTGACGTGTTGGCGCCGGACCAAGGTGCGTTAGGCGACGCACTCGAAGTGAGTTTAGCACTGCAATGTGAATTAAAACGTGTTAAACCGTGGCTAAGATAAATCTGTTTTAGAGTTCAAACAAATTTAACTCATTGCAAAACATGTCTGTATTAATAACCAAACTCGTTTCTGGTCGACAGTTACGGGCGCGAAAGTTCGTCCAACACACATTAATACAACCTTAAATTTTTTGCGTATCTTGTCTTTAATTATTTAACGAAGTGACAAGATTAGAATCCGTTTGTCACTTAGGTCAATTAATTTTAAGTAAAGCTTATGAAGTATATTGAACATTGATGCATTATGCACGAATTACATCCTTAACAGCAATGGTGCTAAGTAATCTTGTTTTTATATTCGTCAGGTTTTAATTGCGATTGACCCAATCGTTTTTTTGTTGTCTTTTTCGATCAATATCCACAGTTTGCGAAAATTATCATAAACATTATGGCCACCAATTGTTTTGAAACTACATTGTTAAGTCGTGTCTCGACTCACCGTACTAAATGACCATTTTACTTCATTTCTGGACTAACAAGTTGCTAATAACGAATAATTTATTTTCAATTTTGTTTCATTCAAAACAGGAGACAAAGAGAAAAGAAATAAGCTAATCCGGTTTGGGATTCATTGCTTTGTTTGCAACCACTATTGAACGGAGGATATAAAAACAATTTTAAACACATTTTTACATATATATATTAATAGTTTTAGGTATGTCCACAATTGGTTTTTTTAAGCTCAATACTCCGACACTTCAAGTAAATAAAGTAATTCATTCATTCATGTAGCGGATGCCTATCGAAGCGTATAAACTCAATTAAATCTTTTAAGCCAATAAAGGGGCGCCTTCGAAGCAGTAACCACAATAACGCCTGCAGTTGTACAATATCATCTCGTGGGACCAACGAGCCAATTAAATATACTAAACTAATGGACAATACAGCGCTGCTGTGATATCGGAGGTCAACAACAGATATGGGTTGTTGTTTGTTAAAAACAAAAGTTTCTGCGCTGTGAACATTGAAGTTTGACAAACTGTGGCCGCTTCTTTGGGCGATGTTTTTGAATCGTGCACGGGAGGCCCCATCCGTCGCCTCGACGAGAGTCTTAAAAACGCATCGCATGAACTCAGTGGAATCTTTTCGACTGCAGGAGCGAGTGAAAACAATTGATTACGAGAGTCAACATAACTATTCACAGATCTCGGACGAAATCGATGGTGTTCGCCAGAACTTAGTCAAAATCAAAGGGGTCAAGAAAAACGTCGGTGTAAGCGTAGAAAGGCGGAAACTTTTACGAGATAAAGGGCTTCGGATTTTGCCTTCCAAGCAAAAAGGCGATGTGGATTTTTTTACGGTGCGCACATCACATGGAAAGGACGTAAATATACCTTGTTCGGATTTCTACGATGGAGACACACTTAGAAAACAGCTCAACATTGATAAATACGACTTGGCAGTCACACCAAGTCTCGAAGTTGAAGATTCCGACAGTGAGGAGCTAATCGATTTTGCGTCGGTTGAAGCTCGGGGACGATGTAATAGCATAGCGGATTTGAGACCGAAGGAGTTACGTTACAGAAACATATCTCCTCCTTTAAGGCCAGGATCCAGGCGAAATTTCAGAGACGTGGACGACGAAGACTCCGAAGACGAAGATAAACTGCTCTCTCTTGAGAACTTTACTACTAGAGAGAGGAAATACGGAATTTTAAGACCGCAAACTGCCTACATTAAGAGAGAAAGGCAGGTCATTCCGCGCCCTAGAAGTCGGACATGCCCTGGTAACTTACAAGAGAACGAAGCGGCCACGATGCGTAGCCGAAAACTATCGCGAAAAATCTCGGGATTAGCCGGAAACGAGAGGAAAAAGTCTCGCGGTACTGATGTTACTGCAGTAAGCCGAACAAATACCCCCGAGAAGTCAGCCGAACAGCAAGAGGAATCAGATAACCAACTCAGAGGAGAGGTTTGCAATAACAATAATATAGTTTTAGAAGAGACAATTTCTCTCAAGCCATCCCTTAGACCAAAGTTACGACCGAGGTCGATGACTGTGGTTTCAGGCGCTGGAAGCCCTGGCATATCTCGTACTGTTGTTGGCATAAGAAGAATGAGTTTAGATAGAAGCGAGGGTGAAAGCATTCAACTTCCATCATCTCTTTCGGGTGGAAAGTGGTTTCAACCCGCGGAGGCACCAGAAACAAGCCCTAGAGTCCCCAAGAAAAGCGTGGTGATTGTAACTGAAGACAATCACGAGAGAGAACAGCGAAAAGTTTCTAAACCTTCAGTTCGGAAAGTTTCGTGGAAGGACGCTATCCCGCAAGATAGAGATAATAATGGACATAATAAAATTGCGAGGGGCAAACTCAGCGACACTTCCTTGCCTTCTAATGGATCGTTTACTGAAAGAATTGCCAGGAAGGCAAGTTCATCGAGTGCGAATAGTCAACAAAGTAGTCATACTGGACGCGTACAAAGCGCGCACCAACCGCGTCCAGGAATGCCGCGGAATCAAACTTATCCCGCGTCTAGGAGAATATCAAAGGGGAATGGAAGACAATCCAGCCAAGATTTCGTGTACGATGCAAGGCCTGATAAAGCACTGAGTAAAGGTTACGTAACAATGCAGATGACCATTGGTAACAAGCAAGTTAAAGTCTACGTACCGAAGTTTTCACCCGGCGAGTGCTTGGATGACGTCACGGTCGAGAGGGCCCGGGCAAAGTCGGCCGTGAAAGCTGCAGGGGGGGTGGGCCGGCCATTGGCGGGAAAAAAGAAATAACTTGCGCTTTGGTCACATGATACAATACTGAACAATTATTTCTTTCCACAAATACTGTGATGTCTTTCTTTAATATAAAACAGTTGCCACAGCACCAGGGTAATTACTGTAAAGCCACAGGAACATGTTATTATTCCTGTATTATACAATATATGGTTCTCAAACAAATTTGCTATAAATGACCATACACCAGGTTCAATCTAAACATTTAATAGCCTAAAAATCTGAATTATGCTACCTTTTTAAAACGTTGTAATCATAAAATATATCATTAAAATGTATACAAGTGTCTTTCTATAACTATGAGTGTGTTACCATAGTAACAGCAACACGTATCAATACACAGTAATCAGTAATTACTATACCAATTATTCATTAATATTTTACCAATAAAATTTCGCCGAGGCAAAGAAACTCGTTTGTTACATGTTCTACTCATTCTTTATAAGCCACATACATATACAGAGAATACTTCGTTGTAGGTCAGCGGCTGACCACAAATGCATATGCGCCTACAATAATCCCGCCTGAAACCCTAATATAAGCTATACCAGTATACAGGATTATAAATGATCATGATTTTGATCATATAACGCGCGATCTGATTGGTTATGCAGTCGTTTTGCACGAGGCTATGTAAACAGGCCTAGGGTTTTAAAATATAAAATTCAATGCTGTAGGATGAGGTACCAAATGTTTAATTTTTTCATGATGGATTACAGGTAAACAGTCAACTGTCAAAGCGGAGAACCTATTGTGAGTACATACCGCTAAATACTAACGCTGCATCATCGCTTTGACAGGTAATTCCAGCATTAAGAAAATTGTAAAGTTTTGCTTCAATTTAATTTCATTGAAAATTTCATGAAATTTATGTAACTTTCAACTTCTACGCCCTAATACAATATATTCAAAATGGCCGCCGGGTCCTGTAAACGAGGCACGCATGATTTGAAAGCTCGCGAAATAAATGGAATGCATTACAGGACTGATCATTTGCTGCATTTGAGACGTTGGTCATGTGGATTTTCGACATTTTCCATTTCCTGCTTGCTTTTGGTGGGTTCCCAGTAGCAATGTTTTTAAAAGCTGCTAAGTGGAAGTATCTTATGTTCACTATTATTACTGAAATAAACCCTGGAGCAGCGGTCCGGCCGTTAAGAAAGCACATTAGTATTTTGGGTTTGCATTTGAAGGATATCAAATATTTAGTTTATTTAATGTCAGGGGTTTTAGAGAAAATTAAAATGTCGTGTCCATTTTACACACCAGGTCACAGTAGGACCCTGTAGTCAGGTTATTATTGTTTTGCACAAACTGTAGCCAAGAGAATAAGAAACATAGTTAGCTTTCCGGACTAATATTATTGTGCACACCTCTAATGGTGCGAGCATGGGTTGAAAATTCCTGATCAGTCTGCTTAAGGTAATTCCATCGAAATAGAAGTTACACTGGGAAGTTTCTGAAACTTTCCCTAGTTGAACATTGTGATGTAATGTTTCAAAATATAGAATAAAAAGAATAGGTCACCAGCCCCGCGAAAGAGATATAATCGACTAAAAATACCTCATAATTCCTTACAAAATCAACCAAAAACACGTATTTTTTCACGTTTTCAGTGATTATTAATTTTCCTGCACTGAGAATTGGTCTATACTCCTTGTATAGAAAGAAGATGATTACTAGACTTAAATATGCGAAAAAAAAGATAGGTCACCACGCTCGTTTACGAGAAAACAATCATTTACCTCTCTGGCGAGCATAGCCACAATGAAAAAGCCGCCATGTTTTTAATGTGCGCGCGCTAATTACGCGCGAAATTATGCGCAGAAAGGATGCGCAGTGCAATACTGAGGAATGACCTTAAACGAGCTACATCGAGCTACATCACGCATGGCGTAATTTAAACATTTGGTCTGAATTAATTGTTTTCAAGGTTGTTTTTCGCTATCCGTCTCAATCTTACATCCTTCTTCTTTCTTTTTGGTCAGTCACATTTTTGGTGCTCTTCTACCTCAGTAAACTTTCATTTCGATTCGAATTTCACTCCTGTCGTGTAGAATCGTGGATGACTCGACCATGCTGTCGTGAAAAGTAATTTGAGACAAGAGAGGATGATATAAGGGAAGCATTCCCCCACACATGGGTCTCTTCCAATGATAATTGTTTGCAATCTATTTTTAACTTTCAGTCCATAGCTGAGCTATCAGTTCTATTTTAAGAGCGCTACCGGATTGGTCAGTTCGAGTAACGTACTTTTCTCGTTATTGACGGAGACATGAATTATACAAAAAAAACACTGTCAAAGTGAAAAGACTCTGAAAAGTAATTTGACTGAATATAAAGTCCCTAATTGCAGAACTGCTACTGCACAACAGTGTTTTTCATACAGAGGTACAAAGTTCTGGAACGCTCTTCCAGCCGAGTTCAAAGACAAAAAGTCCGTCAAAGTTTTCAAAAACTCTCTCAAGAGATCATTACTGGAACGTTGGCAGAAAGATGAGATCAAATAGTTTCTTATATTAATTTAGCATTATTAGTTTAGTCTAGCATTAGTTTAGTTTAGCATTATTAGTTTTAATTAGTACTTTTCAAACCTTTGTAAACATGTATATATTCTTAACTATCATTATTTGTAAATTGGCCTGAAAAGCCCTATGGGGAGTGTCCAATAAAATGTATGTATGTATATGTATGTATAAAGTCCAAAGCCTGGCCAACCTAGCCTGCGAGCAAGCTCTCTTAGGGGTTTTTAGAGAGCTTGCTCGCAGGCTAGGCCAAACCTTTTTACATGTAAAACACAGAATCGAGTATCGCAGCTACGGTAGGGAGGCCTAGTGATTGCCACTTCATTGCACGCGGCCTTCTGGAGGACATACAGAAGGGCATATCTGAAGTCGTTGACGGAAAAAAAAAAAAAAAGAAAGTCAGCTGTAAATTAACCGCATAATCGTGATAACTTGTAGCGAATATTCGTTGCTAGCATTCTCGCGATCTCGACCCCAGAGCCTTCGCGTTTTTTGACTTTTTGCGCAAAAGAGAAGATGGGGGTCGAGAATGTCGTTGCTGGTAGCAAAGGAACAAAAGTGAGATGACATGCGCATGCGCGAGCAAACAAGCTGACTCGCAGTCAAATATTGGGCTCCTGTAAAATGTTATTCTTTCCACAATACAAGTTTAAACTGAAGGACTCTCATCAAAGGGAAATTAAAATAAGCTGGTTAATTAAAATAATTCCCGTCTGGCTTGCAAGACAACCCCGGAAGGAACCCTTGAAAGTTGAAAGTCATTTCATCACCATGCAAAACCAGTCGGATATAGAGCGGTTTTGGTTTTACGACACTCAAACGAAAACCGCTCTAAAAACCAAAACCAAAACCAAAACCATGATTGGTTTTGGTTTAGCATCTGATTGGTTGAGTAGGTGGCGCGAGTTTTTTAAACCAATCACAGAACGTAGTAAAGCAAAACCAATTTCGGATTACTTTCGATACTCAATTGAAAATCGCTCTAGCGGCTGATTAAACGCATTAAGTATTTGCCACTAAATTAAAATTTGTCTTTTTCATATTTGAAATTACCATTTGTTTGTTAATGCATGGATGTGATTTGATAGACAATTGTTCCAATAAAGGTATTATGCCGCGGCCTTTTGCAATTGTCAACTACCTTTGTCCATAAATCAACTTTGATAACTTAAACCTTCTTCCTTAATAAATCACCCACTTCGGTGAAACAAACACACGGCTTTAAATATTTAAATTTCATTTAGTCAACAATGTTGAACTTTATTAAAAGAAAACGTCAAATAAAATTCCATTGCACGAGACCTTTGCTTGAAAATGCAAATTTTAATGACACATACGTGATAATGTGTGATAATTACTGTCAAGCTACAAAAGGCGTCAAAACTGACGCGCAAGGTTCTATACTCTATTAAAAGAATGAACTAAAGACTTCCGGTATACTATTTATGTTGCGTTTCAGGTCCAAAGTAAAGAAAACGTGTCTGGAATATATATATTGCTGACAAATGCTTTTCAGTTTTGTTATTTGATACAAAAGCTTTCCGGTGAATGACAAAGTTGGAAGCAAATGTGAATCCCTCCAGGTCCTCCAGGGTAGCGTGAATTGTCACACGCAAATAAACGTGACGGTTCACTTAGCTTTTGAAGGGCTTTTGAAGTATCTTGGATACAAGACTATACAACTGATGCAAGGTCAACTCTGTCGTGCTGTTTCCCGCTAAAAAGAGCTATAAACTAATCCATTGTTTGCTCTGAAGCCTTCTAGGTCACTATCATTTGATGAAATCGTCTTAACAAATGCGAACTCCTGTTTCGTCATGTTATTCAAAAGACTTTTAAGAAGTTTACAACTGGAATGGCAACCCCAGCAAAGCAACAAGGGACTTCTTTCATGTGTGACAGCTTTATCAGGACTCGTCGAATGAACCAGACTGAATCGTTCCTTCTCGAGGAAAGACTTAAAATCTTGGATTGCAAGAAGAGTCAGAAATATGCTGAGTTTAACGTGGAGAAACATTCTCTTCAGAAGCAGATTGAGGAGATTCGAAGCGTGCGGAAAAATTCAGGAATTAGCGTCGAACGAAGAAGACTCTTGCGCTCTCAAGGGTACACGATCGACGCGCGAGCCGCTATGAACAGTTCTGAAGACACGCCGGTTGCTTTCAAGAGATTCTCGATGCCAGAAATGAGCGGTGTAGATTATTCTGCTTGTAGAAGTCCGAAAGGTTTGAACATGCGTAAAAGCGAGCCCATTATGAGGTCCGGCTTCTCGCAAATAAATATCCAAGGGGCAGGAGAAACGGAGAAAGAAATCACAAACCCGGAACAACCAATTGCAAATGACTCTGATGGTAAAACGCGGTCCAGAGCGAGGCATCAATTTCGTGTTATTGAGCCACCTTGCCGCCCGGGATCGCGACGCAATTTTGTGCAGCTCTCCAACGACAAACTAAAAGAATTCAAGGAAAAAGAGAGTAAAGAATCAGTAGAAACTTTACTTGATCCTAATCTAAAGTTAGACCATCGGGGTGTGATTGTGTCCTCAAGGTTGGCGAAGTCTTTGCGGGATACTTCACAGGCAGGGCAAGAGATGGTGAAAGGAGATGAGCTCAGATCTCCAAGCGAGTCACGTTTGATATCTATTTCGGAAAAGCAGCTTTTCCAAGACAAACAAAATAAAGCTGCGATCGCTACGCGTGCAGAACAAATCGCCTTTTGCCCAGAAAAACAGGCTTATACAGAAAACCGGTATTTGGAGGCCGAGGAAAAGTCAAGCTACCTGACTACTGAAAGGAAATTGATATCAAAGTCATGTGAAAGTTTGGATCGTATGACAGAAGTTTGTGCTTCAGATTTCCCTTCAGACTTTCATGATGATTGCTTATCACGTGATATGATCGCACCAAGAAGCCCGTATGCAGATCGCAAGTCAATCACAAACAGAGCGATCAGAAAAGTGCATTCGACCTTGAGCTTGGACGGAAACATGCTAGTACCAGGCCCCCGCCGCGACTGGCATTCGTTGACCCTCAGGATATGGATAAACAAAGCTTTTGTGTCACTGAGTCACGACAACCGAGAGAACAACACAGTCACGACACAGGTAATGTAGAAAGGGAGTCACGTAACAGCAACATGCGTGACCCGTCTGATTCAGCGTCTACAGAAAATACTCAAGCATCCCGCGAAAAGCCGGTAGAGTTACTGAAAAAGAGACGGGCAACACTACCTTCAGGAAAACTCAACGTTGTTCTGAATCAAGATATCATACCAAACCACGAAGGAAGTAAACCAAAAAACTGAGCGTTGCTTCGTTAAGTCCGAACGTTCGAAAATCCAAAAAGTCCGCGTTTTCATTGCAGCCTGAACGCGGTTCCCGAGATGACGTGGTCACTTATGCGTACGATGCCCGGCCTGGTCGGTCGCTATGCAAAGGATATGTTACAATGCAGATGACGGTCAAAGGAAACAAGTCAAAGTGCACATTCCGAAATTTCCGAACGATTCCGAATCCGAGCCGATTCTCGATCGAGCTCGGAAGAAAGTGTCGATTGATCCGCGGTTTCAACCGAGAGCGCTACAAGAAAAACAGAAATCAAACGAGGAGGAAAAGTTAGATACGTGATCATGAAATTAATTTTGAAAAGAAAAGAAAAGAAAAGAACCCGTTGATCTCCTCGTCGGTAGACTTTTGACCAGTGGAAGTAAAATAAATTAATTTGTAGGGTATCAAGTTTTGTGTGGTGTGAACGTATGAACGGTTGAACGTTGGTTTTTCTTTAATTTCTTGTTCAGTTGAAATTTTTAGGGGCGTCACTGAATAAAGCCGAATGTTTAAACTGATGCCTAGCTGGTTTCTTGGTGGTGTTGGGGCGAGGAGGGGGTCAGTGTAGTGACGAGACTAAAATCCCCATCCCCAACTTGTCATAATTGACTACCACAAAGCAAGAGACAATGATCTAAGAGAAGGATTCCCCTCTACATGGGTCTCTTCCAATTATAATTTTTTGAAATACATTTTTAATTTCCAGCTACCGTACTTTAAGAACGCTACCTGATTGGTCAGTTCGCGTGAGGTCATGTCGAAGCCTCGATCAGAAGGAAATAACAATTAAAAATAACTTTTACAGCATGGCGCGAAAATATAATTAATAGATTTCAAAAAATAATCATGGGGCTCATGGAATTCGCTCTCTTAGATCATCCTCTGATCTCTTGATTTATATGATTTGTCAATTTTGTCCCCCGCCTGGTCGCAAACCATGTGGCAAAACTTGTAATAAAAGACACGAAAAACGCGCAAAGTTTGGAAATAAACCTTGTTTTTATGCAATTATATACCAACTTCAAAATCGCGAGGGGACATACGGGTGATACGGCTCGGATCCCTGATAAACGTTACATCAAAATCGCGCGTGCATTGCTTTGTGTTTTTTTGCCAGACAATTTGCAACACGAGAGTTAGACTTGCCTACAAGTCGAGCTCCGAGAAAGTCTACACGAGAGTGTGTTTACCGTAAAAGCTCTATTTAGCCCCCCCCCCTATCTAATAAGCCCCCCCTTTGGAAGTCAGATTTTGTAATAAGCCCCCCTCTCTATTAAGCCCCCCCCCCCCCCCCCTCCTTTCGTAAGGCTGATGTAAATGAATTTTCATTAATATTTTCTGGCGTTTCAGTCACTATGTATTGAAACGTGGTCATATATTCCTAGAACTATCGTCGAGTTAGGGTATAAATGACGTTTCCTTTGTAAGACGGTCATACATAACCCATTTCTTGTTCTGTTTTAGTTAGTGGTGTAATAGTAAAGTTTGAAACATAATAATGTGAATTTTCTTGAAAATTTATGATTTGAAATAAGCCCCCCTCTCTAATAAGCCCCCCCTTCTTGAGGCCTGAAATTAAATAATCCCCCCGTCAACTTTGAAAACAGACCATCCCCTGCCCTCCCCTGTGACTGATCACAGGAACGAGGCCTTCCGGCGGGAAAGCATTGCGCATGATCGTGCTACCTTCAAAATCAAAATGGCGGACATCGACCAGTGGATTAAAATTGCAAAAGAATGTAAATATCTTCCAGAAAATGACCTGAAGGTAATTTCTATTGATCAAAACGTCTTTGTCTATTCCTGATGTGTTTAAGATGTTAAAGGTAAACGAATTATTGTCATATTAATGGCAGAAACTTTGCGATTGCGTTTGCGAATTGCTGTTGGAGGAATCAAACGTTCAGCCTGTTTCCACACCGGTGACTGTTTGTGGAGATATTCATGGACAGGTAGGATCAGTATATTTTGAATCATCATGATTGTACTCTGTGATTCCCATGTATAATTGCTTTGTGTTGTTGTATAGTTTAATACAAATATGAAAAGGTTTTCGATCCTTGTTCCCGGGTTGTAACTTCTCATGTTCTGTCTTCCGGAATTTATAATTTTAGCTCAGTCATGGGGAAGAAGCTACACTGTAATCGGTTTTAAGCTTACTGTCCTTGGTTCTTGTTTAGAGAAATTAGAGAATACACATATGTATACTTAGATACGTTTAGCCATTTTTTTTGTATTAAGCTTACCTAATTATTATTAAGCTTATGTTCTTTTACTTTGACAATAAATTTAGTGTTTTTAATTTTGTCATTTCTGACAGTTTTATGATTTAGAGGAGTTGTTTAACACTGGAGGCCAGGTTCCAGACACATCTTATGTTTTTATGGTAAGGATATTACTGTATATTAATTATTACCATTAGTTAATGTTCAATTCTCCATAAGCCATTTGAATCTTGATCTAGGAAATGGCATTCTCGTCCCCAGAGGCCACAATCCTTTTGGTCAGCACCAAGAATCAAGGTCTCGATTCTTGGTGCTGACCAAAAGGATCGTGGCCTCTGCACTGGGGACGAGAATATATGTTCAGTTGTGAAAAAATTAAAAAAAAAAAATTCAACTACATGTCTACATGTGCAACTTGGCAGATGCTGATCTTGAGAATTAGCTGCATGCCTTCAGACAAATTACGAGAAATATAGAGATTGTGAGTAGAATATTATATATGATGATAGTGATTATAATATTACAAGTCTAACAGGAGCTGAAATTAATTTCTTCCACAGGGAGACTTTGTAGATAGAGGTTATTTCAGCTTGGAAACCTTTACCAGGCTACTTACATTAAAAGCCAAGTAAGATTTTTTCACTTTATATTTTCTCTGAAACAAGTGTGTGTACAATGTACTGTATGTTGATTAAAGAGGCATTTAATAAGCAACAGGGATTCAAGCAATAAAAAATTATGTCTTGTTGTAATAAACATGCAAATACATGTAATTATTACAGTATTGGATGAGAGCATGCTAATGATAAAATAATTTATTGTGTTGTTGCAGATGGCCTGATCGCATTACTCTTCTAAGAGGAAATCATGAAAGTAGACAAATTACGCAAGTTTATGGCTTCTATGGTATGCTTCTGTCATCTTTTTGGTGTTGCAAAACGTTTACCACATAAATAAATGAAAATTAAAAAATATGCAGTATTTTACAGGTGGTGAATTTACGATTATTTTGCCAACAGAAAAGGACAATCCTGCCTTTGTTTTATATAGTTACTTCTACCAGAAGCTTATCACTTATAGTACTTCTACTAATTTGAATAATTTATAATAAATTATATATTTTTCAATTTGTCAGATGAATGTCAGTCAAAGTATGGAAATGCAAATGCTTGGAGATATTGCTGTAAAGTGTTTGATCTCTTAACTGTGGCTGCTGTAAGTTTTTTCATTCACCACCATTGTAAAAGTTATTTCTTTTTTAGAAGTGTATCTACAAATTTTTGAAATCTGGAGAAAGTATGAAATATGTGGTTTTCCAGACCAGGAAAAAGTTTTCCAGACCAGGGAAAAGTATGGGAAATGAAGTCTTTAATTTGTGTCCAAACTGAATGAGTGTGTGATTTCTCTCTTGAGACCACATTAGATAATAAAAATGTTCAGATAATTGAGGCATGTTTTATTGGTGTTCAACTGTACCAAAACAAACAATGGTTTTAGAACAGAATATTTATTATACATATACAATGTACTGTAAAATACCGTAATTTCAAACACACCACATACAAATGAATAAACATTTGGTTATTACAAAATTTCTCTACCACCTGAAGTCATGACAGAATTATCTTTTTTCCAGGTTATTGATGGACAAATTCTGTGTGTCCATGGTGGGTTGTCACCAGATATCCGAACCCTTGATCAGGTAGCAAAATTTCACAAATTTCTGAGCATTCTACTTGTGCAGTTCCAGATAATATCGATACCCATCCTAAGGAAGGTCGTTGGAAATTCTGAGGGGGCGGGGGTTTCAAAAGCCAACAAGGAAAGTTTGAAGCTAAACTGGAAATTCCAAGGGGTTCGAACAAAAAACCTCTCATGGGGGGTATGGATATTTTATGGAACCACACATCAAATTTTAAACAGATGTCATTTTATAATTTATAACAAAACTAAAGTATTCTTTGTTCAATTCCATTAATAATAATTTATTACAGATTGTTATCAACTAATTTTTTTGGTTTCTCACAGATTCGAACTATAGATCGCAACATGGAAATTCCTCACAAAGGAGCGTTTTGTGATATCCTTTATATTTACACTTCAGCGCAAGATGTTAAATTTATTTACTTACATGTACAGTAACTTGTTACTTCAAAAATGTGGTGCAATTCTATTTGTTTGCTAAAAATTAAACAGGCCAATTTCGAGATATCAAAATTCTGACTTGGCTTCATTCGCTCCAAGGCTTGGGAGAATAAAACAGAAGGAATTGATTATTCAACTCTCAACCTCGATGTGATTTCCCTAATTTGATATATCAAAGTCAGGACCCTGTTGCTCATATGATAACTTAAGTCATACCCTTTTCGGCCTTGCCCAATCAGACTCAAACACCCACCTTAAACCAGTAGCTACAGCATTGCATTTAAACAAGAGGATTGGAATCTTAATCAATTATTGTATACTAGATTATTGTAATCAGCTTTTCAAAAAACAGACAGATTATTTCAAATCCTTAATATTGTGTACATCTGGTATGGTCTGACCCAGAGGATGTCGACACTTGGGCAATCAGTCCTCGAGGAGCAGGATGGCTGTTTGGGGCCAAAGTTACTAATGAGGTACAATTTAGGCATACAATCAATAAAATATTATTGTTCAAAAGAAAAACTCACGATAATATTTTATTCAATTTCTTTAGTTCTTTGTATGCAGTGAATACAAGAAGGTGCATGTAGGCCATATTCTCAATTAAGCCCATAACCCACAGCACCTGTGAGGGGTGTCACTAGCAAGTGTTATGGCTGTGAATTAAGGACGCTCGCGCTAATTGTTTGTGCGCATTCTTACTGTGCACGCTATTCATGCAGCACGCGCACGCCACGTCATACATCGAGCGCGAGCTAAGGAAGATTTGTAGTCAAATATACAACTGTAGTGCTGGCGGCCGCTGCGATAACTTTGTACAGATTTAACTCTCTTAAATGGTCAGTGACCCTGCTTTTTTAAGGTAGATTAACTTGTTTGTCAATTTTCTGCATTTTGAAAAAACTAAAAAAAAAAATCAGTGTTGGAAGTTTAATTTTTTTCGTTTTTTTCTACCTGTGCCAAAATGGCGGCTGTCAGGGTTCGCAAATGCCGTCCTAAAGGATTTGGTTTATCTGCAAGACGTTTTTGACACCTTGTATTTGTTTAGTAGATGTTTCTTGATTAGCTGAAGATACATGTACTACTGTTCATTTGTAATAGTGGACATACATTTTGAAAATAATGTAAAATATGTTAGTAATTATTAATAATTTTGTTTTCATTTTCCTCAGTTTGTACACATCAACAATTTGAAGTTGATATGCCGTGCTCACCAGTTAGTCCATGAAGGATACAAATACATGTTTGATGAGACACTGGTCACTGTGTGGTCAGCTCCAAACTATTGTTACCGCTGTGGTAATATTGCTTCCATATTGGCGTTCTCTGATGCTGACACAAGAGAACCCAAGCTTTTCAAAGCAGTGCCCGACTGTGATAGGGTGATACCTCCCCGAACTACGACGCCCTACTTTTTGTAAATTGTTGTACATGTAAATAGAAAAATGTTACTCTGTGGTGAAATGTAAGAAGACAACTGCATTTCTTAAATGACTTTGACACTCAATGTATAGTACCATATATTATAATGATAAATGTATACCAACTAGTGTAAAATGCTCTGGCCATGGGTGGAAATTAAGCCAGTTACATTTGTACTTTCAATTTTCACCAGCAGCTCAAAGATCTACAGCCAGATGCTTCTTTATGACAATGTCCACAATATTGTACATGTAGCACAAAATTAGTGTTGATTTTTTTGAACACTCAAACCCCAGGGTTCATTGCTCAAAGCACAATCAAGAGATCAGGCTAATCCAGGATTAGCCTGATTCTCAGATGGTCCGACTCAGTCCTTCAAGGAGTGAAGGACCGAGTAACTTCATTTTAATATACAGTTAATTTTTGTTATTTTTTCTTCATTTTTTACTTTGACTATCTCAAACTGTACCTTATTTAGCAGTAATCGGCTTTTTTAAACAAGAATAATATAACCTGGGCTAACTTTTATTCTCAGATTAGCTTTAATTGGATTTTGAGATTTTCACGTAAATATTTATTAAATTAAAGACGTTCTGATTTCAGCTTGCGTAGAAAAGGAGTAGTACTAACAACCTCAATTCCAAGGCTTTCCCCTTTTTAATCCCGCCCTACAAGCTTCGGCCGCAAATTGCAATGGAGAGCTAATTTTTGGCAAGTGGACGTTTTTTGGCATGCTTCCTCTGAATAGCTGATCAAATTTCATAATTTCGCAAATTTAATTTTTGTGACGTCATGACTTTAGTACTCTATTGGGGCAAAATGTTTTACAGTACATGTACTTTTGGGAATGCTATAAAATAGAGCTCACTTATTTGCATTTTGATACCAGTCATGATTCAATATTTTCCATTTAGATTACATGTACATTGTAATGTATTGTCCAATGACGTGATAGAATAGATACTGTTTTGAGGCTACATGTAGGTTAGGTTTTTAAAGAGATCTTAGCACAGGTAAAGGTACAAGTATTTAAACCATTTAGCATTATTTTCATTTGCAGTGCGACTACTTGAAGTGGGCCAGTTTAAAGAAAAGTAACCAATTAACGTTTTGATTGGTTACTTTTCTTCAAACTGGCCCGCTTCGAGTAGTCGCACTGTAATACAACCAGAATACAACAATGTTCCAGGCGAGTACATTTTGTATAACACGTTACTGATTTATTTGAAATAGGTTTTGTTGCATAAAGAACACCTTTCTACTGTCAGTGTGTGAAAAATAATATGACTGCAGGATCTTTTTTTTTTTAGTAAATGGCACATGTGTTTTGCAGTGCTCCAGTTGTTATATCCTGCCTGGCGTCTCTCTACTTCCACTGTCCTTCTCCAGGTTGTTTTAGGTCTACCAACTGCCCTTTTACCCTCTGGTCGCCATCCTAACGCCACCATGCAGTCACTGGATCTCTCTCCACGAAGTATATGTTCAATCCAATTCCAGCGTCGTCTTCTTATCTCATCTCTAATTCTATTGACGTGTGTCATCTCAGTGATTCGATCCTTAGGATTCTTCTCAAGTATTTAAACTGGAAGGCATCCAATTTCTTTTCTTCGCCCTTAGTTATCTTCCACGGTTCACAACCATATAGGAGTACTGAGTGATCTAACTAGTGTCTTGTACAGTTTGATCTTGGTTTTCTTCCAAACTCCTCTTGTGCTCCATAGCTTTGTTAGATTTTGAAAGGCACCCCTAGCTTTCCTTAACCTGTTTTTAATGCCCTATGTGCCCGGGGGGGGGGGGGGGGGGGGGGGACTCCCTATAATGGACTATACGGGGAGGCTCCGCCCGAAAGGGGTCCTATTTTAGGCTCGAGGTATTTGAAAGGGTAGGGATTTCACGAGTTGAAGTATATGAAAGGGTAGGGATTTCACGAGTAAATTATATTATTGTTTGGTTTACATCTCTACTGGTAATGCTTGATGATTTCTGGTGCTATATATTGTTCATTAAGTTAATTACAAGGGTATAGAAAAGGGATGCAGTGCTTCTACTGTAGGTATGTGAAAGGGGTACCATTTTCATAATTTCTATGGAAGGTATATGAAAGGGGTACCTTTTCTGTGAAAAATGGTATATGAAAGGGTAAGGGGCTCGAGATTAACTTTGCTTAATTTCATTAACCACATTTAAAAATATTAAAAATGGTGATACAGATCACATTCATTTTCACAGTCATTGCGTAACCATGCGGTAGAACACGGAGGAGCTGAACGCCCACACACTAGCACTGTGCATGGTACTGGCCAATGAGACAGTCTCTGTTTAACATGTTCTAATAGAACATTGAACTACATGCACCAGACCACACTCACGAGGTCCAATATCTCGACCCAGTCTTCTCTGAAAATTATCGTGCCAGTCTCTCCGCCGTCAGAGGAAAATGCCCCGCTCCATGCCCCGGCTGATTTTGTACGAAGTTCAAAAGCTTTCAAAAGCCCCGGTAGCCGTGCTTCTCAGTGTCGTAAATCACTTCAAATTCCCCGCTAATGCCCCGCTATGTCGGGCCGGGGGGGTGCGGGGGTTTTATATTGACTGGTGCATTATCAACGTGTTGATTTTGAAAAATAAAACATAATTCTTTACCAGATTTGGTCCTTGTGCAAAAATTCCTTACTGAACACGTCGAGCTTGAGTAAAACGTTGTTTCTTGTACTATGGCCGGGATATGTGTATCACGTTTTTTATGTACAATGTATCAAGTTAACAAAACCTCGGAAATATTGCTGTAAGCACTAAAAATACCTGTCATTTTACACTTGATCGAGATCAATTTTTGACGAAATATCTCGTGGAGAATGCTGAAAATAGCATTTCCAAGCCTCTAGATTTCAAAATTTTCCGGGGAGCATGCCCCCAGAACCCCCCTAGAGGCTCGCGCTCATTTCAGAGCTCTCTATTATGATCATATTGGGCTTAAAGGGAAAAAAGGGCTGGCTACGCCCCTGATACATATGTATTATTACTGAACGTATTAAAAAGCAACGAGATGGCGATCAAAGGTCAGTCACAACGGAAAGGCGACTTTTCCTCCGTAGCCCATACACACACACACACACACACACACACACACACAAAAAAAAAATATCCTGCAGCATGTTACATGGAGAAAAAAAATATCATGCACACAAATGCCCCGAGAAAAAAAATCCTCCAGCATGAAAGGGTTTAAAAACAAATTCTTGCCTATACCAAATCCTCCATCCCCCCCTCAGAAGTTAAATGGGTCGCCCCTAAGGGTTGGACTTCTGGGCGGAGCCTCCCCATATAAAACGTTTTGAGTACCCCCCCCCCCCCCCCCCGGGCCTATGTGCCATCCCCATCTTTTGACACTTTGGCACCCACTGAGTAGACAAACTCATAAACGTCTTCTACCTCTTCTCGCCTAATGTTAACCTTGTTCACTCTTCTTGCACTCATTCGTAACACTTTACATTTTTATTGGACGCACTCAAGCATAAACCTGATCTCCGTTTTATAATAATAATAATAACAATTTATTCAGAAACTCGTTAAAATAATATACAAATAAATTCTTGAACAGGAAATCCAAAGGTTAACCCTGTGTTAAGGATCCCCTAACATAAAAATAGTAAAAAAGGTGTAATAATTTCAATAATTCAAAGCTTGTATAGGACTGAATATTAGTGCATGGATTTATGTATGGAAAATTTAAAATAGCTATCTAATCAATGTTTTCTCCTGAATGTGCTCATACTTGGTACTAGTAGAGCAAAGACATCCGCGAAGCTACGCTTCTTCTCCCCTTTGTTATTTTCCGCCTCATCACCCAATCAACTACAAGGAGAAAGAGAAACCCCGACATAACACAGCCCTGCTTGACACCAGATGTTATTCTAAACCAGCCTGTCAGCTCCCCTTCATCCACCACTGCGCATTCAAAGTCCTCATACATCATCTTTACTAGTATGCCCCTTTCTGGTATGGAGGGGGACATTGGGGGTTCTGAACACCGCAAAACCGCAAAAAAAATTGACAAATACCGCAATATCGCAAAAAAATCGCCAAATACCGCATTATGTCCAATACCTTGTCAAAAATCGATAGAATACCGAGATCGCTACCCTGTTCGTTAAATTTCGCGCAAATATCAGCTTAGATTGTTAAAACGATCAAATTGTTATCGCATTTCATGTAATATGACTAATATAAACTCGCGTGACGGATTAGAGGATCTTAGAGCTGTTTCGAAGCGTTTCCGAAACGACATGGAACTGGAAAAGGATGGAAAAGGGTCGTAAATTCGTAAAACACTGGAGGATAGTTTTTAATACCGACCAAAACGCTAAAAAACCGAATCCCGCAGGTTTTGAGAATACCGCAATACCGCAATTTTAGATTAGAATTACCGAAATACCGCATGAAAAATTGTCCAATACCGCAAACCCCAATGTCCCCCTCGGTATGCCGTGCGCCTTCATGATCGCGATTCATGATGATCCATCCATAAGCTGCTCCGGTGGTAAAAATAAAACGCCTTTTCAATATCGACTAAATGTGCAAAATGCATTGATGTGCCAACATAATCCTTGCAACTGAAACTGTTTGGGAAAATGCAGGTTACCACACCGTGTCCTGTCCATGAAGGCCAACTTCTCTCATCCTGTTTGCAAATAGGTTTAGCTGCTTTCCTCAACTCTCCCAGATAATCTGGGAGTCTCCCGGATACATTTACCAAATCTCCTGTAGGGTAGGGAAAATCAAATATTGTGGTCTGATTTCAAGAAGCGTGCCACACACCCCACCCAAATCTTCGGACTCATAGAAGAATGGGGTCTATTCACTGAGTACGCTTACTTGAAGTCTCGTCCTAGACCACCGCTGGTCAGGAGGAACGCTGGTACGAGATTGGTGGCGGAGCGAAGGAATGGATCTAGTAAGTGATCCAAGATGGCGGCCGCTACTGGCAGCTTGTGGTCGAGGATTTCACTTTGCTCTAGAGCTAACAGCGCATTGAATAGCCACCAGAACACAACAGCATTCAATAGAAGTTTATATCGTCAGTACGTGTCTAGTGTGACACAATCAGCTGCTTTTTTGATGAAACAACAAGGTACGTTGAAGTTCCTTTTTGTGAAATTTCAGGGCGTTACAAATCGATCGAAATCATCGGAAACCTAATCGATTAATCGATATTACTCGATATTATTCGATACTGATCAATCGATTAGTCAAAATAATCGATAAAAATCGATAATCACGATTTGGGATCGGATTATCGATTTTGATCGATTACTAGAGTGAAGCTTAAATTCATTGGCATCTCGGAATGAAAAAGCCGATCCGAAAGCAAACGAAAATAACCACCGTGTCTTACCGTGACCGCCTGTTCTTGATTGTGATAACCCAGTGTCATATGGAGCAATGAAAGCTGGAAGATAGCACGAAACAGACGTATGAAAAATGCTACACTTAGGAAACCTGTAACACGCGGTTAGAGCGGAAAATTCTTCCACCACATAAGCAAGTCTCGGAATATCACGTGGAAACCGAAGAATGGTGGAATCCGTGGAATAAACCCAGTAAACCGAATAAATCATTGCAAGAATACTGAAGAATATTGTTCCCGAGCGTAACTGTATTGTGCCTTGGGTGAATTCAATTAAACCAAATTTCAAACGTAATACGCAGACTTGTTCTCCGTTGTTCTCTTCACCCTCGTTTCCAGGGTCTTTCCGGCTTTGAAATCCAAGATGGCGGACGCGGCGAGGAAAGCTGTACAATATTTTTCTAACTAATCAATATTTTCGATAGAAATTGATAGAAATCGATAGAAATCAAACTCTAATTACAAAAATCGATCGAAATCGATAATCACAAAAACTTTTGCTATCGATTTTTTATCGATTTTTGATATTAATCAATTAATTAGTATCGAAAATTATCGATTTTTATCGAGTATCGAAATTATCGATTTGTAACGCCCTGGAAATTTTAATAAGCTTGAGTTTAAATTTATTCTTGCCTACATTGCTTTAGCCAATTAAGCTTAAATATATATTTTAGGAAAGAGAAGAAAATATAACGAAAAACCTGAAAAAGTGCAGCATTGGAGAGCAAAGGTATGGTTGGAGTAAATGACACCCCGGGGAGGGGGGAGGGGTACTCCCCAAAAAATTGGGTGGGGGTGTGCCACTGGGCTATAAAAAACCCAGACCACAAATCGCTAATTTTGCGACCCTGTTTCCAGACTAAAAGTTTAAAAAAAGATACCCTGTTCCAGACGATTTTTAACGATTTTTTGCTAACCCTAAAGACTAAACTAGTAAGCAGCACTGCGAACTTGTATAAAAGCCTACGCGATTTCTTTCATCTGACTAACATATCCTATGACAGAGTAACAATTACCGATCTTCGTGCCAACTTCTGGGAAACTGATACCCTGTTCCAGACCAAGAAATGTTGTTTGTTATACCCTGTTCCAAACCAATGGGCTCCAAATTCCCCGATGTTTTTTAATGGCAAAAAATAATTTTGTCTAAAAGCCAAACCAAATTCCAGGCTAGAGTGCACAAAACATACCCTATTTCAGACCAAAATGGTCAAAATCCATACCCTTTGGCGCCGCACATACCTGTATAGCTTATATAAGGGAGTACTCCCCCCCCCTGGCATCGCTCCATGCTAGATTTCATGTGACTCCCTTGCATCTGAAGCTGATGTAGTGTGAAAAAACCTTACAACTATCTACCTTACCTTGACTTTCTACAGTATGTGGTGTGGGGGGGGGGGGGGGGGGGGGGGGGGGAATTGGGGAGAAAAAAGGGAGGGGGAATGGAGAGAGAGAGTCCCCATTTTTTTTTCTCTCTCCTTTATTTTCCCTGACCAATGTATATGTTGTCTCAATATACATTACATGACAATATCTTAGCAGTGAAACACAATCAATTTAATATATAAATCACAGCTTCTCTCTTGTACCATTTTACAGAACCCTTATGGAGCAGTGAGATTGAAGATTGATACAATAGATTGGCCGTCTGTTTTCACTGGAGCCCAATCATATAATCCAGCTACGATTCCTATATTCTTTAGAATGGGACGAATGAAACAAAACAAACCTGGGTTTAGATTGCCCAGAAAAGCACAGGGAAATCTAGAACTTATGAAGGTACAGTACATACTGCTCAGTGGTATAGGTAAATTAAGGTAAAGATATACCTGCCAACTTTTCCTGAGTCAAATGCGTGAGATTTATATCCTGGGATTTTCATGACTTCTGAAGATGTCCTGACAGTTTATGAAGACGTCCAAAGATTTCCGATGCTTGGAATAGCCAAAAAATACCTCACCGCCAGATATTTTCCCTCCATAAAATGAAGAATTTGCAATAACTAAGCATGATTTACATTTTACATGGAATATCATTTTTGTGGTTCAAGGTCACATTTTTCTATTGACGTTTTAGACCTACCGTAAATCCTTGAATAGGCGCCTCCCCTTGAATAAGCGCCCCCCTCGAATAAGCGCCCCTATAGAATCATAATATAAACCCACCCCTCTCCTTAAATGCAGTCAAAACGAATGTATGAAGTAAGAGAAGGCTGAATTATTACAGATTTCTTTCCAAAAATAAAATTTTATAAAAAATATACAACTTGTTCAATTAATATGGAATTGACAAGAGAAAACCTGAAATTATTATTTATTTCAATGATTTGTTAGTAATAATAATAATAATTATTATCCAGGCCAATTTAGATGGTACGATTTATGTTCACTACTGTGGCATACAACATGCATATGACAGGAATTGTTTTGTTGAAATCAACTTGCTTACCACTGTTGCAACAAAGTTGTGCACTTGTGAATGGGACCCAAGTTATTTTGTTATAAGCGACCGTAATAATAAGCAAAAATTATTGCACCATCTAAATCAGCCCTAACAATAATTTATTGTGTAGGTACATCTAACTCGTTGAAACAAAAATTCTGTAACCCCCTATGCACCAGATTAATACCATATTTTCATCATACAAATTGTACTGTTTTCAAAATAAGAGATTGATGGAAATCATTTTTTATGCTATAAAATACATGATAGTATGCTAGTAGCTATGTATTTGATTTTTTTTTTTCAGGTTCCAAACTTTTTTCATTTAACTCCTCCTGCTATTGAAAGACACTGCGAGGCCTTGAAACGTGAGTAACACCATAGCATCAGTACATCAGTAAATTGCTGAAAAGTTTGTATTCCCTTGAGTAATCGTGTGCGCCTTATCTACCTTTTTAAAGGCACTGCCTTTCTTGAGATTGATCACTCAGGGTTCTCCTTTTCAAATAGAGTTGGTGTAGAAAAAAATTAAAACAGATGGAGAACTCACATCAAAAATTCTTAAAGGAGAAGGTCACTCCAGAAAGCGCATTTTTTTTCTCACTACCATTAAAAAGTACATATGAAGATGAATTACTGACCGTAGTTTGAAGTTCCAAAGACCCTCGTAACCTCGGGAATATTGCCTTCAAATTGTCGAAAAATTCGACTAAGGCGGCCGCCATTTTGAAGACTACTCAGCAACCTGGCCGCATAATCGTGACGTCAAATAGTCCAACCTAAATTGGCGGGAAGCGCTGTGTGATTTAAACATAGTTGCTGTTTTGGTGTGCCTTCGTTCGATGTTTCGAGTCCACAATGCGTCCTCTTGTGCAGCTCCAAACTGTTGTAACAGATCGCAAAAGGATAGAAGAGGAATTATATTTCATCGTTTGCCGTTAATTGAAAAGATCTTGCCAAGAAATGGCTAGTTAAACTCGGCCGCGATAAGAGATTCTTGCCAAAACCCGATAACATTTATGTTTCTTCCGACCACTTTACGGATGACTGCTTTGAGATTGATTTTAAGTCAGATCAACATCTTTAATACTGGTAACACTATAAAAGAAAGCAGAAACCTGATGCTGTTCCGACAATTTTTAAACACAGAAAGTCGGTTCGCTAGCGAAAGAAGCAACGCCATGAAAGAACGACAAGAGTTAGTTTGTCAGTATTCCGTAATGATTCAATTTAATTAAGGCGCTGTGACACTAAAAATATTTCGTGCAACTTGTCTCGCAATTTTGTTAAGCCGTCGCGAGACAAATTGAAAGAAGCGTTGCTTAGTGTAACACCGAAAATGCTGCGTTGCCGCGATCGCTTCGAAAAGTAGAACTTGATTCTGCTTCGTCGAACGGGACAATAATTAATTTTAGGAGGTCGAGGGCACGGGCGGGCGTTACACGTTAACGGCAAACGATGAAATATAATTTCCTCTTCTATCCTTTTGCGACCTGTTACAACAGTTTGGAGCTGCACAAGAGGCCGCATTGTGGACTCGAAACATCGAACGAAGGCACACCAAACAGCAACTGCGTTTAAATTACACAGCGCTTCCCGCCAATTCAGGTTGGACTATTTGACGTCACGATAATGCGGCCAGGTCGCTGAGTAGTCTTCAAAATGGCGGCGGTCAATTCGAATTTTTCGATACTTTGAAGGCAAATTTCGCGAGGTTATGAGGGTCTTTGGAACTTCAAACTACGGTCAGTAATTCGTCTTCATATATACTTTTAATGGTAGCGAGAGAGAAAAAGTGCGATTTCTGAGTGACCTTCTCCTTTAAGAAACCCAAGGATTGTTATGCAGTGGAAATTATAGTTGCAGGCAAAGGACATGTTCACAGGTGGTGAAAATTGCCTGTCGCCTGCAGAAAAGGAAAACCCTGATTATTCACTATACATGCACATTTCATGTCACCATCGTTTCCTTGATGAATTCTTCCTGTGACTAAAAAAAGATTGGATTTATTTGCATGTAACTACTGAAGGAATTCTGAGTATTATGTTTTCTTTTCTCTTCATGTTAGCATTATGCAGTGAATGGCCACACACCCTTGATCTTTCATCTGTGCCATTACGAGTCACGACCAAAAACTACTTATTTGCGGGACCATCACTTTACCATCCAGGATCAAGGATAGTTAAACTTCAGGTACTGTTAACTCACTCATTAAATCAAAGGTTTAATCATTTAACCCATTGTACATTGTTTGTGAATCCTCAGTCCAAATAAAATTGTCATTAATTTGTCTTCACTTGTGTTGCAAACATATGTCAGGCAGGGCAAGTTCCAGGTTAGGCTTGATTTCTGCTTGCTCTCTTGAGTTCGGTCTCCTCCCGAACAGCAGCTGGTTATTGAGCCCAGTTTCCAGGTTTGGTACACCCAAAGTTTTTCTGATTCTTATGGTCGTATATCCAAAGATTGCTTGAGCACCAGCCAGCATTCCTTATTTATCGCATTGGCTTGTCATCATATATAGAGCCAATCCTATACAGTTGCTTTCTACGCAGTATATTTTCAAACTGGGCCCCCACCTTTTTACTCCGAGTTCCCACCTTGTATGCAAGTCTGGATCCCAGGCTAAGGAAAGTCTCATAGTGTATTCCTGCAAAGGTACAGGTAGGCACAGAAAGAAGTTGCTTCTGTCTCATTTTACAAAATAATTTATTATTGTTCTTGTTTAAAACCAGGTTTATCTGAAAGATCTTGTTTTAGATGATCACTCCAGGAAGAAGTTGATTGAACTGGCAGAGGATCGTTACGATCCAGAGACTGAGGAGCTCACCATTGTAACAGACAGGTACAGCTGCCATCACAAACATTATTGATACTACTGTCTACAGCATATGTGGGAAATGGGGTGGACTAATGGTTAGCGCGTTGGACTCTGATGAAACTGTTCAGTTTCAAGTGTTGGCCCAACCTCGTTCCCAGGGTCTCTCATCTTCCCGCCCCCTGGAGCGAGAGAAGAGGGCGAGAAGATGAGAGACCCTGGGAATGAGGTTGGTGCTGGCCGGGGTCACTGTGTTGTGTTCTTGGTTGTGTGCTTTTGGTTTTACAATAGTAATTGGAAAACCACTATTTTTATCGTTCTGGCTGTTCTACTGTCCTACAACATTTTTTGTCTTTTTCCTTATCAAGGCAACACTGGAAGTCGAAGACTTTGGAAAATAATTTATGTTTAGCTTTCAAATAAATTAGTAATATTTAATAATAATTTGGCACCTTAGCTTCCCTTGGAATCAACAAACCCCTCTCAGTTTCCTCCAATATACGCACCATTTACACACTCCCTATTTGCCTTCGTGGAAACTTAGGGCTCATGCTTAAAACGTCAGATTTTCTAGTGTTTCACTTGCCTGCGGAGGTCTATGTAGCATGCAGTTTGGCTTTAGAAAATCATCTTTTTATTCTCAAAGGGTAGCCGGCAGTGTTGCATAACAGTAATGTCTATATGACTGTGTATGTTTTTTTAGATGCCCAACAAGGAAACAGAACCGAGATTACGCCATGTATTTGCTAACGGTACTTTATCATGAGTCGTGGGTAAGTAGTGCGAGTTCAAGTTCAGTTCAATTTTAATTATCACGGCTTAGGCCCCGTTTACACGGACACGGTTTCATTATTTTGTAACCGCATCGCTTTCGATGTGGTTACAAAGTAACGCTGTCAAAAGTGGAGCGTTTTCAAAACGATATGGTTGGCGACTTGCGAGTGCCGTGTAAACGGGGATAACCGTGTCGTTTTCAAAACGAATGGTGTTTGGCGCGAAAAAGGCTGGCCGTGCGAAATCTGCACTGCTCAAAATGGTGAGCATGCAGAGAAATTGCAGTGCTTTTTTCAACTACATTTTGTTGCGGCGTAGCATCTCTACTTCAGCTCGCTTTATGATGAGCGCTCATTAGACAATACTTCTGAATCTCTCATAGCCTGTTCCAAGCGTTCGGATAGTGGGGGAGCGATGCGAAAAGACGCGCGAAGCGTGAAGAGTGGTGAGTGAATAATAGGCCTGGGGATTGGGGAGAGGGACGAATGCCTCTCCTCGCGCTTCGCGCGTCTTTTCGCGTCGCTCCTCCACTATCCGAACGCCTGGAACAGGCTAAATCTCTCATGTATATTGCTACTGAATTGATAATCTCGTTAATATATTTCACCAGAAAACCGAACCGTGGGAAACTGAGGCGAGTAATGAAGAGGAGGAAAGTGACGATGAAGATGATGAAATATTAGAGACGAAAAAGAAACGACGAAAAAATCCAAAACGTTTGAAACTGGTTGATGGAGTTCTCTACAGGGTCAACCAGTACGGAAAATATTTTAAACTGTTTATAAACGAAAAATTTTGAATAGGAAAGGAGTTGTTGTAATATATCTTGGATTTATACAAGGAATACTATGGTCTGTGTCCTTGTCTTCTGGATTGTGCTTGTCACGCCACGCTTCTTTCACTGGGGATGAATGCCCCGTGACCAGTTTGAAAACGTCTGTGATGGTCGGGGTTTTGGAAGTCGAGGGAACTGTTGATTTTGTTGGTAGCCCAGCATTTGGAGCCAGAAAACTTGCGAAGTATTTGATTGTAACTGAGAATAAAGCAAAATAGCCTGGAATACTTCTCCTGTATCGTCGAGCATGGCAGCGCGACCATTTTTCCCTTACGTTATTTGCTTCAGGCTCGACCACTAGGAGGAAGACTTAGGACTGCTAGCAGACTACATAACGGTATTGCTGCACGTAATATATCAAACCCGAGAGACAGGGTTTGTTCACATTTCCAAACCCCGAGAAGAGAGTTGAAAATACGACGTGCAACGGAGTATTTTTAACGAAATTCGAGGAGGAAACAAATAAAATCTCAAAAATCTATGGAGGTTTTGATATCAAAACCCCGTCACGGTCCTGTTTCCTTTGTTTTAACTCGATGAATTATTACACATGTAATGAGTTTGAGAATGTTCGGTCATGCATGTGATTGGTGTAAAGGACAGTTATAGGTGTTACTGTGATTGGCCAGAATACGCTACCAATCATAAAGCGTCGCCAAAGTTTGAGCCCTTGTCCCCAGAGGCTGCGATACTTTTGGTCAGCACCCAGAACCGCGACCTCTGGCCGAACCTGATTGTTTCTCAAATCTGACTGGCTGGTAAAACAAATAGAAAAGACAAGAGAAAACGAGTGCTCTGCGTAAGCCAGAGGTCGCGAATCTTTGCGCTGGCGAAAAGGCTTGCGGCCTCTGGGGACAAGAGTGTATTCAGTACCCTCCCCTCCCCGCCTGTGATCGTGGTTACTCACTCTCTTTCAAAACATGACAATTTATAATACATCCCGGCCGTCGTTCTGTTAGCAATTTACAGCGTTATTTTGCCTAATACCAGTCAACAAAAGCTGGAATATCCCACCAGTTACACATTCCAATCCATTAGTGTTTCACAATCGTTTCCAGATCTCTCACTGGTGTTGTGAAAAAAATGAATTAACTACAATCAACTACAAGTGCAACGAATGGTGTGTATTTACAGTTTTATGTATCATCAGGCACAGGTATTACAGTTCAAAAATAGAGGCTTGAAGGGGCACTTTCATGAACATCACGTCAAAAAGTCAAAAGACGCTGATTTACATCAATGGAAACCTAAAAATAATGGTCCGGTTTTGTTAAAAATTACAATACTAATCAGTGCATGCTACGCAGGCTAGTCAGTGTACTGAAGCTATAAAAAGAGTGCTATCACGAATTACCCATGCGCAGGAGCTTTTGATCTCAATTTGAAAAAGTCGGGCAGACTTTTTCAAACTCTGCCATTGTGTCTAATCATTAAAATCACTAAAAACTAATTACGGTTTGCTCTCCCTTCAACAATTCACTGTGATATCTTCCTCTTGATGTTCTAGGCGCATTTCATAATTTTAGCGCCGTTTTGACCAAAAAAGCAGCAAAATCACCGTGATAGTGCCCCTCTAAACCATACTTTCTGTTTAAAGCACTTCGGAATTGACGTGAGAGCTCGAAAGAAGTAATTAGCAAAAATTTAGTAACACTTCAAAATGAAAATTAGTGAGAAACGACGTTACCATGTCATCTTGACATCACTGATCATTAATTTTTCAAGTTAAAGTAACGGTTGTGTTATGTAAATATATATCAAAGTGAGGTGTGAATAGTTGTTCATAGTTTGAATTAAAATATGATAAACTAATGCACAAAGATCACGTTTACGAATTTCTCACAATCTCCCTACCCCATCAGAAACCCAGGGGCAGTTAAGGCCGGCGGGGGTTCACGTGAATTTCAATGAAATTTTAAGAGAAAGAAAATGATTTTTGGAACACCAACAGACAGTTGAAAAAATCACCCAAAAATTTACAAAACACCCCATAACATAGATTCATGAGATGAGCAGAGAGTTTTTGGATTGCTTGAAACGTGAACGAGATATTAGTGGCGGAAAATGGAATTCAGGTGGACCCCGCCTTAGTCGGGCGGGACGACTACCGGGCACAAATCGGTGCGACGAAAGTACTTCGTCCCGCCCGACTCTGGACTAACTGCCCCTCGGTAGCCTGTGTCATCCTCCAGGAAAAATCGAGGGGGAGGGGGAGGGGAATTTGGACCACTCTGTTTCTTGGAGCACTAAAAATAGGGAATCCAGATCTGTTTTTCCACACCAAAATAAAAATCAAAACAATAGTTTTTATACGCAGACAGAAATCACTAGCCTGTGCGACACAGGTTACGCAATATTTTCATGCTATGTTACATGAAGTGTCGATCAAAAACGGCACGTGCCAATAATAATTCCAAAATGGAGGTTCTCCCTGCCGAGCTTCATCCACACGTTGATGCGATCGACATCGAAGAAGGTTTCTGTTTTGTACTTTCTTTGGCATTATCTTTACCACATTATGCTCTCGTATCCCTAAAACATCTTCTTTTGCCCACAGATGGTACATTAGCAGTGGCATCTTCTGCTCTAACCGGCCGAACATGGAACGGTTCATTGTGGCTGTTCAAAGATCGCGCTAAAGCTCCAGATGTCCATTATTGCAGTGCTGGGTGCACTACTGAATCAGGGACCACGGATATCAAATGGATCGATTCCAGAAGACTAGTTCTTGGATCTGACTCGGGGACTGTGGATATCTGGTGTCTAAGTGGCAGCTTTCAAAGTTTAGAAAACATGGCGACGTTGACAGATCATGATAATACCGTTTCTTCCGTGAGTGTGGATTGTATAAAAAGTAAAATTGTTAGCGGGAGCTGGGATAGAAGGTAAGGCCCAAATTTATTTCCTTTAACTGGTGCCCCAGTTTTTACATGATGGAAATTTAAAATAATTTATCAGATCATATTAAAAGGGGTCATAATTAAATGGCAGCTGCCGTATTTGCTGATTTTCCATTGCAATTTAAAAAAAAAATTGTTGCCGTCTTTTTATCCTTTTCCACAATGATTAAATATTTAACATCGAAAATCCACGCCGTAGAACCGCACAAAATTTCGTTCATCTGACAGTGTATTCATCGCGAACGAAGAAGTTGCAATTTCATTGTTCTGTACTCAACATTGGATTGGCTCAATTCAAAAAATGTTGGAATGTATTGTTCCCGTTCTGCCCTGTGATTGGTTAACTTTGTCTGGGTGGCCCCGGTTACAGTAGTTTGACTGTAACTATAATCAGTATATTAAGCTTTCATGTAAACTTCATGCAGGATTAATAATTATTATGGGGTACACTGACATTGTATATATGCTAATCCACTCAGACAAATACAGTAATAAAAAAAATATTATTGTTTTATTTCTTTTCAGTATCAAATTATGGGATATAGAGCATGAGAAGTGTATAAAGTCTTACAAAGGTACAAGTTTGTTCTACTGTATTAAATAGTATCAAATTATTGAGGAATTACCAGAGCCTCGGACACTAAACAAATGTACAATGTATCTGTTTAGCTGGGGTTTTTTGCTTTTGTTTTGAATTTTTATAATTTGAATTTTCCTTTTCCCTTGTTTCACTTATATATTACTGTCAGCATTATATCACAAAAATTGTATGTTCATTTTAGGTCACAGGGATATGGTGTGGAGTGCTGTCTACAGCAGAACTGAACAGGATCTCTTTGTTTCAGTCTCACAGGTTTGTATTGAATGTCTTTCACCTTTCACTGCCCTTCTGAGTAATTCGTATACCTGCCAACTCTCATACATTATGCATGAATCTCATGCCTGTGGATCTATGACATTGATGTCACTCATGCAGGCCAATTTCTCGCATCTGACTCACAAATCCGGACTACTAATTCCTTAATTTTATTTTAACTCTTGCTCCCGCCTCGATTAGTTTTGTAACTAGTAGCGGGAGCAAGCACTCATGTAAAGTATATCTATAAAATTGAATAAAGTTGTTGTTTGTTTTGTTTAAAGCCTGGTTTTCACTAGCGACGCAAGCATAAGCGCAAGCAACATACGTAGACGCAGTTGATCAGTGCCTTTTGTTTGGGACAAATCAATATGTTACAGCGTCTGCTTATGTTGCTTGCGCTTGTGCTTGCGTTGCTAGTGAAAACCAGGCTTAAACCGAACTCAACAACAATGTAAATTCAATTCAATTTTGACAGAAAATAGTCCAATAAATGACAATACATGTTGTGTTTGAATCTTCCAAACTGTGTCTGAATGCATCTTCGGCCACGTTAAAATCATCAGACATATTTGGCAAGGTTTGGAAATCATAGGAATATCTTTAGAAATCCCGGTTTTCTGAAGATGAAAATCTCAAACATTTGACTCTGGAAAGGTTGGCAGGTATAGGTTTGTCCCACCGGCTGCTAATATACAAATGTACATTTATTTTAAACCGGATCGAATGAGAGTACAAGTAGGAGTACTAGTATCAATGGGTTACTACTGGTAGCGATAACCTGCATTGGACTAGCATCCCATCTGGGGGAGTTGCAATACTCTTGGTGTTGTCGCCCGCTTTGGCCCAAGTGAAACTTTATCCAGTAACAGTGATACATGGATGTTTTGTATGTAGATGACGATGTCGTCTTTTCTAATTTTAGGATGGCAAGGTTATTCTGTGGGATGCTAGAACACCCAAATTGGCATCCAAGTTAACTGGTGAGTAAGTACGTACATTACACTACACTAATCCATTTCCCATCCACTAGTGTCTTGTCAAATGGAACAGCCTAAAAGAACTGAAATAGTACACTTTTTGAATGAGTATACAATCATGTAATATCTAATAAAATATTCATTGTCTCTTAGATTCCTCTCATGACAGCATTCCACGTTGTGTAGATTGGAGTCCATTGGACAATCATTTACTAGCTATTGGTAAGTAATTTTATTATTATTTAAATAAAATGAACAAACCCTCAGTGGAACCAGTCGTTTTACCAGGAAAGACATTGGCCAGACTTTTTCACATATAAAATTTACATACATTGTTTAACAAACACAATTCAACACAATTTATTAATTATTCCTCTGTCTACTTAAACTAATTTACAAATTAATAAACCTCCATACAAAAGAAATGGATAATATTATTATTAACAGATTTTTGAACAGAGCTTTCTCGTATGTGATCTCTTTTTGACTGTTTCAGGTTATGAAGATGGGACTGTTTGCCTTTGTAACATCCAAGACCCTAAACAACCTGTTCTAAGTTATTGTCCTCATGAAAGGGCTGTAAACAAATTGGCTTTCTCTCCTAGAAGGTGGGTGAATCCAATAGAATGGATATAACTACTGACCTACCTACGTATACAGGATTGATTTACTGACTGACTGACCAGATTGTTTAATTTATTAGTTGACTGACTGACTGACTGTTTGACTGACTGATTGATTGATTGATTGATTGATTGACTGATTGATTGACTGACTGACTGATTGATTGACTGATTGACTGATTGACTGATTGACTGACTGACTGACTGACTGACTGGCTGACTGACTGATAAATTGATTGATTGATTGATTGATTCATCAAGAGGAATTCTCAAGATACAATGTACATGTACACATAGCCGTATAACCCTTTCAGTGATGTGCATCTCACTTCTTCTCAAAATGTCAATGCTTAGTAAATCAACATTGTGAAGACTTTAAACTCTCCCAACACTAACCCTGATTCTAATTCAAACCAAATACAACACACAAATAAATACAGTGGGATGTGTATTCCTTTATTGCCTTCTGTAGTTTAAAATAAATAGGAAACTCTACATACTGTATTAAATTAATGTACATGTTCTTTCCTCTGTAGTCCTGAATGGCTTGCAACAGTTTCTGATGATATGTGGGTTCATGTACAAGATTGTCTCAATGATACAACAGTGTAAGTAAATATGCCTTAAAAAGGATTGTGCGCACTAGAATAACTTTAAGTTTAAGTATTTATTTTATTTAATTTATGGTCGATAATAGTATAGACCAAATGCCATAAAAGTTAAAAGACTTTTGATATCAACTCGCACTCTATATTACTCCAGCACTTGCCAGACTTGCTATGCAGTCTACAATGTAGATATCAATAAAGTGGGGAGGGGGGGGGGGGGGGGGGACAGGAGCTGAGGTCTGAACTTCCAGCTTCCTTTACCTTATATTCCAGGTTCCCGCCCCTTCTGTTGTGGTTCTGCCTCTTTTTGCTTTTTTCTACTCTCAAAATATTACGCAATGTTGCAAAAAATTGGGAATCTCGCTTCCCGCCCTCTCTTCTCCCACCTCCCGTAGACTTGCCACCCCTTTACTTCCGAGTTCCCACCCCCCTTTACTCCTGGGTTCCCACCCCCTCTCTTCCCCCCTGTCTTCCCCATGTGAAAAGGTGTTTTTGTTTTTGTTTAAATATTGGTCTGTGTTTTGAACCCTTACACTTGTACTCCAAGGCTGCAGATAAAACCCGGCTAGTGTAATACTTTTGTTTCCAGTCTGTTTGAGGAAACCCCAGTGTGTGACCATTCAAACAAAAGACTTGAGGCAGTACTTCCATGTCTAACAAGGTGGTTCAAACTTTTACCTAAATGTTAGTCTGCAAATGAAACCATTCAAATGAAAGTTATTGAGCAGTACTTTTCATGTAGTGCTGTTTAGAAAATTAAAGTTATATTTTTCAATTTCTTTGAGCTATTCAAAATCGCCGAAATGTGATATTTGCATTACAAGGACGTTCCTCACTTGCTATTCTCTCGTCTTAGTCTTAGAAGGCGATGAGCACACAGAGGTCGTGCGAGGCCTGGCATGGAGTCCCTGTGGATGACACTCTATATACCAGCGGCTGGGGCCAGCAGATATTCAGTCATGCGTTTGAATGCGTGAGCCTTCGGACCTTAACGTGGAAGCCAGTAAATCGCAAGCCACGTCAGTCTGCATGGATTATGGATGCTGTCAATCAGGCGCACTTCAATGGAGATGTCAATGGCGCGTCTCAAGATGACGACAACGTTGAAGAAACGATGGAAGTTGATAGGACAGGAACAGACACAAAAGACCGTCCCTTCTACCGTGGAAACAGATAGTGCAATTGAGACTAGTGCTAGCTAGCACGTATTTTAGTGTAAATATTTCTATTATCGAACTTTACTGACCAAAGGAATGGAAAGGAGGAAGTTGTTGAGGTTGTTTTTTTTTCAAATAACTTAATATAAAAGTTGACAGTGAATTAGCATTGTCTAACTGTAATAAAACCAAACTTCTGATGAAGTCGGTTACTTTACCTTCTGAAACAGTACCTGTCAGAGTTGCCGTATGTGTTACCTTAAAGAAGGTGAATTGATTTCGTTGAAAACTAACTTTATTTGCCTTTTGTAACGATTTTTCGTTTGTTCACTACTGTATTGACAGAGATAAGATTAACATACTTGGTTTTATACGCTGCCAGCCGCCATCCTGGAACAATAATATTAAATGCACTGACTGTACCCTCTATCAAATTTAACAAAGTGGCTGGCTAAGTTTAGCATTATAGTATGACTAGACTGTGTTGGACAATGTTTTTGAAGAAACATTGACTCAGAAAACAATTTCTGAAGCTAAAAAACCCGTAATGAACTTACCCCCCCCCCCCCCCCCCCCCCCACTACAAAGCAAAATGGAGCTTTTTCAGACTCCGTCCCTGATTAGGTTAAGTTCAGAAATAAGTGCTTTCAGTATAAAAGGGAAAGGGCCTGGCCATTTCGCATTCCTTGTTGTCAATCAACCTTCAAAGTGGTACCTCTTACGAGTCAAAATGAATTCGAGTCACACCCATCACGCGAGATTCTGGTAACTTTTAGGAGTTCCTTTCAAATTTCCAACGATCACCCTGGAAGGGGGGTCTTGTACTTGGTCGATGATCAAAGTTGCATGGCGAGTGCTGACCGATGTTTGTTCTCTATCATGCCGTTACAAATTTTGAAAGTGTTGTTTTTCAGTTTACTGCGGATTTTAGTGAAAAAAGGGGACATATGTTTAATCTAACCTGTGGCTTTTGTCATGCACCCTAACTGAGTATTGAACTTGAGTCTAGAAAAAGGATTTCTAGTTTTTCAGGCTACGACTCGCTATAAGGCGGACATCTCTCAAAGGCAGAACAGCTAGAACTGGTCCTGAGGCTGTCCATTCACTGTAATAAGCTTTTCTCAAGTCGAGAAACAAGCGCAAATCTGTTTAAACTGTTTCCTTCACTGCTTGTCTTACTTCTTTGATCTTCCAGCCTAAAGAAGCGCGGATTCAGCGAGGAATTGGGGTAAACTAGGAAAGCAGTTAAAGCCTATGGGCAGAAAACTGAAGGGCCGTAACTGTAATCCACTAATGGCGGCTTCAGCTGATACCACAGCAAATGGAAGATAACATGCTACAAACGTGAGGTGAACCCACAGTGCATTGAAAACTGTCTGTTTGTACCGAGCCATGTTAAGTCCGGTAATTTGGCTTCCATGAGCATGTACTTGAGCTTGTTGACGGCGAATGGTGCTATTCATATGAAAGAGCGGGGCTCTCATATGAAAGAGACGGGGATGCTCGTCGGACATTTTGAATTTAACTCTTTAAAAAGAGACCAATCTGGGCGTGGCTCAAGCTTTATTTGACCCCTAAATGAAAGGACCTTAAAGTGATACCATTCTAAAAAAGACAGACAAACAAGAGTTTAAAGTGACTTTATTAAATGAAGTTGCATCGATCTCCGGTAGTGAGACCACCAACACAGTATGACGGAGTTTTTTTATTCCTTCGCGTTGCATCCTTAAACGATACCTTGATGGCTAAAAATATCGGCTGTTCCGTCCTGAAACACCCTAAGTGATACAAAATCCGTAAATTTACACCCCCTAAACGAGACGACGAACATTCCCGTCCTTTTTCAAATGGGCGTACCCCCCTCGTGCTTAATGTCTCGGTAGGTTGGTTTAAGTTAAAAAACGCCACAGCTGTAAAATTATCACTGATACACACCTCGCGATGAAGTTTAGACAACAAATTCAACCTCGTTCCCAGGGTCTCTCATATTCCCGCCCCCTGGAGCACGGAGAGAAGATGAGGAGACCCTGGAACGAGGTTGAACAAAATTTAGGCTTAATTTTTTCAATGAAGCAGCTCCTTTTAATAATGGGCTATATGGCATATTCACATTTTCTAGATACATTATATATTTTGAAATCTTACTTTTAGCTTTTTTTAATGTTCGAGAACAAGCGCAAATCTGTCTAATTGTTTCCTTCACTGCTTGTCTTGACTTCTTTGATCTTCCAGCAGTAAAGAAGCGGATTCAGCGAGGAATTGGGGTTAAACTAGGGAAAGCAGTTAAGCCTATGGGCAGAAAACTGAAGGGCCGTAACTGTATCCACTAATGGCGGCTTCAGCTGATACCACAGCAAATGGAAGATAACATGCTACAAACGTGAGGTGAACCCACAGTGCATTGAAAACTGTCTGTTTGTACCGAGCCATGTTAAGTCCGGTAATTTGGCTTCCATGAGCATGTACTTGAGCTTGTTGACGGCGAATGGTGCTCTCATATGAAAGAGGGGGCTCTCATATGAAAGAGACGGGGATGCTCGTCGGACATTTTGAATTTAACTCTTTAAAAAGAGACCAATCTGGGCGTGGCTCAAGCTTTATTTGACCCCTAAATTGAAAGGACCTAAAGGATACCATTCTAAAAAAGACAGACAAACAAGAGTTTAAAGTGACTTTATTAAATGAAGTTGCAATCGATCTCCGGTAGTGAGACCACCAACACAGTATGACGGAGTTTTTTTATTCCTTCGCGTTGCATCTTAAACGATACCTTGATGGCTAAAAATATCGGCGTTTCCGTCCTGAACACCCTAAGTGATACCAAAATCCGTAATTTACACCCCTAAACGAGACGAACGAACATTCCCCGTCCTTTTCAAATGGCGTACCCCCCTCGTGCTTAATGTCTCGGTAGGTTGGTTAAGTTTTAAACGCCACAGCTGTAAAATTATCACTGATACACACCTCGCGATGAAGTAGACAACAAATTCAACCTCGTTCCCAGGGTCTCCTCATCTTCCCGCCCCCTGGAGCGAGAGAAGATGAGAGACCCTGGAACGAGGTTGAACAAAATTTAGGCTTAATTTTTCAATGAAGCAGCTCCCTTTATAATGGGCTATATGCATATTCACATTTGATACATTATATATTTTGAAATCTTAAACATTTAGCTTTTTTAATTCGAGAAACAAGCGCAAATCTGTCTATTGTTTCCTTCCTGCTTGTCTGACTTCTTTGATCTTCCAGCAGTAAAAGAAGCGATTCAGCGAGGAATTGGGGTAAACTAGGAAAGCAGTTTAAGCCTATGGGCAGAAAACTGAAAGGGCCGTAACTGTATCCACTAATGGCGGCTTCAGCTGATACCACAGGCAAATGGAAGATAACATGCTACAAACGTGAGGTGAACCCACAGTGCATTGAAAACTGTCTGTTTTGTACCGAGCCATGTTAAGTCCGGTAATTTGGCTTCCATGAGCATGTACTTGAGCTTGTTGACGGCGAATGGTGCTCTCATATGAAAGAGGGGGCTCTCATATGAAAGAGACGGGGATGCTCGTCGGACATTTTGAATTTAACTCTTTAAAAAGAGACCAATCTGGGCGTGGCTCAAGCTTTATTTGACCCCTAAATGAAAGGACCTAAAGGATCCATTCTAAAAAAGACAGACAAACAAGAGTTAAAGTGACTTTATTAAATGAAGTTGCAATCGATCTCCGGTAGTGAGACCACCAACACAGTATGACGGAGTTTTTTTTTTATTCCTTCGCGTGCATCTTAAACGATACCTTGATGGCTAAAAATATCGGCGGTTCCGTCCTGAACACCCTAAGTGATACCAAAATCCGTAATTTACACCCCTAAACGAGACAACGAACATTCCCGTCCTTTTCAATGGGCGTACCCCCCTCGTGCTTAATGTCTCGGTAGTTGGTTAAGTTTTAAAACGCCACAGCTGTAAAATTATCACTGATACACACCTCGCGATGAAGTAGACAACAAAATTCAACCTCGTTCCCAGGGTCTCTCATCTCCCAGCCCCCTGGAGCGAGAGAAGATGAGAGACCCTGGGAACGAGGTTGAACAAAATTTAGGCTTAATTTTTTGGACGTTTAGATAACGGCTTAATATGGCACTAATACAGTTTATATACTGCAACATTTTAAGCCAGTAATGTTATTCGGTATTATCATACTTATATAACCGACTGTAGGGGAAAATAAATAAGCCATTAACTAACGGCTTAAAATGTTACAGTAAGTATATGAGAAAATATAAATAAGCCGTTAACTAACGGCTTAAAATGTCACAGTACGTAAATAGGAAAATCAAAATAAGCCGTTATCTAACGGCCTAAAATGTCACAGTAGGTATATAGGAAAACGTAAATAAGCCATTAACTAACGGCCTAAAATGTCACAGTAAGTAAATAGGAAAATCAAAATAAGCCGTTAACTAACGGCCTAAAATTGTTACAGTAAGTAAATAGGAAAATCAAAATAAGCCATTAACTAACGGCCTAAAATGTCACAGTAAGTAAATAGGAAAATCAAAATAAGCCGTTATCTTAACGGCCTAAAATGTCACAGTATGTATATAGGAAAATATAAATAAGCCATTAACTAACGGCCTAAAATGTCCACAGTAAGTAAATAGGAAAATCAAAATAAGCCGTTAACTAACGGCTTAAAATGTCACAGTAGGAATATAGGAAAATATAAATAAGCCCCGGCGTTAAATTTCTGATCCCCGAAATTTTAAGGGTCATATATTTTGTCCTGAAATATGGTTTTCACTGGTTTTTGAATTTAAGGGATTGATATAAACTGCTGATGTACAAACTTAGCACCTGCATATTGAGTAATAATAGTTCATTGTATTGAGCTGAGACGGCCTGGCATTATCCAGGTATTCTGTAATATTTCAATTATCGCAGTTTGAAATTGTTGTAACACACATGCAGTAATCTCACTGTACTATCACCTCTCACTGTCAACGTTGTCTCCAACTGAGGCGCTAATCATGACTTAAATCTAAGGAGCTTGATCAAAACCTGTAAAAATAACGTTTTTTTTTATGTTTTAAAGGGTGTATTAATAGTTTTTTTTTCCAATCGTGTAACTGATTATTTAATAATATTTTCGTCATACTGTATACATCAGGTTGTGTTCAGATGTAACAGATATAATTAAAGAATCATGTCAATTTTGTGTCGTCTTTGTTATACCCCCATGGGTGCTGTTTTCTCTGCTGCAGGACCTGTGTAAAAATTATGTTTGTAAAAAAACATTTACAAAACATTTTATATTTTCCCTTTGCTGTTGGGATTTTAATAGTTCCTTTTTTTCAAACTTAAAACTAATGGCAGGACATCGCGATCAAAAGTAGACAATCATGATATCAGGCCTGGATATCAGCTCCTAGCAGGCGTAGAATGGGGAACGGAGGAATGAGAGGAGTTCGAGTGCAGCGAAGCATGAGTCGAGGAGAGAGTGCGAATCGCGCGCCGATTCGTGCTTCGCGCTCGAACTCCCCTCATCCCTCCCCTTTCAACGCCTGCCACGCAGTGATATCCGATGTGATCTCATTACGTCATGATAATCGCTACTTTTGACCATGACCAATGATGGCCCGCCATAGGTGCCATATAAGCCACCGTGATCTAAACATCCTTCTATAAACCATTTCGCAAATGTCCTCGTTATCATTGTTGTTTTTCAAATGTCTGACTGTCAAAATTACATTCAATGGCTATCTATATAACTACGATAAGATCTCCGCTTTTTTTGTACATTCATTCTGATTTCGCAAATCGCTAAAACCATTTCGCAAATGTCTCTTTATCATTGTTGTTTTAAATGTCTGATGCGAAAGGGTTTAAAAAAACCTTTAGAATGCTTGAATTTTTGTAGAAACAAACTCACATTGAAAATATATTTGGTATTCCGTTTTATTCTTGAGACTTTTCCAATCACGAAAAGAAGAGAGTTGGGGCGTGTTCTAACCCTAAGCTGGGTTAGGGAAGTTGTGCCAGTTGTTTCGGCCTGACTGAATTTTGTGACTGAAACAGTTTTTTCCGGCCGCATCCGTTGTCAAATTGCCTTGAGTATATGTGGCATTGTTACAACATCGTAAGTGGAACTTTAGTCCCTCGTGACCCAGTATGAACGAGTTATGATTCCATATATATGACTTCTGGGCTTTGAGATTTCTCTTGTCAGTCTTCCATCAGTGCCTGCGTGCGCAGCGCAGCGAAAAAGCGCGTAACGTGAGCGCTCGGCTGCTACCCGCGTGCGCCCCCTCTATATCGTCCTAAAATTTGGCTGCCCACAGTGACAATTTTTAGGTCCTATCTACTGTAGTTATAACGGCTTTATGTTTTCCTATTTAGCTACTGTATCGATTTTACCGAAAGCCGTTAGTTAACGGCTTATTTTGATTTTCCTATTTACTTACTTTGACATTTTTAAGAAGAAGCCGTTAGTTAATGGGCTTAATTATTTTGATTTTCCTATTTACTTACTTACTGTGACAGTTATATTTAAGCCGTTTAGATAACGGCTTTATTTTGATTTTCACATTGTTTTTACCTTTTTTTTTTTTTTTTTGTTTTACTGTGACATTTTAGGCCGTTAAGATAACGGCTTATTTTGATTTTCCTATTTTTACTTACTGGTGACATTTTTAGGCCGTTAGATAACGGCCTTATTTTCCTATTTAACTTACTGTGAGACTTTTTTTTATCAGCCGTGTAGATAACGGCTTATTTTGTATTTTTCCTATTTACTTACTTGTGACATTTTAGGCCGTTAGATACGGCTTAGTTTGATTTTTCCCCCTATTTACTTACTGTAACATTTTTATGGCCGTTAGTTACGGCTTCATTTTGATTGTTTCGCTATTTAACTTACTGGTGTACATTTTCAGGCCAGTTAGATAACGGCTTATTTTGATTTTCCTATTTACTTACTGTGACATTTTAGGCCGTTAGTTAACGGGCTTATTTTGATTTTCCTATTTTACTATACTGTGACATTTTTAGGCCGTTAGAATAACGGCTTATTTTTATTTTCCTATTTACTTACTGTAACATTTTTAGGCCGTTTAGTTAACGGCTTATTTTGATTTTCCCTATTTTACTTACTGTGACATTTTAGGCCGTTAGTTAACGGCCTTATTTTGATTTTCCTATTTACTTACTGTGACATTTTAGGCCGTTAGATAACGGCTTATTTTGATTTTCCTATTTACTTACTGTAACATTTTAGGCCGTTGAATAACGGCTTATTTTTGATTTTTTCCTTTTACTTACTGTGACATTTTTAGGCCGTTAGTTACTGGCCGATTTGTTCGTCGGTGAAGTAGTAAATTAAGCCGGTGGTTAGTGGCCGATTTGATCGTCGGTAAGTATATATTATATATTTTACATACTGATTAGTGGCTTAAAATGTTACAGTTAATAATTAAAATTAATAACATATGATGTTAATATAATACTCCCGGCCGGTAATTTGGCCCTCCATGAGCATCTGTTACTTGAGCTTGTTGACGGCGAATGGTGCGAAAGATTCTTGTGTAAGAATACGTTGAAAACTGAAAACAAACAGTTTGCCAAATACACCCTCACGGAGGGGGAACGTTGGGGGTTTGCGGTGTTGCGGTGTTGCTCAGTTTTTTATGGCGGTATTTCGGTGAATAAATCCACATTGCGGTATTGCGGTGATCTCAAATCCTGCGGGTGCGTTTGTTTGTGTTTTTAAACCTCCGGTGTACGGTGGAAACGAAATTATTTGCGGTGTTACGGTTTTCTTGTTGGACCCTTGTACAATATCGTCGACCCTTGTCGTCCAGAAACTAAATTATAAGCTTCTATATCTTCGTTAACCCCGTGTTTATTTATTAAAAGCACGTACCTTTGTCAACACAGTATAGTCAAATACTACTGTCCAGTTAATATTTTTATGCTTCAGATCAGTTCGCAAGCCGTCCTTCATTTATAAGTAACTTAATATATTGCCGGTGTCGGTGTTTCGTCAACTTTTCGTGGGTGATGCGGTGTTTTTTCGATTTTTTTTTGCGGTGTTGCGTATTCAGAGCCCCCCAATGTCCCCCTCCTCACGATGTAATATATAAAAGAGTTCACAACGTAAATAATACCGATCACGATACTGTTAACCAAAAACGAAAACAGCCGCGCGAAACTCTCCTTGACAGTTACAACTTGTCTGTATCGTAACCTCAACAACAGAGCGAGAAGTCTGTCCACACTGATGGCAGTCAATGTCGACAAAGATACGCCAGAAAAAATTGTGTTCACAACATACGCGGAGTATTCAAAAACTCGACAAAGCTTTGAGTTTCCGTTCAGAGCCGACACATAAACATGTGATGATTATTGGCTGCGAAATAGCACCAACACAAAGATCGGTGATTGACAGAGAACGAAGCAGTAGTTTTTGATGGCGGGTGAAGAGATGAATCCTTATGAAGGGCGACTAGGATCAAACTGTTTCCCAAGCGTAGCTGTTATTGTGTTAGAAAGATATATAAAGAGATGACCACTTTGTAAAAGGTATTAAGCAAATTTGCGCCAAGCCTGGGTATTTTCGTCGGCCCATTGTAGACTGCAAAAATAATTCTTCGTCGAAGTCTGACATCGTTTAGTTCTTCTTTCCTTCTTCGCTTCTCTTATCGTACACCGTTTTCTGAATTTTCTAGTTTTACATGCTTGCTTATATGTCTTTTTGCTTAATAATAAAATGTAAATATTTTAAGAAAGATTTCCCGTTAGGTACTAATGTGTTTCTGTTTACTTTTAAAAACGTATAATTTTCATTTGCTAACCAATTTTCCGTTTTACTTTACTTATAGTTAAAATCATTAAATCCAACATCTATCGATATATACTAATTTTAAATAACACAAGTAACCTTTTTACCGCGAGAAATTAGGTTATCTTAATTTGAACAACTGTTAAATCACGCCTAAATCTTTGGCTGTGCCTGAGAACTGTAAACAATACACAACGTCCAGTTTGACATATAATTAATTATCCGAAGGAAACATTGACTTAGATTCCGGGGAAAACTTGTACTAATGAATTTCTTGAGATGTTTCGGAGGAACTACTCTATCAATTTAGAAGGGTAGATGTCAAGATGCCGGAGACGAGAAGTCTCAAGTAACTCGGTTTCATTATCGCTAACTTAGAATTAACTCTGGTCACGTAGTTTCATAAAAACTCTTCTTAAGGACTTAAAAACTCAAGAACAAGTCAGTATACCTAAATTTCTCGTGTATTACAAAATGGGAGCTTCTACACCTCAAAATACAGTAAAAACCCGATAAAAGAACCCGTGATATTCTGTGACAGGCTGTCAAAATGGTTCTTATATATTGGATTGAGTCAGGTGAATTCACTAATTAATCCAAACAAATTTTAAGTAGATACACCATATCAGAAATACTTGCTTTCACTGCACCTATAAGTAAGACCTGTCTAAGAACCTATTCAGCCTGATTCTCAGATTTCTCAATTATTTCTGATATGGTGTATCTACTTAAATTTTTTTTGAATTAATTCTAGTGAACTGATTGACGCTCACAGGTCTAAAGCACACTTGGGTCTGCACCAGTGTTTTCTGAGCTTTAGTAATTTTTCGAATAAGAACCTGCTTCATTTGTCAGGCTGAAGTGGTTCTTATATATTAGGGGTTTTTTTTCTTTATTTTTTTATTTCCCTTACATATATATTAGGTGCTTTTCAGTCTGGAGTTCTTAACCCGCAGTTTCTTTTATGCGGGTTTTAACTGTATATAAATAGAGGTTAGTCATCTTGAGCACGATTCCCATTACGTTCTGTAATTGTTTCCTTTCTTTTAAGTGCATCGTATTAAATTTAGGATGTTATTATATACTTTCTAGTTTATATTTCGGCTTATCACTTTTCTAGATTACTACTAATTGTCAAAATACAAACTATTAGGCACGATTTCCCATTTTCTAATTAATTTGTGTGCTAAAAACGGTCCTTATAACAATATGACAATGGCTACATATTAACTAAGAACTTAACATATGATAAATGTATGTAAGCTTTTGTAGTTTCTTTATACCTTATTCTCAGACTCATTAATTATTCATGTGGTCAACAGCCAATAAATGACGCTCAACATCCAAATTTTCAGGGTTTTGATCTGAGATCAAATTAACAACTTGTATTTTTAATATATTTTAGGCTTTTAGTGATCATGCGGGCGGATATCAATTTGATGTAATATCAATTAAGATCAGTTTCTTGCGGCATTTATATGACTTGGAAGGCATTTTGACATTTTTCATAGAAAAACTGATAATTCAAAGTTTTAACCAACAGCCGGAGTCGAAGCTCGGACGCTCTACAAGATGCTTGAATGACTTAGGTCATTAAAATAGCCATATAATAGGCCACTGATAAAGGGCTAAGCCCGAAACGTTTGTACTTATCACATTTTTATGACACTGAACGCTCGCATGCGAGAACGTTTAATTATCTTTTTGTTTATAAGTACAAGTGCCAACAGCACACGGAAATTTTCCGTTCATCATTTCTCATTAAAATAGATTATCATCATGCTCGAAATGCAAAATAACAAATTTTTGACTCATTTACATTTGACTTCATGTTTCCCCAATGGATTTAGAAACTGTTAATTAAGAACTGCAAAACAATATTTGATGTGTGGTAACCGTAATTAAAGAAACTGGAAAACAATGGTTTGAGAAGCTATATCAAACACTCGCGTGCTTCGTGTTTCATTCGGGGTTCCAAACACCTCGAAACAATAATAGCACTCGGCCTGCGGCCCTCGTGCTTTCATAAGTTTCCGTTCGGTGTTTGGAAACCCCTCGAATGAAACACTCGCACTCGTTGTTGATATATTATTTTAAGTCTGCGTTGATATTGGTTTTGAGAGACGATGTTAGGTTCTTTCAAACGATTTTTAAAGTATATCACGTCAGTTTGTAGTGACTGCGTTGGTCTGTTCGGATTGGACATGTTAATGATATTTTTTTTAAACAAATTATCAATAAAGCTTGCCGAAAATTGCAAGCCGGTTTAGGTTTGAATTGTTCAGTCTTGTTTTCCCAACAAGACAAAAGGATCAATTTGAACAATGAGGACTGTGCTGTGTGCTGTGCTGTGCTGTGGCTGTGCTGTGCTGCTGTGCTGTGCTGTGCTGTGCTGTGCTGTCACGGTGCTGCTGTGCTGTGCTGTGCTGTGCTGTGCTGTGCTGTGCTGTGGCTGTGCTGTGCTGTGGCTGTGCTGTGCTGTGCTGTTGCTGTGCTGTGCTGTGCTGTGGCAGTGCTGTGCTGTGCTGTGCTGTGCTGTGCTGTACTGTACTCCAGTGTACTGTAACGGACTATTACAGCAGTAATCTAAAAGTGACAAGTCAAACAGTACAAGGTTGCTGCGGTTGCGAGCGGGTTTAAATCATGCATTATGGGGACACTTCTCCTTGTTCCAAGGGTGTTCCCTCAATGGAGGTTCCACGTGTACTTCATTGTAAGTGATTTGCTACTATTCAGTCGAAATTAAGTTCATGTATATCTATGTTGTAGTTTAAAATGATTTTAGGTTAAAATAATTTCCAACTAGTTTGATTTTTTTTTCTTTTGTCTTAGGATTATGGTAATAAATCTGGAACAAAGGGACATAAAAATTAAACTAGTTTGAAATCATTTTGACCTAAAATTCATTTTAAACAACAACATATACATTTTTCATGTGGCCATTCCGTGGGGAAAGTCTTGATTTTGTCGCAGATTTTATACTAACTAGGGGACAGAGGAGTGTTCGTTGAGTTACAAGCTGACCACGAGTTTTGAAAAACAATACTCATTGTTGGCTCGGCTCTGTGATTGGCCAGAAGCCCAAAATCTCCTAGCAACGTCCAAAGTCTAGTTCTTACCCAGTGATTTCGCAAGCGCCTTCGTGACCAGTTCTCGCGCTTTGCGCAAATATTCTCAAATGAGCTTGGGGATGATATCAATGCCTCGAATACCCAATCGTAGAACGTGTAGGCTGAGATGACAATAAAGACAAAGGACTACTTCTTTGTTACTAGAGTAATTTGCTTTTTTTTTAGTCGAAACCCATGTCTCCTATAGTTCATGGTCTGTTACAGACCCATGTAAAATAAATCATTTGAAAGCAATGGTCAAACAACACATATCCGCGGTTTTACCAAAACCTTAGGCATGCGCAGGCAGCCATGGGTTGCCGATCATTGCTTTCAAATGGTTTATTTTAATATCTAATATTATTAAATTTTATTTGGGAAGCTATTGCAATGGCGTTACATGTAATTATGTTCCAAACTTCCACATTGTGGGGAAAATGAGCGAAAAGGGAGAAACGAAAAACGAACGAGAGCAAGCGAACATGACTAAAGGGTGTTTAAACAAGCGCAAATCTGTTTAACTGTTTCCTTCACTGCTTGTCGAACTTCTTTCATCTTCCAGCAGTAAAGAAGCGGATTCAGTGAGGAATTGAGTAGCACCAGAATAACTGTTATGCCCTCAACTAACAGAAGAGTTGTGTTTAATCCACGAATAGCGATTACAGCCGTGGTTACAGAAAATGGAGTATAACATGTTGCTAACGTAAAGTGAACCCACAGTGCATTGAAAACTGTCTTTTGTACCGAACCATGTTAAGTCCGGCATTTTGGTCTCCAAGAGAATCTTGTACTTGTCTTTGTTGACGGCGAATGGCGTAAAAGATTCTTGTGTAGCAATACGTTGAAACTGAAACCAACAGTATTGCTGATACGCCACTCACGATGAAGTACAATTTAGCGCTCCAAACGTAAAGAATACCGACCACGCTGCCTATAACCCAGAAAACAAAAACGGCCGTGCGAACGCGCTTGACAGTTACAAGTATCGCAACCTCAACAACAGAGCGAGAAGTCTGTCCACACCTATGGCGGTCAATGTTAACAATGATACGCCGGAACAAATTGTACTTATAACGTACGCTGAGTATTCAAGCACTCGACAGAGCTCTAAGTTTCCGTTTAGAAACGAGAAAAAAAGAGTTATGAGTATTGGTTGCGCTATGACGCCAACGCAAAGATCGGTGATTGACAGAGAACGAAGCAGTAGTTTTGATGGCGGATGAAGAGATGAATCCTTATGAAGGGCGACTAGGATCAAACTGTTTCCCAGACTAGCTGTTATCGTCAGAAAAATGATTAAACGATACTAACTTTGTAAAAGTCAAATAGATAGGTGTCTTCATGATTATCTTTTCTGGACAAAACTGCACTGCAAAGTACTTCTTCTTCTATCAGGTTTGACATATTAACTTGGGCTAATTTGCAATAAAGAATTCGCCTGTTTTTTTTTTAGCATAAGTTATTTCATGTTATATCATCTCAAGTTATCCAATTAAGGAAAACCAATCACAAACTGACAACATATTCCTCATGTCGAGTTATTCAACATAAAGATATTAAACATAATAATTGTATAGACAGATTTCTACCATATTCAGGAAGACCTGCCAAAATGAATCAATTTTCTGACTCGACAGTCAAACGGATGCAATTTCTCAGCCACTGTGATTAAAATTAATATACGTCGTCTAAGGAAATAAGACTCAAAGTAGGAAGATAATCAAATATTTACGCATGAAATTATCAGTCAAAACAACAAAAGTGGGTTTTCATCTTTACTAGCAGAAAGCACTGCCGGCTGCTATATTCGAAGGAGGCGCTTTATCAAGGGGAGGCACTTATTAAATTTTTCTTTCAGCGATTTGTAGCCTGCATAGCAGTCGTGTCCTTTCCGAGAGCGTGGGAGGCGTTCACATGCTGCTACCATCAACATACTTTTTTTATCAAATACAAAAATCCGTCATAAATTAAGAGAAAAAGTGAGTCACAACACTACTGTTACAGTTTTTTATCTTTTTAATTTTAAACCATGAAAAAATGTTCAAAGAAATTATAAAATGAGTAAAATAAAGAAACAAATCGAACTGACCCTCCCTGTTTTTCATACATCCTCTCTAGTGGAGGGGAATGGGGGGGGGGGGGGGGGGGAAGCAGGAACCCAGGAGTAAAGGGGGTGGGAAGTCTATGGGAGACAAAAGAAGAGAGGGCGGGAAGCAGGATTACCAAGGTGGCTGGAACCGAGAGAAATAAGCTGATAATTTTTTTCTTCACAACATTGCATAATATTTTGCAATAAAAAAAGCACAAAGAGGCGCAACCACAACGGAAGGGGTAGGAACCGGGAATACAAGGTAGGGTTAGCGGGAAGTTAAGATCCCCCTGCCCCCCCCCCCCCCCCCCCCCCCCACTCTCTAGTCCTCCTTGGTTGAATGTTTGTTTACAAGGTATTATTCCTGTCTGCCTACAAGTTGTTGCTCACTGCAGGGGATTGAAGGGTTTACAAAGGATTAGTCTGACACTAGCTCATCGTTTTTGGAAGAATTTAGCATGCAATGTTGGTGCGTATTATTGTAGAAAATAGAACACATTTATTACAAGCTATTGTAGCTTACATGTAGAAGTCTGGGTGTCAAAGATGATGTTGAAAGTTTTGAAAAAATTACAGCCATGCATTGTTTCAAACAGTTCTATTGCTTGAGCCACTGTGTTAAAATCTTCTTTCGCACAGCTAATAACTGGCGGAGTGTTCACTGAGAAGAGGCCAGAAGTGAAGGCTGCACTTGTACGCTGTTTATTCTTAGCACTGTGATGTCTTGATAGTGTTCTGAAAAAGAAAGAAAAAAACGAAAATGATATCATTGCTGCATGAATATAATAAAACTGAGTATGCTTTATGATAAGAGTAACACAGTACATTGTACATGTATACACCAAATTGAAGAAACGTTGTCATGTGGAAAAGCTAGCCTGTTCCAGGCTCTCGCTTCGTCCCCACTATCCGAGAGCCTGGAACAGGCTAGTGAAAAGCACAAACCAAGAACGATATGCCAGACCCATTGGAATTATGGGAGAACAGCACTGCAAGCTTGTTTACATTGTATTTATTAATATTCCAAGTTTTTTCCTTCTTAGAAGGTTTTCAGAGTATGATTTAGGTGTACTGTGTTATTATTTAAAGTGGCATGGTATCTGAATGAAAGTAAACTTTCCCACTTCCCAGAAAACCATTGGGTCATGGTTTATATTTTTTACTCAACAACGTTTTTTCAATTAGGTGTATACACTGATAATACAAATTCAGTTTTTGGCCAAGGACTATCACTGACTGGAACAAGCTACATGTATCATCGCAGCTCATAACCATAGCCGCAACAAATAGCTTTTAGTCGGCTGTTAGTGACTACTACCTTGCCTGACCGACCGTTTGTGACCAACTTGTATTTTATTTTATTAGCACTGCACGCTTGTGTATATTTATACATTTTTTATTTTGGCACTGCACCCGATACTTGCAGAGTGTACTCAGAGGATTCTGCAAGTCAACTTTGTCAATATAGATAAAACAAACTGCTAACTGTAAAAACATGAGAACCTTTAACAAATCAGAAAACCTGACTGTCCATTATGCACTACACTGTGTATGTACTGTACCTTTAAATCTCCTATAACCCTTTCTTCTTTCATTTTAAACACAATCTTTTTCGGTGCCTTGGTTTTCTCTACCACAGTTGCTTCAATCCTTGCAAGATCTCTTCTGTGGATAAAAGGTTAAAAACTCTCATTTAACTGATGAAACTTTCAGTGCTTTGGATAAAGACCTCCAACATTTGGGCTTGTCATATTAAATTTGATACAGACTGACACGACGGCCTCATTATTTGTGGAGTTACTTTCAGAAAAACAATAATTCTGACTACGTATTGGAAACATACTCTGTGTTCTATGGATGGTCAAAACTGACGCAGAGTCGGCCCGACAGAAATCAATTTAAGGTCATTCCTTAGTATTGCACTGCGCATCCTTTCTGCGCATAATTTCGCGCGTAATTACGCGCGCGCACATTAAAAACATGGCGGCTTTTTCATTGTGGCTATGCTCGCCAGAGAGGTAAATGATTGTTTTCTCGTAAACGAGCGTGGTGACCTATCATTTTTTTCCGCATATTTAAGTCTAGTAATCATCTTCTTTCTATACAAGGAGTATAGACCAATTCTCAGTGCAGGAAAATTAATAATCACTGAAACGTGAAAAAATACGTGTTTTGGTTGATTTTGTAAGGAATCATGAGGTATTTTAGTCGATTATATCTCTTTCGCGGGGCTGGTGACCTATTCTTTTTATTCCATATTTTGAAACATTACATCACAATGTTCAACTAGGGAAAGTTTCAGAAACTTCCCAGTGTAACTTCTATTTCGATGGAATTACCTTAAGGGCAAAGGCCAATTTGCATGAAAACATGCACAACAATGCTAAAAATAATAGTTTCCCATAGAAAATTGTAAACATACAAATAATTGATCTACAACTGATTTCTGGTACCTTCATATATGTAATTTAATTCTGCCTGTGAGGTGGTTTGAATCAATTTGCTAGTTTTCCAGGCTACAGCTGTATGTAGCAGGCAAATAATTTAGTTTCATGTTAACTCCTACAACGTACACATTATGGTTATGAAGACAACATACATGTACTTACGCAAGTAGCGGAGTTCCAATCACAGTAAAATTTTCTCCACCAACCAACAAAACCTGTCAAAAAAGAAAACAATATTGTCTACAGTCTTTTTAACACACAAACAAATTTACTGACTTCAGAAGCTCGACAAAGGGAGCATCCAAGTCACCCAGCTCCAGTCCCTGACATCCAGCCTTTTTTCCGATTAGCATTCTTCAATCAACTTCAGTCTACTAGTTTTTTTTTTTTTTGCACGCTCTGATTAGACATTCTTTATCCTCTCCATTTCTGGTGGAACATAGGTCCAAGACTATTGCTTTCCATTGCACTCAGATCTGCAAGGACTGTGTTGCTCAATTCATCCATGCCATTTGCCTAAAGTTCCTTTTATTTTAGCCATGTATGTTTTGTGTTTGAAATGAGGTAATTTGGGGGTATGACAAAACTATGTGTTTAGGGGGGGGGGGGGGGGATTTTTGTCAGATGACTTAATTTTCGGGTATCAAAATAACTATGGCTCTTTTCACACTTTTTCCTTCAGCACTCTCATTACTGGTAATTATTATGCTTTATTCACTGATTTGCAACTGGTAAAATTCTCTGTTTTTAGCATTGTATTTGGCAACCAACATCTCCATTTTTTCACTGGTTTAGTAGCTGAGTACCGGTAAATATCACTCCACTATCATCCACCTGCACTACATGAATATCTATTATTGGTGACTACAACATACATCAAACCAAACGTACCTTTTCAATGCGTATTCTGTCTCCAGTTTCTGCATCAATTCTGTTGATAATTATAGTATCATTCACAGTAATCTTGAATTGGCTTCCCCCTACAAAACAAGAAAGGAACATAAACTGTCATATTGATCACTGCATGATGATGTACTAGCAGCTTTTCTAGACCCATTGGCTCAAGCATACATGTACATTCGTTACCAGGGTCTCTCGTCTTCCCGCTTTTGGCGGGAAGAAGAGAGACCCTGGGAATGAGGTTGATGTACATTACTGTTGACTTGTACCCAGTTGCATTATAAATTACACAGTGCGTGGGCAGTACGCCCTGCACACTGTATAATTTATCTTGCTCCAGATTCCCTTGGCCAAAATTGTCTAAAAAAGTCCTCTTTGTATTGAACCACATAATAGTGACTGGGTATGAGTCAGTATTACATACATTATTTTGTTATAGAAAATGGAAAATAATTTTCTCTTTGTTAAATATTTTCCTGCATAAAATGATCATTGCTTACCTATATAAACCACAGCAAATATCTGACCACTAGTTTCTCCCTTTAACATTTCATCTTGCACATCTTTTATGACACCTAAAGTTGCACAAAATTATGAAAGATCTACTGTAGGATGAAGTAAAGTATTTTAATTTTTTAGCCTTAAGTGGCTGGTGTGTAACTATGGTATCTGTGGCATGAGGTGACTACTTAACAATCAGATTATGAGCTCGAGATTTCTATGATGTGATAGTTCATGAGGCCATAGGCCGAATCAACTATCAAACCAAGAGAAAAAAACAAGAGAAAAAGCTTGCAACAGTAACCAAATTATAGAAAAAATCCTAAATTAAGTCACTTACCTGTACCTGAAGAATAGGGCGGACAATTTTGCTCGTCATCTTCCTCTCCGCCTTCTGTCAGAGAACTTGATGATGCATCACTAGACAACGGATATCAACATTGGCAAGGAGGCACAAAGGGTTTGTTGATGAGAACTGAGACACTGCTGCTGGCAGCTGTTGTGTAGGTTTTGAAACTGTTATGAAAAAAGATAGGATATTATACAGTAAGTGTTTAAATTGACATGATTTGCCAAGGAGACTCAGGTTTTAATACTGCTGCAGTATATGTATACAGCTGTTGCGAAGGTTTCAGAACTGTCAACCTCGTTCCCAGGGTCTACTCCACTTTCAAGATGGCAGCTGGGCGTGGAGAAGACCCTGGGACACGCTGGCGAAATACTGCACGAATCGTGGAGTATTTTATCACGTGACACACAATCGAAACTCGTTTTCTCTACACTTGACCAACAGTTCTGGATCAAATACCATATTTGATCCCAGGTCCATTCTGGTCAAGTGTTTCGTGATTTCGATTTTGTGATAATCGTGGAGTATTTCGCCAGCGTGTCCCATCCGCGCCCAGCTGCCATCTTGAAAGCGGAGTATATTTCTGTCTGTATATTTCAAATTTAAGTGGGATTAGTGCATTTTTGTAATGTAATGATGACTGATTGCAGTCAGTCTCGTAGAAGCGGTTGCTGACAAGAGCTTAAAAAGCAAAGAAAAAGCCGAGTTTGTAAATCCCAAAGGTGGTTGCGGTCACTTATGGGAGTGGTCACTAACAGGAAGCTTTTAATTAGTGAGTTTTAATGAGAATTTAATGGGGTTTCATGAGGATTGTCGCTGAGGGGGCTGGTCGCTTGAACAAGAGCGGTCACAAGAAGAGCTTTATTAACTGTAAATTACTTAATTACTTTTAATTCTGTCAACTGAAGATATGCCAAGATGGTAGAAAATTAACACTAATATAAAAAATCACACAGTACCTATTTTTTATGAGGTTACTGCTTGCTAATACATTGCTATTAACACCTTGAAACTTCTGGCATTTCACACCACCAACACAGACCCTGGAAATGTAAATACACCAGGTGTTACATGTAAATTCCATTGCAGTGCTTTTAAACAATGAAACAAACAATTACAAAGTTATGGCAATGTATTGAATAACATCCTCTAGTCGATAAAATAACATTTCAGTTGTTTGATATATATTTGCATTTGACTACAGGATGCAAAGAAAGTCAAGCCCGATAGCCCGGGGGGGGGGGGGGGGGGGGGGGGGGGGGGGGGGGATATTCTCAACTTGCCCGACATGCAAGCAACATTTTTGGGCATAATTTTAGCTTGAGGAAAACCATTTAAACTAGTGAGAAAGACCTTTGGGTTAGTACATCCCAGTTCCAAATTGCCCAAAGGATAAGCTAGAAAATTGAATTCTTTGCACCCTGGTCAATACATGTAAGCTTACATGTAGGAATATTTTGAGGAACTCAAAAGTGATTATGAGTTCATGTCTCGTCCTACAAAACGTCCCGACACAGGCCATGGTGGACCATAACGTAGCTTAGTGTAATCACAACAAAATAATATTTCATCGATGCTTGTGGCTCCAATTATTCCAAATTCGCCATAACACAACTTTTGCTCTAGCTATGCTCGGGATTGCTCGCCGTTCAAGGATTACATAATGTAATCAAAATATAAATTTACTCCATAGAATTTCGAGACCATACCATCTATCGTGGTTTTCCTGACGTTCCGAGACACTGCTGTTCTTAGTAAATTCGCACACCGCACAACGTTTCTGGCCGCCATCTTGAAAAGAATCCGCTGGTCAAGAATATTTGCAGTCGACTTTGCAGTCTCGTTTCCATACCCTGCCCCAGTCCTTCCCGGAGTATCATCAAATATCCCGAGAGCTCCCGAGAGCAGGATATCTCTCTGTCCCGTGAGAGAATCTTTCAATTTCTCTCCTTGCGCGTCTCCTCCCCTCCAATTCCGCCCTATATCGATCCCTGTGCTTTGTCACAGGCTACAACTGGATCAGGCAGAGCCTAATCAGGGATACTGGGCTCTCTCGAGTCACAGCCCCCGGGTCACAGTAGAAGGTCTATCAGCCATATTGGAAGAAAAGATCTGGGCCACAGGGGGGACTCCCATTAAAAGTGACGGGGGTGAATCGCTAGGTAAATTTTTAAGTAACCCCTAAAAAGGTACCAAAATCTCGTTTTGTGGGCGTAGCTCGAATTGATTTTGGTTCGCTATCCTATTTTTCCGCGGCCTTAAGGGGGGATTCTATCCTGAATTTCAATGAAAGTTTAAGAGGTTTAAAAGAAGGGATAGATAGGAAAAAAAAACAAAAATTGGAACACCAATCAGGACAGTTGATAACCCACTGGCGGGTGCTCTTGGGCGTGGTTATCAACTGTCGTCAATTGTCAATCTACTAATTTTTAAACTTCATATCTTCTAATTTTAAAACTACATACGCATCCATCACAAGCTTGTGTGCCTTTGCAAACAAGGGTGACTGTTTATCAGCAGAATTGATCGAGAATTTGGAGACAAATTGCATTTTGTGGATAGAGACGATGCATTGGGTGTTTCAGATCTTCATCGCGGCCAATTTTGTACTGTTTTGCGAGGGAGGATTCATCCCTTTCAAACGGTCCTTTTCCACTGATCCTGATGTCGGTAGAAATGTGGTGAGTGGATTATCGTTAAACATGCTTTGCTAGATAAAAGGGTTTTGGCTGTGCGCTTGATGACTGTAGAGTACGGAACATTTCAGAAAAAAGAAGACATTTGACACATTTACGAGCAATGTACGCTGACTGTACTGTCATATCGTCAGCTGTATTCTGTATTGTACTCACGCGTACGGCAAATAATTATTTTGGGTTGGATTTTTTTTATGTGAAGAACTAGTTATTAGCCTTGCTGTTGTGCGTTTCTGTTTATAAGTCAATGGAGGTTATTCGATCGGCTGTAATAATCTCAGTAGAATTCGAGCGATAATGCTACTTTGAGCCGGAAGGATGTATAAAGGTTGCATAACAATTTCGCAGTTGTCACGCTATCTGCAGCGTATAATTTTCGGGATGTTCGATGGCTTAATAATATGACTGAGTTTTCTCAACAGAAGAAGAAAAAAGAAAGAAAAACACTGTGTAGTTAGTTATTCCATTAAAAAAAACTGGGCAATGATAAAATTCGGTACGGAAACACATCTCAAAACCCTCCCACTGCACTCTACTCTAACCTTTGCAGCCTTTGTAAGAGAATAAAAGCTGCAAGTATACGATCTCAGGATAAAGATCTACTCATAGTTTATTTCACTTTGGCTGAAAGCTGTGTCAAAATCCGTTGTAGCCTCGCAGGACGAGTGAAAACTCATCTAGCTGAGTCACGTCACTTCTCAATGTCATTACATGGGAGCTGCATTGTGAAAGAAGCACATGACAGTCAACAAGTTGATGACAATAGTCAGGCCCTGTCGCGTGCGCGCTGCAAGGTCAGACGGTCAAAAGTCTAACATTGATCTGAAATTACAATTGTCATATCCACTTTCAAATAAACTATTTATTTCGGCAACTAATCTTTGCGATTTTTGCGATTTTTTGGCAAATCGCAAAATTTAGTAGCCGCAGTAATTTCTACTCGCGAAATTTACACTGTTTTGCAGTTCAAGCAAGAAAAAAAGGACGCTTTTAGACGTTTTTATGGCTACTGCGCTTGCGCAAGTGGCCATTATTGTCGTCGTCGAAGCATTCTTTGTAACATTCCTTCGTAAGACTTTTTTGTTCGTAAGACTTTTTTGTAAAAATTCTTTGAATTTCTGAAATGTATTGTATTGTTCTATTTTTAGGTTGATGACTTTTCAATTGTTAAAGAAAGGGATTTTCGCTTCATTGATTGTTGTGTCCAAACTATTGCATTGTTCTATTTTTTCCTTTTGACAAAGTGTTCTTGTTGAGTTTACTACGTTACTTTTTTATCGTTGAATAAAAAAAAAATCAAATTCTTGCCCTGTTCCTCATTCTTTTTTTCATTTTCGGGAATATTTTTTCTCAAGCGCTGAAGTCGGTTGTATTTGCCTCAGCAAAATCTTTGAAAAATCGCAAAATTAAAACACTCGCAAAATACGCAGTTTCCCAAATCGCAAAATTTAAGAATCGCAATAAATAGTAGCCTTAAGGTAATGAAGGCTAATACTTGGCCAGCCGAAATATCGTTCAGTAAAAAATTTGTACATGTACATAACGTTATAGATCAGCTTTACAGTAAATCTTCGGAAAATTCCTTTTTTTTTTTTTTTGCTTATCAAGGTCTTTTCTAGATCCAACGCAAGAAGTCTGATTGTACATAGTTCTTGCGCTGGTTTGAAAAACCTTTAATACAGATTCTATCGCTCAAAAGACGATTGTTCCAGTTTTTGGGAAAGGAGTTTCCATATATAAGGTGTTGCGATATGCATTTATTGGTGATGTCACTGCTGGCAAGAAATGGCCCACTACGATCTTCCTGCCATGATAAATTACGTATTAAACGTCACGGGGCAGGAAAAGTTGTTTTATGTCGGCCATTCACAGGGAACACTGATTGGATTTACAGGATTTTCTGATAACCCAGCTCTGGGAAATAAAATCAAGGCTTTCTTCGCTTTAGCTCCGATCTACACGCTGAACAACGCTACGGAGATGTAAGGGCAGGCGCAGAGATCATATACCAATTCGTCAAGGTAACTAGTATAACAGCTGTTTCGAGAAGGTTGTCGGAAAAAAGCGCACGCGACAATCCCGAAAGGTATCGTGGGTAGTTTAAGTTCACGGTTACTTGACTTCAGCATTTCAGGGAAATCTGAGAAAATGGAAAGAGACGCCGTGGACGTATGTTTGCGAGTGCTAAAGAAAGCAACAAAAGTAGGCATCGCGGGTTGATGTATTTATTTGACTTATTAATAAATTAATATCCCAGATTACCTTTCGGATTGTCGCGTGCGCTTTTTCCGACAACCTTTCTCGAAACAGCTGTAAACTTCAAATTTATTGGCTGGAGGTAAAGTTGCAATGACGATCTTGTTATAAATTCTTTTTAAATGAATATATCTTACTAGTTAGTGTATGTATTTTAGCCCCATACATACTTGCCCATAGAATTCGAATGAAATCTCAAAATAATATATGTTATTAGATATTTTAGTGTGTAATATCCCTGTATAATTTTACGAGAGTTACTGAGTGCGAAGTTATTTAGAAGCTTTGGTATAGCCTATATTTATACGCAGTGTATTTTACATACGTGTTTTAAAACAGGCAGACAGATGTACAATCCAGGGGTTTATAACCAGAGCTTACAGCATGTTTGTTTTCTTTCTCTTTAGAAACTCTATCCTGATCTGACCTTTGACATTCTCCTGGTAACTTCTTGAGAGCTCTCATCGAACTGGCTTCTGCTCAAATTCATAACTGAGAGAGTTTGCTACGATTTTATGGAGTTGGTGATTGTATGGATAGCCCCAATATCGATGAGGTAAGAGGGGCCTTGTGAAGTGTAGTCTGAAGTGTCAGCCGTCTCCTCGCTCTAACCCCCCCGCCTGCCCACGGGGGGGGGGGGGGGGGGGGGAGTTAGAGCGAGGAGACGCTGACACTTCAGACTATGTGAAGTGCGACCTGCCTTCAGACCCGGTTTACACCAGAATCCGATTAACCCTCTCTCAATCTTAGAAATGAACTTGAAGCTATCGTTTACACCAGCATTGCTTTGCGAGAAATGTGTAAAGGCCGCACAGTTGAACTATTCTGAGACTAGTGACGCTTCAGATATAAACTAAGTTTCACTCCAATAACACTTTCAAACTCTGTTAGTTATCAGAATCTATTTTCTCCTCACAATAGCAATGTGAAGTCAAGCATACAGTTATGAGAATAAAGTACTGATAACCAAACGAAAATTGTACGATACATCAAATTCTATCCACTAACACTACAAAGAACGTAATGCAGATGTACGGAGAAACTGTGCGTCGATATTATGGGGAAAGATAGACTGTTTTCAGCCTGTTTTTCTCTTGAAATACACAATCGAAGAGCGCGCGCGCGAGAAATCGACTCGCCCCAACCCCTTCTCGTTCGACGGCCATTTTTAAGAACGACCCTAAGAGAAAAGAGGGGCTGCCAAGCAGTCTAGTGGAGGATGTCAGCTCTAATTTTCTTCTTTTCTTCCATTTTTTTTTGCAGTCAAGAGTACCTGTTTATATAGCGCACTTTGCGGAAGGAACGGCTTTTAAGGACGTATACATTTTGGACAGTATGTTCTTTATAACGCTTGTGATGTCAACAAACTTAGGTATGGTGGTCATGTAGCACATCACGGTGTGTCCCAGTCAGTCAGTCAATCAGAGCTGATCAGTCAGTCAGTCAGTCAGTCCGGTCCAGTCAGTCAGTCAGTCAGTCAGTCAGTCAGTCAGTCAGTCAGTCAGTCAGTCAGTCAGTCAGTCAGTCCAGTCAGTCAGTCAGTCAGTCAGTCAGTCAGTCAGTCAGTCAGTCAGTCAGTCAGTCAGTCAGTCAGTCAGTCAGTCAGTCAGTCAGTCAGTCAGTCAGTCAGTCAGTCAGTCAGTCAGTCAGTCAGTCAGTCAGTCAGTCAGTCAGTCAGTTCCCAGTCTAAGCGGCAAAATTCGCTATGGTGGTTATTAAATTTACCTTATTACTTTAAGTTGATAATCAGCCAAGTGTTTCACTGCCCGCCGCTGCAGCCACGTTTCTTGACTTTAGAACTAATCGCTTTGTCCGCCCAGTCTGTAGCCTGCGTGGAAAGTTAAAGCACAAGTAGTTATCTTCCCTGAACGTGGGCTAAAGCAAGTACATTGTTTCGTGTCTCGTGTCCTGGCCAAGTAAAATGCGCTAACATTGTCTTCACTGAAAACATAACCGAATTGTGCTCGTGCTATTTTCTGATTTGAACATAGAAATCGAAAAGTCAAAGAGTCTCAGTTGCAAACGTTACAAGTAGTTATCCCATAAAACAGAGGAAACTTTCTCTTTTATATTACGTATTCCTCACCAAATGCATGAAATTATGCAATGGAGACATATAAAGCTCCGTTTTCGATTCTGTGACAGTCCTCGAAAATAAAGTTCCCTGAAAAAAACCTAATCCTGGACGCTTTATTTTTTCACTGAACAGATCGTGGTGGACAAGAAGTGCCAGAAATTTGACTACGGTGAAGCTGAAACAAGAAACACTACAATCAGGTAACTGGGAGTGTTTTTACCTGATGTGTTTTTAGTATACGCAGTGAATTACACTAGCAAAAGGAAATACGGAGACGTTCTGCAGGCAGGCTAGGGTGTACTTACTCATGTAATCATATACAGGTGAACCCCCTATTAAGCGGCCACCCTCAGGAAATGGGTTTTATTTACAGTATTATACTGGTATTGGACTTTGATAGCTGGTTAATAGGGGTTTCGAACCGTAACTTATATAGCAGTAGGAAAACACTTTCAGCAAGGAGTCATGGACTACAACAAATGACTGTAAATATGACAATTTACTTTTTCTTCCAACGTTTCCTCAGAACAGTCGGGGGAACAAGTACCAGTCGATGACGACATTCCGTCTCCGAGACTTGACTGGCCAGCGGTTTTCGTCTACGATTTTGCTAAGCAACATGACGTACTATCATTGCGCCATACTAGCGTGACTATTTTCGGAGTACTGCCGAGTGCTCGCATTTGTTTTTGATTGGATAATAAGAATCCGCGGAAACGGACTGGTAACTTTCCAATGGAACAGCATCCCTATTGATTACGGAAACGAGACACCACTGGTTCTTTTTTAAAAAAGAACCAGTGGTTAGGGTTAGGGTTAGGGTTAGGGTTAAAAGTCTGCCCTAAAAAAATATTTTCAGCTTAGTTTCCTTTTAAATTCTAATTTGTTCATATTTTTATCATATTTTACTTTTTGATGTTCTTGTACATATTTTTTAGTGATTTTATATTAGTACAATAATATATTTGCATGCTCATTTTTGTCATATTTCACACTGTTCTCTTTCCAGGCCACCGCTCCCCACTGTGTCAAGTGCAAAACATGCCCCACTCGCCACACGGCTGCTGTTTGTCGGAGCCCGCGAATGCTTCTTGGTGATCCAGCGGACGTGCAGGCACTGAAGCCGAAAATCTCGAATCTAAGTGCATCTATTGAAGTAATTCCAGAATGGACCCACTTGGATTTCCCTGTAGGCGGAGAAGACGCGGCAAAACTTCTTTCCGCCAACTTGTGTACTTCAATGGAAGAGTATGAAATAAGATCCTACAGGAATGTTGAAAATCCGGCAATTATCATATCTGACCCTTTTAATTTGACAATGAACTGAACCACTGAACCGAGCCATAGACGTATTCGGAATTAAGTCGTTTGACGGCCTTTACTATTTTACTGAATGAGGAATACTTCATATCAGAATCTGATGCACGGGGAAAAACCGACAATGAACTTTAAGAGTAAATTAGGATTGATTTAAGCGGGATTGTATTGGCTGTCGGTGTAGTCCTAGCCTGTGTAGACGCCTCCCAACTCGCGCTTCTGTGCGCCGAGTTGCTCTGTGTTCATACGTAGCTGCTTTTGGTGCTATACGCAGCACAGTTTTTCAGTTCACAGGCTTAGGTGCCATACTTAAGCTGTTAAGACGATTTCACGCTGGACTTCGAGCAAAAAGTGGAAAAAATTAAGTTAACCAAAAAAATTACTCATGAGCACGGTAACATTTTTTTGAATAGCAGTTAAGAAGAAATTATCGATAAATTTAGCTCCCAAGGCTGACCCCGGCGAGAGAATTCATTACATATTTTAATTAAAAAGACGCTTCATGTGCAGTTCAAAACAAAATGGCTTCGTTTTTATCATTTTTTACGAGGTTCGAACATTAATTTTTCGTCGAGGATGCTTGAGCAATTTAATTGCGGGGTCACTTGGAGAAGATGAATTAAAAGTGTATATGTTTCAAATAGTATTGCAAAATGTTACCGTGGCTATGAGTAGTTTTTTAGTAATTATTTTTGCAACTTGATATTGCTCGAACGTTGAGCGGAATCCGTCTTAACTATTTTGAGCATCGTAAAACTTAATAAAAACGCTAGCATGGTTATTGAACATTAAACTAAAAGAACTTTGTTTTTTTCTTAGTTTTTATTTTGGTCTCGATTTCTGAGATAAAAGTCTCATGTGACATAAGTGCGTTTCAGTGCTGCAGCATACATGAAACATCTGCGCTTGCATGATTCTGTCG